>QXEO01000905.1:0-1200000 GCA_007115705.1 Dactylis glomerata | reverse complement strand
TTGTCTAGATTGGAAAACATTTCTTTTGATCCTATTCCTGTTAATGATAGTTTTCCAAATGAACAGTTGGCTGCAATAAACGTAACTTCACGAGACCTTCCTTGGTATGCTGATTATGCTAACTTTATTGTTTCCAAGTATTTGCCTCCAACCTTTATAGCTCAGCAAAGAAGAAAATTCTTTTATGATTTGAGGCATTATTTTTGGGATGACCCACACTTATATAAAGAAGGTGTTGATGGTATTATGCGAAGATGCGTACCAGAATATGAGCAACAAGAAATATTGAGGAAGTGCCATAGAAGCGCTTATGGAGGACATCATGCTGGAGATAGAACCGCACAAAAGGTTCTACAATCAGGTTTTTATTGGCCAACCCTCTTTAAAGATGCTAGAAGGTATGTTTTATCTTGCGATGAATGTCAAAGAGTTGGTAATATTTCTAGATGTAATGAAATGCCTATGAATTACACTCTTGTTATTGAACCATTTGATTGTTGGGGATTTGACTTTATGGGTCCTTTTCCTCCTTCAAAAGGCTATACCCACATACTTGTTGCTGTTGATTATGTTACTAAATGGGTAGAAGCCATACCTACAAAGAGTGTCGATGGTGAGACCTCGTTAAAAATGCTTAAGGATGTTATTTTTCCTAGATTTGGTGTGCCTAGATATCTTATGACTGATGGAGGTTCTCATTTTATTCACGGTGGTTTTAGAAAAACTCTTGCTAGATATGATGTTAATCATAGAATTGCTTCTGCTTATCATCCCCAAACTAGTGGGCAAGTAGAGCTTTCAAATAGAGAGATCAACTCTATCTTGCAGAAGACTGTCAATAGATCTAGGAAAAACTGGGCTAGCAAGTTAAACGATGCTTTATGGGCTTATAGAACTGCTTATAAGAACCCCATGGGCATGTCTCCTTACAAAATGGTTTATGGAAAAGCATGTCACTTGCCTTTAGAATTAGAACACAAAGCTTTTTGGGCAGTGAGAGAGCTTAATAGGGATTTTAAACTCGCCGGTAAGAAAAGGTTGTTAGATTTGAGCTCTCTAGATGAGTGGAGAAACGAAGCGTATGAGAATGCCAGACTTTTCAAAGAAAAAGTCAAGCAATGGCATGATAAGAGAATTCTTAAAAGAGAGTTTCATGTTGGTGAGAAAGTTCTATTGTATAGGTCTCGTCTCAGATTCTTTGCAGGAAAGTTACTCTCTAAATGGGAAGGACCATATGTTATTGTTGAAGTGTACCGCTCAGGTGCAATAAAGATTGCTTCATTGAAAGATGATACTACACAAGTGGTGAATGGGCAAAGACTCAAACATTATATTGCTGGAGATTCTTATAATGAAGATGTTGATGTTATTGAAACAGTTTCTCCGGAAGAATTCTTCCAAGACAATTTGCAGAAACCTGCAGAGTTCGTTTTCGAATAGGTAACAGTTCTAGTCAGAAAAGTTTCGCGTTGAACTCTTCCTTTATTATTTTTGCTGTTTTTACTAAATATGAAAAATCACGAGACGAAAACGGGCAGGAAAAGGAGTCCGGGTGCTCCTCACACACAGGGGGCACGGGTCCACCCCTGGCCGCGCCGCCCTGGTGTGAGAACACCTCGGAACTCGTTTCCGTCCCGGTTTCCTCCTATGATTTCGCTTCGATGTATAATTTTCGCCTATATAATCCCCCGGAGTCCCCGAGGTCTGTATATCGTTTTCTCGTCGTGTTTTGTTTCGAGCTGTTTTTGTCAGGGATTATTCTCAGTTTTGATGTTGCAATGTCTTCGTCCGGTCCATCCGAGGAGAACCCTCTTGCGGGTTCTATTAATCCGTATATGAGGGAGCTGAAGATGCATCCGAAAGAGTTGTCGCTCAAAGATGGGGAGTTGCAGATCAAAGATGTCCAAGTCTTCAAGGGGGAAGGAAGTCTCGAAGCCAGGATGGAAGCTCTGGAACAAGAAGTTTTTAAATACAAGAAGATGGCGGAACGCAAGGTGGACATCATCCATAGGATTAATCAAGAGCTTGTTACCAAGTACAAGAAAGAGACTACAAAACTCTGGAAGGATATCTTTTTGCTCCACGAGACCACTAATCAATTACAAGCACAACTTTACGACTTGCAGAACCAAAACTGTGAGTATGAAGCTAGATTTCAACAAATGAGTGCTGCTGCAAGTTTCAGGATATTGGAGACCAAGACATCCTTCCTTGATGGGGGACCTCTGCCTTGGAAGTACGATGATGATAAAGACTCACCACCACCACCAAAGGAGTAATTCGTCATCGGTATTGGCATCCCCTTGGCTTGTTCCAAGCTTGGGGGAGTGCCGCGGTATCACATCATCACCTTTCACTAATTTACTTTTCAAGTAGAGTCATATCATGAATAGAGAAATTATCCTATAGAATAGTTTGCAGTGTGGAAGTATCCTCCTTAGTTGGTTATCTATGTATCCCTTGGTGTGAGTTGCGGTAATGAAATATTAATGAGAAGTTTTATCGTTTACTTTCCGCATACTTTATTTTAGTTTGCAATGTTTCTTATATGATTAGTCTTGTTGATTAGTATTGGCATCACCTTGGGAGCATGAGTAAATTTAGTTGGTTTTGGCAAACTTAGCTTGGTCAGTAGCAACTTTACCTTGAGGTTTGAGTAGAAAAGAAGAAAGAAGTGTTTGTAGTTACATCACTTCAGTTTTCCTTATGATTGGCTTATAAGCATTTTTATTCTCAAAGTTAAAATCGTTGTACCTTCAAGGAAGTTTGCATGATTGTTCTTATTATATGTATGTTTGTTTGTTTCATGCAACTCTTATGCTTGCTACCCAGCCTTGCTAGCCAAAGACCTGTACTGAGAGGAAATACTTCTCGTGCATCCAACTCCTAAAAACCAAGTCACTTCCAAAGAGTCCACTATAAATTCCTATGCATGGTATTTCAAGCCATTCCAAGTAAATTTTCATGTGCTACCTTTCAAAAACCTTCAAATACTTCTCATTTTGTGCCACTGTTTTTAGCTCATGAGGACGTAGTGGATGGGTTTGTTATCTTCCATACTAAATTAAGTAGGGATTTCTATTTTCTTGCCCTCGGGTCCTTAGTTGTGCTCAGTTTTCCCCAGCCGCTTAGTTTTTCCTCAGTTTTGCCCAAGCGCTTGTCTAAAACCCTCACAAGGAGCTCGGACGGGAGGAATCCCGTTTAGTTGACCATTTGTTGGTGCTGGCAAGTGGGGCCGCTGTTGGTGCCCCGCAGTGGACACGTCTCCACTTATCCAGATCATCGTGGGACCCACAACTTGTCCACGTTAGCGCGCCGGACCCACAGCTTATCCAGGTGACCGTTGCAAAATGGGAGCCCGAGCCAGCCCCGCGCCCGTGCCCGTGCCATTGCTTCCCCTTTCTTTCCCCGCGCCCCATTGTTCTTCTTCTCCGCCAGCGGCAGCCCTTCTCCGGCAGGCAGGTGATGTCTAGTTTCTCTTCGACCTCCCGTTCTTCATGGCCGCAGTATGGACCCGTGCCTTTGACAAGATGCCCTGACTGCCCACGCCAGGAGCATCTGAAGCGGTCGATCTGTAAGACGAACGACAACGGCAACCGTGGACGTGAGTTCCTTGCATGCGAGAGCTTGCCATATAGAGAGGGGGATAAGGTTAGATCTCACTCCAATTGCTCTGTTTTCTCTCGATTTTCTTGTTATTCCCTCAAATTTGGGATTTAGGGTTCACGTTGTTGTTTTCAGATCCTGAAGAAATGCAGGTATTTCGAGTGGATCGATGTGTACGTTCAGAGGCTTAAATTGCAGGAATCAATTGGCGCTATTCGGGAGCGCAATTTGGGAGGGGGGACTTGCTGTAGAGAATGTGGCGGAGAGAGGAGCCGTTCTGATTATGCCTAATGCTCCCAATGCAGAACTGGTGGAAGTGAAGGGAGAACTGAAAAAATGAACAAGCAGTTAAAGCAGCTGATCGAGTTGAAGAAGCAAGCTAATCTGATGGCTGGTTGTTTTTTTTGTTGTATAATTGCGATCGGATTCTTATCATTGCTCATCAAGCGCTAGAAGTTGTTACAAGGGATCCCTTGTTACAAATCCATTAGTCAGTTACATGTACTTGTAGTTGTTTTCAAAGTTAGTGTGTGCATTCACCAAAATTACCAAAAAAAATAAGTGTTAGAGAATAAGATAGTTGATAATTGTTAGAGGGGTGACAAATAATGCATTCACCGAAATCCCACAAATATGTATGTCTCATGTTTATACCAAAATTATACCACTTTTGGGATGTTTCAAATAACCAAAACTATATCCCAAACTATATTCCCTAAAAGAAAAGGAATGCTAAAGAAAGTTGATAATTGTTAGAGGGGTGATAAATAATCCATTCACCGAAATCCCCCAAATATGCCAAATATGTATGTCTCATGTTTCTACCAAAATTATTCCACTTTTGGGCCGTTTCAAATTGCCAAAACTATATTCCCTAAAAAAAAGGAATGCTAAAGATAGTTGATAATTGTTAGAGGGGTGATAAATAATCCATTCACCGAAATCCCCCAAATATGCCAAATATGTATGTATCATGTTTCTACCAAAAATTATACCACTTTTGGGCCGTTTCAAATTGCCAAAACTATATTCCCTAAAAGAAAAGGAATGCTAAAGATAGTTGATAATTGTTAGAGGGGTGATAAATAATCCATTCACCGAAATCCCCCAAATATGCCAAATATGTATGTCTCATGTTTCTACCAAAATTATACCACTTTTGGGCCGTTTCAAATTACCAAAACTATATTCCCTAAAAGAAAAGGAATGCTAAAGATAGTTGATAATTGTTAGAGGGGTGATAAATAATCCATTCACCGAAATCCCCCAAATATGCCAAATATGTATGTCTCATGTTTCTACCAAAATTATACCACTTTTGGGCCGTTTCAAATTACCAAAACTATATTCCCTAAAAGAAAAGGAATGCTAAAGATAGTTGATAATTGTTAGAGGGGTGATAAATAATCCATTCACCGAAATCCGCAAATATGTATGTCTCTTGTTTACACCAAAATTATACCACTTTTTAGTTTAACATTTTTAAATCGTGGAAAATAATGCATAAATAGAGGGAATATAGTTACGTGGCAAAATAATCCATAAATGCATGTCTCTTGTCACACGGATCGACTCCACCAACCGTTGATCCACCGACAGAGAGAGAGGGGTGGCCACGAAGAGAGAGAGAGGGGTGGCCACGAAGAGACGGATAGGGGTATACTGCCCGTTAGATCAGTGGATCAACGGTTGGTGGAGTCGATCCGTGTGACAACGGCTCAACCAATCAGGATAAGTTTGGGCTTCTGTGAGCATTTGTGACAGTACTTGAGGGCAAAACTGAGTAGTACTAAGAAACCAAGGGCACGTATATAGTAAATAGACTAAGGAATTCAAACAAAAGAATTACAAAATAAAAAATGCGTGTTTTGTACAATATAATTCATATTGGGCTACATTAAATTATTTGCAATTCAAATATACATGAGTGTGACAATTATGGCCTCATTTAGACAAACTATGTTTTGGGGAAGATGTTTTGCAAAGGGGTTTGAGTGGAAAACCATGCATCTTCATAGCTACTAGTGATTCTGAGAAGTGGCAATTTGTGGTAAAACATGATTTATCTATGTTTGTTCAAGGTGGCAGGTTGCGTAGGAAGACTCCATGAGTAGGTGCCACTATGTTTTTATTTTTTTGGATTTTTTTGCGCATGAAATGACTCAATTAGCTATGTTAATCTCATTTGTTGACTCTCTGTTGACCAGCTACTTGAGGGTAGAACTGAGTATATTGCACTTGCTAGTCTAAGTACTCGAGGGGAAAACTGAGTACAGATAAAATTTCTGTATAAAGCCCGAGGTTAGAACTGAGTACACCAAACATCGAAGGGTTAGCCTCGTGTCGCGGTGCACGCTGCAGCCATCTTTATAGCGGACGCGTGTTGCGGTACACCAAACGACACCTTTGTCTTTATAGAGCCCCTCTTTCTCTCCCTCGACGCTCGCCCACTCTCTCATTCTCACTGCAACCGCCTCTCCTGTCCCATCATCTTCTCCACTTTGCGTCGAAAAAACCCCGAAGAAAAAACCCCGGTGATGGAGAAGAATGACATGCCCATTGTCAGCGCTTCTGACGTAGCCGCCAGCGCATCAGGCGCCGGCACATCGGCCGCCGGCGCATCGGCCGCCGATGCATCGGCCACCGGCGCATCGGCCGCCGCCCCCGTCCAGGACCCCGTCGCTGCTTCCGACGTAGCCGCCGGCACATCGGCCGCCGGCGTATCGGCCGCCGCCCCCGTCCAGGCCCCCGTCGCTGCTTCCGACGTAGCCGCCAGTGCATCAGCCACCGGCGCATCGGCCGCCGCCCCCGTCCAGGCCCCCGTCCAGTTCCCCGTCGATTGGGACCCGTACGAACAAGAGCCGTACGTCGCCCCGGAGAACCCCTACGACACCAGCATCGTCGACGACGAGGAGGTAACCCTTTGTTCCCTTGTTCATATTCCATTTCAATCCTTTTTGTGTTAGATCTTGCGTTATTAGGGTTCGTCTGTTCCTAGTTCTATCATTTTGTGTTAGATCTTGCGTTAATAGGGTTCGTCTGTTCCTAGTTCAATCCTTTTGTGTTAGATCTTGCGTTAATAGGGTTCGTCTGTTCCTAGTTCTAGATCTTGCGTGTTAGATCTTGCGTTATTAGGGTTCGTCTGTTCCTAGTTCTAGATCTTGCGTTATTAGTGTTTGTGATTTGCTTTTGTTTAAGATTCGGTTAACTTATGTGAGTAATCAATCCCATCCAGTTAATTTGTGCCGATGATGATGAATATTTGGGCACAAATTGATTCAGGGTTTGGTCTGTGAACAATTGGTGTGTACAAATTTGTTGTGCATGATCTTTGGTTCACTGACCCAAATCCTGGATATAAGTGTGTCCAATGTAACTGAGGCTACCTCTTTTTTTCGTGCCCATATTATCATGCATGATCTTTTGTTCACTCTCTGTTCCATCATCGCTGCAATTGACTCCGTGTTTTTCGATCTTTGGTGCTACGTGACAGGTGCAGAGCAGCGACATCGACAGCGACGACGAGTCCTTCCACACCAAGACTCGTCACGTCCTCAGGAGGCTGCAGTCCGGCCATTACGATCGCCACTTTGCTGGAGGCGTTTACAGGTGCCCCTTCTACAACAGGAGGCTCCGCGCCACCGACTTCAACTGCATGGTGAACCATGCTGAATCCATTGGCAGAGGCGGCGCTAGAGTTGGAACGACCGTGAACGTGTATGCGTTCATGGCCAAACACAAAGCACTTGGGATTCACCTGCGCAGCCTCCAAGCTTAATCCCATGTAAAATGTAGGAGTAGCTTATGTTAAATCTCGGTAGTACTGTTGGATCTGTCGTGATCCCATATATCTATGCTATGTTGGCTGCTGTATGCAGCTTATCGTATATTTTCTCTGGATTTGTGCCCTAGATTTCCTACTCCCTCCGATCCATATTAATCTTCGCTAATGTTATCTAAACACATTTTAGTGGTAGATACATCCGTATTAGTGAAGAGTAATATGGATCGGAGGGAGTACCTGATTGGGTAAAAACAAAGGCATAAAGAAATGAATGGCGTTAAAAAACAGAAGGAGAAGCTGCTCTAGATTTGCTACCAATTTGGGCAATCAAGAATGAATGAGATCGAGCGAGAGAGAGGAAAAAGGTACATTGAAAACTGCTAATCTGGGCGAAAGAGACCGAAACCACTCGTGCCCATGTCCCAGACCCACACGGCTCCACACGCTACGGCCCCACACGCTATGGCCCCAGCTCCGCTCGTATGAAAAGGCGCTCTGAGAAGGCAATGCCAATTTGGCCCGAGAGAGACAGAACCGAGCTCTCACGTACAAACAAACGCAGTCTCGTCCTGTCCCACGCGGTCCCTTTCTACCAGCCCCACGCGGCGCGGCCCCACACAACATGGCCCTACACGTCAGCACGGAAATGGTCAACTAAACGGGAATCCTCCCGTTCGAGCTCCTTCTGAGGGTTTCAGACAAGGGCTTGGGGAAAACTGAGGAAAAACTAAGCGGCTAGGGAAAACTGAGTACAACTAAGGACCTGAGGGCACGAAAATAGAAATCCCAATTAAGTACCCCTCGACTAGGCAGCTTCATCTGCTCGTCACTAATTTTGCAAGGGAGCTGGTCAGACCATTATAATCTCAAAAAGAAAAGAAAGAAAAGAGCACTCCTCCATGGTATGTGAAAGTTGGTCGGCACCCGATGGAATCGGTTAGCCATGGTTTGAGAAAGGAAAAGGTGGGGAGGAGTGCCAAGTTATAAAAGAGCACCAATGTGCCAATTAATCAAACATCTCAGAACCGCTCTCACTTGTTTAGTATGGAAGATATCAAGAACTCCGTTGCTAGTCGTTGACAAAAGCAACCACCTCTCAAAACAATTTTTACCTCTGTTTTACAAATGAAAAGCTCTAGCACATGTTTAATTCCTGCTTCCCTCTGCGAAGGGCCTGTCTTTTACTTTTATGTTGAGTCAACCTATTCCCTTCTATCTCAAGCAAGCATTTGAGTTGTTATGTTTCACTCATCCATATGTTGATCCGTTTAATCATGTTTACTATCTTCCTTGTTTTGTACAATGCTTTTGTCTGAAGGAATATATCTTTGAAAGCTTTCTATGAATGCAAAAAGTTTGTTTCGTTGAGCATATGGTTTTTGCTATATTAGCTCTGTTTTAAAAAGGCTCCATTCAAAGGCTAGTATAGTTTGTTCATTGTTCTCTGACCAGGAACTAAGGTTTGCCACCATCAATTATGGTTTACTTTGTGCATCTTTATATGTGATCCCCTTTACTTATTGCAAGTCTATATTATATAAAGGGAAGTTGATGTCTATTATAACTTGTGCCTTGGTGAATGTGATGCTTCTTGTCCGTATTTTGATTATCGACACTTCACTCCATAAACCTGTGGTCATGTTTACCGAGTCTAGTTTTCGCTTGGGGACAAGCGAGGTCTAAGCTTGGGGGGGTTGATAAGTCCATTTTGCATCACTATTTTGTATCATAATTTACTGTTATTCATTGGTATATTTCATATTTAGAGATGATACTTATGTTGTTTCCTCTGTTTTTACATGTTTGATGATCGCTGGAGGATTTGCTGCCGGAGTCAGGATTCAGCTGGAAAAGGACCGTCAAGACACTATATTTCGGAAGATCGGGAAAATTCCAGAAAAATACCAGAAAAATATATTTTACCAAAAGACTTCGGAAGCCAGAAGGAGGAGTTGAGAGGAGCCAGGGAGTGGGCTCACACATAGGGGGCGCGGCCTGGCCCCTGGCCGCGCCGCCCTGGTGTGAGGCCACCCTGGCCCACTTCAGGTCTCGCCCCTTCGTGTACTTCATCGTCCCCGAAAACCTAAGTCAAGGGGGGGCTCAGAGATAGACACCGCCGCCTCTGCGGGGCGGAAAACACCAGAGAGAGAAAAGCTCTCCGGCAGAGACAAATCTGCCGGGGAAATTCCTTCCCGGAGAGGGGAGATCGTCGCCATCATCATCACCATCGCACCGGACTTCATCGGGATCATCATCATCATCATCTCCATCACCAGCACCTTCATCTCCACCATCACCTCGCCATCCCGCTGTAACATCTTGAGTTGAATCTTGTTAAATTCTTAGGGGAAACTTTCCCGGTGTTGATTACTCTTGTGGTTGATGCTATTGAGTGGAACCATTGAATTAAGGTTTATGTTCAGATTGTTATTTACCATTATTTCACCTCTGATCATGATCCATATGATGTCTTGTGAGTAGTTCATTTAGTTCTTGAGGACATGGGAGAAGTCAAGTCATTAGTAGTGGAATTATGTTGAGTAATATTTAATGGTTTGATATTTATTTGTTGTGGTGTTATTTCACTAGTGGTATCATGTGAACGTCGACTACATGATACTTCACCATTTATGGGCCTAGTGAGATGCATTGTGTATTTGGCTACCAATTGTGGGGTTGCTGGAGTGACAGAAACCTAAACCTCCATTGGGAAACCATTGCACCAGGGAGCGTAGGATCTTAGAGTTTAAGGCTGTGGTTAGATTTATCTTAATTACTTTCTTGTATTTGCGGATGCTTGCAAGGGGTATAATCACAAGTGTGTATTTATCCTAGTAAGGGTAGTGCGCTAGCACAGGTTCACACCCATAACACTTATCAAACCAGTAAAGATTATTTAGCGGTATGAAGCGAAAGCACTTGACAGAAACTCCCGTGTGTCCTCAAGAACGTTTGGTCATCATAAGTTACACAACCGGCTTGTCCTTTGCTGAAGAAAGGATTGGGCCACTTGCTGCAATTATTACTACTGTCTTTTATTTACTCGCACTTTATTTATTTGCATTACCAAATACCCCTGAAAACCCGTTTGCTAGTATTTACAGTGAATCCTTGACCAAAACAACTTGTCAACACCTTCTGCTCCTCGTTGGGTTCGACACTCTTATTTATCGAAAGTACTACGATACACCCCCTATACTTGTGGGTCATCAAAGCCCAAGGATTACCACAATGTCATGGAACAAAGTGGGTGTTCAAGAACAAGCAAGATGCGAATGGAATTGTTGTTGGGAACAAGGCTTGCTTGGTTGCTCAAGGGCTCTCTCAAGTTGAAGGCATTGACTATGGAGAGACTTTTGCACCCGTGGCTCGCCTTGAGTCCATCTGTATCCTTCTTGCCTATGCTTCACATCATAATTTCAAGTTTCTACAAATGGATGTGAAGAGTGCTTTTATTAATGGTCCTCTATATGAGTTAGTATATGTAAAGCAACCCCCAGGCTTTGAGGATCTTATTTTCCCTAACCATGTCTACAAGCTTGATAAGGCGCTCTATGGACTTAAACAAGCTGCATGTGCATGGTATGAGCACCTTAGAGAGTTACTTGTAGACCGTGGATTTGAAATAGGCCAAATTGACCCCACTCTTTTTACTAAGAAAGTTAATGGGGAGCTCTTCATATGCCAACTCTATGTAGATGATATCATTTTGGTTCTTCTAACAAAACTTTCAATGATGAGTTTGCCAGGGTAAGTGATGCGGCACGGTGTTGATGTAATTTCACCGTCCAGTTGGGAACCCCAAGAGGAACGTATGATGAGCACAGCAGGAAGTTTTCCCTCAGTAAGAAACCAAGGTTTATCAGTCCAGGAAAAAGCCAAACTCAAGAAGGTGATGCTCGCTAGCTTCACGACAGCTCCGGACAATTTATAAGGCGCCTCGTCTAGGCTTTGCTTTGCAAGTAGCAACATGGAACCTGCACACAACATAACCAAATACTTTGCTCCCAACTTACGATGAGGTTGTCAATCTCACCGGTTTGCTGTAAACAAAGGTATGAGCGTATCGAGTGGAAAGCAATAGTAGTATGCGAGAAAGTAAACAATGCGAGTAAAGTAAACAGGTGATAGCAATATAAAGGAAATTGGACCGGGGTCCACAGTTCACCAGTGGTGTCTCTCCAAAAGATAAATAGCACATGCTGGGTAAATAAATTACAGTTAGGCAATTAATAGAATAAAGACAATGTGCATATGTCGCGAGGATCACTATGAGATTTACTCTGGGCATTACAACAAAATACATAGACCGCCATCCAACTGCATTGATACGTCCATTTTGCATCACTATTTTGTATCATAATTTACTGTTATTCATTAATATATTTCACATTTAGAGATGATACTTATGTTATTTCCTCTATTTTTACATGTTTGATGATCATTGGAGGATTTGCTGCTGGAGTCAGGATTCTGCTGGAAAAAGGACCATCAAGGCACCATATTTTGAAGATCAGGAAAATTCCAAGAAAAATACCAAAAAATTATATTTTATCAGAAGACTGAAGAAGCCAGAAGGAGGAAGCGAGAGGGGCCACAGGGCAGCCTCACCACCAGGGGGCGCGACCCAGCCCCTGGCCACGCCCACCTATGGTGAGATCCCCCTGGCCCACTTCTGCCATCGCCCCTTCGCGTATTTCATCGTCCCTGAAAACCTAAGTCAAGGGGGGCTCAGAGATAGACACCGCCGCCTCTGCGGGGCGGAAAACACCAGAGAGAGAAAAGCTCTCCGGTGGGCAAAAATCTGCTGGGGAAATTCCTTCCCGGAGAGGGGAGATCGTCGCCATCGTCATCACCATCGCACCGGACTTCATCGGGATCATCATCATCATCTCCATCACCAGCACCTTCATCGCCACCATCACCACGCCATCCCGCTGTAACATCTTGAGTTGAATCTTGTTAAATTCTTAGGGGAAACTTTCCCGGTGTTGATTACTCTTGTGGTTGATGCTATTGAGTGGAATCGTTGAATTAAGGTTTATGTTCAGATTGTTATTTACCATTATTTCACCTCTGATCATGATCCATATGATGTCTTGTGAGTAGTTCGTTTAGTTCTTGAGGACATGGGAGAAGTCAAGTTGTTAGTAGTGGAATTAACTTGAGTAATATTTAATGGTTTGATATTTATTTGTTGTGGTGCTATTTCACTAGTGGTGTCATGTGAACGTCGACTACATGATACTTCACCATTTATGGGCCTAGTGAAATGCATTGTGTATTTGGCTACCAATTGTGGGGTTGCTGGAGTGACAGAAACCTAAACCTCCGTTGGGAAACCATTGCACCAGGGAGCGTAGGATCTTAGAGTTTAAGGTTGTGGTTAGATTTATCTTAATTACTTTCTTGTATTTGCGGATGCTTGCAAGGGGTATAATCACAAGTGTGTATTTATCCTAGTAAGGGTAGTGCGCTAGCACAGGTTCACCCCTATAACACTTATCAAACTAGTAAAGATTATTTAGCGGTATGAAGCGAAAGCACTTGACAGAAACTCCCGTGTGTCCTCGAGAACGTTTGGTTATCATAAGTTACACAACCGGCTTGTCCTTTGCTCTAGAAAGGATTGGGCCACTTGCTGCAATTATTATTACTATCTTTTATTTACTCGCACTTTATTTACTTGCATTACCAAATACCCCTGAAAACCCGTTTGCTAGTATGGGTTCGACACTCTTATTTACCGAAAGTACTACGATACACCCCCTATACTTGTGGGTCATCATGCATCTATGACTAATAATCCACTCACGGGGATATCGTCCGAACACCCCATGAGTATTAAATTGCGAACAACAGATAACTGCATTAAGCAAAGTGTGTAAAGTAAACAAAGCATATGCCCTTGGACATAAGAATGTTGTTTTCTCCCTAGTGGCAACAGCACATCTACAACCTTAGAGGTTTCTGTCACTCCCCCAGATTAAATAGAGGCATAAACCCAACTATCGAGCATGAATACCCCCTCTTGGAGTCACTAGTATCTACTTGGCCAAGATAGCTACTAACAACGAAGAGCATGCAAGATTATAAATAATATAGAGATAACATAAGATAATATTCAGCACATCAACTCAACATAACACCAATATTCATCGGATCCCAACAAACACAACATGTAGAATTACATAAAGGTAGTCTCGATCATGTAAAGCAGCTCACGAGATCTAAACATGAAGCACATGGTGGAGAAGACAACCATCTAGCTACTGCTATGGACCCATAGTCCAAGGTAGACTACTCACTCATCGTGTCGGAGGCAAGCATGTCGATGAAGAAGACCTCCGGTGGCGATTCCCCTCTCCAGCAGGGTGCCGGGAAGAGCTTCTGGACCCTCCCGATCTCGGGTCGACGACGACGGCGGATCGCGATATCTTTCTGGAAAATTGATCGGGTCCTTAGGTTTTTCCCGTCGAGGGGTCTTTATAGGCGAAGGGGCGGCTTCAGAAGTGGACCGAGGCGGTCTCACACATAGGGGGCGCGGCCAGGGCCGCGCCGCCCTATTGTGTGGCCAGCTCGTGGCCCCTCTCCGTCTTCTCTTCGGTTCTCTGGAAGCTTCGGTAAATTTCTGGATGTTTGGCTTTTGTTTCATCCAATTTCGAGAATATTTCCTGTGTAACTTTTCTGAAACACAAAAACAGCAGAAAACAGGGAACTGGCACTGTGGCATCTTGTTAATAGGTTAGTTCTGGAAAATGCATAAAAATGCCACGAAGTGTAACGAAACACTAAGCAAATGGTGTAAAAACAAGCATGGAGCATCAAAAAATTATAGATACGTTTGAGACGTATCAGCATTCCCAAGCTTAACTCCAGCTCGTCCTCAAGTAGGTAAGTGATAACAAAGAAATAATTTTTGAGGTGACATGCACCTACATAATCTTGATCATCTATGTAAAGCATTGAGTGCTGGGATCAAAAGAACTTAAAACATGGGCATGAAAGATATAATCTTGATAGAAGAAACTTAGCAACCATGTTATAACATGAAAAAGAACACAAATGAAAGATCATGAAAATGAAACAATGAAAGTCAAACATGTGTTCAAATCATATGAAAAAACATACAAATGGTTTTCAGCTTGTCCTTCATGGGAGAGCAAAACATAAATGCATAGGACACCTTCAAGTTTAAGAGGGCGACTAGATACAAGTAATTTAAGAACAAGTGAAACCAACATCATGAATCAATCAATGAAAAATTTGGGACAATGCACATTATACTCAGAATGACAACTATGCTCTCTTAGACGGTGCATAAAGATAGAAGGTGGTGACTCAACATAAAAGTAAAAGAAAGGCCCTTCGCAGAGGGAAGCAGTGATTGCAAGTTTTATAAACCTTCAAAAATTATGGTACTTACTAGCTTTGAGCTCTCATTGCCCCCATCATAGGCATCTTGAATGGTTAAAGTTAATGCGAGTACAATTATGATGCATATGCTTGACAAATCATAAGTTGAAAACCTCGTGTCCTGTGAAGTACGAATACCCAAACCTCATGCTACTCGACTTAGAGTCCCAAGCAAGCTCTTGTCATTGTAAGTATACACGTATCATCGAGAACCGCCAACGGGGTACCTCCGTGCCCGATGACATGGAACAAGCCCACATCAAAATGACAGGACAAACAGACAATGAACACCTCGGCATCTCTTTTATTTACCATTGGTATAGCTTTTTATTGTGAGATGCGTCGTCGAATGTTCACTATGGGCATGCTGTAAATTTCCACCATGAATTATGCATGGCTTAGATTAGCGGCCCAGGCGTTTCTCAAACACGCATACAAACTCTATGATCCCGCAAGATTCCCAACTTATTTCACATCGCGAGTATCCATAAACAAAAGATCACGATATCAAGTCAAATGAAAGAAGTGCAATGTTGAAAGCTTGCCCCATGACGACATGGTTTGGCTAATTTCCAACTTACAACTTGCAAACATAACAACTCAACATAAGAGAGCCACAATGTCAAATTTTTTAGAACGAGAAAAGTAAAGTGTGCCATCAGATTCGTGAGAGCTTTACTGACCAATTTTTGCATAACACCAAAAGAGTTTAATTTGAAGGATAGATAAAAGCAAGTCAAATGTACTTTGGAATAGCAAATTGCTAATAGCTATGTATGGTGGACACATTGGAACAACTTGGTTTTTAGGAGTTGGATGCACGAGTAGAGCTCATACTCAGTACAAAATGAGGGCTAGCAAAAGACTGGGAGCGACCAACTAAGAGAGCAATAACGGCCATAATCATGCAAAGCGACAAAGCAACATTAAAAGAAGCATAAGATGGCATCAAAAGTCAAAAACTAAATGATCATGGAGGCTTATGGCGACTTTGTATGAGTCAAACATGTGTAAGCATGCGCCAAGTCAACCCAAATAAAGCATCAAAGGAGAAAACCAAAATAATGCTTCCAAATAATTAAAACAACGCATGATTTTTTTCAAAGGCTCATTAAACAATCTCAGTCATTTGAGACAAGTCATGCTACAGAAAAACCACTAAGCATACTATCAAAAAGACATCAAGCATGACATGCAAAAGCCTATGACGCAGTCTACACAAGCTCCTTTTTGTACCACTTTTTTGCATAATTTTTTTTCTCTTTTCCAACACCATTCGAACCTTTTTGAAACAAGTCTTTTGATGAAAACCAACATGGACCAGAGGTCAAAATACACCTTGATGCAAAGATATAAGAAGATCTGAACACAAATCAAGGCGAAAAATGAAAGCTAAACGCAGTTCTAGAAAAAGAGAACACTCGTTGAACGATAAGAGTGAAAAACGGAGTGTTCTTGGCAAATGAAAAGCAAGGCAACTTCTCCAAAAATAAATTTGTTCAGGTCCAACCATTTATTGCAGCAAAAAAACTAAACAAAACTGAAAACTAAAGACAATTGACGCTCCAAGAAAAATGCATAATGCATGAAGCAATAAAAATATAGTGTGTTGAAAGGTGACCTGATTTTTGCCGATGAAGAAGGGGTGCCTCAGGGGCATCCCCAAGCTTTGGCGCTTGTACCTCTTGGATATTTCTTGGGGTGCGTGGGCAACCCCAAGCTTGAGCTTTTGTCCATTCTTCAACTCATCTCATCATTCTCCAATCCCTACACTTGAAAACTTCCTTCATACGAAACTAAACACAATTCTATTTGCAACATTAGTACAAGCATAATAATGAATCAACCCCTTTTTGCTTCAGGTTTCAACTCAAAACCACCACATATAAAGCATATACTACTGTAGCAACTTCCCCAAAAGTTCCGTGATCAAAAGAACTCAAAAAGAAAGCAATAAAGTGGCAAACACAAATAATGGCAGAAATCTGTCAAAACAGAACAGCTGACAAAGGTCGATTTTTTAGAGGGTTTTATGTTGCTCAAATCAAAAAGTGTATAACTAATGAAAGTTAGAGGCTTCTCTTGGCACAAAAATGAACAGCTGACAAAGGTCGATTTTTTACGGTGCAGCACCGAAATCTGTTTCAGGACAGCAACATCCGCAAATCTTACCTCACTCAAATTAGAGGCTTCTCTTGGCACAAAAATGAAATAAAAATGATAAGGAGAGGTTATTACAGCAGTAATAACTTCCAAGACTCAAATAAAAGAAAAATAACTGAAAGTAAAAACATTGGGTTATCTCCCAAGAGTGCTTTTCTTTAACGCCTTTGAGCTAGGCGCAGAAAGTGCAAATCAAGTAATATCGAAAGGGGCATTAAGATCAACTGTAGAAGTATTTTCAACAATAAATTGAATTGTGTCCAAATGAGTTTTTGAGTATCCCTTGTAATCACGCTTTGGTACACTACTTTCATCAAAAAGATTTTCAGGGCAAATCCAATTAAAATTCTTTTCCAAAGCATCATGAATTCCTACAAGCTTACAAGGTATAGGTACTCTAAAATCTTCATTGGTTGTACCAATAGCCTCTACATGCGAGCCAAGCTTATTAAAATGCTTAAAAACTTTCCTAGCTTCAATGGCAACATCTCTAAATTCTCTACACAAAGTTTCCAAGATAAAAGCTTTCTTTTCGGGATCTTCAATATCATGAAGCTTAAGAAACATGTGTTGCATAAAAGGATTAAGGCTAGCAAACCTAGCTTCCAACATGTGAACTAAATAAGCAGAAGCAACTTCATAACTAGGAGCAAGCTCAGCCAAAGACTTTTCCTCAACATCTTTATGCATACTAATATGATGAAAGAACTCCTCGATGTTAATTTTCCCAATAATAGAACCACTACCTACTGAGAGGTCCTCCAAGACGTACTTAGGAAACAACATAATGAACTAAGAGTAATAAAGTAACAACTATAAAGGAAACTAAATTTTTTGTATTTTTGATAAAGCGATGCAAGTAGAAATAAAGTAAAAGCAAAACTAAAACAAAGTAAAGGATGTGCGTGCGAAACTCCCCTTGTAGCAGTCTTCTTTTTCCCCGGCAACGGTGCCAGAAAAAGTCCTTGATGCGG
This sequence comes from Dactylis glomerata, assembly GCA_007115705.1. Classification (NCBI taxonomy): domain Eukaryota; kingdom Viridiplantae; phylum Streptophyta; class Magnoliopsida; order Poales; family Poaceae; genus Dactylis; species Dactylis glomerata. Next base: position 1,182,057 of record QXEO01000905.1, on the reverse strand, counting down.
CATGGTGTTGATGTAATTTCACCGTCTAGTTGGGAACCCTAAGAGGAAGGTATGATGAGCACAGCAGGAAGTTTTCCCTCAGTAAGAAACCAAGGTTTATCAGTCCAGGAAAAAGCCAAAATCAAGAAGGTGATGCTCGCTAGCTTCACGACAGCTCCAGATAATTTATAAGGCACCTCGTCCAGGCTTTGCTTTGCAAGCAGCAACGTGGAACCTGTACACAACACAACCAAATACTTTGCTCCCAACTTACGATGAGGTTGTCAATCTCACCGGTTTGCTGTAAATAAAGGTATGAGCGTATCGAGTGGAAAGCAATAGTAGTATGCGAGAAAGTAAACAATGCGAGTAAAGTAAACAGGTGATAGCAATATAAAGGAAATTGGACCAGGGTCCACAATTCACTAGTGGTGTCTCCCCATAAGATAAATAGCACATGCTGGGTAAACAAATTACAGTTGGGCAATTGATAGAATAAAGACAACGTGCATATGTCGCGAGGATCACTATGAGATTTACTCTGGGCATTACAACAAAATACATAGACCGCCATCCAACTGCATCTATGACTAATAATCCACTCACGGGGATATCGTCCGAACACCCCATGAGTATTAAGTTGCGAACAACAGATAACTGCATTAAGCAAAGTGTGTAATGTAAACAAAGCATATGCCCTTGGACATAAGAATGTTGTTTTCTCCCTAGTGGCAACAACACATCTACAACCTTAGAGGTTTCTGTCACTCCCCTAGATTAAATAGAGGCATGAACCCAACTATCGAGCATAAATACCCCCTCTTGGAGTCACTAGTATCTACTTGGCCAAGATAGCTACTAACAACGGAGAGCATGCAAGATCATAAACAACATAGAGATAACATAAGATAATATTCAGCACATCAACTCAACATAACACCAATATTCATCGGATCGCAACAAACACAACATGTAGAATTACATAAAGATAGTCTCGATCATATAAAGCAGCTCACGATATCTAAACATGAAGCACATGGTGGAGAAGAAAACCATCTAGCTACTGCTATGGACCCATAGTCCAAGGTAGACTACTCACTCATCGTGCAGGAGGCAAGCATAGCGATGAAGAAGATCTCCGGTGGCGATTCCCCTCTCCGTCAGGGTGCCGGGAAGAGCTTCTGGACCCTCCCGATCTCGGGTCGACGACGGCGGCGGATCGCGATATGTTTCTAGAAAATTGATCGGGTCCTTAGGTTTTTCCCGTCGAGGGGTCTTTATAGGCAAAGGGGCGGCGTCAGAAGTGGACCGAGGCGGTCTCACACATAGGGGGCTTGGCCAGGGCCTGGGCCGCGCCGCCCTATTGTGTGGCTGGCTCGTGGCCCCTCTCCGTCTCCTCTTCGGTTCTCTAGAAGCTTCAGTAAATTTTCTGGATGTTTGGCTTTTGTTTTGTCCAATTCCGAGAATATTTCCTGTGTAACTTTTCTGAAACACAAAAATAGCAAAAAACAGGGAACTGGCACTGTGGCATCTTGTTAATAGGTTAGTTCCAGAAAATGCATAAAAATGCCACGAAGTGTAACGAAACACTAAGCAAATGGTGTAAAAACAAGCATGGAGCATCAAAAATTATAGATACGTTTGAGACGTATCAGTAAGGACCGACACGTTTGAGATGTCCATGATGGGGGAATTTAAATTCTTTCTTGGCTTTGAAGTGAGGCAATTGAGAGGAGGTACCTTCATTAATCAAGCCAAGTACACCCAAGACATGCTCAAGAGATTCAAGATGGATTTCGGAGTTAAGGGAGCCAAGACTCCCATGCCTACAAAGGTTACTCTTGAACTCGGTCCTAATGGTAAAGAAGTGGATCAAAAACTCTATCGCTCCATGATTGGTTCTTTGCTCTATCATGCTTAGTGTGGAAATGTGTGCACAATATCAAGCCGCCCCGAAGGAAATCCATCTAATGGCGGTCAAAAGAGTGTTTCGATATTTGATTCATACCCCAAATTTTGGCCTTTGGTACCCGAAGGGATCAAGCTTTGAGCTTATTGGGTACTCGGATTCAGATTGGGCGGGGGACAAAGTGGATAGGAAGTCAACTTCCGGGGCTTGCCAATTTCTTGGTAGGTCTTTTGTTAGTTGGTGACAAGGGTATGGTTACCAAGGCCTGTCGGATTAGCACCCCTAAGGTCTGTTCGGGTAAGAGACCATAGAAATATAGGCCCAAGAAAGAGCCCGAAGTGTAGTTGTAGTTGAATATGGAAGCTACATTGTAAACCATCATATGTAAATTGTACCGAACCTAACCGGATCCTTGAGACCTGTCCACCTAAAATTGGGGCCAGGAGAGGCTGGCCAGGGGACATCGAAATAGAGCTTGTAATCCACACTTTGTCTCAATACACATCAAGTTCCGCCTTGTTTGTCTGAATCCTTACCTTCAAGTTCATCCGATGCCCTCTTCCCCTAATCCTAAGTCCTAAATCTAGGGCATTGTCGAGTTCCACCCTCGTCAGTTGGTCTTCCAAGAAGAAAAATTGTGTGTCTCTCTCCATCGCCGAAGCCGAGTATGTGGTGGCCACGAGTTTTTGTGCTCAACTTCTTTGGATGAGGCAAACCTTGGAGGATTATGGTGTTCATTGTGACAAGGTGCCACTGTTGTGTGATAATTAGAGTGCCATCAAGATTGCTCATAATCCAGTTCAACACAACAAGACCAAGCACATAGAGATTCTCCACCACTTCATCCAGGACCACGTCAACCGAGGTGATATTAACCTATCTTATGCAGGTACAAACAATCAACTCGCCGACATTTTCACGAAGCCCCTTGATGAAGCAAGATTTCGAGAGTTGAGGCATGAATTGAATATCATTGACTCTTGCAACATGGCTTGATCATGTCCACTCATTCCCATACCGTCGCGTGTGTTCTAGTCTAGATGTGGGCATGGATATAGGGGGAGTGTGGTCCTAACCTTTTGGGCTAACCCTCCCCCCATAATGCCGAAAGTAAGAATTCATTCTCTATTTATCATTTTGTGACTAATTTGAGCTTAAATGATGAGTATTGGTGTTGGGTCCAAGATATATATTCGTGGTGCCAAGCCAAACACTCATACATGGTGGCCGATCTCCTCCTTGAGGAGTTGGTTGCATTTTGGAGCTTTATTGTTTTTATCTTCATTTTATGGGAAGTTGCTCCTGTTTGGTCTTTTAGTTGTTTTTGCTTTTTGCAAACATGAGCAATTAGTACCACTCAGTGCCTTCACTCTATCCCAAGCCTGTCGACCTCAGAAAAACCAAGAAAACATTCCAAATCTCTATCACAAGCTCAAATTTCCAATTGATCAAGTGTTCTTCATGGCAGTGGACCGGTACTACCAGTATTCAGGGCGGTACTACCGCTCTTGGGAAGTTAGCTCCATGCAAACTTCCGGGGATGGTAGTGCCGTCCTGCCACCATGAAGTACTAGGACTGGTACTTCTGGGCACCTGGGCGGTACTACTGCTCCGAGAAGTCTGATTCGTAACAGACTTTCCCAAGTGGCAGTACCGGCCCGGTACCGCCGAAGTACTAGGAGCGGTACTACCGATCCCTGGATCGGTACTACCGCTCGTGGAAAATCTGGGAGGGTAAAAGGGTCATGGGAGGCAGTTCTTCTCACCTACCCCCATTCTCTTTTTCCTTTCTTCTCTCTCCACCGCCGAAGAACACGAGGAGCTCACCTCCGATCTCCTCATCCGGCCGCTTCTGAGCAAATCTGGTCCGAGGAAACTCCTCCCAGCCCTCTCCTCCACCATGTCCTCCAGTATGTTGCCCCGATTCCGTTTCTTTTGGCCGAATTTCTTCATGTAAGATCTAGGGCAATGTCTTGGAGTTCTTGGTTGAATTTGCCTGGTAGTGCTTCTAGGGGTCCTTAGGAATCATCTTACAACATCTGTGAACACTTGTATTGGATGGTAGTATCATTTGGAAGAGCTTGTACCACTCGCTCTTGGGCGGTTTCTACCATCTTCACCCATGGTAATACCGGATCTAGGAGTCGAGCGGTACTACCGCTCCCCCAAGCGGTACTACCACTCATCGCAAATCTTCACAGAGTGTTGTGCCTTGATTCATACTTGATCCATTCGAGCTTGTGTGTCTTATCTTGCATTCCCCTCCCTCTATTCCTTCTCAGGTGTAGGTAGCTCCTCTCGCCCAAAGCTCAAGAAGAGGAAAGTGAAGTATGTGCAAGAGGAGGATGAGATTGTTTCTGACGAGGGTTAACTCGACAAATGTCCTAGATGAAGGACTTAGGATTGGGGGAATAGGGCGTCGGATGAACTCGAAGGTAAATATCAGTCAAACAAGGCGTGTATCGAGAATAAACATGGTGGTCAAGTTGCCTTACTCTCAATCTGTCTCTGACCGGCCTCTCTTGGCCCCTATATATAGATGGCCAGGTCTCAAGGAACAGGTCGGGTTCGATATATATTACAATATCGGTATACGACATGGACTCGTACTTTGACTATGATTACACTTGGGCCTAGCTTAACGAGCCTCAGGGGTACACAAGTAACGGGCTCTATTATCTATACCCTTGTCAGTAGCCCCTGAGATTCTACCAGAATTGTAGATTCGGGTTGAATCTCAAATCTTCATATCTTTGACTTGATCAATCTTCGAATTCTTCTTCTCCCTGTACTCAATTAAACAATTTTTGTCATATTATCTCGCAAGGGGTTTTGGTTAACAAGTCTGGCAGCTCTGACAAATCAAAAGGCCAGTTAACTGCCAGAGCAGATACTTGTCACCTACTTCAAACTCAATCCCCTTGGACTTGAGTCTGGGACCTGGTCTAACCCCTTCTTTTGCCGCATTTAGGACTTACAAAGAAAGAGTTCCAGTAGTTCTAAGGCTACCCAGTGCGTCCACCAGGATTTTCTTCGTGTCGTAGACACGGAAAGTTACTAGCAGAGCGCATCTAGGTGCGCATACTATGCCACACAGGACGGATCCTGGGGTCTTACCTTCATGATCTGTTTCAATCATGGCATTCGAGTTTTGTCGCGATGACGCAATTTGAGAATCATATCTTGCAATTGTTTCGGCCTTGTTTGACTGTTTCAATACTGAAAATCTTTGGGTTGTCTAACTTTTGACTAATATGAATTCCCTCCTGATGGTAGTAACATCCATAAACAAGTTTCTTTTGCCTTCTTTATTATTCTTGGAAACTGAAATTTCATCGGGTGCGCGCCCAGCGCTCCCGATGGGAGTAGCCCCCGAGGCTATACTCGAAAGTCTTTTCGGTTATAGGCACAAGTAAATTCTTTTTATTTTCCTTGCATCCTTCATGCAACTGCTTGTTTTGCTCAATAATATCGTCGGGTGCGCGCCCAGCGCTCCCGATGGTAGTAGCCCCCGTGGCTATTGTCAAAGATTTTTTTGGGTATAGTCTTAAGGATAAGTGTTCCCTTACTTCTGCCTTGTATTTCTCATTGCATGTTTGTCGGGTACTTTGATTATCACCTATGATTAGAGTACCACTCAAGGCTATTACTGAATTTCCTGTGGGCAACCATGATCTTCGAATTGTATTATGATTTCTTATTTTTGGCGACTTAACGCTTGTGACGTCATTGCTACAATTACTCTCCGTGTGATTTGACTGGACGCTGACCGTTGCACGTGGGCAGCATAGTAATTTTGCAGTTTTCTGCCCGTTAGTGGGCTTACCGCTTCCGCTTCTTGCACCACGTCTCAGCCCATGTTCCTTTCACATGAAGCTTTATAAGGGGGAGGCTATGGTTTTTACTGTTTACCAGTTCTTTGTTCTTCTGCCGCCACCATTGCTACATCTCCCTTGCGCTCCTAAGCTTCCTTGCAGCCCCCGAGCGCAGCTCTTGCGAATGCCCACAAAGAGAGTTGCGCACAAGGATCCGATGGCGAAGAAGAAGGGCGTGAACGCGGCGACCAGCTGGGTGCCCTCTGAATTCGAAAAATCCGATCTGACCAAGGCTCAGAAAGAAGGGTTCCTCGTCGGAGGGGATCAGGTCATCTTCCCCAGCACCGAGCGCATCCCCAAGCCCCCGAGCGGCTATCGGGTGATGTTCCTTGCTTTCCTTCTACGTAATCTTTCTCTTCCTGCCCACGAATTTCTCCGTGGGCTTCTCTTTGTTTATAGCGTGCAGCTTCACCAGCTCATGCCAAATTCTATTTTGCACATCGCCTGCTTTATCACTCTCGAATCCTTCCTTGGGGTCGAGCCCCATTGGATTATGTGGAAATTCCTTTTCTGCCTCCGCCCTAGTGTCTCTTTATCTAAGAACCCTGAGCTGAGCGGGGCTGTTGTATCTGTGCGCGCTGAGGCACATTATCTAGAATTTAGCATGGCTGCTTCAGTTCAAGGTTGGAAGAAGAAGTGGTTCTACATCAAGGACCAGAAGACTATTTCTTCTGACGGGATTGCCCCTTTTGATGCAAACAAAAATCTGACGAGGCTGACCTTGTGGGATTCTCCTCCCACGGAAGCTGAGATCAAAGACATCAAGCCTCTGCGGTCTCGTATTCAGAGTTTGAAGAGCGCAGCTGGAGGCGCACTAACGGGGATGCAACTCATGGCGTTCTTTCTGCAGAGGCGCATTCAGCCTCTCCAAGCTCGTGTCTCAAGACTTTGGTCTTATTCTGGCTCAAAGGATCCTTCTCGAGTGTCCAAGGAGGATCTAGAGAAGAGGGTCTCGATAAACGAGTGAGAGCTTTGACTACTCTCACAAAGGAGAACAAGATCCCAGCTTTGACAGCTAATTTCTTCGACTCCACTCATCCAGTACCCGTGGTATGTGCTTTGTAATTTGTCTATGTCGACCTCTTTTTCTTTGCCTTCTTGTGCTTTGCTATTGTGAACCCACAATTGTGCGACTTACCCTTTTGCAGGACCATCAATTTCTGGTTTCTTGTCCCCCTATTCTAGAGGAAGTTCTAATTCAGGCTATCCTGCTTCTGCTACTTCTGAAGCCCCCGAGGCTGATGATGACCAGGACAGAGATGATGCCGAAGTTTCTTTGGAAGAAAGTGGCTCCACTTCGTCGCCTCCTCCTGCGAATTCTGGAGAGCCAAGCCTAGACAAGAAGAGGAAACATCTCGACAAATTGCTTTCCTCGAGTACCTCCTCTTCGAAGGATGCGCCAGGGGAGCCTTCTTCTGCCAAGGCTTCTGCTCTTAAAATATTTGACGCACTGGACTCGTGAGTTTTGCTACCTTTTTATATCCAGACTTTTTTCTATTCTTAACTCTTATCTCTCATTTTTTGCTGATTCCAAGTTTTTCCTTTTTAGGGACGATGATGAGCCGAAGAAGGATGCTGCAGCTGCTCCTCTTCTTGATGCTTTGACTACTTCTAAGGAGCTCCCTCGGGAGGAAACTGTGGTGACTAAGTCATTGACAGTTCCTCCTGCAAAAAGTACTCCTACTCGTGCTTCCAAGCATTTGAAGAAGACAGCGGCAGTGGGTACTTCTTTTGAGGCCCATCGACCAGCAGCTTCTTCTAATGATGTGAGTATTGCTTCTTGTAGTCGATTTTTCATTCCTTGAACTTTTTCTCTCATACTTTTGTTTTGCAGAGTTTGATGCAAAATTTTCTCTCCCTTGGTGCTGAGTGTGTTGGGTTCCAGGAGGCTGCTTGGGCCTCTCAGGGTATGTTTGTTTTGTGTTGTAGCTTCTACTTGTTAATGTGTCTTCCCGTGGTTTCTTACTCCCTTTGCTTTTCCTGTTTTGTATTGTAGACGCTTTGACCGCGGCCAATGCTCGCATAGCGGCTTTGGAAGCCGAACTTAATGCCTCTAGAGAAGCTTGGGAAGGTGCCACCGCTGCCAAGGTTGCTGCTGAGAAAGCTACTAAGTTGGCAGAAACCAAAGCTAAGAAAGCTGAAAAAGCACTTGCCGATGCTAATCAGAAGCGGGTCCAACGAGAGCAAGCTATAGCCGAACGTCTCGACAAGATTTTGGTTCTTGTTGGTAGTAAGTGTCATGTTGTTCCTTTTTGTTTACTTGCTCATGCTTCTATTTGCTGATATTTGTTCGCTTTTTCTTGTCTTTTCCTTCCGTGGTGCAGCAAAAAAAATTGGAGTGTCTTGGAAGCTTCGGTAGCCATAAACTGAAGACCCTTTGCTAGCTGCTGTGGATTTGCTGGAATCAAACTAGAAATTGGTCCAGGAAGTTCTCCAGCTAACTCGCCGCGTGTTGATGTGGATGTTTGTCAGTTTGTGGCTGAAGAAGAAAGAGGAGATGCCGATTGACAACCTCAAGAAGCGTGCCGAATCCTTTGACACCATCGAAGATCCTGTGCTTGTCATGAAGGGCAGGTCGGTAAAATGGTGTGTCAAAGGGGCAATTGCACTTGCGCAATCGCATGGCGAGGAAGTAAATTGGGAGAAAATTAGCTCATCCCGTGCTCGCCCTCTGTCACAGCTGTTCGGGTTCTTCAAGAAGGCAAAGGAGTACGCGCCGGGCATTGTATCTATTATTACTCCTTCGGCTGCTTCTTTGACTCCTGCGCCCAGCTCTTCGACTCCTACACCAAGTTCCTCGATGCCTCCGCCAAGTGCTGCGGCTGATTCTTCTGCGCCTTCCACCGCCATGGAGCCTGCTGCTGAGGTGGCATAGAATTTAGCCTTCCCTTTGTAATTTCTTTTCTTTTGAGTTGATGTAGTAGACCTTTCCATCTGTTGCCTGATAATATGTCAGTGAACTCTATGTTCCTGTAAATATTTTTGCTTTATGAAGTGTTGCGCTCGGTCACTTGATGTGTTTCTGAGTTGTTTTTCCTTTCATTCTTTTGCCTTCCAGCCTGTGTATGCTGGTGGACCGCTGAATCGTGATCGCGACTCGCCACCCGCCAATGTGTTTGACTCTGGGGTTCCTTCTCCTCCTCGTTCTCCTTGCTGATGCGCTGAGTATTTGTCGAGGATTTCGGACCTTGAAGGTCGCTTGTCATTGTTGAAGCGTCAAGCAAAATTTGCCTTGGACCAGGCTGGTAAATCTTATGGCTTGATGAGGCAGGTATCTACACTTGAAGATAAAGTGTCGAGTTTGGTGGCCCAGGTTATGCACATGAAGGAATGTGACTCCTATCTTGTTGAGATTATCGAGTCAGCTTGCGAGCAGCTAAAATGTGAGTTTTCTTCAGGCCCTGTTGAATTTTCCGCTGATTTTCTTGGCTTCATACTCTGATGAATTTTCATTCCAGGTACTTGCTTGCATCCTATTGATGAGGATCGTCGAGTTTCTGAGTGAATCGCAGCTCTGGAAAGGGCGTCGAAGGATACCAAAACTTTATGGGTTGATCCGCGGCGTCGCAGCGCCATTGTTCTTTTGCAGGATCGCGCTCAGCACATTGGAGAAGCGGTTGATGGTTGTCAAAGATTGTTGACAACCATGTACTCCGTTATGCTTCCTCGCAATCCTCCACCGGAGAGTTTTAAGCATCTACTCGATGCTTTTAGATCGAGTCAACGAATTCATCGCTTGATAGAGCTAAACTTAGTAGCAGGTGCTAACTTTGCTCTTGGATGCCACGCGACGCAAGTGGCATCCAAGGCTGAACTTTAGTTCCATGTCTCTAAGTTTGCCTCCAGGGCACGCGACGCTGCATGTCCATATGGATGCCACGCTTCTGCCGGCGAGGAAAATCATAGGTAGGTTGCTTCAAGAGGATGTTAGATTTTTCTGTGAGCATCATTATTTGAATCCTCTTATGGTAGATGATTCAGATCAACCCATGATATAATGCTCTATTGTGGTATATATGTTTTTGTTTATGAAACGCGAGAGTTTTCGTGTTCTGGGGCTGTTTGCCAGAATTTTGTGTTCTCAAGGCGTTTATGCTTGTTAGTGCATTTGCCGCAATTCCATAGTGTAGAGCTTTGGGATTTGTTTCGCTAAGACTTGTAAAATCTAAAAGGAGGAACTTTGTCTTTATTATGCTCGAATATAATATACATGGGGTGTCCCAAGAGACCTGACCAGTGACCTGTGTTCTGGGTCTAGAGGGCATTGCCCTAGGATAACTCGTGGCTTAATAGCCTTATTTTTCCTACTCTACTCTTGTATATTTGATGTCTATGTTGCCGAGGTCTTTTCCCCTTCTCCTGAAGCTTCCTTTGGGTGTGATGGCTGTACCCGCAGTTTCTTCGCTTCTGGCTCTGTTGGGTGTTCTTCGAGCTGTTTTGTGACGCCTGTAGTCGTGTTTGTCGCCTTACCCTTAGGTTCTCCATAGTTGGCTATCATGCCAAAATTTTGCGCCATTTTGTGGAATTTCTTGTCGCATAGATCGGAGAGTTCGAAGCTTCCCTTTACTGTGATAATCCTGTTTGGTCCTGGCATCTTGAGTACCAGGTACGTATAGTGAGGTATTGCCATAAATCGTGAAAACACGGGTCGCCCGAGGATCGCGTGATATTGAGATGGCCATGTTAAACCATGTATTCGACCGTATATGCCATAGTGTAGTACACTACGGTATACGGTCTAATTCTTGTACAAGCCACGGTGGGGGCTGTTCCCACCTATATAAACACGTACCCGAGAGCCCAGAGGGCACTCTCGTTTCCGCCAAACCATTGACATCGATATGGTATCAGAGCATTCCTTCTCCCTGACCTAGCCGCCACACACACAAAAACCCTAAAACATCTACAGCTGTCACCGCCGCCACAACCTAGCAAAAGCTCTGCACCGCCGATACCTAGATAGCCGCCGCTGCAAACAAAACAAACCACAACCAAAAACCTAGCAAAACCCTGCCGCCGCTGCGTCCTAGATCGCCGCCGCTGCCACAAGCAACCACAACCAAACAAAACCCTAGAAAAGAAAGCCCTGCCGTCACCGCGTCCTAGATCGCCGCCGCCGCCACAAACACCAAAAACACCAAAACCCCGCCCACTTGTGCCATGGCGTCCTCGTCCTCTTCGTCGACATCCCTGGTTACCGTCCTGGGCACACCCCCCTCGCTGAAACTGACGTAGGGGAATTTCCTCCTGTGGAAGACCCTTGTATTCCCCCCTCTCCGATCAGCCCAGGTGTTCGATCTTCTTGACGGCATCGAAGTTGTACCAGAGAAGACGCTAGAGATTGAAGATGCTAAAAAGAAGAAGTCTACAGTCCCAAATCTGGCCTACACGGCCTGGGTTTCACAGGATCAAATGGTGCTGGGGTGGGTTCTCCAAACCCTCTCACCTGAAGTCACTGCTCACATCGTTGGCCTTGAGACATCAGCGGTTGTGTGCGCCATCATCATCAACATGTTCTCCTCGGCATCGAGGACAAGAATCAATCACCTTCGAGGTTTGCTCAACAACACAAAGAAAAATTCTTTAACTGCTGATCAGTTCTTTGCTAAGATGAAGGGGTATGCCTCTGAGCTTGCGGCTGCTGGCAAGCCGGTTGAAGACGACAAGATGATTGGCTACATCGTCAATGGACTCGACAAGACCTACAACTCCCCCGTGTCATCGGTTGAGAACCCGGCTACCACAATAACACTTGATGATCTGTTTGGCATGGTTTCTTCTCATGACATGCGCCAGGAGATGCTCAAGGACTCAAGTCAAGACGAGGTGTTCCACTCCTCGGCCAACGCTGCTCGTCGTGGCCCTGAAGACAACCGTCCTCGTGGTGGTGACCGCGGTGATCGTGGTGCTCGCGGTGACTGTGGGGATTCACCCGACCGCGGCCCTCATGGAGAACAAGCCTATCGCGGTGATCGCTACAATGGAGATCGTGGCCTTCGCTACGATGATTGCAGACCACGCTACGACCATGGTCAGTGCTCTGATGATCGAGGCTCACGCTATGAAGGACACCGCCATGATGATGGCTGGCGTCGTGATGATGGAGCTCGCTACCAAGGGGATCGCCATGATGGAGGAAATCAAGGTCGCCGCCGTGATGATGGAAGGCGGCGTGATGATCGTCGTGATGACAGGCAGGACCACCATCGCTAGGGACGTGTGCCTACTCCCTTTGTGGATGTGACCTGCCAGATATGCAAGAAGTACGGTCACCCTGCCAGTGACTGCTGGTGGCGTTACCAAGATGATGAGTCTGATGATGATGGAGATCGAGAAGACAAGAATGCCAATCTGGCATCTTATGGTGTTGACACCAATTGGTATGCTGATAAAGGAGCCACACATCACATCACTAGTGAGCTAAATAAGCTTACTACTCATGACAAGTACCATGGCCGTGACTGCGTCCACACTGCTGCAGGAACTGGTATGTCTATTAATCATGTTGGTCATTCAATATTATGCACCCCAGATAGTTCAATACAACTCAAAAATATTCTTCATGTTCCACATGCATCTAAAAGCCTTCTTTTTGTTCATAAACTCACATGTGATAATGATGTCTTTCTCGAATTTCACCGAAAGTTCTTTTTGATAAAGGATCTGGAGACAAGGCGAATTCTGTTTGAAGGACCATGTCAAGATGGTCTATATCCACTAGTGTCATCCTCTACTGGAACATCCAAGCAAGCTTTTCTCACAATAAAGCATTCATCTTCGACATGGCATCGCCGTTTAGGACATGCATCTTCATTTGTAGTTCAGCAGATTCTTAGGAAAAATAAACTCTCTTATTCGCCTGAAATAAATCCTTATGTTTGTGATTCTTGCCAACTTGCAAAGAGCCACCAATTACCCTATCATGTCTCTACAAGTGTTTCCACTGTTCCTTTAGAGCAAGTGTTTTCTGATGTATCGGGTCCAGCACCCAATTCTGTTGGCAAGCATTCATATTATGTAAGCTTCATTGATGATTTTAGTAAATTTACCTGGATTTACTTGCTCAAAAAGCGTTCTGATGTTTATCAGGTCTTTCTTAATTTTCAAGCTCTTGTTGAACGCAAGTTTAATAAGAAAATCATCACCACGCAAACCGATTGGGGAGATGAATAAGAAAAACTCCATGGTTTCTTTCAAAAGGCTGGCATTACACATCATGTGTCGTGCCCTCATGCTCATCAACAAAATGGGTCTGCTAAACGCAAACATCGACACATAGTTGAAGTTGGTCTTGCCTTGCTAGCTAATGCATCTATGCCTCTAAAATTTTGGGATGAAGCTTTTCTCACTGCCACCTTTCTCATAAATCTTCTTCCTAGCAAGGTCATTGGCTTTGACACTCCTGTTGAACGTCTCCTTGGAACAAAACCCAACTATGATTCTTTTCGCATTTTTGGCTGTGCTTGTGGCCAAATCTTCGTCCTTACAACACTAGAAAGCTAGCTTTTCGTTCAAAAAGATGTGTGTTTCTTGGTTATAGTCCACGTCACAAAGGTGTAAAATGTCTTGATACCTCTACTGGGAGAGTTTATATCTCTAGGGATGTTGTTTTCGATGAGCATATCTTTCCTTTTGCCCAGCTTCATCCTAATGCTGGTTCTAGACTTCGTGAAGAAATCTTGCTTTTACCACACTCTCCACCAATGTAACATCTCAAAATTTTCTTAATTTTGGAATGCTAAATAAATAAATTAAGTTGGCTTAATTGTTTGGCTTTGAGTGAAATTCTGAATGAAAAGAAACGTTTGATGACTTATTTGAATTTTCTAAACCTTGATTCAAAAAACAATTTAAATGAGTGGATTAACATGAGTATCCAACTTGTTTTATTTCAACCATTTGGATTCGTGAGTTTCGTTTAAATTAATAATCCAACCATACTTGAAATTATAATGAGAGGGAATAAAAGGACTTTCCCAAATTATGGTGATTAACGGTTTGATATGCCCATTAGATTATCAATGTGTTTATTTGAATTCTTGGACCACTCCAAATATTTTGCAAACACATGATTCACGAGAGAGGAAATAATATGACATTTCCAATTATAAGCTGAAGGTTTGGAGGATACCATGTTTGGTGTCATTTGCTTTTTAATGACATTTTTGTATTTGGAGAATATTAATAATAGTTTTCAATTTAAATAAATCTGAGAGAAGATAATATGACTTCTTCGTAAATAAGGTTGGAAATAAATTTTATAGTATTATAAATTTATTTGGATTTTAAAATGATTCTTATATATGTTTATATTCAAACATATTACCTTTTTGCATTGGTGGCATTGTGTGAATTGATTGAGTGGCTTAGATTAAGCCCTAATACTATTTTTTTTAAATGCACAAGTAGCCGTATAGGCCAAAGTGCACAAAATACTATTTCTATAAATTTTATTCAGATTGACGAAGGGTTTTCCCTATGTCCAATTTACTTATATTGATTTTTTGAGGATTTTGTGAAAACTGTATTCTTAAACTTATTTGAGGTTTAAAATAAAAAAAATAGCAAGGAGAATACGTAACTTACCTTCACGTGAAGCAGCCTGGGCCGGCCCACCAGAGAGCGATCAGGTCATCTTCAACCTCGACCTCGTTCATGTTACAGAAGGCTACGTTAATGGCAGTCAACCTTTCCATCCTATTCCTCCCAATTCTAGCCCCTCTTTACTATCGACTTAAACACAAAAATTACTCCTCATTCAATCACGGTCCTATTCAGGGGATTAATACCCCATTTACCTTCCTTAATCTTCGATACCGTCCAGGTGCACCGAATGTCGCCCGTCGGCATTACCTCCCGATCTCCCTCCTCCGGACATTATAAGAAGAACCGAGAGAAGCACCACGTGTTCCTTTCTCTCCTCCTTCACTTTTGTTCTTAAACTTTCTTCAGAGAACCTCTGTACATCCTGTACGAACCATGCCAAGATCAGTCCCAAAATAGAGTTCATCACGAGATGCCGTCTCCGTGAGTGATCATATCAACAAGTCCTCGCACCAGAATACTCCCTGATTCAAGGGCTACCTCCTAGACATGGTGGTGCATCATGTTGTCGCTGTTGGCCGCGACGTTCTCGGAGTTCATCACGACGGTATGTCGTCTCCGGTGTACTTTATCTCAAATCCTTTTTACAGTAGAGTCAACTAATCTTCCTATATCTCCTGGACATGGTTATGCATCATATCCATGACGTTGGCCGCGCCGCCCGTCTATCTCTCGCTGCATCGACACGGAACTGTATCCGTCTTCACCAAGTTCAGGAGATCACGCCAAGCTCGCCTGCTACGTCCACAACCTGACCCGGCGCCGCTCCATCACCGTCGACCACCACGTGCTACAGCTGGGCTGCTGGTAAGGCCATACGTCAGCGTCCATCGTGTCTGTACGTGTTATTTTTCCATCAGATCTTAGCCCTCGTTAGTCCACTGAATCTGTATTAGTGTCTATGTGCTGTCATGTTTCGTTACGCGTGTGTTAGATCAGATCAGTCCGGCTGCACTTTATGCTAGCTCTTCTAAATCTTTGAAAAATCATAACTTTAAATCTGCAGCTTCGTTCAGGACGATTTTTGTTGCGTTGGATTTGTAATTAAATTACCTATCTGGTGATACCTAGTTTTATAATTTCAGAATTTTCGAATCTGTGTCAAAAAAATTGAATATTAAATTTTTTATAAACGGGTATCGTTGAAATCCGTCGCTACTTTAGGAGGCGAGCCAAGCCGATGTTAAGCCAGAGCCACAAGCCGAAGCCGAATCAACCAGTAAGCTGAGCCGCAGATCTGAGCCAAAGCGCCGCGACCGTCAGATAAAGATCGGATGCTCCAGGATTCGCGACGTCACCACCAATATTGTTAAAACAACAAACTTTGAAAAATCACAATTAAATAACCGTAGCTCCGTTTAAGTTGAATCTTTTTGCGTTAGTTTCATAATTTTAAAACCTATCCAGTAGAGTTATTATTACGAATTTATGAATAACTTAATTTCCTGTTTGTAATTTTGAAGTTCTAACCTTATTTTGAACGAAAAAAACAATTTATAGAAATTTTGTTAAGTTGATACCGGTTGAAAATTAATGTTTGTGTCATCCCCTGCATGTTAAACTTGTTGTACAATGTTTTTGGTCGAAATTTACTATCTTTTAGAATTAAATCAAGTTTTGTATGTTTTGTATTTGTTTGTGTTTTATTTGGCTCTTTATTTTAATTAATGGTTGTTTTTTTATGGCAATGGATGTTTATTTGTGTTATTTCCCTTTACGTTAGATTTATTCGGAGTGCGAGAAAGTTCACAAAGGAGAAAATTATCGTCAAATATTACTAAGGCAAGTGTCATCATCTTCTTGTCCTACTAAAGAATTGTCACTAGTAGCCTTCTTATAGATGATGCATGTGTAGGTGTTTTATAAACTTATGATTTTATGCTAATTATTTTATCTAGCTTATGTCTAGCTTTTGCATCACCTATTAGAACTGCTGCTGCTATAGGTTGCCTTACACTTGTTGTGGGAAGGGATTATTACATGTTTTGGCTAAGTGTTGAAAATCATTGTTTTACAAAAACCAAAGAAAACAACTAAGTTAATGAAACACCCGGGTAGAAAGTGGTAAGAATGGATTTGTGTTGAGTGGTTCCCTGGGGTCATGTCGTCGAACCTCTGAACCAGCAGGTGTATCTCACTTGTGGACGGCCACCCAGGAACAAAGAGATTGAAGACGTTCAATGTCGTGAAGCTTCCAGTGCAACCACGAGTCATATGGGCTCTGTCTTGACTAACTAAGTTGCGAGAACTCAGCCAGACAGACAGAGGGTGGTATTTGGGAGCGCGTCCGGGTTGGTCTGAGGGATTGCCTCTGAAAGGTCTCGTCTTAGTCTTCACTTGGCCATTTGAGCAAAATGAGCATCATGGCAAAAGAGGTTGACTGAGTCTTGTGGGAAAAGTGCACCACCTCTGCAGAGGGTTAAAACTAAGTACTTAGCCGTGTCCCCGGTTATGGACAATTTTGAGCGACATGATTTTGATGATGTTCAAGGATCTCATCATGCCAACTTCTTAAAATTTAAAACTTGTGGGTTGAAATGGGAATATGGCAATTGGTGCAAGTGTCTATTGGCTAGCAGTTCCTGTGCCATGTCTATGTGCCAGTGTCTGCAGAAATGGTTCACCCAAACCAAGTTGTCCATATGTAGTAATTGAGGTTTTGACATTGATGTAAGTGTCTATCGACCAGTGTGTCCCGTACGATAACTACGGCCTGTGGCTATAGGGATCGATCACCCAAGTCAAGTTGTCCAGCTAAAAGTTTTTGCTTCAAGAAAATGATAGGATAAAATTGCTTAGTGCAAATAGGTCTGAAGTTCCACCTAGCCAAATATTCATTTAAGTGTTAGGTTTCATTGGTGTCCACCAAACAATGACATCTTGCCAATACAATTCAAGTGTATTGACCCTTTGTGGCTGCAACGTTTCATGTTGCAGGTTTTGACGATAAGAAAGGTACGACAAGGTTACGAGTCTATCCGCAAAATGTTTCGCCTGTGGCACATGAAGAAGGACTCCATGCTAGTTTTGATTTCGTTGTAAACTCTGAAAGCTCTATGCTATGAGCATTGTAAGTTCTTTATGTAAATTTGCTGGATCATGCGATGTAATAAAATGACCTTTGTTTCTTGATATTACATCTCAAACTGTGTGTGCTAGCGTTGATCTAGGGACTAGCACTGAAAAGCACAGGGATCGTCATCTTTAAAAGATGAGGTCACTACAACCAACAACTACTGGGGATGCTAATATTGATGATTACATGCCATTACCAGTTGTGCCTGTTGTTGTTCCTCCTGTTGCAGATACTACGGTCTCTCCTGAAAATATTGCTGAAGAAACCTCCATCCAAAATGATGAAGAAAACCACTCTGAAAATGGTGCAGAAGAAGACAATCCGGGCGCTGAAAACGAGGAAGATCTCACTGACAGCGCTGCTCCTGCCTTCACCAATCCCGAGGAGGATCCGTCTCGGGAGTCTCCCACTCCCGCGCCTTCTCCTGCGCTGTCGCGCGTGGCCGCCACATGCCCGCCACCGGTTGTGGCCAGAAGAGGCGCCACATCGCCCTCTGGGTCCCAGCTCGGGACCGCCTCGCCCTTCATGTCCGACTGCACGCCCGACAGCGGGTACGTGTCGCCTCCTGATGGGGGAGAACCCGATCTTGCATCTGCATCGGGATCTGGTGCATCTGGATCCTCTGCGCCGATGCGTCGATCCCCTGCACCGATGCGCCGTGCAGCCCGCCGTGCACCACAACCACCTCTTCGAGTTAGAACTCGGCTCATGAAAGGTATTCGAAAACCTCGTGTTTATAATGATGGTACTATTCGCTATGGTAGGCTTGCTGCTTTAGGAGAACCTGGTAGTCTTGCTGATGCTCTTCAGAATGAAAACTGGCGCAAAGCAATGGAGGAAGAGTATGATGCTTTGCTCAAAAATAAAACCTAGCATCTTGTTCCTCCTAATACGAGTAAGAATATTATTGATTGCAAATGGGTATATCATGTCAAAAGGAATGCTGATGGTACAATTGATAGATATAAAGTAAGGCTAGTTGCAAAGGGATACAAACAGAGGTATGGCATTGACTATGAAGATACATTCAGTCTTGTTGTTAAAGCAGCCACTATTAGAACTGTTCTAGCAATTGCAGTATCTCGTGGTTGGGTTTTGAGGCAGCTAGATGTCAAGAACGTGTTTCTTCATGGTGTTCTGGAGGAGGAGGTTTATATGAGACAGCCACTAGGATTTGAAGATCAAAATACTCCTAATTATATTTGCAAATTGGATAAAGCATTATATGGGTTGAAACAGGCTCCTCGAGCCTGGTTTTCTCGTCTTAGTAGCAAATTGCATGCTCTTGGTTTTATACCTTCCAGGACTTATACATCTTTATTTCTCTATCATAAGTCAGGTATCACACTTTATGTCTTGATTTATGTTGATGACATTATTGTGACAAGTTCCTCAGACAAGGCTATTGGTGCTTTACTCAAAAATCTTAATGATGATTTTGCTATTAAAGATTTGGGAGATTTACACTTCTTCCTTGGGCTTGAGGTAAAGAAAACTGAAAATGGACTACTTCTCACTCAGAAAAAATATGCAAGAGATTTGTTGGAAAAGGTTGGCATGGACAATTGTAAATCTGCACCGACCCCTATGTCATCCACAGAAAAACTTTCTTTACATGATGGTACTCCTCTTAGTCCGGATGATAATACTCAGTACAGGAGTATTGTTGGAGCTCTTCAATATTTAACTTTAACAAGGCCAGACTTATGCTTTTCTGTTAACAAGGTTTGTCAATACCTTCATGCTCCTACAACAACTCACTGGACAGCAGTAAAGCGCATTCTGAGATATATCAAGGATACCTTAGGAGTTGGTCTCTCTTTTCAACGTTCTTCATCTACTTTGCTTAGTGCTTTTTCAGATGCAGACTGGGCTGGATGTCCTGATGACAGATGCTCCACTAGAGGATTTGCAATCTTTATTGGACCTAATCTTGTTTCTTGGAGTGCTAGAAAACAAGCCACAGTGTCACGCTCAAGCACTGAAGCAGAATATAAAGCATTAGCAAATGCCACAGCTGAATTGATTTGGGTTGAAGCCCTTCTAGGTGAACTCGGTGTGAAACTGTAGCAGCCACCCTGTCTTTGGTGTGATAATTTGGGAGCTACTTATTTATCTGCTAATCCCATTTTTCATGCACGTATGAAGCATATTGAAATTGATTACCACTTTGTTAGAGAGCGTGTAGCTTGTAAAAGTCTAGAGATTAGATTCATCTCTAGCAAACATTAGATAGCTGATGGTTTTACTAAAGCTCTTCCTGTAGAAAGATTAAATGAGTTTAAACGTAATCTAAACCTTTTAGAAGGTTCAGATTAAGGAAGGGTGTTAAACCATGTATTCGACCGTATATGCCATAGTGTAGTACACTATGGTATACGATCTACTTCTTGTACAAGCCACGGTGGGGGCTGTTCCCACCTATATAAACACGTACCCGAGAGCCCAGAGGGCACTCTCATTTCCGCCAAACCATTGACATCGATAGGCCAGTCCATGACTTTGAAGTCGAGCTTTTCTCTTCTATAATTTTGGCGATTTCTGAAGCAAACGTTGAGCGCTATTCGACCCAATGGATAGTTGGCACTCCCTGGTACGATCCCATGGAAAGAACAATCTGTTGGCTTCAGGAACTCCAATGATATGTGCATTGCCCGGAGTGTCTTTGCGTATATCAGGTTTATTCTGCTCCTTGCATCCATGAATACTCTATCAACGTCGTATGTCCTGATTTGAGCTTTGAGTACCAAAGGCGCGTTTCCCGGCCGAGGTATTGTTATAGGGTGGTCATCCCTGCTGAATTCTATGGGTTGTTCAGACCAGTGTAGATATTCCGTGGTTGCTGGAGGCGATGTTACTGCTAGGTTCACTTGTCAGGTTATACTCTTTTCCTCTTTGTTCGACTTTCGGACTGGTTGTATCATTGCTGTGATGTGCCCTTTGTACGGAATATATCCTCCATCATTGTCGTGTCCTTGGCTTGGTTGGTTTTGACCTTACGAAGATCCATTGTTTGGCTGTTGATTCGTTGTAGGTGCGTTGTTTGTGTTCCCTTCATATCCTTGCTTCTTTGCTTCAGCTTGTTTGTTGACTGCCGCCTCCTGAAGTTTCAGGAATGTTTTGCAATCTTTCATTGCATGTCTAGACACCCTTTTCCCATCAACGAACACGGAGTGTATATGGCACGGTCCGTTTAGAATATCATCTGGTGATGGATTGTATTCTCAAGGTTCCCTTGACTGAAATCTTTTGTTGTAGTCTTCTCTTCCGTAGCTGCGGTACCCTGAGTTTCTGTGGTCATCTCCTTGATAATTATTTTCTTTGTATCCCGCGGCTACTTGACTGTGAGAACCATAGTTGTCAAAATTGCGGGATCTCCTCCTTTGGCCACTATATTTGTTTCCTCTGTCGTCTCCTGGTGATCGTGTTCGCTTATTGTTGCATGCATCTTCGCCATCTGCAAATCTGTTTGCTACATCCATTAGATCTGATGCTGTCTTTGGCTTGATCCTAGCCATCTCTTTGACTAGGTCTCCTTGTTGCAACCCGAGCGTGAAGGCATCGATTGCTCTATCATCTGAAACTTTGACTGCGGAGTTCTTGATAATGCTCCACCTTTGAATATACGACCTTAGTGTCTCATTGTGTTGTTGTACACAGGCTTTGACTTCTTCTATCGATGCTGGCCACTTGTACATCGACTTGAAATTACTTGTAAATTACTTTGTGATTTCCTCCCAGCTTCCGATTGTTCCTCTTTCTAATTTGCTCAACCATGACCTGGCTGCGCCGGTGAGGTGTAATTGCAAACTTTGCATTGTTGTTTCCTTTGTTCCTCCTAGTATTTTTACTGCCTGCAAGTAATCTGAGAGCCATGACTGTGGCTCCTGGGCCATCATACTTTTGCTGGTCATGGGGTAGTTTGAAACCCTTGGGTACTGGTGTGGTGCGAACTCTATGAGTAAAGCATGACGCCCTCATGTCTTTTTCGTCGTCTTCATAGTCATATGCCTTGGTAGGAGTCCTGGACCTTCGGGTTCCTCCATGCTTTGGGCTTTTATGTCGTTTTGGCGATGGTGATCTAGGTTGTCAGCTTCCACTCCGGTGCCGAGGACTCTTGTGATGGCATGGTGACCTAGGCTTGCGCGTTCCTTTATTTCGATATGCTTCCTCTTCTTTTGCTGTCAATTTATTGCCTACCATCCTTAATCCTTGCAGTGCTGCCCGGTGCATATGTTCCCTTGGGTCTCCTGGACTTGGTCATGTCGTGTATAGATACGTTTGTGCTGCCACAAGCGCTGCTTCTGGTGTCTTTGGTATGATGTTGCCTTGCTCTTCGACCGATAGGAAGGACGAGTCGAGGTTTTTGGAGAGGCTTCGCCTTTCTGAGTATTTGAGGTTTTCAACCCTTGATCCATGCCGACGATTCCTGTTGCTGTTCGTGTACAATGCGTCGCTGTGTGCTTTATGAAGAGCTGCGCTTGCTGCAATGGCTAAATCTCTCCTTTTTCGTATTTCGTTTTTTTCTCTTGCTAGTTGCTTTGATTGCTGTCTTAAGGCATAATGATACCCTAAAAGCATATTTTTGCTTGCATCTGTTGGTATGGGCATGCCGTGTTCTACGGCTGTTTTGATTATCTTCCACTCCTCGGCTGATAGTCGAACTTGTTCCCTGCTCGCAAGAGAATATGCAGTTTCTCCTTCTGCTAAGTGATTTGCTCCTCTATTTACGTTTGCTGGGTTGAGTACTGGATTGTTGTTTTCATCGAATTCTTCTGAGTTGTCTCCTACAATTGTGAGTACTTGATACCGGTTGTCAAACTTGCTGTTGAAGCTTGAGAAGATTGTTTCGTCATCCTCATGAAGCTCTAGTCCTGTCTTCCAGGTGTTTGTTGATTTGTCTGAAGCATTGTCATGGCAGATCATGAGGTCTTCGAGTTGATCTCCTAAGTCGAGATTCTCCATGGTTTCATCGAGTTCTGCCATTTTTTCTCCTGCAATTTCTGTTGTTGCAAAGCTGACCGGTGAGTTTGCCTCACTGGAAGAGCCCACCGATGATTCAGACATTGCAATTGTCTTGGCTTCGCTTGCCGACGGATCCGGTTTTGCCAGATCTGAAAGGCAAATCAAACCTAAAGATCCGACGCGGAAGTTTAGGCTTCCGATCGTCAGGTCCGTATCTTGATCCAGGCTCTCAAATATTGGAGTGAAGTTTGGTGGATGAGGCTGGAAATCAATGGTTCCGAAGGATATCTGGTTTCCGTCGACTTCTGGACTATTGTTGGCTAAGAGTGAAAAAGCCGTCGAATTCATGATTCCAACACCCAGAGTCCCCACGGTCGACGCCAATTGATGAGGTTTTACTCAACAAATGTCCTAGATGAAGGACTTAGGATCGGGGGAATAGGGTGTCGAATGAACTCGAAGGTAAAGATCAGTCAAACAAGGCGTGTATCGAGAATAAACGTGGTGGTCAACTTAGCTTACTCTCAATCTGTCCCTGACCGGCCTCTCCTGGCCCCTATATATAGGTGGCCAGGTCTCAAGAAACAGGTCAGGTTTGATACATATTACAATATCGGTATACGACATGGACTCGTACTTTGACTATGATTACACTTGGGCCTAGATTAACGGGCCTCAGGAGTACACAAGTAACGGGCTCTATTATCTATACCCTTGTCAGTTTCCGAAGAAGAAGTGATTCCTCCGCCCAAATCTCGAAGATAGCTATCTCAAGAGGCCAAGGCAGTTGAGAGGGCAGCCAAGGAAGCCAAGCTGCATGCAACAAAGATCGACAAGTAGGGTGAACTTGACTACATCACCATGCGTTTGAAGAATCCCTATGAGCAGCCCTGGAACCCTAGGGAGGTGAGGAACCCCTACTTCCACACCAACATGCAAGAGAGGATCTCTAATGAAGTCTATGGCAAGAAGAAGGTTCGTTTGGCTCCAATGCACTCGATTGGCATTGCTCACATGGATAATTCACCGGAATACTTTGGCGAGGCCAAAGCTATTTTTGAGGAGGATGGACTTCTACCGTTGATGCAATTCAACCATGTCATCGATGAAGACATCATTGCCCCGGTTCTATGCCACCGTTCATCTCAACATGAGCAATGACAGGGAGCTCATCTAGATGACCAAGGATAAGCTGATGAGAGCCACCTAGGCTCAGTTTGGAGATTGCTTGGGGTACCCGATTGTTGATGACCCCACTCCTACAGGTTTGTTTTGCGTGCATGTTGAGAGGCGCCCATATGGTGAAGAAGCATCTTGCCCCTCTCTACATTCCAGGTTGGGGTGTTCCAGGTGACTCAAAGAATCTCCTTCCAGTCTATGATATCATGCATCATATCTATTGGGAGGTGCTCAATCCGAAGGTTGGCAACATTGATCAGATTCATGGTTTCATGATTGACCTTATGCTTCTCACTCATCCGAACAGAGGATCCGGTTTGCACCTTGATGTTATGGATTTCATTTGGAATGAGATCCAATGGGGTCTTTGCCATAAGAAGAGGCCCCCATTTGCCCCCTTTTTGATGCACTTGATATGTGTTCGTTGGATAGAAGAGTTTGGGGGTGATCTACTTGCTCTCCTAGGAATTGAGATAGTTTGCCACCCTGTGAAGGAACTGATGATCAAACAACATGAGGATCCCAAGGATGGGTGATGGCTGGCGTGTAGTTGATGATGATTATGGCCAGGCAGTTGGGAAACTCCAAGCGGAAAGTATGATGAGCACAGCGGCAAGTCTTTTCCCTCAGTAAGAAACCAAGGTTTAATCATTCAGGAGAAGAGCAGACAATACGACTGAAGGTGATGCTTGCAAGCTTCGCGACAGCTCCGGACAATTTATAAGGCGCCTCGTCCAAGCTTTGTTTTGCGAGCAGCAACGTGGAACCTGCTGATATGTCCAAAATATATCTACTTTCCCGAACACTTTTGCTATTGTTTCTCCTCTAATTTGTGTGTTTTGAATACAACTAACACGGACTGACGCTGTTTTTAGCAGAATTGCTCTGGTGTCTCGTTTTTGTGCAGAAATCCAACTTTCAGTAAAAATTCGGGAAAAATCATCAAAAATCCTATTTCACAAGAAGACCCACGGAGCCAGAAGACGAGACGGAGGGGAGGCTCGAGGGCTCCACACACACAGGGGGCGCGGCCCAGCCCTGGCCGCGCCCACCTGGTGTGAGGACACCTCGACCTCTCCTTTCGCCTACATATACCCCCTGACTCGATTATATCAGGGAGATGGCGTTTTTCCCAGATAGACTTCCGCTGCGCCGCAGCCATCAGAAACCGCGATTCGGAACCAGAAACTCCGTTCTGGCACCCTGCCGGGACGGGGATTTCGAGGAGATCTTCATCACCATTATCACCGACATCCCTCCATCGACCATCCATGACTCCCCCATCCATGTGTGAGTAATTCCCCCGCTGTAGGTGAGGGGATGGTAGGGATTGGATGAGATTGTTCATGTAATTTGATATGAGATTGTTAGGGCATAGTGCCTAGTATCTTTATTTAGTGCCTATGACATTGTTGCAACTTGTTGTGCTTAATGCTTGTCACTTTGGGCCCGAGTGCCATGATTTCAGATCTGAACATGTTATTATTTCTATTATGATACTTGTTGTTTATGGTCTTACCTACAAGTTGTATACACATATTGTTGTCCGGAACCCGAGGCCCCAAAGTGACAGAAATTGGGATAACCGGAGGGGATGGCTATGATGTGAGGATCACATGTGTTCACCGAGTGCTAATGCTTTGCTCCGGTACTTTATTAAAATGAGTACCTTAATTACCAGTAGTTTCCCTTGAGGCCCTGCTGCAACAGGCTGGTAGGACAAAAGATATCGTGCAAGTTTCTCCTTGTGAGCATGTACGACTATATACGGAACACATGCCTATGATTGTTTGTACTAGGATGCTTTATCTTTATTTATCTACAATGCCCATATCTCATTGATTTCATGAATTATCTTATCCATGCAACGCCCGTAATCCATCCCTATGCCTACAGTATTTGTTCCTACGGTTTACTACTGTTACTATTACCGCTGCTATTTTACTACTGCTGTTACTGTTTCACTACTATCACCACTATAAAACTATTGCTACTGATAAACCACTGCGAGCAAGACTATTTCTAGGTGCAGCTGAATTGACAACTCATCTGTTAAGGCTTACATATATTCTTTGGCTCCCCTTGTGTCGAATCAATAAATTTGGCTTTACTTCCCTCGAAGACTGTTGCGATCCCCTATACTTGTGGGTCATCAAGACTATTTTCTGGCGCCGTTGCCGGGGAACATAGCTTTATTTGTAAGTTCACTTGGTATTCATATTGTTCGCTGCAATCCTTTCATCATGGGTAAACCTCGTGATGGAAAAGTTCCTATATTGCCATCCACTACAAGAAGAGGTACAACTCTCAACACTTCTGCTGCTCTTGATTCACCATCTGTTATGAGTAAGTTGCTTACACCACCACATGCACACGCTACTGATACTACTTCTGCTAAGATTGAAAATGCCACTGATAATTTAGATGATGCTTCTACTGTGCTTGATGAGAGTGGTTCACTAGGTTCCTTTTTAGATGCTACTATTGCTAGAGCTAAGTTGGGAAACACCACTGTTACACCTGTTAGTTCACCTGAGTCTAGGGAATGTCCTAGTGATGATTTTGATGATGATGCTTATATTGAGCTTAATGATGATTTTATTTCTGAAGCACGTGCTACTCGTAATGCTGCTGAGGTTAAAGAACTTCTTGCAAGACGTTCTGCTAGATATAATTTGTCTCCTGATCCTAAGTTTGCTGCTTCTCCCATAAATATTAGAGACAAGGATTATGATTTCTCTTTGGATTTATCTTACATATCTATTGTTGAGAAAACTCCTTTTTGTGGTACTAAAGATGAGAGTGCTATGGAGCACATGAATGAGCTTTCTACTTTGAGTAATTTGTTTTCTGATGATATTAAGCTCCGCACTTACTTTGTTGCTAAGATTTTTCCTTTCTCGTTGAAAGATGCAGCTAAAACTTGGTTTAATAGCTTGTCTCCTGGATCTATTCATAGTCCTATCGCTTTGGTTAATGCTTTCTTTCAGAAATTTTTTCCTGCTAGTGCTCAACATGCTGCTACGCAGATTTTTTTTGATTTTGAACAGGGAAAAGGAGAGATATTGCCTGAATCTTGGACAAGGTTTTGTTCTTTAATTAGAGCTTTGCCTAAAGAACCATTGCCTAAAAATGAACTCCTTGATATATTTTATAATGGACTAACTGATGAGTCTAAGTCATATCTGGATAGTTGTGCTGGTTGTGTTTTCAGGGAAAGAACTCCGGCTGAAGCTGAAGAATTAATGACTAAAATAAGCCAAAATCATAATGATTGGACTCTAGTTGAGTCAACACTAACGCCATCCACAGAGCCTACACCGAAGAAGAGAGGGATGATTGAATTAAATGATGAAGTTATGAAGGAAGCTAAGAAATCTCTTAAGGAGAAAGGTATTAAGGCCGAAGATGTGAAGAATTTACCTCCTATAGAAGAATTATGTAAGCCAATCCCTCACTCATCTACCATTGAGGTACACTCTCTCCAACGCTTTGATGAAAGAGATATTCCTTATTCTAAACCTCCTGATCAATGCTTAGATGAGTTTGATAATTTTATTGTTAAGCAAGAAAATTTTAATAGAATGGTGCATAATCATCAGTTGGAAAATTCTAGAGAAATTAACAAGTTGCAGGATATTGTGGAGAGAACCGCCAATGATGTGAAGATACTTGTTAAACATTTTCAAATGATTCAAACACAAATTGATCAACTTACAAAGGTGCAAAAAGACTTGCTAGTTAATGCCGCAAGAGAGAAGCAAGCATGTGAAATACGCACAAGAAGTGGCGCTGCTACTCAAGATCCATTATATCCTGAAGGACATCCTAAGAGGGTCAAGCAAGATTCTCAACGCACTTCAAGTGATGATATTCCTTCTAAGAAGAAGAAGAAGAAGCATAAAACAACTACAGAATCATCTGATGCAGGTAAAGATCCGAACAGTGTTTCTATTTCTGATGCTGAAACTGAACCAGGAGATGCTTCCGATAAAGAAGAAGTTGAAGAGGAACCAGAAAAGATTGATAAAAATGCAAAGTACACCAAAGAAGACTTCATTGCCAACAAGCATGGTAAAGAGAGAGAACCTTGCGTACAGAAACCAATGCCTTTTCCTGGTAAGAAACACAAGTCCAAGGAAGAAGAACACTACAACAGTTTTTGTGAATGGATGAGACCTTTATTTTTGCAAATTCCTTTGACTGATGCTATTAGAATGCCTCCTTATGCAAAGTATATGAAAGATATTGTCACTAACAAAAGGAAAATTTCTAATGAGGAAATTTCCACTTTACTTGCTAATTATTCTTTTGATGGTAAAGTTCCAGAGAAGCTTGGAGATCCAGGTATACCAACTATTCCTTGCTCCATTAAAAATAACTATGTTAGAACTGCTTTATGTGATTTAGGAGCCGGAGTTAGTGTCATGCCTTTTTCTCTTTATAAGAGACTTGATCTAGAAAAATTAGTATCAACTGATATATCTTTGCAGATGGCTGATAAGTCTACTACTATTCCTATTGGCATATGTGAAAATGTTCCTGTTCAAGTTGCTAACAGTTGTTTAATATTAACTGACTTTGTTGTGTTGGAAATGCCTGAAGATGATAATATGTCTATTATTCTTGGGAGACCTTTTCTAATCACTGCAGGTGCTGTTATTAATTGCAATCAAGGAAAAGTAACTTTTAATGTCAATGATAAAGAGTACACGGTTTATTTTCCCAAGAAGATTGATAGAAAGAATGCTCTAAATTCCGTCAAGAATGTTGAGACCATCAGAGTTGGTCAAATTATGTGTTCAGAGCGAAAGCCCAAGGAAGAATATAAAATTGTTATGATTGGGACTATGCCTATCAAAGTTGAGGTAACATAAGCATTCTAGTGAAGTGCAAAGTTTTGCCTCATATAAAGTTAGTTTGGGAACAAGACTTGATCAACCTTGTTAACAAAGTAATTTTATATGAACGAAACTTTGTTTTCACCGCATCAACTCCACCTCGCCTATATTTACTTTCATCAATTTTGTTCCTTTAGTTTAGTTACATGATTAAGAGTATCTCAGAGCTTCTCATGCTTGGTTTTGATTTGCTTGAAATCTTTTCATCTTCATTTTTCTGAGTTTTTATCGATATGCCAATTTCTGGAAAATCCTCGAAAATAAAGTTTCTCGAAAAATTCCAGAAAAATCTTTATAAATTTTTATGTCAAAAATGGGACAGAGAGACACCTGGGAGACACCAGGAGGGGCTGCCACGCCACCTCCCACACAGGGGGCGCGGCCCAGCCCTGGTCGCGCCCACCTGGTGTGAGAGGGCCCCACCTGGCCTCTCACTTATCTCTTCCTCCCCAGCTCTTTCTCTCTCCCGAAAACAACGACACACCCAGCTCAAACCCGAGTTCTTGCTGTTCTTCACCTCGATTTTTCAATCTCCTTGCTCAGCCCAACATTTCTGCTGAGATTTGGAGCAATTGTTCTCCGGTATGTGACTCCTCCGCTTGTCCAAGTAGAATTTCTTTTGGTGGAGTATTTCTTGAGTATTTTAGCATTGTAGGTGGCAGGATAAATGAGTATGTATGCTTGTTCTATTGCTTAGAAATGTTATTTTGATGCATGTTAGCTCTCTAGTAACTCACTATAGTAGTTCCCTACATTTGCTTGTCTCAAAATCATATTTTATGAGGTTTGTTAAAAATTTCAGAAATGGAGGAGAATGCATATCAACTCTCTCAACATGAACTAGAAGTGCATGAAGTTATGAAAGTTTACCGTGAAGAGAGGGTCTTCCCCTCACACTATCCATGCTCAGAGTTCATGAATGCTGCCGGAATTCTGCAGGATTTTCAAACCTTACTCTCTAATGCAGGATTGGAACATTTTATTGAGGGTGAACCTCCCCAATATGTTAAACTAACAATGTCTATGGTGCAGGATTTCAGATTTAGTTGGTCCACTTCTAACCCCATGGTTCATTATAAAACTTATAACAAATCTGTGGACTTGCCTCTTGATGTTTTCTGTACAGCTATTAGAGTACCACAGTGGGGATCGCTCGAGAAGATAAGGGAACAGCCCAGGCCATTGTTAGAACTATACGAGGAGATTTGTCAAGGAAGAAGCTTCACAGGAGAGGGTGGTAAAACTCGAAATATTCATTTCCCATCCATTCGATACTTTGCCTTCTTTATTACCAAATGTGTTCTTGCTAGGAAGTCTGCAAGTAAATTGCCTCTCCATGATCTAGCTTTTATTGCTGCTGCTTTGAGGCATGATAAGACTTACCATTTGGGTGCCTTAATAGCTTTCCGTCTTGATGTTAATCGTGAGAAAGGAGGAATCTGTGGGGGACTTATAGCTTCACGCCTGTTAGCTTTGCATGGTGTAATGCCTCATTTCTTATATCTGCAGTTCCCCGAGGAGAAACTTGATCTTAGTTCTATGATTCATCATAAGTTTATTTCTCCTCTGCTAGTTTGATTAATTTAACATTTGAGCTAACCTTTTTCAAGAAGACTACCTGGAGGGTAGTAAAAACTGATCGAACGGTCCGTTTGCCTGCACCTCTTTTGTTTACTCTTGATCGCAGGAATGGATGGTCGCTCACGGAGGACGAGCTCGACGCATACGTAGAGGAGCACCCGCCGCATGTGCACGATGAGGAGGGCGCCGAGGAGTCGGGTCAGCCCTCCAACATTACGAATTTCCCATACAAGCAACCTTATTATGATTATACGCCATCAGCTTCATCTTCACGAGAGCCGGGGTACGATTACACCCATGACGACCCACCAGCCTGGAGCAGCTACCAGGGCTGGAATTGATCTCCACTTAGGCCAAAAGCCTAAGCTTGGGGGGAGGTACGCCGACGATTCACTCATCTACATATCATATTTTGTCGGTCCTTTGTATATCCATATTTCGCTCTATTTATTGCCCTTATTCTTATTTCCGCTTTCCAAAACATAAAAAGACCAAAAATATTTCCGTTGTTTCTCTTTATTTGTCTTTTTAGTTTGCTACCTTTGGTTTTGCTTTACTTGCTATTTTCGGTTTGCTATTTGAAAAATCCAAAAATATTTTGCTTTGTTTGCTATTTCCTTCTGTTCTTGTTTCAAAAATTGAAAACCCCAAAAATATTTGTTGTTCTTCTTCGGTTTTGTAAAGTTTGTTGCAGAGTTCAGTCCCCCGTTACTCCACTGGAGCTTGGTATTCACTTTATATTATTCAAGCCACACAAGTGAAGAGCAATAATGACGACATACGACAATCCGAGATGTGGTAAGAGGCTGGTATGAGCTCTATTTGTTTTCATTTTTGTACATATACTCATCCATGTGGACATGCTTAGTCGGTTCATGTAAGGTATATGTTATCTAATGGATGTTTTGTAGTTCTTGCTTTCATATGATTAGTTTCAATTTACTAATAGCTTGTAGCATGTCATGTAGACGCTTGCATGCATTGTTTTATTCATAATATGGTATGTTATTGTGGTATCCTCCTCTGAAAGCTTCATTTGAATTGACTTGGCACATGCTCAAGCATGCATATGACTGAACAAAAAGTCAATTAAGCCTCGATGATTTACTTTGCCTCAGAGTTCTTGTATCATTTTTATGCCTATATTAATTTTGTTTTGTCGCAAGCATGATTATGACAGTTATTGCTCTCTCTATTGTCGCTTCCCAGTCTTTTGCTAGCCTTCACTTGTACTGAGTATGAGCTCTACTCGTGCATCCAATTACCAAAAACCAAGTCTTCCAAAGAGTCCACTATAAATTCCTATGCATGGTATTTGTAAGCCATTCCAAGTAAATTTTCATGTGCTACCTTTCAAAACTTTCAACTACTTCTCATTTTGTGCCACTGTTTTTAGCTCATGGGGACGTAGTGGTCGGAATTGCTATCTTCCATATTAAATTAAGTACCCCTCGACTAGGCAGCTTCATCTGCTCGTCATTAATTTTGCAAGGGAGCTGGTCAGACCATTATAATCTAATTCTAAAAAGAAAGAAAAAAGAGCACTCCTCCATGGTATATGAAAGTTGGTGGGCACCCGATGGAATCGGTTAGCCATGGTTTGAGAAAGGAAAAAAAGGTGGGGAGGAGTGCCAAAGCTTTATAAAAAGAGCACCAATGTGCCAAAATTTCAAAGAACTCGGAACCGCTCTCACTTGTTTATTATGGAAGATAGCAAGTCCCCATTGCCAGTCGTTGACATAAAACAACCACCTCTCAAAATAAATTTTTATCTCTGTTTTACAAATGAAAAGCTCTAGCACATGTTAAATCCCTGCTTCCCTCTGCGAAGGGCCATTCGTTTACCTTTATGTTGAGTCATCATCTTCTAACTTTAAGCACTTCTTGAGAGCATAGCTGTTATTCTTAGTGTAATATGCTTGTCCCAGAACATGGCACATAGTTAGTATATATACATCATATGAGCAAATGTGTTCGTGAAAGTTTCTTTTATCGCTCTCAGTTGTTAACTGAATTGCTTGAGGACAAGCAAATAGCTAAGCTTGGGGGGAGTTGATACGTCCAAAACGTATCTACTTTCTCGAACACTTTTGCTATTGTTTCTCCTCTAATTTGTGTGTTTTGAATACAACTAACACGGACTGACGCTGTTTTCAGCAGAATTGCTCTGGTGTCTCGTTTTTGTGCAGAAATCCAACTTTCAGTAAAAATTCGGGAAAAATCATCAAAAATCCTATTTCACCAGAAGACCCACGGAGCCAGAAGACGAGACGGAGGGGAGGCTCGAGGGCCCCACACACAGGGGGCGCGGCCCAGCCCTGGCCGCGCCCACCTGGTGTGAGGACACCTCGGCCGTCCCCTCGACCTCTCCTTTCGCCTACATATACCCCCTGACTCGATTATATCGGGGAGACGGCGTTTTTCCCAGATAGACTTCCGCTGTGCCGCCGCCATCAGAAACCGTGATTCGGAACCAGAAACTCCGTTCTGGCACCTTGCCGGGACGGGGATTTGGAGGAGATCTTCATCACCATCATCCCCGACATCCCTCCATCGACCATACATGACTCCCCCATCCATGTGTGAGTAATTCCCCCACTGTAGGTGAGGGGATGGTAGGGATTGGATGAGATTGTTCATGTAATTTGATATGAGATTGTTAGGGCATAGTGCCTAGTATCTTTATTTAGTGCCTATGACATTGTTGCAACTTGTTGTGCTTAATGCTTGTCACTTTGGGCCCGAGTGCCATGATTTCAGATCTGAACATGTTATTATTTCTATGATGATACTTGTTGTTTATGGTCTTACCTACAAGTTGTATACACATATTGTTGTCCGGAACCCGAGGCCCCAAAGTGACAGAAATTGGGATAACCAGAGGGGATGGCTATGATGTGAGGATCACATGTGTTCACCGAGTGCTAATGCTTTGCTCCGGTACTTTATTAAAAGGAGTACCTTAATTACCAGTAGTTTCCCTTGAGGCCCTGCTGCAACAGGCTGGTAGGACAAAAGATGTCGTGCAAGTTTCTCCTTGTGAGCATGTACGACTATATACGGAACACATGCCTATGATTGTTTGTACTAGGATGCTTTATCTTTATTTATCCGCAATGCCCATGTCTCATTGATTTCATGAATTATCTTATCCATGCAACGCCTGTAATCCATCCCTATGCCTATAGTATTTGTTCCTACTGTTTTCTACTGTTACTATTACCGCTGCTATTTTACTACTGTTGTTACTGTTTCACTACTATCACCACTATAAAACTGTTGCTACTGATAAACCACTGCGAGCAAGACTGTTTCCAGGTGCAGCTGAATTGACAACTCATCTGTTAAGGCTTACATATATTCTTTGGCTCCCCTTGTGTCGAATCAATAAATTTGGGCTTTACTTCCCTCGAAGACTATTGCGATCCCCTATACTTGTCAGTCATCACCTGCACACACACAACCAAGTACTTTGTTCCCAACTTACGATGAGGTTGTCAATCTCACTGGTTTGCTTGAAACAAAGGGTATGAGCGTATCGAGTGGAAAACAGTAGAAGTATGCTAGTAAAGTAAATAGTGCAAGTAAAGTAAACATGTGATAGCAATATGATGGAAGTAGGACCGGGGTCCACAGTTCACTAGTGGTGTCTCTCCATAAGATAAATAACACATGCTGGGTAAACAAATTACAGTTGGGCAATTGATAGAATAAAGATAACGTGATATGTCAAGAAGATCACTATGCGATTTACTCTGGGCATTACAACAAAATACATAGACCGCCATCCAACTGCATCTATGACTAATAATCCACTCCCGGGGATATCATCCGAACACCCCATGAGTATTAAGTTGCGAACAACAGATAATTGCATTAAGCAAAGTGTGTAATGTAAACAGAGCATATGCCCACGAGCATATGAATGTTGTTTTCTCCCTAGTAGCAACAACACATCTACAACCTTAGAGGTTTCTGTCACTCCCCCAGATTAAATAGACGCATGAACCCACTATCGAGCATAAATACCCCCTCTTGGAGTCACTAGCAACTACTCGGCCAAGATAGCTACTAACAACGGAGAGCATGCAAGATCATAAACAACATAGAGATAACATAAGATATATTTCAGTATAGCAACTCAATCATAACACCAATATTCATCGGATCCCAACAAACCAAACATGTAGAATTACATAACGGTGATCTCAATCATGTAGGGCAGCTCATGAGATCTAAACATGAAGCATATGGTGGAGAGGACAACCATCTAGCTACTGCTATGGATCCATAGTCTAAGGTAGACTATTCACTCATCGCGCCGGAGGCAAGCATGGCGATGAAGAAGACCTCCGGTGGCGATTCCCCTCTCCGGCAGGGTGCCGGGAAGAGCTTCTGGACCCTCCTAATCAAGGGTCGACGACGGTGGTGGATCGCGATGTGTTTCTGGAAAATTCATCGGGTTCTTAGGTTTTTCCCGTCGGGGGGTCTTTATAGGCGAAGGGGCATCGTCAGAAGTGGACCGAGGCGACTGATGGCTAGTTGATGAAGGAGATTATTCTTCTTCGTCCCCCAGCAACAGTCCTTGTGCGTGGTGAATGACCAGCCCATTGGGAACCCCAAGAGGAAGGTGTGATGAGTGTAGCAGCTGGTTTTCCCTTAGTTAAGAAACCAAGGTTTAATATCGGTCAGGAGAGGAGAGACAAACGACTGAAGGTGATGCTTGCTAGTTTGCGACAGCTGCGGACAATTTATATATGGCGCCTCGTCCAAGCTTTGCTTGCTAGCTGCAACACGGAACCTGCACACACACAAACAAATACTTTGCTCCCAACTTACGATGAGGTTGTCAATCTCACCGGTTTGCTTGAAACAAAGGTTATGAGTGTATCGAGTGGAAAACAGTAAAAGTATGCGAGTAAAGTAAACAGTGCGAGAAAGTAAACACGTGATAGCAATATGATGGAAATAGGACCGGGGTCCACAGTTCACTAGTGGTGTCTCTCCATAGATAAATAACACATGCTGGGTAAACAAATTACAGTTGGGCAATTGATAGAATAAAGATAAACATGATATGTCAAGAAGATCACTATGAGATTTACTCTGGGCATTACAACAAAATACATAGACCGCCATCCAACTGCATCTATGACTAATAATCCACTTGTGGTGAATCAATCCGAGAACTCCACAAGTATTAAGTTGCGAACAACAGATAATTGCATTAAGCAAAGTGTGTAATGTAAACAAAGCATATGCCCTTGAGCATATGAAAGTTGTTTTCTCCCTAGTAGCAACAGCACATCTACCACCTTAGAGGTTTCTGTCACTCCCCCAGGTGAAATAGAGGCATGAACCCACTATCGAGCATAAATACTCCCTCTTGGAGTCACTAGCAACTACTCGGCCAAGATAGCTACTAACAACGGAGAGCATGCAAGATCATAAACAACATAGAGATAACATAAGATACTATTCAGTACAGCAACTCAATCATAAACACCAATATTCATCGGATCCCAACAAACCAAACATGTAGAATTACATAACGATGATCTCAATCATGTAGGGCAGCTCATGAGATCTAAACATGAAGCACATGGTGGAGAAGACAACCATCTAGCTACTGCTATGGACCCATAGTCCAAGGTAGACTACTCACTCATCGCTCCGGAGGCAAGCATGGCG
Source organism: Dactylis glomerata (assembly GCA_007115705.1). Lineage (NCBI taxonomy): Eukaryota > Viridiplantae > Streptophyta > Magnoliopsida > Poales > Poaceae > Dactylis > Dactylis glomerata. Next base: position 1,146,297 of record QXEO01000905.1, on the reverse strand, counting down.
ATGAAGAAGACCTCCGGTGGCGATTCCCCTCTCCGGCAGGGTGCCGGGAAGAGCTTCTGGACCCTCCCGATCTTCGGGTCGACGGCGGCGGCGGATCGCGATGTGTTCTAGAAAACTGATCGGGTACTTAGGTTTTTTCCGTCGGGGGGTCTTTATAGGCGAAGGGGCGATGTCAGAGGGGAAGCCAGGCGCCCTCACGCGGGGCCCGCGCGGCCAGGGGGCTGGCCCTGCCACCCCTGCGTGTGGGGCCCTGGTGGCCCCCCTCCTACTCCTCTTCGGATCTCTGGAAGCTTCTGGGTAAAATAAGACTTCAGGAACTTGTTTCGTCCAATTCCGAGAATATTTCCTGTGTATCACTTCTGAAACACAAAAATAGCAGAAAACAGGGAACTGGCACTGTGGCAACTCGTTAATAGGTTAGTTTCGGAAAATGCATAAAAGTGCCACGAAGTGTAACAAAACAATAGGCAAATGGTGTAAAAACAAGCATGGAGCATCAAAAATTATAGATACGTTTGAGACGTATCAAGCATCCCCAAGCTTAACTCCTGCTCGTCCTCGAGTAGGTAAGTGATAAGAAAGAATAATTTTTGAGGTGACATGCACCTACACAATCTTGATCATATATGTAAGCATTTGTGAGCTGGGATCAAAAGAACTTAAAACATGGGCATGAAGATATAATCTTGACAATAAGAAACTTAGCAACCATGTTGTAAACATGCAAATGAACACAAACAAAAGATCATGAAAATGAAACAATGAAAGTCAAACGTGTGTTCAAATCATAAGGAAAAACATACAAATGGTTTTCAGCTTGTCCTTCAAAGAGAGCAAAACATAAATGCATAGGACACCTTCAAGTTTAAGAGGCCGACTAGATACAAATAATTTAAGAACAACTGAAACCAACAATATGAATCAATCAATGAACTTTGGGACAATGCATATCACACTAAGAATGACAACTATGCTCTCTTAATGGTGCATAAAGATAGAAGGTGGTGACTCAACATAAAAGTAGAAGAAAGGCCCTTCGCAGAGGGAAGCAGTGATTGCAAGTTTTATAACCTTCAAAAATAATGGTACTTACCGGCTTTGAGCTCTCATTGCCCCCATCATAAGCATCTTGAATGGTTAAAGTTAATGCGAGAACAATTATGATGCATATGCTTGACAAATCATAAGTTGAAAACCTCGTGCCCCGTGAATACGAGTACCCAAACCTCATGCTACTTTACTTAGAGTCCCAAGCAAGGCTCTTGTCATTGTAAGTATATGCATATCATTGAGAACCGCCAATGGGGTACCTCCGTGCCCGATGACATGGAACAAGCCCACACCAAAATGACAGGACAAACAGACAATGAACACCTCGACATCTCTTTTATTTGCCTTTTGTTTAGCTTTTTATTGTGAGATGCGTCGTCGAATGTTCACCATGGGTATGCTGCAAATTTCCACCATGAATTATGCATGGCTTAGATTGGCGGCCCGGCGTTTCCCTAACACATATACAAACTCCATGATCCCCACAAGATTCCCAATTCATTTCACACCGCGGGCATCCATAAACAAAAGATCACGATATCAACTCAAATAAGAAGTGCAATGTTGAAAGCTTGCCCCATGACAGCATGGATGGGCTAGAATCCAACTTACAACTTGCAAGCATAACAACTCAACATAAGAGACCACAATGTCAAAATTTTAGGAACAAGAAAAAGTAAAGTGTGCCTTTCGGTTCGTGAGAGCTTTACTGACCGAATTTCGCATAACACTGGTAAGAGTTTAATTTGAAGAGAAAATAAAAGTAAGTCAAATTTACTTGGAATAGCAATTTGCTAGTAGGTATGTATGGTGTACACTTTGGAAAACTTTGGCTTTTAGGAGTTGGATGCACGAGTAGAGCTCATACTCAGTACAAGGCGAGGGCTAGCAAAAGACTGGGAGCGGCCAACTAAGAGAGCAGTAATGGCCATAATAATGCAAAGCGACAAAGCGACATTAAAAGAAGCATAAGATGGCATCAAAAGTCAAAAACTAAATGATCATGAAGGCTATTGGCTACTTTGTAAGAGTCTAACATGTGTGAGCATGCGCCAAGTCAACCCAAATAAAGAATCAAGGAGAAAACCAAAATAATGCTTCCATACAATAAAAACAACGCATGATTTTTTCAAAGGCTCATTAAGCAATCTCAGTTATTTGAGACAAGTCATGCTACATCAAAACCACTAAGCATACCATCAAAAAGACATCAAGCATGACATGAAAAAGCCTAAGCCGCAGTCTACACAAGCTCCTTCTTGTACCACTATTTTGCACAAAGCTTTTTCTCTTTTCCAACACCATTTGAAATTATTATAAACACCTCTTTTGACGAAAACCAATAAAGATCAGAGGCAAAAATACACCTTGATGAAAATATATGACAAGGTCTGAACGCAAATCAAGGCGAAAATGAAAACCAAAAGCAGCAGCAGAAAAAGAAGAACGCTCGATTTTTAATAAGAGTGAAAACTAGAGCGTTCTTTGCAAATGAAAACGAGTACATCTCCTCCAAAGGAAATTTGCTGGGGTCCAACCATTTATTGCAGCAAACAAACAAACAAACTAAACCAACTAAGAAAACTAAAACAACTGACGCTGCAAGAAAAACACATAGTGCATGAAGCAATAAAAATATAGTGGCTTGAAAGGTGACCTGATTTTTGCCGATGAAGAAGGGGTGCCTCGGGGGCATCCCCAAGCTTTGATGCTTGTACTTCTTGGATATTTCTTGGGGTGATGCATGGGCATCCCCAAGCTTGAGCTTTTGTCCATTCTTCAACTCATCTCATCATTCTCCAATCCCTACACTTGAAAACTTCCTTCATACAAAACTAAACACAATTCTATTAGCAACATTAGTGTAGGCATAACATATAATCAACCTCTTTTTGCTTCAGGTTTCAACTCAAAACCACCACATATATAGCAAATACTACTGTATCAACCTCCCAAAAAAAATCCGTGATCAAAAGAACTCAAAAGAAAGCGATAAAGTGGCAAACACAAATATTGGCAGAAATCTGTCAAAACTGAACAGCTGACAAAGGTCGAATTTTTGAGGGGTTTTCTGTTGCTCAAATCAAAACGTGTTCAACTAACAAAAGTTTGGATATAACCGGGGGCATATGCACAAGAAATCGCAGGTCCAAAAGATAAACAGAGAATTTATACGAATTTTTACGGTGCAGCACCGAAAACAGTTTCAGGACAGCAACATCCCCAAATCTTTACCTCGCTCAAATTAGAGGCTTCTCTTGGCACAAAAACGAAATAAACAAGATAAGGAGTGGTCATTACAGTAGTAATGACTTCCAAGACTCAAATAAAGAAAAATTACTGAAAATAAAACATTGGGTTATCTCCCAAGAGTGCTTTTCTTTAACGCCTTTGAGCTAGGCGCAGAAAATAGCGAAGATGCTCACATGAGAAATATGAATTGAAGCAAAAGAGAGCATCAAGGAGCAAATATAAAACACATTTAAGTCTGACCCACTTCCTATGCATAGGAATCTTGTAAGAAAATAAATCAAAGAAGCACATAGTAACAAGTATGGGTACATAAAACAAGAGCAACTTCAGAACTTTCAATATAAAGAGAGGTGTTTTAGTAACATGAGAATTCCAACAACCATATTTTCCTCTCTCATAATAATTTTCAGTAGCATCATGAACAAACTCAACAATATAAATATCACACTCATCCTCCTTTGTTAAGCATGGAGGGCTATCAAATAAGGTATTAGTTAAAGAGTTACTCTTATTGGGAGGTAGACATGGGTAGCTCCATTCTTCCTCCTCTTGATCATCACTCTCCTCCTCTTTTTCATCCATTGAGCTTCCAATTTCTTCTTCCATAGGCTCCTTCAAGGCATTAGTCTCTTCCGTTGGAGAGCATCTATTAAGATATTTAAGAATATAGCCATTTCCTTCCTTGTAATTATCAAAGCAAAATGTGAGTATATCATAAACCTCATATTTATAAGGTGCATCATCAGTATTTTCAAGCAAATAAGCAAGTTCAAATGCACCCTTCCAAGCAATAAATTCTTCAATTTGTTCCACATCATAAAAGTCATAATTTCCATTAATATAAGAAGATATGGTAACATCATCATTATACTCACATTGAAAAGGGAGGTGTTTATACCTCCTACAGCAACAAGATCTATCAAAGCAATAAGTAACATTATAAGTAGAGCACACATTTCTAGCAATGATATACAATCTATTGATTTGTTCCCATAGGTGTTTCCCTTTTTGTGACAAGCGGTGTTCCTCATAATAATTTTGCTGCTCTTCCGTGAACCCACCTTGCCAAAAAGATTTAGTTTCAAAGAAACCAACCATTGATAGAAAGCATGATAAAGCAAGACAATAACAGACCAACAAAGATAACAACTATAGTAGGAACTATTTTTTTTTGGGTTTTTGATATAAAACGATGCAGGTAAAATAAATAAAGTAAAGCAAAACAAAACAATAAAACAAAGTAAAGGATGTGCGTGCAAAAACTCCCCTCGCAGAAGTCTTCCACACTTCCCCGGCAACGGCGCCAGAAAAACAGCTGATGGCTAGTTGATGAAGGAGATTATTCTTCTTCATCCCCCAGCAACAGTCCTTGTGCGTGGTGAATGACCAGCCCGTTGGGAACCCCAAGAGGAAGGTGTGATGAGTATAGCAGCTAGTTTTCCCTCAGTTAAGAAACCAAGGTTTAATATCGGTCAGGAGAGGAGAGACAAACGACTGAAGGTGATGCTTGCTAGTTTGCGACAGCTGCGGACAATTTATATATGGCGCCTCGTCCAAGCTTTGCTTGCTAGCTGCAACGCGGAACCTGCACACACAGAAACAAATACTTTGCTCCCAACTTACGATGAGGTTGTCAATCTCACCGGTTTGCTTGAAACAAAGGTTATGAGTGTATCGAGTGGAAAACAGTAAAAGTATGCGAGTAAAGTAAACAGTGCGAGAAAGTAAACAGGTGATAGCAATATGATGGAAATAGGACCGGGGTCCATAGTTCACTAGTGGTGTCTCTCCATAGATAAATAACACATGCTGGGTAAACAAATTACAGTTGGGCAATTGATAGAATAAAGATAAACGTGATATGTCAAGAAGATCACTATGAGATTTACTCTGGGCATTACAACAAAATACATAGACCGCCATCCAACTGCATCTATGACTAATAATCCACTTGTGCTGAATCAATCCGAGAACTCCACAAGTATTAAGTTGCGAACAATAGATAATTGCATTAAGCAAAGTGTGTAATGTAAACAAAGCATATGCCCTTGAGCATATGAAAGTCGTTTTCTCCCTAGTAGCAACAGCACATCTACCACCTTAGAGGTTTCAGTCACTCCCCCAGGTGAAATAGAGGCATGAACCCACTATCGAGCATAAATACTCCCTCTTGGAGTCACTAGCAACTACTCGGCCAAGATAGCTACTAACAACGGAGAGCATGCAAGATCATAAACAACATAGAGATAACATAAGATAATATTCAGTACAGCAACTCAATCATAAACACCAATATTCATCGGATCCCAACAAACCAAACATGTAGAATTACATAACGGTGATCTCAATCATGTAGGGCAGCTCATGAGATCTAAACATGAAGCACATGGTGGAGAAGACAACCATCTAGCTACTTCTATGGACCCATAGTCCAAGGTAGACTACTCACTCATCGCTCCGGAGGCAAGCATGGCGATGAAGAAGACCTCCGGTGGCGATTCCCCTCTCCGGCAGGGTGCCGGGAAGAGCTTCTGGACCCTCCCGATCTTCGGGTCGACGGCGGCGGCGGATCGCGATGTGTTCTGGAAAACTGATCGGGTACTTAGGTTTTTTCCGTCGGGGGATCTTTATAGGCGAAGGGGCGATGTCAGAGGAGAAGCCAGGCGCCCTCACGCGGGGCCCGCGCGGCCAGGGGGCTGGCCGCGCCACCCCTGTGTGTGGGGCCCTGGTGGCCCTCCTCCTACTCCTCTTCGGATCTCTGGAAGCTTCCGGGTAAAATAAGACTTCAGGAACTTGTTTCGTCCAATTCCGAGAATATTTCCTGTGTATCACTTCTGAAACACAAAAACAGCAGAAAACAGGGAACTGGCACTGTGGCAACTCGTTAATAGGTTAGTTCCGGAAAAATGCATAAAAGTGCCACGAAGTGTAACAAAACAATAGGCAAATGGTGTAAAAACAAGCATGGAGCATCAAAAATTATAGATACGTTTGAGACGTATCAACGACCTCACATATAGGGGGCGCGGCCAGGGGCTGGGCCACGCCGCCCTGGTGTGTGGGGCCCTTGTGGCCCCACTCCATCTCCTCTTCGGATCTCTGAAAGCTTCCGGGAAAAATAAGACTTCAGGAATTTGTTTCGTCCAATTCTGAGAATATTTCCTGTGTAGCTTTTCTGAAACACAAAAATAGCAGAAAATAGGGAACTGGCACTGTGGCAACTTGTTAATAGGTTACTTCCGGAAAATGCATAAAAGTGCCACGAAGTGTAATGAAACATTAGGCAAATGGTGTAAAAACAAGCATGTAGCATCAAAAATTATGGATACGTTGGAGACGTATCAAGCATCCCCAAGCTTAACTCCTGCTCGTCCTCGAGTAGGTAAGTGATAACAAAAGAATAATTTTTGAGGTGACATGCACCTACACAATCTTGATCATCTATGTAAGCATTGTGAGCTGGGATCAAAAGAACTTAAAACATGGGCATGAAAGATATAATCTTGACAATAAGAACTTAGCAACCATGTTATAAACATGAAAATGAACACAAACAAAAGATCATGAAAATGAAACAATGAAAGTCAAACGTGTATTCAAATCATAAGGAAAACATACAAATGGTTTTCAGCTTGTCCTTCATGGAGAGTAAAACATAAATGCATAGGACACCTTCAAGTTTAAGAGGGCGACTAGATACAAATAATTTGAGAACAAGTGAAACCAACAATATGAATAAATCAATGAAAACTTTGGGACAATACACATTATACTAAGAATGACAACTATGCTCTCTTAATGGTGCATAAAGATAGAAGGTGGTGACTCAACATAAAAGTAAAAGAAAGGCCCTTTGCAGAGGGAAGCAGTGATTGCAAGTTTTATAACCTTAAAAAATTATGGTACTTACCGGCTTTGAGCTCTCATTGCCCCCATCATAAGCATCTTGAATGGTTAAAGTTAATGCGAGAACAATTATGATGCATATGCTTGACAAATCATAAGTTGAAAACCTCGTGTCCCATGAATATGAGTACCCAAACCTCATGCTACTCTACTTAGAGTCCCAAGCAAGGCTCTTGTCATTGTAAATATATGCGTATCATCGAGAACCGCCAACGGGGTACCTCCGTGCCCGATGACATGGAACAAGCCCACATCAAAATGACAGGACAAGCAGACAATGAACACCTCGACATCTCTTTTATTTGCCATTTGTTTAGCTTTTTATTTTGAGATGCGTCGTCGAATGTCCACCATGGGTATGCTGCAAATTTCCACCATGAATTATGCATGGCTTAGATTGGCGGCCGAGGTGTTTCCTTAACACATATACAAACTCCATGATCCCCGCAAGATCCCCAATTCATTTCACACCGCGGGCATCCATAAACAAAAGATCACGATATCAACTCAAATAAGAAGTGCAATGTTGAAATCTTGCCCCATGACGGCATGGCTGGGCTAGTCTCCAACTTACAACTTGTAAGCATAACAACTCAACATAAGAGACCACAATGTCAAATTTTTAAGAATGAGAAAAAGTAAAGTGTGCCTTCCGGTTTGTGAGAGCTTTACTGACCAATTTTCGCATAACACTGGTAAGAGTTTAATTTGAAGAGTAAATAAAAGCAAGTCAAATTTACTTGGAATAGCAAATTGCTAATAGGTATGTATGGTGGACACTTTGGAAAACTTGGTTTTTAGGAGTTGGATGCACGAGTAGAGCTCATACTCAGTACAAGGCGAGGGCTAGCAAAAGACTGGGAGCGACCAACTAAGAGAGCAATAATGGCCATAATCATGCAAAGCGACAAAGCGACATTAAAAGAAGCATAAGATGGCATCAAAAGTCAAAAACTAAATGATCATAGAGGCTATTGGCGACTTTGTAAGAGTCTAACATGTGTGAGCATGCGCCAAGTCAACACAAATAAAGCATCAAGGAGAAAACCAAAATAATGCTTCCAAATAATTAAAACAACGCATGATTTTTTTCAAAGGCTCATTAAGCAATCTCAGTTATTTGAGACAAGTCATGCTACAGCAAAACCACTAAGCATACTATCAAAAAGACATCAAGCATGACATGAAAAATCCTAAGCCGCAGTCTACACAAGCTCCTTCTTGTACCACTTTTTTGCATAAAGCTTTTTCTCTTTTCCAACACCATTCAAACTTTTTTAATCCAACTCTTTTGAGGAAAACCAACATGGTCCAGAGGCAAAAATACACCTTGATAAATAAATCTAAGAAAATCTAAACGCAAATCAAGGCGAAAACGAAAACCAAAAGCAGTAGCAGAAAAAGAAGAACACTCGGTTTTTGATAAGAGTGAGAACTAGAGCGTTCTTGGCAAATGAAAAGCAAGGCAACTTCTCCAAAGGAAATTTGTTGGGGTCCAACCATTTATTGCGGCAAACAAACTAAACTAACTAAGAAAACTAAAACAACTGACGCTCCAAGAAAAACACATAGTGCATGAAGCAATAAAAATATAGTGTTTTGAAAGGTGACCTGATTTTTGCCGATGAAGAAGGGGTGCCTCGGGGGCATCCCCAAGCTTTGACGCTTGTACTTCTTGGATATTTCTTGGGGTGATGCATGGGCATCCCCAAGCTTGAGCTTTTGTCCATTCTTCAACTCATCTCATCATTCTCCAATCCCTACACTTGAAAACTTCCTTCATACAAAACTAAACACAATTCTATTAGCAACATTAGTGTAGGCATAACATATAATCAACCTCTTTTTGCTTCAGGTTTCAACCCAAAACCACCACATATATAGCATATACTACTGTAGCAACTTCCCCAAAAGTTCCGTGATAAAAAAAACTCAAAAGAAAGTGATTAAGCGGCAAACACAAATATTGGCAGAAATCTGCCAAAATAGAACAGCTGACAAAGGTCGAATTTTTAAGGGGTTTTCTGTTGCTCAAATCAAAAAGTGTTCAACTAATGAAAGTTTGGATATAAACTGGGGCATATGCACAAGAAATCGCAGGTCCAAAAGAAATACAGAGAAGTTTTACGAATTTTTACGGTGCAGCACTGAAAACAGTTTCAGGACAGCAACATCCCCAAATCTTTACCTCACTCAAATTAGAGGCTTCTCTTGGCACAACAATAAAATAAAAAGATAAGGAGAGGTCATTACAGTAGTAATGACTTCCAAGACTCAAATAAAAGAAAAAGTACTAAAAATAAAATATTGGGTTATCTCCCAAGAGTGCTTTTCTTTAACGCCTTTGAGCTAGGCGCAGAAAATTGCGAATCAAGTAACATCAAGAGATGAAGCGCTAGGATCAGCGGGTGCCTTACATCTTCCTTTCTTACCTTTGCTCTTGACTCTAGGAAAGACGTGGCTATTGCAAGGTGGGGAGATAAATCTTATATTGCATTTTCCCACATCAATGACGGCGCCCAGGAGCCTCAGTAGGGACCTTCCAAGTGTGATTTGTCCTTTTCCTACACATTCAATAACAAGATAATCAGTAGATATCATTCTTCCTAGGACTTTTGTAAAAACTCCTTCAGCTATTCCAATGGGAAATATAGTGGCATTATTAGTAAGAGAAATTCCTTCTCCCCCTTCAGAAAGCTTCCAAAGACTCAAAGATTCATAAACATCCTTTGGCATAAGGCAAAATTCAAACATAATATCACATCGAGCATAAATTTTTTTACCATCAATAATTATTTTTACCGTAGGATACCAACTCGAAGGTTCAGAATTTGTTGGCACATAATCAAAATGCTGGCGCAAAGTATTGTAGCAAGTATTCAAACTAGCAGTGCGAGTCTCAAGAGTATCAAGTCTATTAAAAATGCACACAAGAGAGGAATCAAAATAGGTTGGCATGCTATAAATTGTAATCAACTTTTTTATAATATTGAAGGCTTGATCTCCATCACAATGAAGGAAATCTCCTTCTCCAGTAGCATCCAAAGCATATCTATAACGGAGAGCAAGTCCAAAGTAAAATCTACTAAGAAGCAAACTCAAGGTCATTTTAGGTTCAGTTTTTCCATGCCAATCATAAATTCTAGACCAAGCTTCTTTAAAACTTTCCTCATCCTTTTGTTTAAAAGTGAAAATCATATCCTCGGGCGACATAGTAGTAGCAACTGAACTAGACATAATAAAAAACTACAAAGGATTCTAATTTTTTTGGGTTTTTGATACAAAACAATGCAGGTAAAAATAAAGTAAAGTAAAGCAAAACAATAAAACAAAGTAAAGGATGTGCGTGTGAAAAACTCCCCTTGCAGAGGTCTTCCACTTCTTCCCCGGCAACGGCGCCAGAAAAGGGCTTGATGGCTGGCGTGTAGTTGATGATGATTATGGCCAGGCAGTTGGGAAACTCCAAGCGGAAAGTATGATGAGCACAGCGGCAAGTCTTTTCCCTTAGTAAGAAACCAAGGTTTAATCGTTCAGGAGAAGAGCAGACAATACGACTGAAGGTGATGCTTGCAAGCTTCACGACAGCTCCAGACAATTTATAAGGCGCCTCGTCCAAGCTTTATTTTGCGAGCAGCAACGTGGAACCTGCACACACACAACCAAGTACTTTGTTCCCAACTTACGATGAGGTTGTCAATCTCACCGGTTTGCTTGAAACAAAGGGTATGAGCGTATCAAGTGGAAAACAGTAGAAGTATGCAAGTAAAGTAAACAGGTGATAGCAATATGATGGAAGTAGGACCGGGGTCCACAGTTCACTAGTGGTGTCTCTCCATAAGATAAATAACACATGCTGGGTAAACAAATTACAGTTGGGCAATTGATAGAATAAAGATAACGTGATATGTCAAGAAGATCACTATGCGATTTACTCTGGGCATTACAACAAAATACATAGACCGCCATCCAACTGCATCTATGACTAATAATCCACTCCCGGGGATATCATCCGAACACCCCATGAGTATTAAGTTGTGAACAACAGATAATTGCATCAAGCAAAGTGTGTAATGTAAACAAAGCATATGCCCTCGAGCATATGAATGTTGTTTTCTCCCTAGTAGCAACAGCACATCTACAACCTTAGAGGTTTCTGTCACTCCCCCAGATTAAATAGACGCATGAACCCACTATCGAGCATAAATACCCCCTCTTGGAGTCACTAGCAACTACTCGGCCAAGATAGCTACTAACAACGGAGAGCATGCAAGATCATAAACAACATAGAGATAACATAAGATATATTTTAGTATAGCAACTCAATCATAACACCAATATTCATCGGATCCCAACAAACCAAACATGTAGAATTACATAACGGTGATCTCAATCATGTAGGGCAGCTCATGAGATCTAAACATGAAGCACATGGTGGAGAGGACAACCATCTAGCTACTGCTATGGACCCATAGTCCAAGGTAGACTACTCACTCATTGCGCCGGAGGCAAGCATGGCGATGAAGAAGACCTCCGATGGCGATTCCCCTCTCCGGCAGGGTGTCGGGAAGAGCTTCTGGACCCTCCCGATCTCGGGTCGACGACGGCGGCGGATCGCGATGTGTTTCTGGAAAATTGATCGGGTTCTTAGGTTTTTCCCGTCGGGGGGTCTTTATAGGCGAAGGGGCATCGTCAGAAGTGGACTGAGGCGACCTCACACATAGGGGGCGCGGCCAGGGGCTGGGCCGCGCCGCCCTGGTGTGTGGGGCCCTCGTGGCCCCACTCCGTCTCCTCTTCGGATCTCTGGAAGCTTCCGGGGAAAATAAGACTTCAGGAACTTGTTTCGTCCAATTCCGAGAATATTTCCTGTGTAGCTTTTCTGAAACACAAAAACAGCAGAAAACAGGGAACTGGCACTGTGGCGACTTGTTAATAGGTTAGTTCCAGAAAATGCATAAAAGTGCCACGAAGTGTAACGAAACATTAGGTATATGGTGTAAAAACAAGCATGGAGCATCAAAAATTATGGATACGTTGGAGACGTATCAATGGGCCAGGAGGAGGAGCAGGAGGAGATACATGGGCAGCAACATGAGGTGATGCTAGGACTGAGACTAAAGGAGGAGATGATCTTGACTCTGAAGATACAGACTCTATGCCTCAGAAGAAGAAGAGTTGGTGGGGCAACCTTGAGTCCAAACTCAAGCAAGTCCTCCGCTTCCAGGAAACTCAGAAGAAGCTCATGTATCGCCAGCATGTCAAGGAGAAGGAGGCCATATATCGGCAGAAGATGATGATGTGTCACCTAGGCATGCCAGATGTGAAGAGTGGGTCTGAGGATAACATCACCCCTAAGGAGAAGTGGGTGGAGCATAACTTCCAGAGTTTCCAGTGGACCGATAGAGACCAGTTTGTGTCAGTGGATGATCTGGATGCCAGCACTTCACATGCAATGGAGTCTCCACCGGATGCTCGCAGCGCTGATGAGGAGTATTCTGAGGAAGAACGCGAGTGGTGACCGCGTGCTCTCTGGGACATTAGCATCGCTCTTTGCCCCTTTTTGGCGTCTTGATGCCAAAGGGGGGAGAAGAGGTCTAGTAGGATCTTCGGGGATTTGCATGGTTATCTTTATTTGCCGTTCGATTGGTTTTATTGCATTTGAACTCTTGGTCATATTCGTGCTTGTACTATGTTATGTCAGACTATCTATGTGTGTACCTTTTTGTTCTTGCAAGCATATATGTCTCTGATACGTCTCAAACGTATCTATAATTTTTGATGCTCCATGCTTATTCTTACACCATTTGCTTTGTGTTTTGTTACACTTCGTGGCGTTTTTATGCATTTACCGGAACTAACCTATTAACAAGATGCCACAGTGCCAGTTCCCTGTTTTTTGCTATTTTTGTGTTTCACAAAAGTTACATAGGAAATATTCTCCGAATTGGACGAAACAAAAGCCAAACCTCCTATTTTTACCGAAGCTTCGCAAAGACCGAAGATGAGACGGAGGGGGGCCAGGGGCCAGCCTCACCACCAGGGGCGCGGCCTAGCCCCTGGCCGCGCCCACCTATGGTGAGACTGCCTTGTCCATCTCCTGACGCTGCCCCTTCGCCTATAAAGTCCCCTCGACGGGAAAAACCTAAGGGACTGATCGCTTTTCCTTGAAACATACTGCAAGCCGCCACCGTCGTCGAAACGAGATCGGGAGGATCCAGGAGCTCTTCCCGGCACCCTGCCGGAGAGGGGAATCCCTGCCAGAGGCCTTCTCCACCAACATGGTCGCCTTCGGACTGATGTGTGAGTAGTCTACCTTGGACTACGGGTCCATAGCAGTAGCTAGATGGTTGTCTTCTCCACCATGTGCTTCATGTTTAGATCTTGTGAGCTGCCCTACATGATCAAGATCATCTTTATGTAACCATACATGTTGTGTTTGTTGGGATCCGATGAGTATTGGTACTATGTTAAGTTGATGTGCTGAATTATATATCTTATGTTATCTCTATGTTGTTTATGATCTTGCATGCTTTCCGTTACTAGTAGCTATCTTGGCCGAGTAGATGCTAGTAACTCCAAGAGGAAGTATTTATGCTCGATAGTTGGGTTCATGCCTCTATTTAATCTGGGGGAGTGACAGAAACCTCTAAGGTTGTAGATGTGCTGTTGCCACTAGGGAGAAAACAACATTCTTGTGTCTAAGGACATTTGCTTTGTTTACATTACGCACTTTGCTTAATGCAATTATTAGTTGTTCACAACTTAATACTGAAGGGGTACTCGGACGACTCCCCGCGAGTGGATTATTAGTCAAAGATGCAGTTGGATTACGGTCTATGTATTTTGTCGTAATGTCCAGAGTGAACCTTATAGTGATCCTCGTGACGTATGTATGTTATCTTTACTCTATCAATTGCCCAACTGTAATTTGCTTACCCAGCATGTTATTATTTATCTTATGGAGAGACGCCACTAGTGAACTGTGGACCCCGGTCCAATTTCCTTTACATTGTTTTACCCTTTTACTATTACTCGCTCTGTTTACTTTACTTGCATTACTATTATCTTTTACCACTCGATACGCTCAATCCTTTGTTTACAGCAAACCAGTGAGATTGACAACCTCATCGTAAGTTGGGAGCAAAGTTCTTGGTTGTGTTGTGTGTAGGTTTCACGTTGCTGCTGGGTGAAAGACACACCAACAAGTTTCTGGCGCCATTGTCTGGAGTGTCACGAAGCTAGCAAGCATCACCTTCTGAAGTTTGGCTTTCTCCTACTGGTTCGATAAACCTTGGTTTCACAGCTGAGGGAAGACTTGCTACTGTGCTCATCATACCTTCCTCTTGGGGTTCCCAACGAGCTATACTTACACGCCATCAAGCAGCTTTCTGGCGCCGTTGCCGGGGAGAAAGAAGACTTCTGCAAGGGGAGTCTCGCACGCATAATCTTTTACTTTGTTTTTGTTTTGCATTATTTTATTTTTGCTTGCATCTTTTTATCAAAAATACAAAAAAATAGTTTCCTTTATAGTTACTTTTACTTGCTTGCTTTTAGTCTTGCTAGAATGGGTACTCCTGAAAACACCAAGCTGTGTGACTTTACTAGCACAAAAAAAAATGATTTTATCTGCACTCCTGTTGCACCACCTGCTCCTGAGGCACATTTTTATGAGATCAAACCTGCTTTGTTAAACCTTGTTATGAAAGAGCAATATTCTGGTGCCAGTTCTGATGATGTTGCATCTCATCTCAACAATTTTGTTGAGCTATGTGAGATGCAAAAGTATAAGGATGTAGATGGTAATATTATTAAGCTTAAGTTGTTTCCTTTCTCTTTAAGAGGAAGAGCTAAGGATTGGTTGCTATCTTTGCCTAGAAATAGTATTGATTCTTGGGATAAGTGTAAGGATGCTTTTATTGGAAAATACTATCCTCCTGCTAAGATTATAGCTTTGCGTAGTGATATAATGAAGTTTAGACAGTTTGATAATGAACATGTTGCTCAAGCTTGGGAAAGAATGAAATCTATGATAAAGAATTGCCCTACTCATGGACTGACTACTTGGATGATTGTCCAAACTTTTTATGCAGGACTGAATTTTTCTTCAAGAAATCTATTGGATTCAGCTGCTGGAGGCACTTTTATGTCCCTTACCTTGGGCGCCGCAACAAAGCTTCTTGACAATATGATGGTAAATTATTCTGAGTGGCACACCGAGAGAGTTCCACAAGGTAAGAAGGTAAATTCTATTGAGGAAACCTCTTCCTTGAGTGATAAGATTGATGCTATTATGCTTATGCTTTCTAATGATAGAACTCATGTTGATCCTAATAATGTTCCTTTGGCCCCTTTGGTTGCTCAAGAAGAGCATGTTGATGTAAACTTCATTAGAAATAATAATTTCAACAACAGTGCTTATAGGAACAATTTTGCTAGCAACAATTATAGGCCGTATCCTTCTACCAATGGTAATAGTTATGGTAACTCTTATGGTAATTCCTCCAATAACACTAGGGGCGCGCCCTCTGAGCTTGAAGACATGCTCAAGGACTTCATCGGTAAGCAAACTGCTTTTAACAAGTCTATTGAGGAAAAGTTGGGTAAAATTGATACTCTTACTTCTAAAGTTGATAGCCTTGCTCTTAATGTTGAACTTCTGAAACTAAAAGTGTTGCCTAATGATGTGAAGGAAAATAATACTTTTGCTGCTACTAATGCTATTCAAGTTAGAATAGATGAAAATGTTAGGATGTTAGCAGAATTGCATGCCAAGTGGGAAAGAGAAGATGAGATGGCTAGAAAGATGAAGGTATGTACTATTACTACCTCTAATGATTTTGTTCCAAATGCTAGCAATCCTCTTACTTTGATTAGTGTAGAGAAAACTCCTACTCCTTGTGCTAAAAAGCCCAAAATTGTAAAAACTTTTTCTCAAAAGAGTGCTAAATTTTTTCAGAGTATGGGGGATGATAGCTCTATTTCTTTTAATGACTTTGATGTTGATGGCTGGAATATATCTGAAGTTATTTTGTTCTTACAAAAGCTTGCTTTGAGTCCTAATGCTAGTTCTATCAATATTGCTTTTACAAATCATATTACAAATGCTCTCATGAAAATTATGGAGGAAAAGTTGAAATAAAAAGCTTCTATTCCCAAGAAGTTAGAAGATGGTTGGGAGCCCATCATTGATATGCATGTTAATGGTTTTGATTGCCATGCTTTATGTGATCTAGGTGCTAGTATTTCTGTTATGCCTAGAAAGATTTATGATATGCTTGGTTTACCACCGCTTGAAAAGTGTTATTTTGATGTTCCTCTTGCTGATGTTGCTAAGAAGAAACCTTTGGGAATGATTAATCATGTTCTTATTATGGTTAACAATAACCTTGTTCCCCTTGATTTTCTTGTTATGGATGTTGAATGCAATGCTTCATGTCCTATTATTTTGGGAAGACCTTTTCTTCGAACTGTAGGTGCCATCATTGATATGAAGGAAGGCGCCATCAAATATCAATTCCCACTCAAGAAAGGTATGGAACACTTCCCTAGAAGAAGGAAGAAATTACTTTTTGACTCTATTCTTAGAGCAAATTATGAACTTGATGCTTCATCGCTTGATATTACTTGATTTCCACTTTCTGCGCCTAGCTCAAAGACGTTAAAGAAAAGCACTCTTGGGAGATAACCCATTGTTTTCTTTTTAGTACTTTTTCTTTTATTTGAGTCTTGGAAGTTATTACTACTGTAATAACCGCTCCTTATCCTTTTTATTTCGTTGTTGTGCCAAGAAGAACCTCTAATTTGAGGGAGGTAAGATTTGGGGAAGTTGCTGTCCTGAAACAGATTTCGGTGCTGCACCGTAAACATTCGTGAAAATTCTCAGAATATCTTTTTGACCTGCGATTTCTTGTGCATATGTCCCAGGTTATATCTAAACTTTCATTAGTTTTGCACTTTTCAATTTGAGCAACAGAAGGTCCTCGAAAAAATCGACATTTGTCAGCTGTTCTGTTTTGACAGATTTCTGCCACTATTTGTGTATGCCTCTCGATCGGTTTCTTTTTTAGATCTTTTGATCACAGAACTTTAGGGGAAGTTGCTACAGTAGTATATGCTTTATATGTGGTGTTTTTTAGTTGAAACCTGAACCAAAAAGGATTGATCTACTATTATGTTTATGCTAACATTGTTAATAGAATTGTGTGAAGTTTTGTATGAAGGAAGTTTTCAAGTGTAGGGATTGGAGAATGATGAGATGAGATGAAGAATGGACAAAAGCTCAAGCTTGGGGATGCCCATTCACCCCAAGAAATATCCAAGAGGTACAATCGTAAAAGCTTGGGGATGCCCCCGAGGCACCCCTTCTTCATCGGCAGAAATCAGGTCACCTTTTAACACACTATATTTTTATTGCTTCATGCACTATGCATTTTTCTTGGAGCATCTTTACTTTTGCTTTCAGTTTTATTTTTGTTTTGTTTGCTTCAATAAATGGTTGGACCCCAACAAATTTCTTTTGGAGGAGATTTACTCGTTTTTCATTGCCAAGAACACTCCGTTTTCACTCTTATCGTTCAATGAGTGTTCTCTTTTTCTAGAACTGCGTTTAGCTTTCATTTTTCGCCTTGATTTTTGTTCAGATCTTGTTTTATCTTTGCATCAAGGTGTATTTAGACCACTGGTCTATGTTGGTTTTCATCAAAAGATTTGCTTCAAAAAGGTTTGAATGGTGTTGGAAAAGAGAAAAAGTTTCATGCAAAAAAGTGTTACAAAAAGGAGCTTGTTTAGACTGCGGCTTAGACTTTTTCATGCCATGTTTGATGTCATTTTGATAGTATGCTTAGTGATTTTTTCTGTAGCATGACTTATCTCAAATGACTGAGATTGCTTAATGAGCCTTTGAAAAAAAATCATGCATTGTTTTATTTTATGGAAGCATTAATTTGGTTTTCTCCTTGATGCTTTATTTGGGTTGACTTGGCGCATGCTTACAACATGTTAGACTCTTACAAAGTCGCCATAAGCCTCTATGATCATTTAGTTTTTGACTTTTGATGCCATTTTATGCTTCTCTTAATGATGTTTTGTCGCTATGCATAATTATGGCCGTTATTGCTCTCTTAGTTGGTCGCTCCCAGTCTTTTGCTAGCCCTCATTTTGTATTGGGTATGAGCTCTACTCATGCATCCAACTCCCCAAAACCAAGTTATTCCAATGTGTCCACCATACATACCTATTAGTAATTTGCTATTCCAAAGTACATTTGACTTGCTTTTATCTATCCTTTGAATTAAACTCTTTTGGTGTTATGCGAAAATTAGTCAGTAATGCTCTCACGAACCTGATGGCACACCTTACTTTTCTCGATTTTAAAATTTTGATATTGTGGCTCTTTTATGTTGACGTTATGCTTGCAAGTTGTAAGTTGGAAATTAGCCAAACCATGCCATCATGGGGTAAGCTTTCAACATTGCACTTCTCTTATTTGAGTTGATATCGTGATCTTTTGTTTATGGATACTCGCGATATGAAACAAGTTGGGAATCTTGCGGGATCATGGAGTTTGTATATGTGTTAGAGAAACGCCTGGGCCGCTAATCTAAGCCATGCATCATTCATGGTGGAAATTTATAGCATGCCCATAGTGGACATTCGATGATGCATCTCAAAATAAAAAGCTATACCAATGGTAAATAAAAGAGATGCCGAGGTGTTCATTGTCTGTTTATCCTATCATTTTGATGTGGGCTTGTTCCATGTCATCGGGCAAGGAGGTACCCTATTGGCGGTTCTCGATGATACGTGTATACTTACAATGACAAGAGCTTGCTTGGGACCCTAAGTCGAGTAGCATGAGGTTTGGGTATTCGTACTTCATGGGACACGAGGTTTTCAACTTATGATTTGTCAAGCATATGCTCATAAACGTTCTTGCATTTACTTTAACCATTCAAGATGCTTATGATGGGGGCAATGAGAGCTCAAAGCTAGTAAGTACCATAATTTTTGAAGGTTTATAAAACTTGCAATCACTGCTTCCCTCTGCGAAGGGTCTTTCTTTTACTTTTATGTTGAGTCTCCACCTTCTACCTTTATGCACCGTCTAAGAGAGCATAGTTGCCATTATAAGTTTAATGTGCATAGTCCCAAAGTTATCATTGATTGATTTATGATTATGGTTTCACTTGTTCTTAAATTATTTGTATTTAGTCGCCCTCTTAAACTTGAAGGTGTCCTATGCATTTATGTTTTGCTATTCCATGAAGGACAAGCTGAAAACCATTTGCTATGTTTTCCATATGATTTGAACACACATTTGACTTTCATTATTTCATTATTCATGATCTTTCATTTGTGTTTCTTTTCATGAACATGGTTGCTAAGTTCTTATGGTCAAGATTATGTCTTTTATGCCCATGTTTTAAGTTCTTTGATCCCAGCACTCAATGCTTACTTTGATGATCAAGATTGTGATGGTGCATGTCACCTCAAAAATTATTCTTTTGTTATCACTTACCTACTCGAGGACGAGCAGGAGTTAAGCTTGGGGATGCTTGATATGTCTCAAACATATCTATAATTTTTGATGCTCCATGCTTATTCTTACACCATTTGCTTTGTGTTTTGTTACACTTCATGGCGTTTTTATGCATTTTCTGGAACTAACCTATTAACAAGATGCCACAGTGCCAGTTCCCTGTTTTCTGCTATTTTTGTGTTTCACAAAAGTTACACAGGAAATATTCTCGGAATTGGACGAAACAAAAGCCGAACCTCCTATTTTTACCGAAGCTTCGCGAAGACCGAAGATGAGACAGAGGGGGGCCAGGGGCCAGCCTCACCACTAGGGGGCGTGGCCCAGCCCCTGGCCGCGCCCACCTATGGTGAGACTGCCTGGTCCACCTCCTGACGCTGCCCCTTCGCCTATAAAGTCCCCTCGACGGGAAAAACCTAAGGGACTGATCGCTTTTCCTCGAAACATACTGCAAGCCGCCACCATCGTCGAAACGAGATCGGGAGGATCCAGGAGCTCTTCCCGGCACCCTGCCGGAGGCCTTCTCCACCACCATGGTCGCCTCCGGAGTGATGTGTGAGTAGTCTACCTTGGACTACGGGTCCATAGCAGTAGCTAGATGGTTGTCTTGTCCACCATGTGCTTCATGTTTAGATCTTGTGAGCTTCCCTACATGATCAAGATCATCTTTATGTAACCATACATGTTGTGTTTGTTGGGATCCGATGAGTATTGGTACTATGTTAAGTTGATGTGCTGAATTATATATCTTATGTTATCTCTATGTTGTTTATGATCTTGCATGCTTTCCGTTGCTAGTAGCTATCTTGGCCGAGTAGATGCTAGTAACTCCAAGAGGGAGTATTTATGCTCGATAGTTGGGTTCATGCCTCTATTTAATCTGGGGGAGTGATAGAAACCTCTAAGGTTGTAGATGTGCTGTTGCCACTAGGGAGAAAACAACATTCTTGTGTCTAAGGACATTTGCTTTGTTTACATTACGCACTTTGCTTAATGCAATTATCTGTTGTTCGCAACTTAATACTCAAGGGGTACTCGGACCACTCCCCGCGAGTGGATTATTAGTCATAGATGCAGTTGGATTACGGTCTATGTATTTTATTGTAATGCCCAGAGTGAACCTCATAGTGATCCTCGTGACGTATGTACGTTATCTTTACTCTATCAATTGCCCAACTGTAATTTGTTTACCCAGCATGTTATTATTTATCTTATGGAGAGACGCCACTAGTGAACTGTGGACCCCGGTCCAATTTCCTTTACATTGTTTTACCCTTTTTCTATTACTCGCTCTGTTTACTTTACTTGCATTACTATTACCTTTTACCACTCGATACGCTCAATCCTTTGTTTACAGCAAACCAGTGAGATTGACAACCTCATCGTAAGTTGGGAGCAAAGTTCTTGGTTGTGTTGTGTGCAGGTTTCACGTTGCTGCTGGGTGAAAGACACACCAACAAGTTTCTGGCGCCATTGTCTGGAGTGTCACGAAGCTAGCAAGCATCACCTTCTGAAGTTTGGGTTTCTCCTACTGGTTCAATAAACCTTGGTTTCACAACTGAGGGAAGACTTGCTACTGTGCTCATCATACCTTCCTCTTGGGGTTCCCAATGGGCTGTACTTACACGCCATCAGTCTCCTAGGATGGAGCTTGTTGCTTATGACTAACCCATTGCTCCATCCATCTTGCTTTGCTTGGTGTATAAAATCTAGGGGGAGTGTTGATCCTAGACCTGTGTGTTTTGCATTCAAACGCAAATTCAAAATAATGCACACATCTAGGGGGAGCTCCGCTTTTATTTTATCTACCCTTATGTTCATTATCTTGAGTTATATGCAAATCTTGTATTGTCATCAATTCACCAAAAAGGGGGATATTGAAAGGACATTGTCCTAATATATTTTGGTATTGATGACATATGCTAATCAGCAAAGTCTAGCTCTTGTCGTGTTAGAATTTGTAGGAAATTGTGCAGTTTTCAGTATAGCGGTAGTACCGCCCCCTCGGCTGGTACACCCGCCCGTGCTGTTTTCCACAGGCCAGACGCTGCCCAGAGGTACTACCGCGGTAGTACCACTCAATCTACAGGAGCGGTACTACCGTCCAGAAGTAACGCGCCACTACTGCTTAGCAGGATCCGCTTGCAGTAAAGTCTATTTTACTAAGCGGTAGTGGATCGGTGGTGGCCCAAAAGTACCGCTCGGTGCTACTGCTGCAGCAATTTCAAGGCGAGCGACAGTACCGCGCTGGCAGCTGGTACTACCGGTCCTAGAGATTCTCCCAAGCAAAGAAGGCCGCCGGTAGTACCGCGGCAGTACCGGGCTCCTACCAGTCAAGGTTGATCCGCTCGCGGTACTGCTTAAAACTAAGCGGTATTGGAGCGATACTGGGCCGATACTACCGCCGGCCCCTCATACAGTTGAAGACAAAGATGCGGCCGGTACTAACGCTAGGCTCAGCAGTACTACCGCCCTCCTGGAATTTCTGCTGAACATTCAAATTCAAAGCAAGAAGGCGTTGTCCGGTACTACCGCCCCTGGCCAGTAGTACCGCTCGGGGCGTTGTAACGGCCATAATTACGCCTCGGTTATAAATAGGAGAGGGATTCTTCCCCAAAGATTCACCTCGACTTTTCTCTCTCCTCCATTAATGGCTTCACCTTCGTAGATCTCTCTCTCTAGCCAACCAAATCCCCCAAGATTTGGTAGATTGGGAGAGGAGCCCTAGATCTACAATCCTATCCAAGTGATTTGATTATCCCCCAGCGTACCTGTTCTTTATTTGTGCTAGTCCAGTTACAAGATGAAATACAAAGATTACAAAGGTCTTTATTACAACGCTTGATCCACAAATAACATAGTTCTTTTATAACTCGAAAAGGCACAATGCCACAAACCTATTACATCTCTAGAAATGACTAAGTAAATGAACTAAAAATCTTCTTTTCTTCATAGCTCCGCAGGCAGACGTGTTGGACGAAGACTCGAGACCGAAGCGCAGAAATCTTCAATCTTCATAGTAAGTCCTTGTGCGTGGTGAATGACCAGCCCGTTGGGAACCCCAAGAGGAAGGTATGATGAGTATAGCAGCTAGTTTTCCCTCAGTTAAGAAACCAAGGTTTAATGTCGATCTTGAAGAGGAGAGACGGTGACGACTGAAGGTAATGCGGAACCTGCACACACACAACCAAATACTTTGCTCCCAACTTGCGATGAGGTTGTCAATCTCACCGGTTTGCTTGAAACAAAGATTATGAGCGTATCGAGTGGAAAATAATATAGTATGCGAGTAAAGTAAACAGTACGAGTAAAGTAAACAGGTGATAACAATATGATGTAAATAGGACCGGGGTCCACAGTTCACTAGTGGTGTCTCTCCATAAGATAAATAACACATGCTGGGTAAACAAATTACAGTTGGGCAATTGATAGAATAAAGATAAACGTGATATGTCAAGAAGATCACTATGAGATTTACTCTGGGCATTACAACAAAATACATAGACCGCCATCCAACTGCATCTATGACTAATAATCCACTCCCGGGGATATCAATCCGAACACCCCATGAGTATTAAGTTGCGAACAACAGATAATTGCATTAAGCAAAGTGTGTAATGTAAACAAAGCATATGCCCTTGAGCATATGAATGTTGTTTTCTCCCTAGTAGCAACAGCACATCTACCACCTTAGAGGTTTCTGTCACTCCCCCAGGTGAAATAGAGACATGAACCCACTATCGAGCATAAATACCCCCTCTTGGGGTCACTAGCAACTACTCGGCCAAGATAGCTACTAACAACGGAGAGCATGCAAGATCATAAACAACATAGAGATAACAAAAGATAATATTCAGTACAGCAACTCAATCATAAACACCAATATTCATCGGATCCCAACAAACCAAACATGTAGAATTACATAACGGTGATCTCAATCATGTAGGGCAGCTCATGAGATCTAAACATGAAGCACATGGTGGAGAAGACAACCATCTAGCTACTGCTATGGACCCATAGTCCAAGGTAGACTACTCACTCATCGCTCCGGAGGCAAGCATGGCGATGAAGAAGACCTCCGGTGGCGATTCCCCTCTCCGGCAGGGTGCCGGGAAGAGCTTCTGGACCCTCCCGATCTTCGGGTCGACGGCGGCGGCGGATCGCGATGTGTTCTGGAAAACTGATTGGGTCCTTAGGTTTTTTCCGTCGGGGGGTCTTTATAGGCGAAGGGTCGATGTCAGAGGAGGGGCCAAGCTCCCAGACACGGGACCCGCGCGGCCAGGGGCCTGGCCGCGCCGCCCCTATGTGTGGGGCCCTGGTGGCCCCCCTCCTACTTCTCTTCGGATCTCTGGAAGCTTCCGGCTAAAATAAGACTTCAGGAACTTGTTTCGTCCAATTCCGAGAATATTTCCTGTGTATCACTTCTGAAACACAAAAACAGCAGAAAACAGGAAACTGGCACTGTGGCACTTGTTAATAGGTTAGTTCCGGAAAATGCATAAAAGTGCCACTAAGTGTAACGAAACAATAGGCAAATGGTGTAAAAACAAGCATGGAGCATCAAAAATTATAGATACGTTGGAGACATATCAAGCATCCCCAAGCTTAACTCCTGCTCGTCCTCGAGTAGGTAAGTGATAACAAAAGAATAATTTTTGAGGTGACATGCACCTTCACAATCTTGATCATATATGTAAGCGTTTGTGAGCTGGGATCATAAGAACTTAAAACATGGGCATGAAGATATAATCATGACAATAAGAACTTAGCAACCATGTTGTAAACATGCAAATGAACACAAACAAAAGATCATGAAAATGAAACAATGAAAGTCAAACGTGTGTTCAAATCATAAGGAAAAACATACAAGTGGTTTTCAGCTTGTCCTTCAAAGAGAGCAAAACATAAATGCATAGGACACCTTCAAGTTTAAGAGGGCGACTCGATACAAATAATTTAAGAACAAGTGAAACCAACAATATGAGTCAATCAATGAACTTTGGGACAATGCATATCACACTAAGAATGACAACTATGCTCTCTTAATGGTGCATAAAGAAAGAAGGTGGTGACTCAACATAAAAGTAAAAGAAAGGCCCTTCGCAGAGGGAAGCAGTGATTGCAAGTTTTATAACCTTCAAAAATTATGGTACTTACCGGCTTTGAGCTCTCATTGCCCCCATCATAAGCATCTTGAATGGTTAAAGTTAATGCGAGAACAATTATGATGCATATGCTTGACAAATCATAAGTTGAAAACCTCGTGCCCCGTGAATACGAGTACCCAAA
Organism: Dactylis glomerata; assembly: GCA_007115705.1. Classification (NCBI taxonomy): domain Eukaryota; kingdom Viridiplantae; phylum Streptophyta; class Magnoliopsida; order Poales; family Poaceae; genus Dactylis; species Dactylis glomerata. The sequence goes on along the minus strand of QXEO01000905.1, from coordinate 1,121,267 downwards.
CCTCATGCTACTTTACTTAGAATCCCAAGCAAGGCTCTTGTCATTGTAAGTATATGCATATCATTGAGAACCGCCAATGGGGTACCTCCGTGCCCGATGACATGGAACAAGCCCACACCAAAATGACAGGACAAGCAGACAATGAACACCCCGACATCTCTTTTATTTGCCTTCTGTTTAGCTTTTTATTGTGAGATGCGTCGTCGAATGTTCACCATGGGTATGCTGCAAATTTCCACCATGAATTATGCATGGCTTAGATTGGCGGCCCGGCGTTTCCCTAACACATATACAAACTCCATGATCCCCACAAGATTCCCAATTCATTTCACACTGCGGGCATCCATAAACAAAAGATCACGATATCAACTCAAATAAGAAGTGCAATGTTGAAAGCTTGCCCCATGACAGCATGGATGGGCTAGAATCCAACTTACAACTTGCAAGCATAACAACTCAACATAAGAGACCACAATGTCAAATTTTTAAGAACAGGAAAAAGTAAAGTGTGCCTTCCGGTTCGTGAGAGCTTTACTGACCGAATTTCGCATAACACTGGTAAGAGTTTAATTTGAAGAGAAAATAAAAGCAAGTCAAATTTACTTGGAATAGCAAATTGCTAGTAGGTATGTATGGTGGACACTTTGGAAAACTTTGGCTTTTAGGAGTTGGATGCACGAGTAGAGCTCATACTCAGTACAAGGCGAGGGCTAGCAAAAGACTGGGAGCGACCAACTAAGAGAGCAGTAATGGCCATAATCATGCAAAGCGACAAAGCAACATTAAAAGAAGCATAAGATGGCATCAAAAGTCAAAAACTAAATGATCATGAAGGCTATTGGCGACTTTGTAAGAGTCTAACATGTGTGAGCATGCGCCAAGTCAACCCAAATAAAGCATCAAGGAGAAAACCAAAATAATGCTTCCATACAATAAAAACAACGCATGATTTTTTCAAAGGCTCATTAAGCAATCTCAGTTATTTGAGACAAGTCATGCTACAGCAAAACCACTAAGCATACTATCAAAAAGACATCAAGCATGACATGAAAAAGCCTAAGCCGCAGTCTACACAAGCTCATTCTTGTACCACTATTTGGCACAAAGCTTTTTCTCTTTTCCAACACCATTTGAAATTTTTATAAACACCTCTTTTGATGAAAACCAATAAAGATCAGAGGCAAAAATACACCTTGATGAAAAGATATGACAAGGTCTGAACGCAAATCAAGGCGAAAACGCAAACCAAAAGCAGTAGCAGAAAAAGAAGAACACTCGGTGAAATTGTAAGAATGAAAAACGGAGTGTTCTTTGCAAATGAAAACGAGTACATCTCCTCCAAAAGAGATTTGTTGGGGTCCAACCATTTATTGCAGCAAACAAACAAACTAAACCAACTAAGAAAACTAAAACAACTAACGCTACAAGAAAAACACATAGTGCATGAAGCAATAAAAATATAGTGTTTTGAAAGGTGACCTGATTTTTGCCGATGAAGAAGGGGTGCCTCGGGGGCATCCCCAAGCTTTGACGCTTGTACTTCTTGGATATTTATTGGGGTGATGCATGGGCATCCCCAAGCTTGAGCTTTTTTCCATTCTTCAACTCATCTCATCATTCTCCAATCCCTACACTTGAAAACTTCCTTCATACAAAACTAAACACAATTCTATTAGCAACATTAGTGCAAGCATAACATATAATCAATCCTCTATTTGATTCAGGTTTCAACTCAAAACCACCACATATATAGCAAATACTACTGTAGCAACCTCCCCAAAAGTTCCGTGATCAAAAGAACTCAAAAGAAAGCGATAAAGTGGCAAACATAAATATTGGCAGAAATCTGTCAAAACTGAACAGCTGACAAAGGTCGAATTTTTGAGGGATTTTCTGTTGCTCAAATCAAAAAGTGTTCAACTAACAAAAGTTTGGATATAACCTGGGGCATATGCACAAGAAATGGCAGGTCCAAAAGATAAACAGAGAATTTTCACGAATTTTTACGGTGCAGCACCGAAAACAGTTTCAGGACAGCAACATCCCCAAATCTTTACCTCACTCAAATTAGAGGCTTCTCTTGGCACAAAAACAAAATAAACAAGATAAGGAGCGGTCATTACAGTAGTAATGACTTCCAAGACTCAAATAAAAGAAAAAGTACTGAAAAGAAAACATTGGGTTATCTCCCAAGAGTGCTTTTCTTTAACGCCTTTGAGCTAGGCGCAGAAAATTGCGAATCAAGTAATATCAAGTGATGAAGCATCAAGCTCATAATTTGCTCTAAGAATAGAGTCAAAAAGTAAGTTCTTTCTTTTCCTATGGAAGTGTTCCACACCTTTCTTTAGTGGGAATTGATACTTGATAGTGCCTTCCCTCATATCAATGATAGCACCTACAGTTCGAAGAAAGGGTCTTCCCAAAATAATAGGACATGAAGCATGGCATTCAACGTCCATAACAAGAAAATCAACAGGAAAAAGATTATTGTTAACCACAATAAGAACATCATTAATCCTTCCCAAAGGTTTCTTCTTAGCAACATCATCAATAGGAACATCAAAATAACATTTTTCAAGCGGTGGTAAATCAAGCATGTCATAAATCTTTCTAGGCATGATAGAAATACTAGCACCTAGATCACATAAAGCATGGCAATCATAACCATTAACATGCATATCAATGATGGGTTCCCAACCATCTTCTAACTTCTTGGGAACAGAGGCTTTTTGCTTCAACTTTTCATCCCTAATCTTTATGAGAGCATTGGTAATATGCTTAGTAAAAGCAATATTTAAAGAACTAGCATTGGGAGTCAAAGCAAGCTTTTGCAAGAACAAAATAACTTCAGATATATTGCAGACATCAACATCAAAGTCATTAAAAGAAATAGAGCTATCATCTCCCATACTCCGAAAAATTTCAGCACTCTTTTGAGAAAAAGTTTTGGCAGTTTTAGGCTTTTTAGCACAAGGCGTGGGAGTTTTCTCTACACCAATCAAAGTAAGAGGATTGCTACCAGTAGGAGCAACATCATTAGAGGTAGTAATAGTACATACCTTCATCTCTCTAGCCATCTCATCTTCTCTTTCCCACCCGGCATGCAATTCCGCTAACAATCTAATATTTTCATCAATTCCAACTTGAATAGCATTAGCGGTAGCAAAAACATTGTTCTCTTTCACATCATTAGGCAACACTTTTAATTTCAGAATTTCAACATCATGAGCAAGGCTATCAACTTTAGAAGCAAGAATATCAATTTTGCCTAACTTTTCCTCAACAGACTTGTTAAAAGCAGTTTGCTTACCGATGAAGTCCTTGAGCATTACCTCAAGCTCGGAGGGCGCGGCCCTAGTGTTGTTGTAGGAATTACCATAAGAGTTACCATAACCATTACCATTGGTAGAAGGATATGGCCTATAATTGTTACTAGCAAAATTGTTCCTATAAGCATTGTTGTTAAAATTATTGTTTCTAATGAAATTCACATCAACATGCTCTTCTTGAGCAACCAGAGAGGCCAAAGGAACATTATTAGGATCAACATGAGTCCTATCATTAGCAAGCATAGCCATAATGGTATCAATCTTATCATTCAAGGAAGAGGTTTCCTCAACAGAATTTACCTTCTTACCTTGTGGAGCTCTCTCGGTGTGCCATTCAGAATAATTTACCATCATGTTGTCAAGTAGCTTTGATGCGGCGCCCAAGGTAAGGGACATAAAAGTGCCTCCAGCAGCTGAATCAAGTAGGTTCCTTGAAGAAAAATTCAGTCCTGCATAAAAAGTTTGGATAATCATCCAAGTAGTCAGTCCATGAGTGGGGCAATTCTTTATCATAGATTTCATTCTTTCCCAAGCCTGAGCAACATGTTCATTATCAAACTGAGTAAACTTCATAATATTGCTACGCAGAGATATAATCTTAGTAGGAGGATAGTATCTACCAATAAAAGCATCCTTACACTTAGCCCATGAATCAATACTATTCTTAGTCAAAGACAGCAACCAATCTTTAGCTTTTCCTCTCAAAGAAAAAGGAAACAACTTGAGCTTAATAATATCACTTTCTACATCCTTATATTTCTGCATCTCACATAGCTCAACAAAATTGTTGAGATGAGCTGCAGCATCTTCAGTACTAACACCAGAAAATTGCTCTTTCATAACAAGGTTCAATAAAGCAGGCTTAATCTCATAAAAGTTTGCAGCAGTAGCAGGTGGCTTAATAGGAGTGCAGATAAAATCACTATTGTTTGTGCTAGTAAAGTCACACAACTTGGTGTTTTCAGGATTGGCCATTTCAGCAAAATGAAAGTAAACAAGTAAAAACAACTACCAAGGATTCTAATTTTTTTGGGTTTTTTATATAAAAACGATGCATGTAAAATAAATAAAGTAAAGCAAAACAATAACAAAGTAAAGGATGTGTGTGCGAAAAACTCCCCTCGCAGAAGTCTTCTCTTCCTCCCCGGCAACGGCGCCAGAAAAGGAGCTGCTACTTGTTGATGGCGCCAGAAAAGAGGCTGCTGGCGTGTAGTTGACGTGGAGCAGTAAGTCCTTGTGCGTGGTGAATGACCAGCCCGTTGGGAACCCCAAGAGGAAGGTATGATGAGTATAGCAGCTAGTTTTCCCTCAGTTAAGAAACCAAGGTTTAATGTCGATCTTGAAGAGGAGAGACGGTGACGACTGAAGGTAATGCGGAACCTGCACACACACAACCAAATACTTTGCTCCCAACTTGCGATGAGGTTGTCAATCTCACCGGTTTGCTTGAAACAAAGATTATGAGCGTATCGAGTGGAAAATAATATAGTATGCGAGTAAAGTAAACAGTACGAGTAAAGTAAACAGGTGATAACAATATGATGTAAATAGGACCGGGGTCCACAGTTCACTAGTGGTGTCTTTCCATAAGATAAATAACACATACTGGATAAACAAATTATAGTTGGGCAATTGATAGAATAAAGATAAACGTGATATGTCAAGAAGATCACTATGAGATTTACTCTGGGCATTACAACAAAATACATAGACCGCCATCCAACTGCATCTATGACTAATAATCCACTCCCGGGGATATCAATCCGAACACCCCATGAGTATTAAGTTGCAAACAACAGATAATTGCATTAAGCAAAGTGTGTAATGTAAACAAAGCATATGCCCTTGAGCATATGAATGTTGTTTTCTCCCTAGTAGCAACAGCACATCTACCACCTTAGAGGTTTCTGTCACTCCCCCAGGTGAAATAGAGACATGAACCCACTATCGAGCATAAATACCCCCTCTTGGAGTCACTAGCAACTACTCGGCCAAGATAGCTACTAACAACGGAGAGCATGCAAGATCATAAACAACATAGAGATAACAAAAGATAATATTCAGTACAGCAACTCAATCATAAACACCAATATTCATCGGATCCCAACAAACCAAACATGTAGAATTACATAACGGTGATCTCAATCATGTAGGGCAGCTCATGAGATCTAAACATGAAGCACATGGTGGAGAAGACAACCATCTAGCTACTGCTATGGACCCATAGTCCAAGGTAGACTACTCACTCATCGCTCCGGAGGCAAGCATGGCGATGAAGAAGACCTCCGGTGGCGATTCCCCTCTCCGGTAGGGTGCCGGGAAGAGCTTCTGGACCCTCCCGATCTTCGGGTCGACGGCGGCGGCGGATCGCGATGTGTTCTGGAAAACTGATCGGGTCCTTAGGTTTTTTCCGTCGGGGGGTCTTTATAGGCGAAGGGTCGATGTCAGAGGAGGGGCCAGGCTCCCTCACACGGGGCCCGCGCGGCCAAGGGCCTGGCCGCGCCGCCCCTGTGTGTGGGGCCCTGGTGGCCCCCCTCCTACTTCTCTTCGGATCTCTGGAAGCTTCCGGGTAAAATAAGACTTCAGGAACTTGTTTCGTCTAATTCCGAGAATATTTCCTGTGTATCACTTCTGAAACACAAAAACAGCAGAAAACAGGAAACTGGCACTGTGGCACTTGTTAATAGGTTAGTTCCGGAAAATGCATAAAAGTGCCACTAAGTGTAACGAAACAATAGGCAAATGGTGTAAAAACAAGCATGGAGCATCAAAAATTATAGATACGTTGGAGACGTATCAGCCATCCACAAGTGAGATACACCTGGTGGTTCAGAGGTTCGACGACATGACCCCAGGGAACCACTCAACATAACCCAAACAAAGCCACATCCACCCAGGTGATTCATTAACTTAGTTGTTTTCTTAGTTTTTGCAAAACAGGTTTTCAACACTTAGCCAAAAAATATATGTTAACCCTTCCCACAACAAGTGTAAAAGCAAAGTCCTATAGCAGCAGCAATTCTACTAGGAGATGCAAAGCTAGGCAAGCTAGACAAAAACTTAGCATAAAATCTAGCAAGCTAAAGATAAGAAATCATAAAAACACCAACACATGCATCTTATACTAGAAAAGCTACAAGACAAAACTTTCAGTGGGATGAGGGAACATGGTGACACTTGCCTTGGTGAGGAGAAGAGTTGGTGCACTCATCACAAAGGCACTCGTTGCACTCAGCACAATCTACACAAAATATAGCACCATAAGCACATATCAATCACAAAACACTCATGAAAGGAAGATATGCATGCAATATGTGATTTAAACACCACAAAGACACTTAACATGTTCTCTGGTTGTTAACTATATGCATGATGACATGATCAAAATTTTACAGTAAATTATAAAGCTCAATTTAACATCAACACACAAATAGAACAAATAAACAAACTAAAGCTACAAAAGTAATATAAAAGTCACTAAAAATATTCTAGCCATGCTACAGTACTGGGAGGTTCCAAATAGACCAAAAGCAAAAGAATTTACTATAAAAATAATTTTATAACTATTTTTAATAGCCAAAACACATAAATAAGGCTTGCAGTAATTCACTATATAAAACAGATACTATAGGATTTTTGATGCTGGAAATAGATTCTACACATTTTTCTGAAACCACAGACGCAAAGTTTGCTAAATTTGGACGCACGGAACTCAAGATATGATTTTTTGAAGTTTAAACAATAATCTGAAGTTTTAAAACGAAAAATGAATCGGAAATAACCAGGGACGTGCATGTGGCGCTCCCTGATTCGTCGATACCATTTCATTCGGATAACAGTTCTGGGCCGTTAGATCTAAGTGGAAATCGCCGTGCCGGATTCAAGGGTACCTCTTCGATAAGTCATCTAATCAGAACCCTAGATCTAAGATCTGACGGATGCTGGAGAGGGAGAGAGAGAGGAGCTCATCATGACACATCGACGTCGAGGGACTGGCGGCTCTGGAGATCACGGCGAGGTGCTTCCGGTGGGTTTCAGCGGCGATGGAGTTCTTGACGGTGTCCAGGAGTCTACGGCGATGACGATGGCGAAGCGGCGTCCTTGGTTTTGTCCTGCAGCGGTGTCACGGTGCGGCTGGAGGTTAGACCGTGGCCATGCCGTGCAGGGCTCGGAAGAATACGACGAACATGGGCGGATCTGGGAAACGAGGTTCATACCGGAGATTCAGGAGGACGAGGCAGAGCCGGTGGCGAGATCTGATGGGTCGAGGTGCACGGGGCTTCGGCAATCGCTCATCGGAGTCTCGTCTGGCGGATGGTGAGATCCGTTCGCGGCTGTTATCGGCATTCTGGTGCACGTTTGAGATAAGAAGGATGTCAGGGAGATGTGCGTGACTGAGAAAAGAGAGAAGGTGCAGAGGATAGATCGGGAGAGGGTTGAGGGTTACCAGAGACCTGCGGTGCTCTCTGTCATAGTGGCGGCATGGCGACTTTGAGTTTGAGCAGCCTGGCGGCAATTTGGTTAGGGCTTTGGAGAGGGGCGAGTGCGGGCGGAGAGGCGGTTTAAATAGGCGTGATGGCGTGGCCGAGGGGGCAAGGATCGAAACGAATCGGAGAGGATTGTTTGGAGATCTTCCAGGGGTGCTCGCCGTGTTTGTCCCGAACTCCCCGGGAGGGATGACAGGCAGGGCCCTCTCGTCAGCGGCAGGAGGCGGGAGATTTGCTACCGGTTCAGGGAGAGGAGGCAAGTGGTCCGTGGGCCCTTTTTGGTAACCAGGCCGAAGTGCTGCCGCCGACCCTTCTTTTCCTTTCTAAATCTTTTTCTTTTCTGATTTTTGTTTGAATAACTTTGCAACTAAAACCTGATTTGATTTAAACCAAAAACAACTTTTGCAGAAATTTTCCCTTGTCTTCATAGACCCAAAGGGGAAAGATTTGGTCATAAAATATCAAGTCCAAAATTAGGAAATTTCTAATGCATGAAATGATGATATGAATGCATGCTTGAAAAGATGGTATGATTTTATGTGCGCAAAAATTCTCTCAAAATTTTGGGGATGTTACAAGTCTAACCCCCTTAAGATGAATCTCGCCCTTGAGATTTGGGTTGGCTAGCAAATAGGTGCGGATGGTCCTCTCGAAGTTCATCTTCTCGTTCCCAAGTTGCTTCTTCTTCGGTATGGTGACTCCACTGAACTTTGCAAAACTTGATCGTCTTGGTACGAGTAACTCTTTCTGATGTTTCCAAAATTTTGATGGGCTTCTCTTCATACGTGAGATCACTTTCCAATTGAATCTCTTCCAGTGGTATTGTATCTCTTAGGGGGGTATCTGCCATCGCTGGATGACATATCTTTAACTGACTCACATGGAACACATTGTGCACTGCAGACAAGGATTCTGGTAGTTCTAGCTCATAAGCAACTTCTCCCTTGCGAGCCAAAACCTTGAATGGCCCTACAAAGCGAGGTGCTAGCTTTCCTTTGACTCCAAATCTCTTCACCCCACGAAGTGGCGATACTCGAAGGTATGCTCTATCGCCCACCTCGTAGGTTACCTCTCTATGCTTTGAATCAACATAGCTCTTCTCTCTGGACTGAGCTATCTTAAGTCTATCTCTGATCAAATGAACCTTTTCTTCAGCATCCTTTATTATGTCTGGCCCGAAAAGACTTCGTTCACCAACACCACTCCAAAGCAATGGTGTAGTGCACTTTCTTCCATATATAGCTTCAAATGGTGCCATCTCAATGCTAGCTTGATGGCTGTTGTTGTAAGAAAACTCTGCATAGGGCAAATTCTCATCCCAGCTAGACCCATAGTCCAAAGCACAAGCTCTCAACATGTCTTCTAGAATTTGGTTCACCCTTTCTGTTTGCCCATCAGTCTGTGGATGAAATGCTGTGCTGAACTCTAGTCTAGTACCTAAGGATTCATGGAGTTGGCGCCAAAAGTGAGAGGTGAATTGAGTACCTCTATCAGATACAATGCTCTTAGGAACTCCATTTAAACACACTATTCGATTCATATATATCTTGGCTAGTCTGGCACTGGTATAAGTGGTTTTCACAGGAATGAAGTGAGCCACTTTGGTTAAACGGTCAACTACAACCCAGATGGAGTCATATCCAGACTTAGTCCTTGGTAAACCCGTGATAAAGTCCATGCCAACATTATCCCACTTCCATTTTGGTATAGGCAATGGCTGCAATAAACCTACTGGTTTCTGATGCTCTGCCTTGACTCTATTGCATACATCACATAGGGCAATGTACTCGGCGACATCCCTTTTCATATTGCTCCACCAAAACCTACCCTTCAAATCCATATACATTTTGGTGTTTCCAGGATCAATGGAATATGGTGAATCATGTGCTTCTTGCAGAATCAACTTCCTGAGTTCAGGGTCCTGTGGTACACAAACACGATTCTCAAACCATACAATTCCTTGGTCATCTTCGCGAAATCCCTTTGCCTTTCCTTTAGCCATATTACTCTTCATTTCTTCTATCTCCTTATCTAGCTTCTGAGCTTCTTTGATCTTGTCCATCAGCGTAGGTTGAACTTCAAGAGATGCCAAAAACCCTTTTGGCACAATTTCTAATCTGAGTTCTTTGAACTGTTCACACAAATCTTTAGGCAACTCTCCTGCTGTAAGTCCATTTACATAACTCTTACGGCTCAAAGCGTCAGCTACAACATTAGCCTTTCCTGGATGGTATTGCAAGCTCATATCATAATCTTTGATGAGTTCTAACCATCTTCTTTATCTCATGTTTAGTTCCTTCTGAGTGAATATATACTTCAAGCTCTTGTGATCGGTGAACACATCACAATGCTTTCCCATCAAATAATGTCTCCACACCTTCAGAGCATGAACAACGGATGCTAGCTCTAAGTCATGGGCGGGGTAATTTCTCTCGTGATGCTTGAGCTGGCGCGATGCGTAACTCACCACTTTTCCATTCTGCATTAGAACGCTACCAAGTCCTTAACGAGAAGCGTCGCAGTACACTTGGAAATCTTTCTGTATACCAGGCAGGCATAGAACTGGCGCACTTACTAGCCGTTTCTTCAGTTTTTGAAAACTAGCTTCACATGAGTCGGTCCATTCAAATTTCTTGTCTTTCTTCAATAGTTTAGTCATCCGTTTTGCTATCTTGGAGAAATTTTCAATGAATCTCCGAAAGTATCCAGCAAGGCCTAAGAAACTCCAGATGTCTCCCGCATTTTTGGGTGACTCCCATTCGGTAACGGATGCTACCTTGCTTGGATCCACCGCGACTCATTCCGCGGAAACTATGTGACCAAGAAATCCTACCTTGTTCAGCCAGAACTCACACTTGCTGAATTTTGCATACAGCTTATGCTCCCTGAGCTTTTCCATGATTAAGCGTAAGTGTTGTTCATGTTCTTTTTCATCCTTGGAGTAAATCAGGATGTCATCAATGAACACCACTACGAATTTATCCAAGTATTCCATGAACACCTTGTTCATCATGGTCATGAAGTATGTCGGGGCATTTGTTAGCCCAAAAGACATAACGGTATACTCATATAGACCATATCTAGTGGTAAAAGCTGTCTTGGGTATGTCTTGCTCTCGGATCTTAAGCTGGAAATATCCTGATTGGAGATCAATCTTGGAGAACACTTTTGCTCCTTTCAGTTGGTCGAACAGGTCGTTGATGTTGGGCAATGGGTACTTGTTCTTGATTGTCACTTCGTTCAGCGAACGGTAGTCCACAACCAATCTCTTGCTAGAGTCTTTCTTCTCCACAAACAAAATAGGGGCTCCCCATGATGATGAACTCTGTTGGATTAAACCTTTGTCCAACTGTTCCTTGAGTTGCTTCTTCAATTCCTTTAATTCTTCTATGTCCATCTTGTATGGCCTTTTTGCTATAGGTCCTGTTCTAGGCAGCAAGTCGATGATGAACTCGACATCTCTGTCTGGTGGCATTCCTGGTAACTCTTCTGGAAACACATCGGGGTATTCTTTTACAACCGACACTTCATCCATGCTAACCCCCTTAAGAGAGTTAACCTTGGACCCTTTAAGCTCGAAGGTGGATTTGAAATGTATGCGTTTCTTTTCAGGGGTGGTAAGGGTGATGGTTTTGTTTGCACAATCTTTGACTCCCTCAAATGCGGCCATCCAATCCATGCCTAGGATGACATCTAGTCCTTGTGAATCTAGGACAATGAGGTTAGCCGGAAACTTATGTTTTCCAATTTCCAGGACTAGGTCTCTACAACCGGCATTTACTATCAACTCTCCCCCTGGAGAACTTACCCTTATAGGACAGCCTATTGTTTCAGTGGGTATTTTGTTCTTAACCACAAATGCTCTTGAAATGAATGAATGAATGAGATGCACCAGTGTCGAAAAGAACAAGTGTTGAAAACTTATTGAGCAGAAACATACCATATACGGCGTCAGGCTCATCATAAATCTCCTCCACATTGATGTGATTAACATGCCCCTTCTGGAATGGATTGGGCTTGTTTCCTTCATCTTTCTTCTGTGGGCAATCATTTGCATAATGCCCAGTCTTGTGGCACTTATAGCATTCCACCTGACTAATATCCCTCTTCTCGGGGACATTGTTGTTTCTGCTATTGTTGTTGCCATTGTTGTGGCCATTTGTCCTTGTGGAGTTGTGATTGTTGTGATTCCTATGGCCATTATGGTGGTGGCCATTTCCCTTGTGATGCTGGTGCCCATTTCCACCATTATGGTTGTGGTGGTTTCCTCCATCTTATGGAATCCAGAGCTACCATATTCATGGTGATAGATCCGCTTGTGCACAGGCTCTTGGTACTTGCTAACATGATGCTTCCTCTTTCTATTTTCAGACTGCTTCATCTTGCTCTCTAGAGTTATAGCTTGATCAAGTAGAGACTGAAAAGTAGGGGTATAGGCAACAGACAGAGGAATTGACAGCTCATCATTTAGGCCCTCCAGGAACTTCTCCTTTCTCTTTGCATCGGTGTCAATGTCATCCGGTGCATAGCGTGACAGATTGGTGAACTCATCAATGTACTCAGACACACTGCGATATTTTTGTCTGAGATCACATAATTCTTTCTTCTTCAGACCCATCACACCCGAAGAAATGTGTGCAGTCTGGAACCCTTCCTGGAATGAGTCCCATGTCACACCCTCAATGGGATGGGTGATCTGATAAGTATCCCACCAGCTTGTTGCTGGTCCTTCCAATAGAGCTGCAAACCTGACCTTTTCAGCGTCAGTGCAACCAGTTGTCACCAAGTCTTTGTTGACAGAACAGAGCCAATCCATGGCCTCCAGTGGTTCAGCAGCACGAGAAAACTTGGCAGGACGAAGCCTTAAGAACCTTGCAAGCATGTCAACCTGAGGGGGTGGTGGTTGTTGTTGTTGTTGTTGTTGTTGTTGTTGTTGTTGTTGTTGTTGTTGTTGTTGTTGTTGTTGTTGTTGTTGTTGTTGTTGTTGTTGTTGTTGTTGTTGTTGTTGTTGTTGTTGTTGTTGTTGTTGTTGTTGTTGTTGTTGTTGTTGTTGTTGTTGTTGTTAGCGTTGGCCAAAAACTGAGTCATGACTTGCATGAGTTGAGCCTGGGCTTCCATCATCTATTGCATCTGTTCCTCAGGAGCGCGACGAGGAGGCATCTGTTGTGTTTGCAATAGGTGAGGTTAGACTTAGAGAAAGAGTCTAAGGGAATAAAGTTTCCTACCCATATGCACAAACAATCCTTAAAAGAACACACATTAATAAACACTCACAAGCATAGGAGAACTTTAACCAAGCATGCAATAAACATCTCACAAATAGTTTGAAGGTACGCAAACGTTTAAGTCTAAGGGAATACAATATCTAATGCCATACCACAAGCGGTCACGGGCATAAATGCAACTCAAAGATAAAGTGTGGTAGTCTACCTAACTGCCCTACTCTTCCATGGCGACTTCCACCTCCTCAACATCGAAGCCATTCTCCTTGAGTAGCCTCTTGTAGTCCTGCAGCTCTTCAGTTAGGGTGTCAACCTTCTCTTGAAGCTCCCCCTTGTTGGCGCGCAGCTTCTCGATCAGATCGTGGTCCGCTTCAAGCTCGAAGTCGTTGCACTCTAACTTCTGCTTCAGCTCTCTAACATCTTTGTTCCTGGCTTGGATCCTCTTCTCTTGGCTCTTCCGCTGCTTCTCTTGAGTCTCAAACTTCTCCTCCATCTCCTTGATCTTCTGCTCCTACTCCAGGTGTTGCTTGTCCTTCTCGGCAAGCTGGGCACGTAACTCATCGTTGTTAAACAACTCATTGTACCTCTCAACGTCGACGTCCCTGACGAGGTATTCTAACTCGGCGAGGTGAGTGCGCATGGGGTCTTGTTCGCTGTCACATAGCCTGATGACCATGCCCTCCTCATCGCGTCGGCCATAGGAGTGGGAGTAGTGGTTCTGAAGCTTGGAGAAGTGACGTCCACAGAGGCGTGCTATCAGTTCTTGCATGAGGAGATGGGCGCCCGTTTTCTTGTTGGTGTGGAAGGTCTTGAACTTGATCTTTTCAGTCTTCGGCTATGTCTCGCGTCCTGGCTGCGTGATGTGGATGACCCAGACGCCCTTCTTGTGAAACTTGGTCATCTCGCTCCCATTAATGAACGGGGTAGGCAGGGACAAGGCAGTGACGATGTCGATGAGGCGCTTTCCGAAGCTGTACTTCTTGAAACTGTCGGGCTTGGTGATGCGGAAGGTTGACATCTTTACGTTGGAACATGACAAGTTAGTAAGTCAAAAGAGAAAACTTAACAAAAGCGCTGAGTTAAAGAGATTTCTAACTTAGAAGTCAAAACTATTTCTAAATGTTAGCAACAAAGAGAAACAAGATCAACTCCTAAATTTTCCTAAGGGTTTTTGTCCAATCCTAGGGTCACGAACCTAAGGGCAACACTTTGCTCTGATACCATCTGTACCGTACCTGTGCTTTATTTGTGCTAGTCCCGGATCAACTGCTAGCACACACAGTTACAAGATAAAATACCAAGATTACAAAGGTCTTTATTACAACGCTTGATCCACAAATAACATAGTTCTTTTACAACTCGAAAAGGCACAATGCCACAAACCTATTACATCTCTAGAAATGACTAAGTAAATGAACTAAAAATCTTCTTTTCTTCATAGCTCCGCAGTCAGACGTGTTGGACGAAGACTCGTGACCGAAGCGCAGAAATCTTCAATCTTCATAGTAGCCACCTGCAACATGATATGTTGCAGCCACGGAGGGTCAATACTTTGAATGTATTGGCAAGATTTCACTTTGGTGGAATCAATGGCACCTACACTTATATGCTATTTGGCCAGGTGGAGTTTAACTTAGCAAAAGCAAGGTTTTTTCCTATCTTTGTAAAACTCAATTTTTCCTTAGCAAAATTTTGTCCAGAAGGCCCCTTTTCTACCCAAGTTTACCCATCAAGTTTTAACTTAGAGAAATTGGGGTGAGGAGATTCTTGAACAGCTTCAACATCATGTCACTCAGAATTGTCCATAACCGGGGACACGGCTAAGTACTTAGTTCTAAACACTCTGCAGAGGTGGTGCACTTTTTCCACAAGACTTAGTTAACCCATTTTGCCATGAGACTCATTTTTCCTCAAATGGCCAAGTGAAAACTAAGACGAGGCCTTTCAGAAGCATTCCCTCAGACCAAATGGACGCGTTCCATCCTACCAACATCTACCACCCTCTGTCCGCCTGGCTTGAGTTCTTGTACCTTAGTTGACCAAGACAGAGCCCATATGTCTTGTGGTTGCACTGGAAGCTTCATGACTTGAACATCTCCAATCTCTTTGCTCCTGGGTGGCCGTCCACAAGTGAGATACACCTGGTGGTTCAGAGGTTCGACGACATGACCCCAGGGAACCACTCAACATAACCCAAACAAAGACACATCCACCCAGGTGATTCATTAACTTAGTTGTTTTCTTAGTTTTTGCAAAACAGGTTTTCAACACTTAGCCAAAAATATATGTTAACCCTTCCCACAACAAGTGTAAAAGCAAAGTCCTTTAGCAGCAGCAATTCTACTAGGAGATGCAAAGCTAGGCAAGCTAGACAAAAACTTAGCATAAAATCTAGCAAGCTAAAGATAAGAAATCATAAAAACACCTACATATGCATCTTCTACTAGAAAAGCTACAAGACAAAACTTTCAGTGGGACGAGGGAACATGGTGACACTTGCCTTGGTGAGGAGAAGAGTTGGTGCACTCATCACAAAGGCACTCGTTGCACTCAGCACAATCTACACAAAATATAGCACCATAAGCACATATCAATCACAAAACACTCATGAAAGGAAGATATGCATGCAATATGTGATTTAAACACCACAAAGACACTTAACATGTTCTCTGGTTGTTAACTATATGCATGATGACATGATCAAAATTTTAGAGTTAATTATAAAGCTCAATTTAACATCAACACACAAATAGAACAAATAAACAAACTAAAGCTACAAAAGTAATATAAAAGTCACTAAAAATATTCTGGCCATGCTACAGTACTAGGAGGTTCCAAATAGACCAAAAGCAAAAGAATTTACTGTAAAAATAAATTTTATAACTATTTTTAATAGCCAAAACACATAAATAAGGCTTGCAGTAATTCACTATATAAAACAGATACTATAGGAGTTTTTGATGCTAGAAATAGATTCTACACATTTTTCTGAAACCACAGACGCGAAGTTTGCTAAATTTGGACGCACAGAACTCAAGATATGATTTTCTGAAGTTTAAACAATAATCTGAAGTTTTAAAATGAAAAACGAATCGGAAATAACCAGGGACGTGCACGTGGCGCTCCCTGATTCGTCGATACCGCTTTGTTTGGATAACAGTTCTGGTCCGTTAGATCTAAGTGGAAATCGACGTGCCGGATTCAAGGGTACCTCTTTGATAAGTCATCGAATCAGAACCCTAGATCTAAGATCTGATGGATGCTGGAGAGGGAGAGAGAGGAGCTCACCGTGACACATCGACATCGAGGGACTGGCGGCTCTGGAGATCACGGCGAGGTGCTTCCGGCGGGTTTTGGCGGTGATGGAGTGCTTGACGGCGTCCAGGAGTCTACGGCGATGATGATGGCGAAGCGGCGTCCTTGGTTTCATCCTGCAGCAGTGTCACGGTGCGGCTAGAGGTTAGACCGTGGCCATGCCGTGCAGGGCTCGGAAGAAAACGACGGACAGAGGCGGATCTGGGAAACATGGTTCATACCAGAGATTCAGGAGGACGAGGCGGAGCTGGTGGCGACATCTGATGGGTCGAGGTGCACAGGTCTTCGGCAATCGCTCGTCGGAGTCTCGTCTGGCGGACGGTGAGATCCGGTTGCGGCTATTATCGGCGTTCTGGTGCACGTTTGAGATAAGAAGGATGTCAGGGAGATGTGCGTGACTGAGAAAAGAGAGAAGGTGCAGAGGATAGATCGGGAGAGGGTCGAGGGTTACCAGAGACCTGCGGTGCTCTCCATCACAGTGGCGGCGCGGCGACTTTGAGTTTGAGCAGCCTGGCGGTGATTTGGTTAGGGTTTTGGAGAGGGGCGAGTGCGGGCGGAGAGGCGGTTTAAATAGGCGTGATGGCGTGGCCGAGGGGGCAATGATCAAAACGAATCAGAGAGGATTGTTCGGAGATCTTCCAGGGGTGCTCGCCGTGTTTGTCCCGAACTCCCCGGGAGGGATGACAGGTGGGGCCCTCTCGTCAGCGGCAGGAGGCGGGGGATTTGGTACCGGTTCGGGGAGAGGGGGAAAGTGGGCCATGGGCCGTTTTGGTAACCAGGCCGAAGTGCTGCCGCCGGCCCTTCTTTTCCTTTCTAAATCTTTTTCCTTTTTCTTTTTTGATTTTTGTTTGAATAACTTTGCAAATAAAACCTGATTTGATTTAAACCAAAAACAACTTTTGCAGAAATTTTCCCTTGTCTTCATAGACCCAAAGGGGAAAGATTTGGTCAAAAAATATCAAGTCCAAAATTAGGAAATTTCTAATGCATGAAATGATGATATGAATGCATGCTTGAAAAGATGGTATGATTTTATGTGTGCAAAAATTCTCTCAAAATTTTGGGGATGTTACACCATCCTCCGTGGAACTTGCCTTGAGCAAAAGAGGTCACCTCGAAGCTTCCTCAGTGTAAAAGCTTTGTGGTTCTTGTTGGGAGCCTCCAATTGAGTTGTGGAGTTATGCCCCAACCTCCGTGTAAGGGTTTCAGTTGTCACCCTCAAGACCACCGCTTAGTGGAACCGAGCTAGCTTCCGTGGCTTGCTCACCGGAGAACAAGGTGAGCCTTTGTGGTGTTGGTGGACTCCGTGTCGCCACACCTCTCCAACGTAGACGTACTTCCCCTCAAAAGGAAGGAACTACATGAACACATCCATGTTTCTCTGGTCTCCACTCTTCAGTTATTTCGTTCCCTTACTTGTATCTTGTTATTTACTTGTTTACTTGCTTGCTTTTCAGTTATAGGAAATTCACCAAGTTGCACATCTAGTGAATTTACTTTGTGTCAAGCCATAAAATTGATAAGGACTAAAAATTGATTTAGCGCCTATTCACCCCATCTAGTCGCCCCATATGATCCTTTCACAAATAACATGACAATCAACTAGTGCTTTCAATTATTTTCATGATATAAGCATCTAGTGTAACGCTGAAAAAATGTCCATCATTAATGATGCGTGGCTTAAATGTTTGACAACTCAGACTCTGTGTGAAAGTTCTTATGATATACAGTACTAAATACAACATGGCATTTTCAGTCCATACCGACTAACATCCAAACAAAGATAACATGAGAATAAACATGACTTGAAAATGTCCACCATGAAAGCATGGTTTGTATTAACACTCAACAAAAATGTCAACAAGATAATACACGTAATCTTCTTACTATGTCAAGTTTTATTACTTTGTGTTGTGTGTGGCAAGTTCGTGGTCACCCCACAACCAACTTCTCCATGCCAAGCTGATGCGGCACGGTGTTGATGTAATTTCACCGTCCAGTTGGGAACCCCAAGAGGAAGGTATGATGAGCACAGTAGCAAATTTCCCTCAGTAAGAAACCAAGGTTTATCGTATCCAGGAAAAAGCCAAACTCCAGAAGGTGATGCTTGCTAGCCTAGTGACTTCCAACAAGGGCGCCGTTTATGATTCATGTCGGTGCGTCTTCAACTAGTAGCAACGTGGAACCTGCACACAACACAACCAAATACTTTGCTCCCAACTTACGATGAGGTTGTCAATCTCACCGGTTTGCTGTAAACAAAGGAATGAGCGTATCGAGTGGAAAGCAATAGTAGTATACGAGTAAAGTAAACAATGCGAGTAAAGTAAACAGGTGATAGCAATATAAAGGAAATTGGACCGGGGTCCACAGTTCACCAGTGGTGTCTCTCCATAAGATAAATAACAACATGCTGAGTAAACAAATTACAGTTGGGCAATTGATAGAATAAAGATAACATGCATATGTCGAGAGGATCACTATGAGATTTACTCTGGACATTACAACAAAATACATAGACCGCCATCCAACTACATCTATGACTAATAATCCACCCATGGGGATATCGTCCGAACACCCCATGAGTATTAAGTTGCGAACAACAGATAACTGCATTAAGCAAAGTGTGTAATATAAACAAAGCATATGCCCTTGGGCATAAGAATGTTGTTTTCTCCCTAGTGGCAACAGCACATCTACAACCTTAGAGATTTCTGTCACTCCCCCAGATTAAATAGAGGCATGAACCAACCTATCGAGCATAAATACCCCCTCTTGGAGTCACTAGTATCTACTTGGCCAAGATAGCTACTAACAACGGAGAGCATGCAAGATCATAAACAACATAGAGATAACATAAGATAATATTTAGCACTCAACTCAATCATAACACCAATATTCATCGGATCCCAACAAACACAACATGTAGAATTACATAACGGTGATCTCGATCATGTAAGGTAGCTCACGAGATCTAAACATGAAGCACATGGTGGAGAAGACAACCATCTAGCTACTGCTATGGACCCATAGTCTAAGGTAGACTACTCACTCATCGCACCGGAGGCAAGCATGGCGATGAAGAAGACCTTCGGTGGCGATTCCCCTCTCCGACAGGGTGCCGGGAAGAGCTTCTGGACCCTCCCGATCTCGGGTCGACGACAGCGGCAGATCGCGATGTGTTTCTGGAAAATTGATCGGGTCTTTAGGTTTTTCCCGTCGGGGGGTCTTTATAGGCGAAGGGGCAGCGTCAGAAGTGGACCAGGTGGGGCTCACCATAGGGCGGCGCGGCCAGGCCCTAGGCTGCGCCCCCTAGTGGTGAGACCACCCTCTGGCTCGGTTCCGTCTCCTCTTCGGTGTTCTCGAAGCTTCATTTAATATCTGGATGTTCGGCTTTTGTTTCGTCCAATTCCGAGAATATTTCCTGTGTAACTTTTCTGAAACACAAAAATAGCAGAAAATAGGGAACTAGCACTGTGGCATCTTGTTAATAGGTTAGTTCCGGAAAATGCATAAAAACGCCACGAAGTGTAACGAAACACTAAGCAAATGGTGTAAAAACAAGCATGGAGCATCAAAAATTATAGATACGTTTGAGACGTATCAGCATCCCCAAGCTTAACTCCTGCTCGTCCTCAAGTAGGTAAGTGATAACAAAAGAAATAATTTTTGAGGTGACATGCACATACACAATCTTGATCATCTATGTTAAAGCATTGAGTGCTGGGATCAAAAGAACTTAAAACATGGGCATGAAAGATATAATCTTGATAGAAGAAACTTAGCAACCATGTTATAACATGAAAAAGAACACAAATGAAAGATTATGAAAATGAAACAATGAAAGTCAAACATGTGTTCAAATTATAAGGAAAAACATACAAATGGTTCTTAGCTTGTCCTTCATGAGAGAGCAAAACATAAATGCATAGGACACCTTCAAGTTTAAGAGGGCGACTAGATACAAATAATTTAAGAACAAGTGAAACCAACATCATGAATCAATGAAAACTTTGGGACAATGCACATTATACTCAGAATGACAACTATACTCTCTTAGACGGTGCATAAAGATAGAAGGTGGTGACTCAACGTAAAAGCAAAAGAAAGGCCCTTCGCAGAGGGAAGCAGTAATTGTAAGTTTTATAAACCTTCAAAAATTATGGTACTTACTAGCTTTGAGCTCTCATTGCCCCCATCATAGGCATCTTGAATGGTTAAAGTTAATGTGAGTACAATTATGCTGCATATGCTTGAAAAATCATAAGTTGAAAACCTTGTGTCCCGTGAAGTACGAATACCCAAACCTCATGCTACTCGACTTAGAGTCCCAAGCAAGCTCTTGTCATTGTAAGTATACACACGTATCATCGAGAACCGCCAACGGGGTACCTCCGTGCCCGATGACATGGAACAAGCCCACATCAAAATGACAGGACAAATGGACAATGAACACCTCGGCATCTCTTTTATTTACCATTGGTATAGCTTTTTATTTTGAGATGCGTCGTCGAATGTTCACTATGGGCATGCTGTAAATTTCCACCATGAATTATGCATGGCTTAGATTAGCGGCCCAGGCGTTTCTCTAACACATATACAAACTCCATGATCCCGCAAGATTCCCAGCTTATTTCACATCGCGAGTATCCATAAACAAAAGATCACGATATCAACTCAAATAAGAAGTGCAATGTTGAAAGCTTGCCCCATGACGGCATGGCTGGGCTAATTTCCAACTTACAACTTGCAAGCATAACAACTCAATATAAGAGAGCCACAATGTCAAATTTTTAAGAACGAGAAAAGTAAAGTGTGCCATCAGGTTCGTGAGAGCTTTACTGACCAATTTTCGCATAACACCAAAAAGAGTTTAATTTGAAGGATAGATAAAAGCAAGTCAAATGTACTTTGGAATAGCAAATTTCTAATAGGTATGTATGGTGGACACATTGGAACAACTTAGTTTTTAGGAGTTAGATGCACGAGTAGAGCTCATACTCAGTACAAAATGAGGGCTAGCAAAAGACTGGGAGCGACCAACTAAGAGAGCAATAACATCCATAATCATGCATAGCGACAAAGCAACATTAAAAGAAGCATAAGATGGCATCAAAAGTCAAAAACTAAATGACCATAGAGGCTTATGACGACTTTGTATGAGTCTAACATGTGTGAGTATGCGCCAAGTCAACCCAAATAAAGCATCAAGGAGAAAACCAAAATAATGCTTCCAAATAATAAAAACAATGCAAGATTTTTTTAAAGGCTCATTAAGCAATCTCAGTCATTTGAGACAAGTCATGCTACAGCAAAACCACTAAGCATACTATCAAAAAGATATCAAGCACGACATGCAAAAGTCTAAGCCGCAGTCTAAACAAGCTCCTTTTTGTACCACTTTTTTGCATAATTTTTTTTCTCTTTTCCAACACCATTCGAACCTTTTTGAAACAACTCTTTTGATGAAAACCAACATGGACCAGAGGTCAAAATACACCTTAATGCAAAGATATAACAAGATCTGAACAAAAATCAAAGCGAAAAATGAAAGCTAAACGTAGTTCTAGAAAAAGAGAACACTCGTTGAACGATAAGAGTGAAAACGGAGTGTTCTTGGCAAATGAAAAGCAAGGCAACTTCTCCAAAAGAAATTTGTTGGGATCCAACCATTTATTGCAGCAAACAAAACTGAAAACTAAAACAACTGACGCTCCAAGAAAAACGCATAATGCATGAAGCAATAAAAATATAGTGTGTTGAAAGGTGACCTGATTTTTACCGATGAAGAAGGGGTGCC
Source organism: Dactylis glomerata (assembly GCA_007115705.1). Lineage (NCBI taxonomy): Eukaryota > Viridiplantae > Streptophyta > Magnoliopsida > Poales > Poaceae > Dactylis > Dactylis glomerata. Next base: position 1,099,114 of record QXEO01000905.1, on the reverse strand, counting down.
TCGGGGGCATACGCAATCTTTGACGCTTGTACCTCTTGGATATTTTTTGGGGTGACATGGGCATCCCCAATCTTGAGCTTTTGTCCATTCTTCAACTCATCTCATCATTCTCCAATCCCTACACTTGAAAACTTCCTTCATACAAAACTAAACACAATTCTATTAGCAACATTAGTGTAAGCATAACAATGAATCAACTATTTTTGCTTCAGATTTCAACTCAAAACCACCACATATAAAGCATATACTACTGTAGCAACTTCCCCAAAAGTTCTGTGATCAAAAGAACTAAAAAAGAAAGCGATAAAAAGGCAAACACAAATAGTGGCAGAAATCTGTCAAAACAGAACAGCTGAAAAAGGTCGAATTTTTAGAGGGTTTTCTGTTGCTCAAATCAAAAAGTGTATAACTAATGAAAGTTTGGATATAACCTGGGGCATATGCACAAGAAATCACAGGTCAAAAAGATATTCTGAGTATTTTCACAAATTTTTGCGGTGCAGCACCGAAATCTGTTTCAGGACAGCAATATCCCTAAATCTTACCTCACTCAAATTAGAGGCTTCTCTTGGCACAACAACGAAATAAAAAGGATAAGGAGAGGTTATTACAGTAGTAATAACTTCCAAGACTCAAATAAAAAAGAACTGAAAGTAAAAACATTGGGTTATCTACCAAGAGTGCTTTTCTTTAATGCCTTTTAGCTAGGCGCAGAAAGTGTGAATCAAGTATTATCAAGTGATGAAGCATTAGGGTCAATGGGTGCCTTACGTCTTCCTTTCTTACCTTTGCTCTTGACTCTAGGAAAGACGTGACTATTGCAAGGTGGAGACATGAATCTTATATTGCCTTTTCCCACATCTATAACGGCGCCAAGGAGCTTCAGTAGAGACCCTCCAAGTGTGATTTATCCTTTTCCTACACATTCAATAACAAGATAATCAGTAGATACCATTATTCCTAGGACTTTTGTATAAACTCCTTCAGCTATTCCAACGGGAAATATAGTGGCATTATTAGTAAGAGAAATTTCTTCTCCCCCCTCACAAAGTTTCCAAAGACTCAAAGATTCATAAACATCCATTGGCATAAGAAAAATTCAGATATAATATCACAACGAGCATGAAAAGTTTCACCATTAATGGTGATTTTTACCGTAGGGTACCAACTTGAAGGTTCAGAATTTGTTGGCACATAATCAAAATGCTGACGCAAAGTACTATAGCAAGTATTCAAACTAGCAGTGTGAGTCTCAAGAGTATTAAGTCTATTAAAAATGCTCACAAGAGAGGAATCAAAATCAGTTGGCATGCTATAAATTGTAATCAAATTTTTTATAATACTGAAGGCTTGATCTCCATCACAATGAAGGAAATCTCTTTCTGCAGTAGCATCCAAAGCATATCTATAACGAAGAGCAAGTCCAAAGTAAAAGCAACTAAGAAGCAAACTCAAAGTCATTTTCGGTTCAGTTTTTCCATGCCAATCATAAATTCTAGACCAAGCTTCTTTGAAACTTTCCTCACTCTTTTGTTTGAAAGTGAAGATCATTTCCTCAGGCGACAAAGTAGTAGCAACTAAACTAGACATAATAAACAACTATAAAGGAAACTAATTTTTGTGTGTTTTTGATAAAACAATGCAAGTAAAAATAAAGTAAAAGCAAAACTTAAAACAAAGTAAAGGATGTGCGTGCGAAACTCCCCTTGCAGAAGTCTTCTTTTTCCCTGGCAATGGCGCCAGAAAATTAGCTTGATGCGGCACGGTGTTGATGTAATTTCACCGTCCAGTTGGAAACCCCAAGAGGAAGGTATGATGAGCACAGTAGTAAATTTTCCCTCAGTAAGAAACCAAGGTTTATCGTATCCAGGAAAAAGCCAAACTCCAGAAGGTGATGCTTGCTAGCCTAGTGACTTCCAACAAGGGCGCCGTTTACGATTCTTGTCGGTGCGTCTTCAACTAGTAGCAACGTGGAACCTGCACACAACACAACCAAATACTTTGCTCCCAACTTACGATGAGGTTGTCAATCTCATCGGTTTGCTGTAAACAAAGGAATGATCGTATCGAGTGGAAAGCAATAGTAGTATACGAGTAAAGTAAACAATGCAAGTAATGTAAATAGGTGATAGCAATATAAAGGAAATTGGACCGGGGTCCACAATTCACTAGTGGTGTCTCTCCATAAGATAAATAACAACATGCTGAGTAAACAAATTACAGTTGGACAATTAATAGAATAAAGATAACGTGCATATGTCGAGAGGATCACTATGAGATTTACTCTGGACATTACAACAAAATACATAGACCGCCATCCAACTGCATCTATGACTAATAATCCACCCACGGGGATATCGTCCGAACACCCCATGAGTATTAAGTTGCGAACAACAGATAACTGCATTAAGCAAAGTGTGTAATGTAAACAAAGCATATGCCCTTGGGCATAAGAATGTTGTTTTCTCCCTAGTGGCAACAGCACATCTACAACCTTAGAGATTTCTGTCACTCCCCCAGATTAAATAGAGGCATGAACCAACCTATCGAGCATAAATACCCCCTCTTGGAGTCACTAGTATCTACTTGGCCAAGATAGCTACTAACAACAGAGAGAATGCAAGATCATAAATAACATAGAGATAACATAAGATAATATTCAGCACATCAACTCAATCATAACACCAATATTCATCGGATCCCAACAAACACAACATGTAGAATTACATAACGGTGATCTCGATCATGTAAGGCAGCTCACGAGATCTAAACATGAAGCACATGGTGGAGAAGACAACCATCTAGCTACTGCTATGGACCCATAGTCTAAGGTAGACTACTCACTCATCGCATCGGAGGCAAGCATGGAGATGAAGAAGACCTCCGGTGGCGATTCCCCTCTCCGGCAGGGTGCCGGGAAGAGCTTCTGGACCCTCCCGATCTCGGGTCGATGACGGCGGTGGATCGCGATGTGTTTCTAGAAAATTGATCGGGTCTTTAGGTTTTTCCCGTCGGGGGGTCTTTATAGGCGAAGGGGCAGCGTCAAAAGTAGACCAGGTGGGGCTCACCATAAGGCGGCGCGGCCAGGCCCTAGGCCGCGCCCCTTGGTGGTGAGACCACCATCTGGCTTGGTTCCGTCTCCTCTTCGGTGTTCTGGAAGCTTCGTTTAATATCTGGATGTTCGGCTTTTGTTTTGTCGAATTCCGAGAATATTTCCTGTGTAACTTTTCTGAAACACAAAAACAGCAGAAAACAGGGAACTGGCACTATGGCATCTTGTTAATAGGTTAGTTCCGAAAAATGCATAAAAACGCCACAAAGTGTAATGAAACACTAAGCAAATAGTGTAAAAACAAGCATGGAGCATCAAAAATTATAGATACGTTTGAGACGTATCACAAGCATAGACAAAAGAAACATGATTTGGAATCTAGATAAAATAGTGCATGCAAAATATAATTGAAATGGCATGAATGCTATGTAGCTATATATGGTGGACTCTGCTGTAAATAACTTGGTGTTGAGGATTTATGGATGCACAAGCTTTGCTTGAACTTTTGTAGGAAAGGCCAACAAAAGGGAGGAAGTTGACCGCTAAAAAGTATGCAGTAGTGTCCATAATACAACTTATTTCATATGATGCAAGATAAAATATAACTATACATATATGAGATAAATGAAATCTATTACTATACATGACACTTGCAAACTATCATCCACTCAACAATTAAACATTACACAAAGAGTGGAAACAATCATACGTTCTACCTTGTAAATATTCATCCCTTTTCCCCTTTATTGCATGCAATTTTTTGTTATTTTAGTTCATAAGACTTGTACACACTTGATACATATTGCAACTGAAATTTAATGATGATATATTTTTAACAAATTTAGAGGTGCAATTTTAACATACAGAATAAGATATACGTACACTCCAAATTTATGCGAAAATCATGTGTTGCTCAAAAAACAAATTTCAAAGTTTTGCAAACCGAGAGTGTGTGACATGTCCAGTGGGGTGCCTTGGTCATTTCCAAGCTTATATTTTTGGGATTTCTATTTTCGTGCCCTTGGGTCCTTAGTTGTACTCAGTTTTCCCCAGCTTCTTAGTTTTTCCTCAGTTTTCCCCAAGCCCTTGTCTGAAACCCTCACAAGGAGCCAAGACGGGAGGAATCCCGTTCAGTTGACCGTTCCGTGCTGACGAGTGGGGTCGTGTCGTGTGGGGCCGCGTCGTGTGGGGCTGGTAGAAAGGGACCGCGTGGGACAGTACGAGACCATGTTTGATCATACGAGCGGACCGGGGGCCATAGCGTGTGGGGCCATAGCGTGTGGAGCCGTGTGGGTCCGGGACGTGGGCACGAGTGGTTTCTGTCTCTTTCGCCCAGATTAGCTGTTTTCAATGCACCTTTTTCCTCTCTCTCGCTCGATCTAATTCATTCTTGATTGCCCAAATTGGTAGCAAATCTAGAGCAGCTTCTCCTTCTGTTTTTAATGCCATTCATTTCTTTATGCCTTCGTTTTTACCCAATCAGGTAGGAAATCTAGGGCACAAATCAAGAAAAAAATATAGGATAAGCTGCATACAGCAGCCAACATAGCATAGATATATTCACGACAGATCCAACAGTAGTACCGATAGATCCAACATAAGCTACATTTTACATGAATTTAAGCTGCTCTATAGAAAGAGCAGTCACATACAGAGAGTGCAGTAGGCACATTCAACGCCTCCAGTTAGCGCCTGTGAGTCGTTTGGAGGCTGCGTAGGTGAATCCCAAGTGCTTTGTGTTGGGCCATGAACGCATGCATGTTCACGGTCGTTCCAACTCTAGCGCCGCATCTGCCAATGGATTCAGCATGGTTCACCAGGCAGTTGAAGTCGGTGGCACGGAGCTTCCTGTTGCAGAAGGGGCACCTGTAAACGCCTCGAGCAAAGTGGCCATCATAATGGCCGGACTGCAGCCTCCTGAGGACGTGACGAGTCTTAGTGTGGAAGGACTCGTCGTCACTGTCGACGTCGCTGCTCTGCACCTGTCACGTAGCACCAAAGATCGTGCAAAAAACACGGAGTCAATTGCAACGATGATGGAATAAAGAGTGAACAAAAGATCATGCATGATAATATGGGCACGAAAAAAAGAGGTAGCCTCAGTTACATTGGACACACTTATATCCAAGATTTGAGTCAGTGAACCAGAGATCATGCACAACAAATTTGTACACACCAATTGTTCACTGACCAAACCCTGAATCAATTTGTGCCCAAATATTCATCATCATCGGCACAAATTAACCGGATGAGATTGATTACTCACATAAGTTAACTGAATCTTAAACAAAAGCAAATCACAAACACTAACAACGCAAGATCTAGAACTAGGAACAGATGAACCCTAATAATGCAAGATCTAACACAAAAGGATTGAATTAGGAACAGACGAACCCTAATAACGCAAGATCTAACACAAAAGGATTGAACTAGGAACAGACGAACCCTAATAATGCTAGATCTAACACAAGAGGATTGAAATGGGATAAGAACAAGGGAACAAAAGGTTACCTCCGGCTCGTCGTCGACGATGCTAGTGTCGTAGGGGTTCTCCGGCGCGACGTACGGCACTGGTTCATACGGGTCCCAAGCGACGGGGGCCTGGACGGGGGCGGCAGCCGATGCACCTGCGGCTATGTTGGAAGCAGCGACGGGGGCCTGAACGGGGGCGGCCGCCGATGCGCCGGCGGCTGATGCGCCGGCGGCTACGTCGGAAGCGCCGACAATGGGCATCTCATTCTTCTCCATCGCAGGCGGTTTTCTTCGGGGTTTTTTCTTCGGTTGTGGAGAAGATGATGGGACAGGAGAGGCGATTGCAGTGAGAATGAGAGAGTGGGCGAGCGTCGAGGGAGAGAAAGAGGGGCTCTATAAAGACGAAGGTGGCGTGTACCGCAACACACGTCCGCTATGCACGGCTGCAGCGTGCACCGCAACACGAGGCTAACCCTGAGACGTTTGGTGTACTCAGTTATAACCTCGGGCCTTATACAGAAATTTTATCTGTACTCAGTTTTCCCCTCGAGTACTTAGACTGGCAAGTGCAATATACTCAGTTTTACCCTCAAGTAGCTGGTCAACAAAGAGTCAACAAATGAGATTAACATGGCTAATTGAGTCATTTCATGCGCAAAAAAATCCAAAAAAATAAAAACATAGTGGCACCTACTCATGGAGTCTTCCTACGCAACCTGCCACCTAGGAAACCTTAACAAACATAGATAAATCAAGTTTTACCACAAATTGCCACTTCTCAGAATCACTAGTAGCTATGAAGATGCATGGTTTTCCACTCAAACCCCTTTACAAAACATCTTCCCCAAAATATAGTTTGTCTAAATGAGGCCATAATTGTCACACTTATGTATATTTGAATTGCAAATAATTTGATGTAGCCCAATATGAATTATATTGTACAAAACACGCATTTTTCATTTTGTAATTCTTTTGTTTGAATCTCTTAGTCTATTTACAATTTACGTGCCCTTGGTTTCTTAGTACTACTCAGTTTTGCCCTTAAGTACTGTCACAAATGCTCACAGAAGCCCAAACTTATCCTGATTGGTTGAGCTGTTGTCACACGTATCAACTCCACCAACCGTTGATCCACTGATCTAACGGGCAGTATACCCCTCTCCGTCTCTTCGTGGCCACCCCTCTCTCTCTTCATGGCCACCCATCTCTCTCTGTCGGTGGACAGTGCCACCCCTCTATTTATGTGCAATAACGAGTTTGCCACGTAACTATATTCCCTCTATTTATGCATTATTTTCCATGATCTAAAAATGTTAAACTAAAAAGTGGTATAATTTTGGTGTAAACAAGAGACATACATATTTGCGGATTTCGGTGAATGCATTATTTGTCACCCCTCTAACAATTATCAACTCTCTTTAGTATTCCTTTTTTTTAGGGAATATAGTTTGGGATATAGTTTTGGTAATTTGAAATGGCCCAAAAGTGGTATAATTTTGGTATAAATATGAGGCATACATATTTGAGGGATTTCGGTGAATGGATTATTTATCACCCCTCTAACAATTATCAACTATCTTTAGCATTCCTTTTCTTTTAGGGAATATAGTTTTGGTAATTTGAAACAGCCCAAAAGTGGTATAATTTTGGTAGAAACATGAGACATACATATTTGGCATATTTGGGGGATTTCGGTGAATGGATTATTTATCACCCCTCTAACAATTATCAACTTTCTTTAGCATTCCTTTTCTTTTAGGGAATATAGTTTTGGTAATTTGAAACGGCCCAAAAGTGGTATAATTTTGGTAGAAACATGAGACATACATATTTGTCATATTTGGGGGATTTCGGTGAATGGATTATTTATCACCCCTCTAACAATTATCAACTTTCTTTAGCATTCCTTTTCTTTTAGGGAATATAGTTTGGGATATAGTTTTGGTTATTTGAAACGTCCCAAAAGTGGTATAATTTTGGTATAAACATGAGACATACCTATTTGTGGGATTTCGGTGAATGCATTATTTGTCACCCCTCTAACAATTATCAACTATCTTTAGCATTCCTATATTCCCTAACACTTATTTTTTTGGTAATTTCGGTGAATGCACACACTAACTTTGAAAACAACTACAAGTACATGTAACTGAATAATGGATTTGTAACAACTTCTAGCGCTTGATGAGCAATGATAAGAATCCGATCGCAATTATACAACAAAAAAACAACCAGCCATCAGATTAGCTTGCTTCTTCAACTCGATCAGCTGCCTTAACTGCTTGTTCATTTTCTTCATTTCTCCCTTCACTTCCACCAGTTCTGCATTGGGAGCATTAGGCATAATCAGAACGGCTCCTCTCTCCGCCTCATTCTCTACAGCAAGTCCCCCTCCCAAATTGCGCTCCCCAATAGCGCCAATTGATTCCTGTAATTGAAGCCTCTGAACGTACACATCGATCCACTCGAAATACCTGCATTTCTTCAGGATCTGAAAACAACAACGTGAACCCTAAATCCCAAATTCGAGGGAATAACAAGAAAATCGAGAGAAAACAGAGCAATTGGAGCGAGATCTAACCTTATCCCCCTCTCTATATGGCAAGATCTCACATGCAAGGAACTCACGTCCATGGTTGCCGTTGTCGTCCGTCTTACAGATCGACCGCTTCAGAGGCTCCTGGCGTGGGCAGTTAGGGCATCTTGTCAAAGGCACGGGTCCATACTGCAGCCATGAAGAACGGGAGGTCGAAGAGAAACTAGACATCACCCGCCTGCCGGAGAAGGGCTGCCGCTGGCGGAGAAGAAGAACAATGGGGCACGGGGAAAGAAAGGGGAAGCAATGGCACGGGCATGGGCGCGGGGCTGGCTCGGGCTCCCATTTTGCAACGGTCACCTGGGTAAGCTGTGGGTCCGGCGCGCTAACGTAGACAAGTTGTGGGTCCCACGATGATCTGGATAAGTGGAGACGTGTCCACTGCGGGGCACCAACAGCGGCCCCACTTGCCAGCACCAACCAACGGTCAACTAAACGGGATTCCTCCCGTCCGAGCTCCTTGTGAGGGTTTCAGACAAGGGCTTGGGCAAAACTGAGGAAAAACTAAGTGGCTGGGGAAAACTGAGCACAACTAAGGACCCGAGGGCACGAAAATAGAAATCCCTATTTTTTTTAGTATCCTTGGATAGATCCTTGTTTGTTGTTCCTCCATTCCTTATGAAAAAACTTCAACATAAAACTTTCTAGCATTTCTTTTCCGTGGGGTGATGTTAGTGGCATAAAGATAACTCACTTAGATGTGATCAAGACCCAAATAAAATTTGGTTTCAAATGTACAGAGAGTTATTTAAGTGTCCAGCAACTGAAGTGGCCAAGAGAATTCAAAAGGAACCAGCAAAAGAAATCAAACAAGTCACTTAATAAACAACTAAAAGGAGAATCTGTCTAGAAAAACAGGAGTTGGAAAACATGCAGATCTGACCCACTTAGGAACGTCAAAAAATTAAGACAATTTTTGTGCATGTAGATGATGAAATATTTTAACTCCTTTATAATGTTTATCCCAATCAGAGCTTCAAATAAAATCATAGTTTTTTCTCGTGAACAGCAGCATGCACACATGTATTATCAACTTTACCATCCAAAAATGGTAAAACTTGTTACTTTATTCTAAAAAATGTAAACATAAACTAATTTTTTTTATTTTAACACAGAAGAAATGATAATAAAACAAAATGCAAATAAACACATGGTTCCCACAAATATGCAAAAGAACATGAAGGTAAAACTAGAACATGAGTTCGAAATAATAAAACCTGAGATCACATGAAATAAGTGGGTGATGCGGGGACATCCACAAGCTTGTGGTTTTGCTAGTTCTTGCATTCTACTCATTTTTCATCATCTGACGTTTCATCTCAAACAATATTTTCATCTCCGTGATACTTTTGGTGCCTACAAAATGGTTAGTTCTTCATACGAAATGATATAGTAGTTTCAATCAAGATGCAAACTCACTAGGAAACCATTTTATTCAAGGATAAAATATGCACAAATAAACACTCTTTTATCTCATTTTATTATGGGAAAAGTTTTAATGATATGAACTTCATAATGTTTTCATTGGCACAAACAATATGCTCAAGGTCGACCCCAACTTCTCCATTGTTTATCCTTCTCATTTACTTTCCCCACTTTTATTTTTATTGAAACTCCTAACTTTATTTGTTGAATAACAGTAGGTAATACTTGCTTGCAAGATACCGGGATCCAACGGTGTGAGCAAACCAATCAAACTATTTAACATTTGAAAGCACAATAAAACACTACACAGAATGAATCAAGTAACGAAGAAGTCTAACTTTGTTTCTATGCATTGGCATTTTATATAGGAATGTATCACATCAAGTAGGAGTGGACCAATACATATTTTCGTTAGGTTCATGCAACTTATAATTATTAGTAACATAAAGAGGACACTTACTCCCCCTTTCATAATAGTTGCAAGCATTGGAGGCAAATTCAACAATATAATCACTAGGAGAATGCAACTTTGTAAATTTTGAAACATAGAGATGATAATTAGAATTATCATGAAAATCATTAGCATGTTTTGCTCTCTCAAATTAGTTGCAAAAATCAACATAAACATTGTGGTTGTGGCTAGAATGGTTATGTGTGTAAGATAGTTTCAGCCCACATAGAAACTTTTCAAAATAAGCATGTTTCTCCTCTATGGCATAATTAGGAGAGTTCAAGAATGATACATGACTCTCTTGAGTGAGAGTACCATCACAACCAGTAAGTAAGTCATCATTGTTTGTGTCCTAACATAAAGTAGTAACCATATCTGCACATGGAGGATCATCAAGTATAATAGGATCATCATGTAGAGCAATATCATATAATGAATCAAGTTTAATGGGAGAAATAGCACTGCTATTTTCTTCTTTCCCAAGAGTTTTTTCCTACCAACCTATCATATGAATTATTATAGAAAGCTTTCATATCAATAGATTCATCAAGTAGGACATGGGTTTTCTGCTCCCAAGCTCATATGCTCTGGGTTTAATAAAAAATTCAAAAATAGCAAATAAAATGAAAAATCTGATTTTTTTAATAAAAGTAATATGAACATGTGCTCTAATAGCATGCCAAAAATCTCCAAGAAAAGACAGATGTAATGGCCTATGCAAAAAAGACAAATCTTAGTGTTATAAACAACAAATCTATATGCTCTTTTATTTTTGTATAGACCACGAACATGCCATTTTCCTCACCAAAATGTTTCCTAAAGTTAAAACACATTCTCATGTTTGTTGTAAAGAAATCAGATTTTTTTGAATTTGTTTACTATCTTTTTTATTTTTTATTTCACAAGGATCATATGAGCTCGATTTTAGTTGTGGGTTTTCGTGTATGGGATCATCATCATAGAGATCATCATCACAAGCAGGTTCAGTTTTATCTGCCCATGCCACATGCACTATTGTCACACAAGGTGGACCATCAAGACATTTATCACAAAACATACACTTTATCATCTTTAAAATTATTATCAACAATTATTTCAATACGCATATCCATAATTTCATCATCAGAATCATAGCAATAATAGTAGTTTCCATCAATATCTATAGATTCATCATCAGTCTCATGCATAAATAGGTTTTGAGTTTGATAGTTACCATTGTTAGAAGGATAGGATGGGTAGCTACTCCATTATTCATCCGCTTGTTTCTATGGTTTTTCATTCTCTCTCTCATTAATCTCCCCTTCTTGGCTCATATCCTCTTCTTTTTCTTCATGCAGAATATTAGTGTTTTCTCGGGCAATGGCGCACCTCTTATGGTAGTCAGCAACATAGATATTGTTTATGCAATTGTCTATGCAATATTCAATGATATAAGTGATTACACTTACAAATTTTCTAGCTACAACACTAGTTTTAAATTTCTCTACTTGTTTCATTCCTAGATTAGCATACTCATCCCTATTGTAGGAGGCATAAAATATTCTTCATGGAACATACACTGATATTCAAAAGGTCTATCATTTTGTTTAGACCAACAAGTTCTATCATGATTTTCATTTTTCAAGCAACTCACTAGCAATAGAATTTAGGATTTTCATGTAGGTTTCTAGTTGCTTCCCTTTTGGTGATTCTCGATAAAGATGTCGGAGATTTGTCTAAATTTAAATGTATCTAGACACTAAATTAAGTCTAGATACATTTAAATCTAGACAAATATGAGATATCCTTTTTGGGCCAGAGGGAGTAGTATTTTCCATTTTCTAATTTTTGGGATTTGGGACTCTCAATATAAGGGAAAAATAACTACAAAACTAGAAGATAAAAAAATCACAACCAAGTCAGCTGTCGGAAGTATAAACTCGTGTGATGATATAAGTATGTTCATTTTCTTTTAACTAGTAAGCAATCCAAAGCCTCAAAACTCCAACCATATCTACCAGAACGGAAAACCTTTTTCGCAGTGTCAGGGCCAAGTAGCTAACGACAGCGACGAGGAGGATCATAACACGTAGACAAGTAGCAATAGGAAAACGACCAGTGGAGTTCTTGTAGAGTGTTTGCTCAAACGCCAATGCTCTGTTGACTCTTGGCACCGCTGTTGGGCCAGTAAAGCATACTACTGGACTACTGGAGCCGCTTCTCATGAAAACGGCCTGGGATTTTTGTGATCTCGACATAACTCCGGTGCCCCACATCACACTTCTATTCCTCCAACGTTTACGTCATAGAAAAAATATGTCAGCATAAACTAAGGGTGTGTTTGGTAGGTCGGGTCATCCCAACATGTGTTTCCCACCTGAGCTAGGCTCACCTCAGATATGTTGAGTAGAGATTTTATGGTTTGTTTGGTAGCCCATGTGGGTTGAGAGATTCCCAACTCAGATATTGTTTGGTGGCTTTCTGTGTTGAAATTGTGCTGAACACTAAATTTTACACAAAGGTCCTCAAATAAAAAAGGAAAAAGCAATCGGGTCCTTCCAATAAAGCTACTGTCGAGGCGATGCATCTGGCGGCGCATCTGGGCACGCCCTGGCGGCGCGTGGAGGCGGCGTGTCGTGGCGGCGCATGGAGGCGGCGTCCTGGCGGCGCGGGATGGCCTGGGGCGGCGCTAGGAGGTGGCCTGGGGCGGCGCTAGGAGGTGGCATGGGGCGGTGTATCTGGCGGCGCATCCAGTGGAGGAGGCTGGCCTCGAGCAGCAACAGCCAGGGGCGAGGGCGGAGGAGTACGGCGTCGAACGGGAGCAGGCAGGGTCGGGGGCAGAGGAGGCCGGCGTCGAGCGGGAGCAGACCAGGGGCGGAGGCGTCCTACGGGCGGAGGTGGTCGGGGGAAGAAGGAGAGCAGGGGGAAATGAGCGAGGGGCCAGTGACCCCTGTTGGTTTTGGGCCAGTCGCGGGGACGCGGGTGGAATTCTCGGCCGAGTCCAACCCTGCCGAGTTGCGAAGCTCGATTCGAGCTTCTCTCTCGGGCAGGGCTGAGAGCCCTTTTCGGTGCGAGATGGGCAGTGCCCAGGTGGGAAAACCGGGTTACCAAACATGTGAATTCTTAGATATCTCGGTTGGGATGGAAGTATTTGAGTTAACCCGGGCTACCAAACACGCCCTAAGAGTCTAAGACGTGAAGGAGTAGCCAACAAACATGATAGCTACACTGAACTGAAACACTGGAGTGGATTGGGTCAATTTGACTTGAAGACATGATATAAAACCACTGAAATGTGATTTTATTTTTTATTGTGATAATGTAATGCCATTTTTAAGCTGTCCGTCTTCTCTAGTCAGCTATGTTGTATGTTGTTCGGCAGGTGTCTTTTTTCTCTCCTGTTTTGGATTCCGATCTTATGCGTGGTGCAGACTTATCATAAGCAAAGTTAAAAATAGCACACTATTTTTTTTAGCGTGACCCTTCTCCAACGCTATAGCGTGTTATATTTTAAAATAGTATTTTGAAAATAGTTGAAAATAAAAATTCAATAAAAAAGGAAATAGTGACACAATATGTTTTGGCATGATTTTAGTTATGTTTAACAATCAAAAATAGTATGTTCATGTACTCCACACCCTCATCATACGATTACTTACTCCACACCAGTCTAATGAAAAAGGTAGTATATTATATTCAAAATAGCGTTGATGATATGATGTTTTAACGTGATATAGCAATGCTATTTCGCAAGTGGCCTCGTAGCAAGCAAAGCTATAAAAGTTTTTAAATACGTTATAGCGCGCTAAATAGCGTACTATATTTTCCTTGATTTTAAGCAATACTCTCGTTCATGTGGGACTTTGCAGTTGAGAGCTGAGCCTCGGTGCAGCTGGTGGTGGGAATGGTAGGTGGGGAATTATCCTTGGCTTTTATTCCACCCGACGGGCCGAACGATCATGCTGACGAGTTTTGGCTGATTGGATTAGGTTATGACCCTTTTCCGTAGTTGGTGAGATGCATTGATAGTTGGTGAAGATCCATTGATATAGTTTGATAGTCTAGCGTTCAAATTACCGATACACCCTCGATAGTTGGGGCGTCAGTTAGGTGTAGACGTTGCTGGCCCTATGGCCGACACAACATCTCGTTAGACTGGACTACTAGCATAGGAACTAGGCGATATTTATGCAAATCCGGCAATAGACGATGGCGAAAATTCTGAAGTGCAAGGCGCCGTATGTGTGTGAGTGTGACTACTCTGCAACCGAGGTGCAGCGAGAGCCTTTACCTCTTTTGGCCAAATCTGGTGGCGGCACGGCAGCTCTTTCGGTTGATGCATGGTTCATTTGACGAGGACGACAAGGGGGTGCAGAAATGATACTGCGGGACTCTTTGTCGCGTACAGGCTTGTCCAATTGCAGGGATGCTTTGGAGGCTGAATATTTTTTGAGCAACCAGTAAGAGTTCTGCTTTTTTATTAAGAATAATAAAATTGCTACTTTATAAGAAAAAAAGTGGCCGAAAACCGACATAGAGATATTTTTAAGGACATGCCCAGCCAGTTTCTAAGAAAAACTAGCGAAAAACCAAAGACAACACAAACGCCACACACTGAGCCTGAGCCCGAGGCCGTGCACCACTTGAGCCGCCGACACTTCTACCCAAGCAGGAAGCGATGACACTCAACGTCACAAAAATTTCTCGAGGCTTCCAACCTCTTTAAAACACTCGCCGGTCCCGAGACCGCGCCACATAAGAGTCGACGGCTCTAGCACCCACGCGACCAAAGCTGCCACTTTGGAGGCTGAAATTAGCGCTATTATGGAAGGGATTTTAGTTGTCCGAAAGGTGTGACATTCCTATATATTTTCATCCAGACTGTGCCACTACATTAGCATCCATCAAAGAATCAGAATAAGACTAGCCGATTTATGTTCGATAGTTGAGGGGAAGCATTTTATGGGTCTTCAAGTTTTTACCCTTATGAAAATTCGTGTGAACAAAATGGAGTTGCTTAGAAAACTTGGGAGCCGGTGATATATAACTCAACCCCGGTGATACATTAGTTAACCATGGACACGTCACCCTGAAGAGAGTCGCTTAACAGTCTTTTCACACACAACATGTTATTCGAGTTTCCAAGAGATATTTTTTTCTCAAAATTCAGCAGTGTAGTCCTCTTTAGCTCCGCTCCATATCCTTAAGATAATTCATGCAAAAACAACATAATTACACCTCCTGAACGGGTACCCTCGCAATACTCACGTGACTTGAAGACAGGGCGACGATCTAGGGTATTGCCCTAGCCATATCCATATGCTCCTCCTTAGCATCGTCTTCGCTCGGAATTGATGGGTCCCCACCTCCTTTGCTTGTCGCTCCGGCCGAGGGAGAGGGTGTGGACCTCAGATATGCGCTCGGTGTTATGAGATGTCCCTAAATTTAGAGTTGAGTTAATTCACATTGTCATTATGTTGGCTATAGTGGCGATGTGTCTAACAAGAATAAGGTATACCCGCCTGCTCGTGCACCTCGTCGACAGCTATCTCGCTGGTGCCGTTGAGAAAGGCGAATAATATTTTGGTCGCCGCTCGCATGCTATTGTGGATATCGTTCAGTCTGTGTGTTATATGTTTGGTGTCAGAATATTCAGATCAGTTCAAGAGTTCTATGGCCAGCTCTAAGACACTGGTCCGTAGGGGCAGTGCACGAAGATTTCTCTGCTGTCATCAATAATGTTAGACCGACTCCAGTATGAGAGCGGCAACATCGGCGCGTTGACAGCGGTAGTGTTCATTATGTGGTTCAAGTTTTTTGATATAATTTTATTATGTTTGAAATACTTTGTACTTCTTGTTGTGAACTTCTATAATAGATTGGATCTTTCTCAAAACAAAAAAATAACTCATGCAAATATCTCAATTTCTGTTTTGTCCACAATGAGTCAGCGTCAACTTGAACAACCTAAATGCGTAATCGCAACACAAGAATTCAGAACTCTTCAAACACTCGCAAGCCAAATAGTCCGTGGCCACAGAGGGACGGAGGTCCCAAACACCCGCACGCACCATCCAAAGTCCAAAACGCCCCAGGCCCACACGCAGCCTGATCCGATCCAGATCGTCCACTAACACCAAAATTAAATGGCTTTTCAAAATAATATCCATACTGCAGGTGGGCCCCGCACGGCCCCTCCGGCCTGTTGTTCCCTTTAAATCCGCTGGCAAAGTTGCTCACACCGATCTCTCTCTCTCCCTCTCCTCCCCGTGCCGCCGCCCTCCTCCCCACCTGCCCCGCTCCGTTCCCGATCTCCGAGGCAAGCAGCGACGCCGGGGCCGCCAGCCATGGCGTTCGAGAAGATCAAGGTCGCCAACCCCATCGTCGAGATGGACGGTCAGCCCCCCGCTCCCCTTCCCCTTCCCGGCAGATCTATGTTTCGGCCGCGACGCCGTTCGCTTACAAACATGGAGAACGATGCCTGTTCTGAATTTTGTAGTTTTGTCAGGGGTGCTGCAGAGAGATCTGTGAGATCTACCCATCGTTCTGTTCAAATTTTTGCGTATCTCTTAACTGATGGGTTAGGTGTCTGTGATCTGTCTGCCTAGTCGGATCGCCGCGGTGAGTTTGCGGAAACTCGCTAGGCGATTCGCTGTGGTGTCAGAGAATCGATTTAGATATGTAGACGACGAAATACTTTTCACATGCATGACGAACGTGAGTACGATAGCGATGATCTGTGGTCATAGAGTAGGTGCAGCGTTGGACGTACTCTGCTAGTAAAATACTTCTGGTCGAACGCGTAATTACCGGATCTCGTCTCTGAAATCTACTCTAAAAAAACTGCAATATAAGTATTTCTCGATCAGTCGTTCGTGCTGTGGGTCCAATCTCAAGTTCGTAATTTGTGACGCATGTCTGCACTGTATGTTGCATCGAGTGCCCTGTCTTTAAAACGAAAAGGATAACATCTTTTAGTGTTTTCAGTAAGTTTTGAAAACGGATTTATTTGTGTTTTTTTTTTCATTGTATGAAACCAGCTGCCATGCTGATATCTTGTTATTTAACCTACAGGCGATGAGATGACCAGAGTATTCTGGCAGTCTATCAAGGACAAGGTAACTAATAAGCCATAAATCTATGCGTTCTGATAATTCTGTTTTGCTTGTTCCAAGTACTATGCCCCTCTTGTTTTCCATATGCTACTGGCTAAGAATTTGGTTTGTTTCAGCTTATCTTCCCATTTTTGGACTTGGACATCAAGTACTACGACCTGGGAGTTCTGCACCGTGATGCAACTGATGACAAGGTCACAGTGGAGGCTGCAGAGGCTACTCTCAAGTAAGAAGTTTCGAATATAGTAATTTAAGTTTGGTGCTTATAGTATGCTTCAGTTCAGTGCTCCTGTTATGCTTGAGTTGAGTTTTTTTTCTGCGGGACTATATTACTTGAGTTACATCTTATAATATGCTTGATTTGTGCTCAACACCATTTCCTGTGATTAATGCAGATTGCAATTTGTTTGTCCTGATTGTTTATTATTAATTTACCTTTTGTCGTATGTTTTCTTAGGAATGGTAAATAATGTTTGATGGTTTCAATTTTTTTTCCATATGATTAACAGCGAGGAAAATCTTTTTTCTCGAGTCTTGTTGATTAGCTATGTAAATGCATATCCTCGAAATTAGATACCCTGTCAAAGGCTTTGAGAATATCACTTCCCCATACTCTTCTAGCTTTCTGTTCTGTATTGTGGTCTAATCCAATGTTTTTCAGGTACAATGTGGCAATTAAGTGTGCAACTATTACTCCAGGTACATTTCACTCTTAATCTTATGCAGCTCAAATATATTTATATATGTTCTTCGTATTGTTGAAATGCAAACACTATTTGATGATATATCTAATATCTGGCCTACTTCAACACCATTACAGATGAAGATCGGGTTAAGGAGTTCAACCTAAAACAAATGTGGAGGAGCCCTAATGGCACAATTAGGAACATTATAAATGGTAAGCTGCTGCTGCATTTCAATGTAGTGGACAGGCTTAGGTTGCTGACAGCTCTTCATGCTCGTTACCTCCAGGTACTGTGTTCAGAGAGCCAATTATATGCAGGAATGTTCCAAAGCTTGTTCCAGGTAAGGAGGATTAAAACTACCACACATCTTTTTCATGCTATATTACTACACATTTTGAAACGCAAAATTTTCCTGTTAAATTGAACCTTTTTGTGTAACCAGGATGGACGAAGCCCATTTGCATTGGAAGGCACGCCTTCGGTGATCAGTACCGAGCAACCGATGCAGTTCTTAAGGGACCTGGCAAACTCAAACTAGTTTTCGGTAGGTTGCATAATCTCTCCTCGTACAATGAAGTCTGAAAGAATTAAGTCTTTACTAATAGTATTTTCACATATATGAATGTATTGTTTGTTCAGAGAACTTATGTTAGCAAACATTGATGTTATTTTCTATATTCTTTGTTCAACTGGCAGAGGGGAAAGATGAGACGGTTGACCTGGAGGTTTTCAACTTCACTGGTGCTGGAGGAGTTGCCTTGGCTATGTACAACACAGATGAGGTACTATCTTTGAACTGGTTTCCTGTAATTGCAAACAATATTTTCATTTTGATGTATATCCCTGAAATTCAATTAATTTTTAAATTACTGTTAACAGTCAATTCAAGGTTTCGCCGAGGCTTCTATGGCAATTGCCTATGAGAAGAAATGGCCATTGTACCTTAGCACCAAAAACACAATCCTTAAGAAATATGATGGCAGGTAGTTCATCTCATCGGTGCACTTGAACTATTATTATTTAGAACTTGTCTGAAGCAATTATACATGGTGTCATATTCTTTATTTTATAGGTTCAAGGACATATTCCAGGCGGTCTATGAAGCTGACTGGAAATCCAAATACGAGGCTGCCGGAATATGGTAGATTTTGAACTTATCTAGCTTCGAACTCTCTTGGAATCTGTTGTCGCAGTATGTCATGAGCTGTTTATTCATAGGTATGAACATCGTCTCATTGATGACATGGTTGCCTATGCACTTAAGAGCGAAGGAGGATATGTTTGGGCTTGCAAGAACTACGACGGAGATGTGCAGAGTGATTTCTTAGCTCAAGGTCAACAATACACTAACTTCTGAGTCTGCATAAAATACTCCGAAATTTTATCTTCTGCCCCTTGCTCAATATATATCAATACGGAAGTATTTTCAGCAGTAAATAACACTTGTCAATTTACGTGCAGGTTTTGGCTCTTTGGGCTTGATGACATCAGTATTGGTATGTGTTCTCTCAATTATTAATGAATGATGTTTTTGACTATGTTGCCTCCAGTGTGAAAAAGTCTTTACTTCGCTCATATCCACATCAATATTTGTAGATGTGCCCTGATGGTAAAACCATCGAAGCTGAAGCTGCCCATGGCACAGTTACCCGTCATTACCGTGTTCACCAGAAAGGTGGTGAAACCAGCACAAACAGCATTGCTTCAATCTTTGCTTGGACAAGAGGACTCGCACACAGGTGAAGCTTTTACTTTATGTCTATATGCCAATGCAAGTGTGCAACCCTTGGTACATGTGTATATTAGGGCAGTTTCATCTTTATTCATTTATAATAATAATGTAGTAACGTGTGACAGCTTCACCCTTTTTTGTACCCGAAATAGTACTTAAGTGTATCTTCGCCTGTGTTAATTATTACTCTACTTGGACTTTGCTTCTTGGCTGATTCACTAATGTTAACTCGCATTTCAACACTGCAGGGCAAAGCTAGATGACAATGCTAGGCTTCTTGATTTCACACAGAAACTTGAGGATGCATGTGTCGGAACTGTGGAGTCAGGGAAGATGACGAAGGATCTAGCACTTCTTGTTCACGGATCTTCAAAGTATGTTATGCTGCTCCGCTATCCCTCTACTGCATCTTTTTCTGTGCATCTATTTTCAGTATCTTATTATGCTCTTTCCTTTGAATTGCAGGGTCACAAGAGGCGATTACCTTAACACTGAAGAGTTCATTGACGCAGTTGCTGCGGAGCTCCAATCAAGACTGGCAGCCAACTGAACTATCAAGAAAACCTCGTCCACACCAGTGCTTCAATAGTCATTACCCAACGATTCAAGTCATTTTGGTTATGTCGCCATTGTCTGTCATGATTTCTTCCTGAACAGAATGAGCTTTTACTGCACCATAGCAAATTAATGTCGAAAATGCAAGCAATGTTGTACATGCTGATGGTATGTAAGTCGAGCTCGAAATAAAGGACGTAATAGAACAATTGTTCACCTCTGATAATTGAGTTATTTCTAACTCACAGCTTTGGATTTACATTTGGATCATTGGACGTTGGTACTTTTGAAGGAGTTTTAGGAGCAACTGTAGCAAAACCTGGTTATCTGGTATTGGGTACCTAAAAAGCATAATGCGGTGCCACGTGAGTTCGGTCAAACAGATACTCTAAATATGGAAGGGCATCACCAACGCCCAAATCGTCTGATTTGGTCCGTTTGGTCCGTTTGCGTCGGGCCGCGGATAGTCGGTTTGCGTTGGAAGAGCTCTCTTCTAACATTAGGCTGTTTTTAATGGTGGCGGCAGAATTAGCGCCGCCATGTCCCGCTGCGCCAGCTTCCCGCCAGTCGTTCCCACGTTGGCGCGCCCCGATGCCATTTCCCGCGTGCGAGGAGTAGGCCGTTCCCCCGCGTCGGTCTTTTGTTTCCCGCCCACCGTGGCCTTCATATAGGCGCCGACGGTGGTGCTCGGGGCACACAACAAATGGCAGACCACTCCGACACCTGGGCAAGATCATCAAGATGGCGCGCGCCTGGTTCCCCGGCGACGAGTCCCGCAGCGCAGGCATTCGCGCGGGAAACGTACGACGTGGAGGAGACTGCGGCGTACGCCGCCGCCTAGGACGCGCAGGACGAACAGCAGGCCGTTCTCGAAGCTGCTCGCGGAGCGGCACAGCTCCACACCGAGCTCGACTCCGCCGCCGCTGGACGGTCTGCCAGGACGGTTGCACGGGAGGCGAACATGGAGGCCCTCCACGCGTCCAACGGAGAGGTGCCCGACGAGGTCGACGACCACCACGACTTCGCCGACGACGAGGATGCGCCGGACCCCGCCGACGAGCAGTGGGCCCTGATGGCCTCGTTTGAGACTGCCCGCCGCGACCAAGCTCTGCATGAGTTCATGGCCGCGAAGCGCCAGGCTCACCAAGAGGTCAGGGACATGTGGTAGTGCGCCTACCACGTCGCCGGCGAGGACATGGACCTCATGGCCCAGGTGACGATGGGAACTGTGCGCGCGCGACACCAGCAGGAGGCGCGGGAGGCGGCAGCTTTCCACGAAGCAGCCGCTGCTAGGGCGGAGGCGGATGCCCTTGCCGATGTCACCGCGGAGGCTGCCCATGCGTGTGTCGCGCAGGCGGAGGTGGAGGCGGAGGAAGTGGCACATCGGGCGCAATGGGCGAACACCATGGCGGAGGGACAGGCGCGACGCGCGGCGGAGGAGCTCCACAGCCAGAGGGCGGCGCAGCGGGCGGAGGCGCGGATGCTGGAGCTGACGCCGCGCGAGCGGCGCCGCCTGGCCAACCTCCATCGGAACGACTTCTGGGGGCCTCCTCGGCGCAGGGGCGGCGCTGGTCCTTCCGGCGGTGGCAGCTATGGCGGCGGCGCCGGCACCTCCAGCGAACAGTAGGACAAGCGACTGCGAGTAGCCTCCGTAGTGATAGGCCGCGCAATGGTGAGTAGATACGGCCGTCGGTGCAATTTTGGAAGTAAAAATGGGCTAACTATGTTTAACTATTAATGGAACTACTTAATCAGAAAATGTATGGATGAGAAATGGGGCCGGTGTCAATTAAGGAGGACACGTGCGGACTGCGCGGTCAGTCCGCGGCAACGCAAACTGCGCCGAAATTTAGGCCGTGTTTGCGTCGGCGCGGACGCCGCGGTCAAAATGCGTCGGGCCGCTAGGGGCACTTTTTCCCCAACCTGGTCAAAATCGGACCGAATCGGACGGCCGAGGTCTGTTTGCGTCGGGTCGTTGGAGATGTCCTATAAGGTACAACCATGATCTGTTTGACTCCGGACCCGTGCGGACACTGCAAATTAGGACTAGGGTTTACCTAATTTATGATTTCAATGCGAATATGACAACAATATAAATCAAAATAATTATTGTTTAGCACAACATAATACAGCAATAATTCAATTACAATAAATGTTCATATCAAATAATTTTATAAATAAATAATAATCTGGAATGGAATGAATTGTTCAAATCGCATGAACAAATAAAAGGAGACTATTTTCCCCAGAATATCTGCCATGAGTGCTCAACAAGATCAAAATGGAGTTGGGTATGACTATTTTCCTCTATTTTTAATCTTTCGATATGTCTCAAGAAAAGCTTGGATCCGGTTGGGGTTCCTCTCGAGTTTGATCCAGCTACCGACATTGTCGAAAAGAATACTAAGTCTGTATTCGTCTCATCCTTGATGACCAGCAAGTTGTGTAATCACACATGTCGTCATGATTCTTTTGAGGGACTAAAAATAAACAGGGCCTCGAACAATTGTAAACCGAGCTTGCAACACACCGAAAGCTCTCTCAGTGTCCTTTCAGAATGCTTTTTGAGGCTTGACAAAAACAAATTCCTTCCTTATTTTTAGTTCTTATATTATCTTCACAAATGTTGACCAGGAAGGATAGATGATGTTGGTAAGATAATACCCCATGGCATAGTCAAGTCCATTGACGGTGTAGTTGCACGTCAGAGCATCTCCACTAGCAAGCCTAACAAATAGATGAGATCTTGTAATATCCCAGGATTTGAGGATATAAAATAGAGGCAACAGATGTGTGCATTGCATTTCATGCGTAGAAAATCTAGGTAATTTTCGCGCGTTTAAATAAAACATATCAAAGTGATTGGAGTTTCACTTGAGTTGATGGAATTGAAGTAGCTCATCAACTAGAGCGCGATAAACTTCAATATGACCTTTGTTAAAATCCTTGTTTTGGGTAGTGATAGTCACAACAACTAAAAGAAAGTTAAGTGAGGTAAAACTAAAATGCTTGACACACCATTTTAGGACCAAAAATCTATTCACACCAAGATCATCATGGTATTCTTTAAACCCTACTTCTTTCGTGCTAAAGAAGTCAACACAAGTATTATTCTTAAATCATGATCTATCATATATTCTTATGTCCTAATCTAGTGAGTCCAAATATGAGAAGTGGATAGGTTAACTCAATGCTAGTTTGATTATATGATTTACCTTAACTCTAGGTGAGATAATTTAAGAACATTAGAGCCATTCCTATAAAGGCCAACTAGGAGACTTTAGACAATACTCAAATTCTAATTAGGATAAGTCATTTGATATAGGGAAGATCACATCATAAACCCTAATTCTGTTCTAGACTGGAACCATTCTTAGGAAGTGACCAATACCTAGACTTATGGAGTTATGAAGTGGAGTAGATCCTATATGAATCACACAAAGGGGCGATTATATCCTTAATCTCAGGAGGTAGGTACAACCAAGAATAAATCCTTGATAGAGGGAGTTGTTGAAGGAAATGGTATGATCATATCAAGTACATGATTATGCTTGCTGATGAAGAGAGTCAGGTTAGTTATGAAACCTAGCCTGATAAGCAGATATCATCCTAGAACCAAGTGTGGTGTAGGAGTCCAACTTAAACTCATCTCACCTAGGAGATACCCATCTTGTTAAAGTTATATGAAAAACCTTGATCTGTGTATAAGTTTCCATTGAGTAAATCATATGGATATAGGTTGAGCAGATTCTAAGCCTTGACCTAGAAACTTGTTTAGTCTATAGATCCTTTGTTGCGTTGAGCACATTTCAGAGGGAACACTATTTCCTGGTTGAGAGTGATAGCATTCTATCCAATTCCATAACCTCTTATCCATTTACTTGGGGATTCATACCTAAGCATCATTCCAACTTATGCATCACTATGTGATCATAAGATATATCTATTCTCATGCCCTAACCTTAAATTTAAGAATTATGTTCCAACCACAATTTAGGTAAGATAAAATAACCAAGACTTTCACTTAGTGATCAATTCATATATCAATAGGTGTTTTTGTCTTATCACCAAACCAACCCTTCTTAGGGGAAACACTAAGTATCATTACTAAACCCAAGTAAATATTCAGAAATCACTAGTGATTAGTAAATTAATCTATATGACATTCCCTTGTTATTAGCAGTTGGTGTTAAACTCAAAATGATGTCCTTAAGACAACTCTTTAATAGAAAGGCAATTATGTTAGAATCTTATATACATATTCTCTTATAAAATTATGTGAAAATTAATCTTATCACATAGAATCATTAGATAGTTCAACCTAGACTAATAATTTGAAAGCAGCAGGGGTGATATCCAAATTCCTCCATAATTGGTTTCCTACTCAAACTTAATATTACTTAAAGTGTTTTAGATGCTACTACATATAAATCTAACTTTATACATTATTTTGTACTACTGAACAACTAAATTTATTTAGGAGAAACCTCAGTTCAAATTCCTGCAAAAATAGAAATCAAATATTAGTTAGAATGTCCAAAACAGAAAACAGGAAATAAAAGAAAAGAAAAGAAGCAGAAAAAAGGGAAATAACTTACCAGACCGCAGCCCACCAGTTAGCCCACCAACACCCGGCCCAACTTACCCCTTCAGGTCGTCTTCTTCCCCGAGCTTGCAAGCAGCTCAGTGGAGTACTTGGGATCGACCGATCCACCGCCGCCTCTCCAACGTCACGATGAAGGCCGCTGCCCTTTGTCGTCTATAAAAGGTATACCGCCGCTGTGGATAAGCCCTAGGAGCCCTAGTTCTTCTTCTTCCTCGTGTCGTTCCATTTCTCTGTGCAGGCCACTGAAACCCTAGCACTGGCGAGTTCCAGCGCGGCCGCTGCAGGCATCCCCAAGCCTCGGCGGGTAGCTTCGAAGCTCCGCCATGGTCCCCTAGTTCTTCCCGTCAAGCAAATCGAGCTGGAAAGCTCCCAGTCGACGCCGACGAGCTCGGTATCCCGAAGCTTGGCCGCCGTTGATCTCGAGTTCTTGACCACCTCTGATCTCTCCGACCATTCCATCCCGCTCCTGGTGAGCTAACCAAACTCCCTAGCTTCGCATAGCTTCGATTCGTGTCCTGAATCATCATAGCACCGATCGCCGCCGTTCGCCATCGCGCGGCCATGTCGCAGGAGTTGCTCCGGTGACCAATAGGTCACAACACCACCACTAAATGGTTCATCATAGTCCCCTGATTCCAAAGCATACACGAATTTGTCCCAGGGAACCTCCGATCATCGCCGCCATCGTCGTTTGCCTCACCGGCGGTGAGCCCCTGTGCGTGGTCAGCAGTGTTGACCCGGTCAATGCCACCGATGCAGCTGACGTGGCCCTGGCCCATCTGTCAGTGGCATTGGTTAGATACCCTTTCGGTACAAAAAGTTTTCCTCTGTTTATTGCAAATTTCAGGAATTAGTAAAATCTTTGCAAATTCATATCTTATTCATTTTAATTCAGAAAAATACAAATAATATATCAAAATGATCACAAAAACTTAATCTTTCTATTTGTATTACAATCTGATGTGCTTATGTGAAATAATTTTGAACTAAATTTAAAAATTTGATTAAGTAGTATTTGAACTTTGAATTTAAATCCAACTAAAATAATTCAAACAAAATTTTCAAATACCAAATAAAAATTTGACAACTTCAATAAATTTTATTCCAATTAATATTCCATTATTTAAAAAATGTAAACCATATGCTTTACCATTAGGATTTCAAACCCTAAAATGACTTTTCCTAAAAACAAATTTAAAATTGTAAATTTGGGAAAAACCATAAAAATTGAATAAGAATTATTTCCTAACTCTAATATTGCTATTTCAACAATTGTTTCATTAAGAGAAAATCTAAAAACCATTTAAAAGATCTTTAATCACTTAAAATTTGGATTCCAACCCTGAAAACCTAGGAACATAAATAACCATGCTTTCCTAATTATTTCTGAATAAGAATTGAAACTCAAAATGAAATTCTAATGCTAAAACTCATTAAGGTACATGTTCTTCAAAAGTTATTCTTTTGAAGTACATATAACTTAAGCACCTACCATTTCTTTTAGTACTAAAACCAATAACTACCTTAGTGTGCTAGTCTAGCCATACCTCCTAATTCAACCATGAGTGGTTAGTTTGACATTCTATTCCAACATGGTATACTTTAGTCAACTAACTATTTGCAACACCTTTGTTGCAACTTAAAAACTATTACCTTCCTGACATCACCTAATCACCATTCCTTTAAGTAATAAAAATATCCATTTAGGATTGTGTTCTTCAAAAGTAATTCTTTTTAAGAACATACCAGATAAGCATCACACCAATTTCTATGCCCTAAATCTAGCAATGAACTAGGCATGTTAAGATTATTAACAACCCTGGAATCAACCATGAGTGGAATACCTGAGCATTACTGGCTCATGACTAACTATTTGAGTGCCTATGCTAGTTTAGATTGTTATAAATTATAGAAACAACTATTTTTGGTAACAACATTCTAAACTACCTTGAATGTCCATGCTTCACTAAAACCCTTTTAACATTGAATGAAACTTAGCTTGTTCCCTGGGTATGCTCATCTATTAACTACTCTTTCGTTATGATAGAATCATGCTAAACCCTAGAACACTAAACCTTAGGTGTAGTGCTTCTAATCAATAATAAACATGTTCTTCAAATGTTATTCTTTCAAAAGACATTGAAAGTAAGTAATCAACTATTCCATTAAGCTTGAACATATATAACTCTATTTGTGTCTTAAGATTGTTGCCAACCCGAAGACTAACTGTGTATTCCTATCAAATAAGAATTACTTCAGCTTTGCTTGTCCATAACCAACTACTTGATTGCTAATAACAAGATACCACTTAAAAGTGTTACTTTCAAGTCTTCACCTATTGCTTTAAGCTTTATTCTATTACTTTAAAAGTTAGTCAGTCAACGAAAAGTCCTTAACAACCTTGTTGTGGAGTAAATCTAAAAGTGCAACTCATTATAAAGAAAATCATCACAACCTTATATACTAAACCATCGGGGTTAGGTTACGCTTAGAGCGATGCATAGCATGTATTCTGCATATCATACTGTAGTTCTTTTAACATCATCTTTACCAGATGATGGTGCTATTTCAGTATTTGGATTTCTTATGTATTGAAGACCTTGACTTGCATAATCTTACAGTCAAAAAGGCAAGTTCACTCTTGCTCACATCTCTTGATTATCTTTATCAAATTACTTGCAAATATACCGGTGGTATTACTACTGCATCTAAAAGCAAAAGGTTCTCTTTTCATAATTAATATGACTAGTTGGTTATCGACCCGAGTGGTGGTAACCTAAGATGACTGGCAGGTGGAGCTAAGGTAAGATTGTTGTGGTGGAGGTTCCACTTGCACGGGAAAGTAAACCCTAGGAGTTAATAACCAATGCCGCAGTTATTCTTGCACCGTAAAAACCGTGTCGTCCAAGAGACTTGAAATGGGACGGGAAAGTCATCTGTATCTTCTCTCGTTCGCATGTCAATGGACATTTCAGCTACCGTTCGCCGTATGTATTGCGGGAATACATGCACATGGGTGGGATCCCTTAGTGCCCACGGCTACTGGTGTCTATGATGGTCCGCAAGGGGCGCCTAGGTACTTTATCGTTGGGGGTGAATATCAGGGGCTAAACCTTCTTGCGTGAATTGGGTGGGCATGCGTTGTGCGGAGAAGGCAGTGAATGGCTTGGATCAATGACTAGGCCCCACAGCAAGGAAGTATGGACGAGCTCATGACTCGGTTGTGCAACAAGGCTTTGATCTCTTTTGGAAGGACACACCTCTGCAGAGTGTAAAATGATGTGACATGTTACCCCTTGTTCCGGGAAGGAGCTGCGAACGCTGCAGGAAAGGTGCTATCAAGGCACTAGTACCCTGTGTTGGCTATCGGGCATAGTTTTCAGAATAAAAGCAACCTCCTGAAGAAATGTTTTTAAAAACTTGCATTGCCAAATGACTCTTGGGTCTAAGGCTGTAGTTAGTGCATCAAACACCTTATACTCTATATGAACTTGCTGGGTAACGCTCGTTACTCACCCCACTCCCTCGTAAACCTTGCTTAGATTGAAGGCAACTCAAGGAGGCAACCTCAAGACATTAAAGATGAAGTAATCTACCAACGTCAGGGTTATCAGCGGAGTCAACAACTATTCAAAGCTTAGTGGAAACCTAGAATAGGAATAGAAGGGAAGCAGTTCCCTAATCCTAGAACCTTAGTAGTTAGAGTAATTCTGTAGTTGAGTAGTAAGCCAACTGCATTAGTTGTAGTGTAATTTTAGTCTTTCTTCTTTGTAGTCGCCAGGACTAAACCTCTACCTGTTGAGGAAGTTTTGAAGATCTTCTGTATGCTGAAAATTATAATCATGTAGACATATCATGGACCTGCGATGTTTTTGTTGTACCACTCTGAGGGATGTAATATTAGTGAGATAGTGTTTCATTGGTGTTATATCAACGACTTGCATACTACACATGCAGTGGTATGCTGGGTCACTGCAGATCTTTACAAAACATTGATGTTAATGAGAGACTAGGGCAACCCAAATAAACAATGCCAAATCCATAATTCATCCGAGGTCGCAGCTTCAAGCATAATAGTTGGATTACATGATGACTTGTGTACATTTTGTGCCAAGAAGCAGTGCAGTTCTTTCACCTCTAGTGCATGCAATCCACGTCCCTAAGCATACCCGACCATCCTCCTTTTGCATTGTGCATCATCAACCTTTCGCAGTCCTCCTCATTGGGATCTTTGTGGTACTTAGCACCAAAAACCCGGATGAAACCTTGACAAACATCCACACACACACACACTTGAGCTTGGTATCTTCTCTAATGCGAATATATTTATCGGTTTAATCAACCGGAATGACGTATGCAATCATTCTCATTGCGTCCAATGTTTTTTCATATGGACTAAATTCTATGCGATCGGCATTATTTCTCCAACGAGTGAAAAAACGAAAATTTGCCTCATAGGCTTCAACTATTTAGAGAAATAGCTCTCTATGCATTTGATAACGCCTACGAAAGAGATGAGCCGGATAGGTGCATACCTCGGCAAAGTAATCTTTCATGAATAGAATGGTCGAGAGGTCGATTGCGAGGAATACAAAGATGGCCAACCGTCGAGCCTCGACACTTCCGTTTCTTTCCCTCCTCGTGTTCCTGTAGGGTGGCTACTGGCTAGTAAGATGAGCTAGCAATAATGTAGACCGCAAATAATACGTCGAGTCCCTGAGTCAAAAATTCGTCATGGACGAACTCATCTAAAAATAATAATTTGATGTTCACACAAACACACGCAAATCTAAATAAATCACCAGCGAGGGATTTGACGTGCGAGAAAAACAGCGGAGGTATGCGGTGCCAGTGACACCCCTCCCATAGGGCGGTAGAGGAGATGGCGGTGATGGAAATCTTGATCCAAGCCTTGTGGACTATGGGCGGCGCCTCAGGCTGCAAGCGGGAGCGGGCCGTCCGCGGCGCCGCTTCTTCAATCCGGCCCGTTTGTTTCTGTATGCGGCGGTCCACGATTTTGATAAAGATTAAGTGAAATATGCGGCCCGAGCCACGGTTGCCGCATCTAGCCCGCTCCATTCCCTCGCCCTCGACCTCGTATCTCCTCAACTCAGATGCGGCGCCGCTCAGCGTCACCGTTAGGGCTAGCGCCGCCATGGCCGCCGCTCCTCCTCCAGCTCCAGGGGAAGATCCTCTAGCACATACATCCTCCCCCTCTGCCTCTATAAGCAAACCACCTCCTGTCGATAGCAAGAACAGCTGCTTGCCGCACGAGGCCGCGACCACCG
Source organism: Dactylis glomerata (assembly GCA_007115705.1). Classification (NCBI taxonomy): domain Eukaryota; kingdom Viridiplantae; phylum Streptophyta; class Magnoliopsida; order Poales; family Poaceae; genus Dactylis; species Dactylis glomerata. The sequence goes on along the minus strand of QXEO01000905.1, from coordinate 1,069,157 downwards.
TTAGCCTCCCGTCCGTGTGCTGGGCGCCCCTGCCGCCTCCCCCTCTGAGGGAGGTAACTCCAAGGAAGGCTCCTCCAATTCCAAAGGTACGAATTGTTTGTTTGCTAGGCTAGATCATACACAGTAGATCAAACTCTATGCCTTATATGTTCGATTTCTGAGAGAGAGAGAGAGGGAGATCAGAGAGAGTGAGGGAGTATTAACCTGCACCTTGGCTCGAGGAACTCGAGCCGGTGGCCATCGAGAGGGGCGACGGTGTTGGCGTCGGTGAGAGAGTGGCGGCTCGGTGATGGTGCTTCCCGTCGGCCAAGCACCTAACCTAGATCGGTAGGTCGTATCGGTGGGGGCTGCGGCGCACGGTGAACCTCGTACCGTGTGCGTCCGGCCCCCCCACCTCTTTATATGGCGCTGGTGACAGGGGCCCACCAACCATCAAGAGGTTGGGCGCCCCCGATCAGGGCGCGTGAGCAAGGGTGGATCGAGTCGTTGGACTCAGTCCTGGAGATCAACCTAACATTCTCCCCCTTGATCTCAACTTTACTTTTAACTTTATACTTTATACTTTACTCGTTTCATCACGGATCAGTACATAGAGCATGTTTCATCGTCACAGCTCAATTGCCGATAGAATCAGACAGCCACTATACACTTTTCTGTTTTGAAACAAATTCTGTTACTTTTGGGCCTCTTATGATCCAGGAATCATAGGCTTGCCATTAAACCCATGCCGGCTAAGTGTTCCTTGAACACATTGGGTGGTAAGCCTTTCGTTAGCGGATCCGCAAGCGTATCCTTTGTCCTTATATGCTCGAGTCTTATAGTTTGATCCTGGATTTTATCTTTCACAACATAATACTTTACTTCTATTGGTCTGGTAGCTTTACTCGACTTGTTGTTGTGAGCATAAAATACTGCAGGCTGGTTGTCACAGTACATCTTTATTGGTTTGTCAATACAATCCACTACTTTCAAGTCGGGTATAAATTTCTTTAGCCATAACACCTGATTCGTGGCCTCAAAACATGCTATAAATTCAGCATACATCGTGGATGATGCAACTATTGTCTGTTTGCAGCTTCTCCACGAGATAGCCCCTCCTGCGAGAGTGAACACATATCCTGTTGTGGATTTTCTTTCATCTTTGTCTCCCGCATAGTCTGCATCTGAATACCCTTTTATCTCTAGGGAATCAGATCTTCTATAGGTTAGCATGAGGTCTTTTGTGCCTTGCACATAACGCAATACTTTCTTTACCATCTTCCAGTGCTCTATGCCTGGATTTGACTGATATCTACCGAGTACCCCGGTGATAAAAGCTAAGTCAGGGCGAGTGCACACTTGTGCATACTGTAAGCTTCCAACAGCCGAAGCATATGGTACTGCTTTCATTTGATCGATCTCATATTGATTCTTGGGGCATTGATATTCCCCAAAACTGTCGCCCTTGACTATCGGAGCAGGTGTGGCATTACTCTTATGCATATTATACTTTATTAGAACCTTTTCTAAATATGCCTTCTGTGATAGTCCTAACACTCTATTCTTTCTATCTCGGTGAATTTCTATGCCCAAAACATATGAAGCTTCACCAAGATCTTTCATATCAAAGTTTGAGGACAAAAACTTCTTTGTTTCTCGCAGAAGACTAACATCACTGCTAGCAAGCAGGATATCATCCACATACAAGATTAGGAAAATATATTTCCCACTTTTAAACTTTGCATAAACGCAGTTGTCCTCGATATTTTCTTTAAATGCAAATCTTTTGATGGTATCATTAAACTTTAGATACCACTGTCTAGAGGCTTGCTTTAATCCATAAATGGATTTCTTTAGACGGCATCCCATGTGTTCCTTCCCCTCCATGAAAAAACCCTTGGGTTGTTTCATGTACACTTTTTCTTCTAAATCTCCATTTAGAAATGCCGTCTTTACATCCATTTGATGCAACTCTAAATCAAAATGTGCAACTAGTGCCATTATGATTCTGAAGGAATCCTTACATGAGACTGGAGAAAATGTCTCATTGTAATCTACCCCTTCTCTTTGTGTAAATCCTTTTGCCACTAGACGCGCTTTATACTTTTCTATGTTCCCGCTAGAGTCATACTTTGTTTTGTAGACCCATTTGCAGCCTACTGTTTTGGCTCCTTTGGGAATTTCCTCTAAGTCCCAAACATTGTTGGAACTCATCGACCTCATTTCATCTTCCATGGCCTCTAGCCACTTCGATGAGTTGGGGCCTTCCATAGCTTCTTCATATGAGGTGGGATCACCTTCCATATGAACTGTTTCTGTGTTATAAACTTCATAGTCAGTAGAAATAGCTGATTTCTTGACTCTTTTGGACCTTCTTAGGGCCTCATTCTCTGGCTCATTATGTACCTCAACTTCTGGTACATCTGTTAGAGGTGGCTGCTGCAGCTCCCTTTCATGCTCAACGAAAGGTTCAGTCGGCTCCTGACGGACAGGTTCCGAAACTTCACTCCTTGTTGTCACGGGTGGAGTTACAACAGGTGCTTGCACCGCAACCTCTGGGATTGTTGGTGCAGGCACAACAGGTAGCGAGAAAAATGGCTCCTGAATCATCGGATTAGGTGCATGCACCCTCTTCTCCTCAAGATCAATTTTTCGAGCTACCATGCTCCCCCTCATCAATTCTACCTCCAAGAAGACTGCATGTCTCGTTTCTACAAACTTTGTGTATTTGTCTGGACAGTAGAAACGATAACCTTTTGATCTGTCAGGATAGCCAATGAAGTGGCAAGTTACTGTTTTGGGGTCTAACTTTGCAATATTTGGATTAAATACTTTTGCCTCAGCTGGGCTCCCCCAGACCCTCAAGTGGCGCAGGGAGGGAACTCTCCCTGTCCACAACTCATACGGTGTTTTGGGCACCGACTTGCTTGGTACTCTGTTGAGAATATGAAAAAGGTCCAGGTACTTGACCATATGGAGTGTGCCGACCGTAGTACTCCCCACCACGATCGGACCGGACTATCTTAATTCTTTTATCATGTTGATTTTCAACTTCTGCTTTGAATATTTTAAATTTATCCAATGCTTCAGACCTTTCTTTAATTGGATAAATATAACCATATCGGGAGTAATCATCTGTGAATGTTATGAACGAGTCATAGCCATCCACACTTTTCACAGAAAATGGTCCACAAATATCAGTGTGGATTATTTCTAGTGTTGCTGTACTTCGGTTTGCACCCTTTTTAATTTGCTTTACATACTTTCCTTTTATGCAATCTATGCATTGTTCTATATCGGAGAACTCTAACGGAGGAAGAATATCACTTTTAACGAGGTTTCCGATTCTTCCCCTCGAAATATGGCCTAATCGACAGTGCCATAACTTCGATGAGTCATGAGTTCTCTTTCTTTTCTTTTGTTCTTTGTTCGACAAGGAAGTTTGTTCATTCACATTACACACAGAATGCACTTTTTCACGTAAGGATAACAAATAAAGCTCGTTGTGAAGTAAAGCAACACCCACACAAGCATCTTTAAACCATATGGCACACTTGCCGTGTGCAAAATAACACTGATAACTGTCTTTATCCAAACGTGATACACTTATTAAGTTTCTATGAAGTGAAGGAACAAATAACACATCTCTAAGCAGAATCGAAAAACCATCAGCTAACTCCAAGGAGATGTCGCCAACAGCTTCCACGTCTGCTTGAACTCCATTCGCAACTTCAATGCATCTTTCGTTTCTTTTCATAGTCCTTGTCGAATGGAATCCCTGTAAAGAATTAGCAACATGAACAGTTGCACCTGAGTCAATCCACCAAGTAGATTTCGAAAACTGTGAATACAAGGATTCATTAACAAAAGAAACTGTATCTATACCTTTCCTTGCCATTATGGACTTGAGCCATTCTGGACAGTCTTTCTTGAAGTGCCCAGTCTTCTTGCAGTGGAGACACTGGTCTTTATCCACTAGGAGAGTGGGCTGATGATACTGTTGGGGACCTTTGCCATACGGCTTGGAGGGAGAACCTTGATTGCTGTTCTGGAAGTTCTGGTAGTTCCTTTTCTTGTTGTCCTTGACATAGTTGATTGAACCACCATTTGAGGCTTTAAGCCTATCTTCCTCTTGTACACACATGGCAATCATCTTTTCTATGTCCCATTTATCAGGGGACATGTTGTAGTTGATAACAAAGTTATCAAACTCTTTGGGCAATGAAGCCATGACAAGGTGAACAAGCAGAGCAGGCTTTAACTCCAGATCAGCATCCATGGGCTTCAGTTTAGAAGCCATGTTGCTCATCCTCAAGATGTGCTCCCTGATGCTATGTGCACCTCCTGTGTACTTTTCTGTGACCAGCTGCTTGAGCAGCTGGGTAGCATACACCTTTGAAGAGCCAGTGAACTGGCTCTTTATCTTTTCCAGAAACTCCCCAACGGAAGTGCACTCTGCGATTGAGCCCGCAATGGCGTTCTCAATCGTATTCTTTATAAAGGCCATGCACTTTTTGTTTGCATTGACCCACTTTTGGTTCTCTAGCACATATGCCAGCTCCACTGGAGCAAAGTCCTTTTTCTTTTTGTCCCATGCAGCATCATCATCATTTGCATCTCTGACTGGCTCTGTCGGCTTGACCGGCTGTGGAGTGTCCACAACCCAGTCAACCTCAGCGCAGACAAAAGCCAGATCAACTTTCTTCCTCCACTCAGTGTAGTTGTCACCCCTGAGCGTCGGAACGTCTTTGAGGCAACTCATCAGACTATAGCCTCCTGAAATTCACAAAGATGTGAGATAACAAAACAATTGCATGCATTAATCCAACGTTGGTATAAATCAACACATACAACTGTTTGTGCAATTAAAACTATATTACCGTTGGGCAAAAGTAGAGATAAATGCACCTTTTAACATATAATGAACAAATCATGATCATGCTATTAACAACGTTGGTTATATAATAACAGAATCACAATCACTTTTAATATTACTTTATCACATCTTTCAAAATTTCAATTTAAACACTTTATTGCATTTAAGCACTTTCATTTAACTATTTGCAGCGGAAACATGAATAAAATTCATAAACTTTAAACTTTATAGAAAAGTTTCTGTAACTTTTGAATTCTCTAAACTGATTTTTCGTTGGAATAATTCGAATAGAGAAAACTATGTGAAATTTGCTCAAAAACTTGAACAAAATCAATTAAAACTGTCTCTGTAAAAACAAAACTGAGAAAAAACTCTTTTGGCCCATGGCCATTGGCGGCCCACGGCCCATTCTTGGCGCGTGGCGCCCTGCGCGGCAGGCTCTATCGGCCGCTCGCTGGCTCGGCCCAGCCCTTTGCGGCCCGAAAACCTGCTGGCGCCAGCGCTGCTCATCCCTGGCCGTCGGATTAGATCCGACGGTCGGGCGCCTTAGTCGCTAGGTGAAAATGACCCCCGGTCGGCTGGGACAAAACCCTAGCCGCTCACTCCCGTCCCTGCTCTCTGGCCCTCCCGTGCCCGTGACGGCGGCGACGATTCCCGCGGCCGGCGCGCCGCCGGCGTCGGCGGCGGTGGATGAAGCACACCGCGGCGCTCCTTTTCCTCTCTCCTCTTTTTTTCTTTCTCTGCCTCACCTGCGCGAGCGCGAGGCCACGAGGAGGTCGCCGGCAAACCAGCGGCTTGCAGTCGCGGGCCGACGAGCAGGAGGGGCAGTTGGCCGGTGGCCTCTGTTGATCCCGCGCCGGCGACGACACACGGCGGTGGACGGCGGCGCGCTCTTTGCCCCCAAAGGGGTTCCTTCCCTTTCGGCCGTGGCGGAGGCGCTGTGCCTCGGCCACTGCCCGAGTCCTTCTTCTCAGATGCCCCTAAAAGGTGCGCATCGAGATCGAGCGGGACGGCGCGGCCACAGTGGCGGCGCACTTTGCCGGAGGTCCGGTGAGTTTCTTTGCCCTCTGCCTTTGAATTTCTTTTGTGGCCTTGCTTTCTTTCGGATTTCTACTGGGAGGGATGAACTAGGGTTTCTTTGCTCGATTTCCTTTTCTACCGAAACAATCTAGCACTAACATGCTCTGATACCATTGTTTGTTTGCTAGGCTAGATCATACACAGTAGATCAAACTCTATGCCTTATATGTTCGATTTCTAAGAGAGAGAGAGAGGGAGATCAGAGAGAGTGAGGGAGTATTAACCTGCACCTTGGCTCGAGGAACTCGAGCCGGTGGCCATCGAGAGGGGCGACGGTGTTGGCGTCGGTGAGAGAGTGGCGGCTCGGTGATGGTGCTTCCCGTCGGCCAAGCACCTAACCTAGATCGGTAGGTCGTATCGGTGGGGGCTGCGGCGCACGGTGAACCTCGTACCGTGTGCGTCTGGCCCCCCCACCTCTTTATATGGCGCTGGCGACAGGGGCCCACCAACCATCAAGAGGTTGGGCGCCCCCGATCAGGGCGCGTGAGCAAGGGTGGATCGAGTCGTTGGACTCGGTCCTGGAGATCAACCTAACACAAATTTCGTACTGAAGTTTTGACTCTCCCAAATCCACTGAAATTGCTGGTCGCTTTCCCGAGCTCGGGGAGTTAGAAGGAATTGGGACCGGAAGATTTGATATACTAATTTCTTCTATTTCAAGTTCCCGATTCAAACATTAAAAGGGTGGAAGATATGTCTGTTTAGACTTTGACTCACTTCCTCCCTGCTTTTCGAGAATGCCTTCATGTCACTGTTTCTTTGACTACTATCTGATGCCCGCGCTGGACCATAACACGCTCTCCAGAAATCTTGAATTTCTTGTCTTCCATGACTCAAGGTAAAGCACATGCAGCAAAGTCTGTAGGAAAGTTTGTACCATCAGTATAGCTACGGGGCTATACGAATTATCTGTGATTGTGCTTCAGCTAGAGAAAGCATTATTCAGCGATAGCACTCTCAAAACCTGACAACAGTGCACTTGGCACTGCCCGTGTCATGCTCCCTGGATTCATTGGTGCTATACTTCTTTGTACATTGCCTTCCTTTGAAGACCAACTAGATAAATGCTTATACCTGGCGAATCACTTTAATCCAAATGTCGTTGTCTGGTTTCCTAGTAATGCAGAAATATGAAGTTGATACTAATTGACTGACATTACTTGTGTTAACACGGTTTGAATGGTTTACATTGACGTTATAGCATCGACCTGGATTTGAACTTTGTACTGACTATGCATCTGAAGTCGTTTTTTGTTACCAGTTTCCATTCTATATCATCACTTTACTCCATATAGGAGATATATGTTAGTATATAATTGAGCACTAGTTAAATATATAGATAAATCTCACTATTAGCATCATGTGTATATGCATACTTTAGCTACAGAACCTGTACAAATAATAAGAATCATGCATCATGTGAAGTGAAAAATAACATGCAAAAGCTCTTCAATGATTACAATAAAGAGGTTTATGAAGAGTCACATAGAGATAGTGATTCTCAGGAGGTACAAGATGATAATGACCTGCTAGCAGAGTGGGATCAGTACATGAAGTCCAAAAGACATCAGTCAAGCAACGAGCTAGATCAATATTTGACAGAACAGTTGACACCTTGAAAGGAGGAGGTTGACATTCTACATTGGTGGAAAACAAAATCTGAGATATATCCCGTGCATTCTAAAATTGCCTGTGATGTATTGGCCATCTCTGCTTCAACCGTGCCTTCGGAGTCGGCTTTTAGCACAGGAGGACGCGTCATAAGCGATTATAGGAGCAGCCTCACGCCCACTACCGTTGAGGCTTTGATATGTCTACAGGATTGGTTGAAGGCAGCTGGTATGCATTTAGTCATGGTTAATGGCCCATTCAAGTTTTTTGTAAGATTGTTTGTGCCCATCTTTATGTTGACTATCAGTCATCGATCACGCTACATGCTCTGATTTGTGCATCAACAAAATTGTAGTTACCAGCAATCTCATAATTATACATGTCTGGGCTTTTTTTTTTTTGGCTCAGTGCCCATCTTTATGTTGAGTATTAGTCATCGATCATGCTACATGCTTTCATTTGTGTATCAACAAAATTCCAGTTACCAGCAATCTCAAATTGCATGTCTTTCCCTTTCTATACCGTTTAGTTCAAGTTTTAGTACTAAATTCTATGTATAACTTGCTGTCATCCATCAAACAGAAGCAAAAGACCGAAGGAAAAGAGTCCAATAATGTTCCAGAAACAAAAATTGATCGTCCAGTGATGTTGAAGATTGTCTTATTTTTCTCCATTTGGTTTCTTTGGATGGAAGCTGGTTGTTTGAGACTATTTAATAAAGTATTAGTGCTAAATATTAATATTTCATATTGTAATGAATTATAATAGCTGACTGTTTTTTACATTTGAGCTAGCTAAGTAAGAGTGAGATAAGCACAGTGAGATAAACAGAGAGAGCTAGTGAGCTAGCCCAGCGAGCGAGCTAGCCTAGCGATCCTGCGTAGCGAGCACAGTGCGGCAAATATGCGGCGCGCACGGCGCCGCAAAAAATAGCGTCTTATACGCGGCTAATCTGCGGCATACCGCGTATCGTTGCGGCATACGCGGCTAATAAACGGCCTCCCGCGGTGCGTCCCGCTTGCACGCTGAGCGGTGCCTCCGGTCGAGCTCAGCTACATATCCATGGCGAGGTCGCAATTTGATGTGGTGGGTAGAACAAAACCATTATCCGCGAGCTCACCATAAGGGGAGGAGAAGCGACAAATGGCGATGTAGCTTTTCTCGACACGTAGAGGAGAGGACGCGCACTCAAAAGAAGCTAAAATTTCAACCGCGCCAGGTGCTAGATTTCATTGGCCGAAAATTGAACATATGGCGCGTCGCGGGGCTAAAATGGGGGAAGCTGAACACTTTTATCCAGGCCGGCTACTTTTCTGATTTTGGTCGCTTAACCAGGTTTTTTTTTTAAAGAGAGCAGAAGATTAAAAAACCCAGAAAAACGGCTATCATCCAGACCGAGCCGACGTGCTCTAAGTACAGAAAAAATTGAACTGCATCAACTACAACCAATAGCAAGCACGCAGGCGGACGAGCCCAAACTTGTCTCGTCAGGGTATTTGGCGATCGCCGGATAACAGTCGCAGATCAAGTAGTTTTGGCGGGCACGCCGACCATTATCCTAAACGCCAGCTGAAGCTTGTCCCTGCGAAACGTGCTGCCGGAAGAAGCCTCCGGCGCCTCGGCTGGGTGAGCTGCGAGCGGCAGCGAGACACGAGTCCAATCCCGACGCTACCGACGACCCACGCGTCACGCAGACACAACGTCGCCATGCCACGCGCCGATGCCGCTCGTGGCAGCTCAGCTATTTATACGCCTGCCCGCTCTCCAGGAGCGCAGCAGCTAGCACAAGCGAGCGGCATCCCTACCAGAGCAAACCGAGAGGAACCAGGCAACCAGCGAGTCCAGAGACAGGAGTGAGCAAAAGGCAGGATGTCGGGGGCACAGGGTGCGCACCCGTTCGGGGAGAAGACGCCGACGACGTACGAGTCGGTGGGCGGCGGCGAGAACCGCACGCGCACGGACCTGAGGTCGCGGGAGGACCAGGGCAACATCCAGATCGAGAAGGTGCAGGACAAGGTGGAGGACGCCGCCGCGCGCAAGATCGACGACAGCACCTTCGCCGCCAGGAAGGAGCCCGGCCAAGGCGGCGACGCCGGGGCCACCGGCACCGGCGCCTGATCTGTTGCGAGCCGTGGGCGTGCCGGAGCTGTGATAAGCGGCGTGTAGTACTCTTTGCGAGAGTGGCGTGCGTATGTCTGGGCGTGTTGTGTTTGTGAGAGTTTTGAGTGGGAGCTAGCAATAATGTAGACTGCTTTTGAGTTTTTTCGTAATAAGATGACGCCCGTCTCCAAAAATTCAAAAGTAAATACACTCCGTCTAGAGCACGGAAGAATGTACTTCTGCTGGCGACTACTGAGCGTCCCCCGGGGCTGGGGGATTATTCCCCCGGAACCTCCGGCTTTAGCTGTCGACACGTGTCCCTCTGGGTCCACCACCCACCTCGGTCAACCTCTTCTTTCCTGTGTAGAAAAAACAGAAGAAAATCCCCCGACAAATGTGCCACGCGCCCGCATCACCGATACCCAAACGCATAAGGAAATTCTGCGAGGGCGCTCGCCGGCCGCACGCCGACGGTGGCGCCCGCCGCCGGGAGCAACACATCGCTCACACCGTCGGCCTTTGGAAGCAAGGTGGCCCTCCTATGGGAGCAATGGTGCCCTCCGTTGGGAGCAAGGTGACCCTCCTCTGCGAGCAACGACGCCTTCCGCTGGGAGCAAGGCAGCCCTTCTCTTGGAGTAACGGCGCCCGCTGCCGGGAGCAGTGGCGTCCTCTGCCGGGAGCAAGGCGGCCCTCCTCTGGGAGCAATGGCGCCCGCCGCGGGGAGCAGCGACGTCCGCCGCCGGGAGCAAGGCGGCCCTTCCGTGGGAGCAACGGCCCCGCCGCGGGTAGCAGCGACGCTCGCCGCCGGGAGCAGCTACGTCCTCCGCCGGGAGCAAGGCGGCCCTCCGCCGGGAGCACCGGCGCCCTCCGCCGGGAGCAAGGAGGCCCTCTGCCGGGAGCGACGGCGCCCTGTGGAGGAAGCAAGCCGACACCCGCCGCTGGGCGGTACGCTGGCTACCGTTAGTAGCAACTCTGCTGTCTGTTCGCAGGTGCGCCGCGCGACGCCAGCAGCTTGCAGAACCAGATGCTCAGAAACACTATGCCTCGTCGGTCACCGGAGTAGAGGGCGGCGAGGTCCGCAGTGAGCGCCGGCATCACCTCGACCTTCATGGCCATGGCGGGCGGAAGGGGATAAAGGTAAAGAGCGCCGCTCGATGGTGGCCATGGCGGGATAGAGGAGGAGAGAGCGCCGCTCATACGGTGGCCATGGCGGGGTGGAGGAAAGTGGCGGTGGGGAGGCTCGGGTTCTTCTGGATTTGCCTCCTAGCTACTCGTATCCATGGCCAGAGGATAGGGACGACTCGGGGACAGAGACTCCTCGTGGGTGGGGTCCACGGATGACACGTGTCGCACGCACGAACAGGAGGCACGAGTCGTTCCCATCGTCCGGCTGAAACAAAGCGTTTTCCGGACAAGACTGAGCGTCCCTCGGAGGATCGCTAAGCCTGATCCTCTTAGCTCTCGCGCTGACACGTGTCCCAATCAATCTTCCAAATCCCGCATTTTAAACGGTTCATTGTAGCAATTCTTTTATATGAATGAAGCAAAAACGTTTCGCACTAAAATCCTAAAATTGCTTTCATGAAGCAAAAAAACCCCGCTTTTGCTTCATTGTAGCAAAAAACGGTTCGATGCAAAAAAGACTGCTCCGCCGAAGACCTCGCCGGAGACGCTGAATCAATTTTTTGTACTATTGAAGCATCGTAGCAATTTTCTTCCGGCGAAGCGATTTTGTCGAAGACCTCGCCGGAGACGTCGGAGCAAATTTTTTGTACTAATGTAGTATCGGAGCAAAAAAAAAATCCAGTGGAGTCCTCCGGCGACTGTTACCATGCAAATTCTCAGAGTAATTGTAGCAAAAAAAATCATTATAAGATACAAAAACATAGACCAAATGTAGCAATAAAAATCTTCTATTGTAGCATCGTGGAGAAAAAACTCCGGCGAGGTTCTCCGACGAGACTTTGACGCAAAAAAAGGGGAACTATTCTAGCAAAAGAAATCTTCTAGAAATGCATTTTACATCGGGAATGAAGCAAAAATATAGAAGGTTGATAACAACGTCACGCAAAACCGGTCACGCCCACCACCCGTCGCGGGAGCTGCAACTATCGCCGACGAGAAGCACAAGCACTGTTGCCCGCTATGGAGGCAGCCCTGCTCGCCGGTGGAAGCACCGCAGCCCGCCGGTGGAAGCACCGCCGCCCAGAGGTGGAAGCACAACCACGCGCGCGCCCGGTAGAAGCATCGCGGCCCACCGCTAGAAGTACCGCCGGTGACATCGTCGTAGCGTGCCGGCCGGGGGAGAGGACGAGAAGGCCATCAGGGGAAGAAGAGGAGGCGACGAGATCCGGAGGAGAGGTACGTGCCAGCCGGCGAACTCCCCTGTCCCTCGTATCCCGGTCATGGCCGACAGGGGAAAGGCAGGAGTGGTGGGGGGCCTGGCAGGGGTCGGATCGGCGCGGCACGGCGGCCAGGGCGGCGGCGGCGTCCGGGGCGACGGCGGTGCGATGGCCGGGGCAACGGCGGCGCGGGTGCGGCAGAGGGCGGCAAGCAGAATGAGAAAAGAGATGGAAGAAGATAAGAAGAAGGAGACAGAGAAAGCCGAAAGGTGGACCGCTCGATTTCCTAGTGGACACGCGGCGCGTTCTGAGGCCGGAGGACGAGCGAGCGGGATCCTCCGCCTTATTGCTAGCATTTTCCTTCTGCTTTTCTTGGAAAAAATATTTTTAATTTTTTTTACCATGTTTAAATACCAATATTTATGCCACCAATTAGTATTATTCATTATGATATATACTTCTATCATATAGATATTTGATTAATAAATATTGTTACATTTTTATGTAATCTTAGATCAATAATGTACTGCTTTTGAGTTTTTTCGTAACAAAATGACGCCCGTCTCCAAAAATTCGTGCAAGTTTAAAAGTAAATACACTCTCCGTCTAGTGCAAACGTGCAAGTTCAAAAGTAAATATACTCTCCGTCTAGTGCACGGTAAATACACTCTCCGTCTAGTGCACGTGCAAGGAAGCATGTAATCCCTTCAATCATTAATATTTGTATGGAAGAATGTCTTCGATCATTAAGACTAGTATCATGTTTATACCGCATGTGGCTACGCCGGCGATGGCTGAGGCGATAGCAATGAAACATGGGTTGGTACTGGCTAACAGACTTGGATGTACCAGAATCCAAGCAGAATCAGACTCATTGGATACTATAGATGCATGTACGGGTGAAGACTATTGGTGGAGTGAAGCTTCTGCAGTTTATGCCGATTGTGTGGATTTATCTACAGCGATTGGAAGTGTCTCCTTCAAACATTGTCCGCGGGAAGCAACTAAAGTGGCTCACGAGATAGCTAAAAGTTGTTTTTCGAGTGGTATTTCTTGTAATTGGGACGATGAGCCCCTAGCTTTCTTTTAAACTTTCTTATAGATGATGTAACCTTTGTTGGTGATTAATAAAGCTCACTCTGCTGGTTCAAAAAAAAATCATGTATATAAGACTACTATATGATATTATCTCTATAATATATAGTATTATATGATAATATTATAATTGCATTATATAACTTTTGGCCTTATGATGGAGAGAGTATTGCCCAAGCGTGGGGGAGATTGAAGTTACTAATGCTCAAATGCCCCATTCATGAGCTCCCCAATAATATTGTTGTTGATAATTTTTATGCGTGGCTCACTCTTCCTGATAAGGATTATTTGGATGCTTCTTGTTTTGGATCATTTACTCATATAAAGGAAGATGCTAAGTAGAATCTCCTTGACCGTATCCAAGAAAATGCTGAAGGATGGAAAAATGACAAAGGTAGGAAGTCAGGTATAAATTATGATTATGAATGCATTAAAACTTTTATGGGAACTGATGACTTTCATAGTGTTAGCATTGCTTATGGTCTTGATTCTCAAATACTTGCTAATTGTCTTAAGGCTTTTGCCTCTTATCTTGATGTTCCAAAGAAAGATTGGAACAAATATCATGCGCCTTATAAAGATTCTATTAGTCATATTCCTGCTGCAGCTACTGAAGTTTGTACTATTGATAGCATTGTGCCTGAACCTTATTTTGAGAAGACACATTTCCCTGCTAAGGTAAAAAAGTATTCTACTTTGGTTAGTGTGTCTAATAAAAGCACTAAGAAAGCTGTAGAGCCTGATGAGCAAATTACTATTAAGTCCCCTGTAGCTATATTGAAGGATCTTGGTACTAAAGATGTAGGGGATGAATACATTCTTTTTTGTGAAGATGCTTCTAACATTATCTCTCATCCTAAAAGGCATAGGAAAATAAGTGTTCCTGTTATTTCTGTCAGGATTGGAGATCATTGCTATTATGGTTTATGTGATATTGGTGCTAGTGCAAGTGCCATTCCTTTAGAGCTTTACAAAGAAATTATGCATGAGATTGGCGCTTGTGAACTTGAAGATATTGATGTGGTTGTTCAGCTTGCTAACAGAGAGACTATTTGGCCTCTTGGTGTTGTTCGAGATGTGGAAGTTCTTTGCGGTAAGACTAAATACCCCATTGATTTTCTAGTACTTGGTAAGGAGGCTAGTAAAACTTGTCCTATTATTTTTGGTAGACCCTTTTTGAATACTTGAGGCGACGTGATAGACTGTAAGAAGGAGATTTTTTTACTAAGTTTAATGGAGAGTCTTACGAGTTTGATTTTTCCAAGTTTGCTAAGACTTCTTATAAAAATGACACGCCTAATGAAAATTTTCGAGTTGAACAGCTTGCTTCTATTGCTCTTGCTCCTAATAATGCTTTGCAGCAATTCATGGAAGATCATGAGAGCGATGTTTTCAGTAAGGAAAGAGAAGAGATTGACGATATTCTTCTTCGTCAACCACCGTTTATCAAGCACAATTTACCTGTGGAGGATCTTGGTACCACTTTGCCACCTAAGGAAGATCTTGTTTTTGAATTAAAACCTTTACCTGATGATCTTAAATATGCTTATATAGATGATAAGAAAATATATCCTGTTATTATTAGTTCTAAGCTTTCAGGAAAGGAAGAAGAAAGGTTATTGGAGATATTGAGGAAACACCGAGGAGCTATGGGATATACTCTTGATGATTTAAAAGGGATTTCTCCCACTTTATGTCAGCATGCTATTAACATGGAGAAAGACGCAAAGCCGGTTGTGGAGCATCAACGCCGCCTAATTCCCAAGATGAAGGATGTGGTAAGAAATGAGGTATTAAAGCTCCTTGATGCTGGTATTATTTATCCTATTGCTGATAGTCAATGGGTTAGTCCTGTTCATTGTGTTCCTAAGAAGGGAGGTATGACTGTTGTGCCTAATGAGAATAACGAGCTTATTCCTCAAAGGGTAGTAGTTGGTTATAGGATGTGCATTGATTATAGGAAAGTTAACAAGGTTACTAAGAAAGATCATTATCCTTTACCGTTTATAGATCAGATGTTAGAAAGGTTGTCTAAGAAGTCACACTTTTGTTTTCTTGATGGTTATTCCGGTTTCTCTCAAATTGCTGTTAGAAAGGAAGATCAAGAGAAAACCACTTTTACTTGTCCTTATGGAACTTATGCTTATAGGCGCATGCCTTTTGGTTTATGTAATGCTCCTGCTACTTTTCAAAGATGCATGTCTGCTATTTTTCATGGCTTTTGTGAAGAAATTATGGAGGTTTTCATGGACGACTTCTCCGTCTATGGAACTTCTTTTGATAATTGTTTGCACAATCTTGATAAAGTTTTGCAGAGATGTGAAGAAACTAATCTTGTTCTCAATTGGGAAAAATGCCACTTTATGGTAAATGAAGGAATTGTCCTTGGACATAAAATTTCTGAAAGAGGTATTGAAGTTGACAGAGCAAAAGTTCAAGCAATTGAGAAAATGTCCTGTCCCAGAGATATTAAAGGTATTCATAGTATTCTTGGTCATGCTGGTTTCTATAGGAGGTTTATTAAAGATTTCTCTAAGATTTCAAAGCCTCGTACTAATCTTCTTCAAAAAGATGTACCATTTGTCTTTGATGATGATTGTAAGGAAGCTTTTGAAACTCTTAAGAAGGCTTTAACTACTGCTCCTATTGTTCAACCACCTGATTGGAATTTACCCTTTGAAATTATGTGTGATGCTAGTGATTTTGCTGTTGGTGCTGTTCTTGGACAGTGCGTAGATAATAAGTTAAATGTTATTCATTATGCTAGTAAGACTCTTGATGCTGCTCAGAAGAATTATGCTACTACTGAGAAAGAGTTTCTTGCTGTTGTTTTTGCATGTGATAAGTTTAGATCTTACATTGTTGATTCTAAAGTTACTATTCATACTGATCACGCTACTATTAGATATCTTATGACTAAGAAGGATGCTAAGCCTAGGCTTATTAGATGAGTGTTACTTTTACAAGAGTTTGATTTGCATATCGTAGATAGGAAAGGTGCTGAAAATCTTGTGGCTGATAATTTGTCTAGATTGGAAAACATTTCTTTTGATCCTATTCCTATTAATGATAGTTTTCCAAATGAACAGTTGGCTGCTTTAAATGTAACTTCGCGAGACCTTCCTTGGTATGCTGATTATGCTAACTTTATTGTTTCCAAGTATTTGCCTCCAACTTTTACAGCTCAGCAAAGAAGAAAATTCTTTTATGATTTGAGGCATTATTTTTGGGATGACCCACACTTATATAAAGAAGGAGTTGATGGTATTATGCAAAGATGCGTACCAGAATATGATCAATAAGAAATATTGAGAAAGTGCCATGGAAGCGCTTATGGAGGACATCATGCTGGAGATAGAACCGCAGAAAAGGTTCTACAATCAGGTTTTTATTGGCCAACCCTCTTTAAAGATGCTAGAAGGTATGTTTTATCTTGCGATGAATGTCAAAGAGTTGGGAATATTTCTAGACGCAATGAAATGCCTATGAATTACACTCTTGTTATTGAACCATTTGATTGTTGGGGATTTGACTTTATGGGTCCTTTTCCTCCTTCAAAAGGCTATACCCACATACTTGTTGCTGTTGATTATGTTACTAAATGGGTAGAAGCCATACCTACAAAGAGTGCCGATGGTGAGACTTCGTTAAAAATGCTTAAGGATGTTATTTTTCCTAGGTTCGGTGTACCTAGATATCTTATGACTGACGGAGGTTCTCATTTTATTCACGGTGGTTTTAGAAAAACTCTTGCTAGATATGATGTTAATCATAGAATTGCTTCTGCTTATCATCCCCAAACTAGTGGGCAGGTAGAGCTTTCAAACAGAGAGATCAAGTCTATCTTGCAGAAGACTGTCAATAGATCTAGGAAAAATTGGGCTAGCAAGTTAAACGATGCTTTATGGGCTTATAGAACTGCTTATAAGAACCCCATGGGCATGTCTCCTTACAAAATGGTCTACGGAAAAGCGTGTCACTTGCCTTTAGAATTAGAACACAAAGCTTTTTGGGCAGTGAGAGAGCTTAATAGGGATTTTAAAGTCGCCGGTAAGAAAAGGTTGTTAGATTTGAGTTCTCTAGATGAGGGGAGAAACAAAGCGTATGAGAATGCCAGACTTTTCAAAGAGAAAGTCAAGCAATGGCATGATAAGAGAATTCTTAAAAGAGAGTTTCATGTTGGTGAGAAAGTTCTATTGTATAGGTCTCGTCTCAGATTTTTTGCAGGAAAATTATTCTCTAAATGGGAAGGACCATTTGTTATTGTGGAAGTGTACCGCTCAGGTGCGATAAAGATTGCTTCATTGAAAGATGACACTACACAAGTGGTGAATGGGCAAAGACTCAAACATTATATTGCTGGAGATTCTTATAATGAAGATGTTGATGTTATTGAAACAGTTTCTCCGGAAGAATTCATCCAATGCAATTTGCAGAAACCTGCAGAGTTCGTTTTCGAATAGGTAACAGTTCTAGTCAGAAAAGTTTCGCGAAAAACTTTTCCTTTGTTATTTTTGTTGTTTTTACTAAATATGAAAATTCACGAGATGAAAACGGGCATGAAAAGGAATCCGTGTGCTCCTCACACACAGGGGGCGTGGGCCCACCTCTGGCCGCGCCGCCCTGGCATGAGAGCACCCCGGAACTCGTTTCCGTCCCGGTTTCCTCCTGTGATTTCGCTTTGATATATAATTTTCACCTATATAACCCCCCAGAGTACCCGAGGTCTGTATATCGTTTTCTTGTCGTGTTTTGTTTCGAGCTGTTTCTGTCAGGGATTTTTCTCAGCTTTGGAGTTGCAATGCCTTTGTCCGGTCCATCTGAGGAGAACCCTCTTGCGGATTCCATTAATCCATATATGAGGGAGCTGAAGATGCATCCGAAGGAGTTGTTGCTCAAAGATGGGGAGTTGCAGATCGAAGATGTCCAAGTCTCCAAGGGGGGAGGAAATCTCGAAGCCAGGATGGAAGCACTGGAACAAGAAGTTTTTAAATACAAGAAGATGGCGGAACGCGAAGTGGACATCATCCATAGGATTAATCAAGAGCTTGTTACCAAGTACAAGAAGGAGACTACAAAACTTTGGAAGGATATCTTTTCGCTTCATGAGACCACTAGCCAATTACAAGCACAACTCTATGACTTGTAGAACCAAAATTGTGAGTATGAAGCTAGATTTCAACAAATGAGTGCTGCTGCAAGTTTCAGGATATTGGAGACCAAGACATCCTTCCTTGACGGAGGACCTCTGCCTTGGAAGTATGACAACGATGAAGATTCACCACCGCCGCCAAAGGAGTAATTCGTCATCGGTATAGGCATCCCCTTGGCTTGTTCCAAGCTTGGGGGAGAGCCGCGGTATCACATCATTACCCTTTTACTCATTTACTTTTCATGTAGAGTCATATCATGAATAGAGAAATTATCCTATAGAATAGTTCACAGTGTGGAAGTATCCTCCTTAGTTGGTTATCTATGTATCCCTTGGTGTGAGTTGCGGTAATGAAAATATTAATGAGAAGTTCTATCGTTTACTTTCCGCACACTTTATTTTAGTTTGCAATGTTTCTTATATGATTAGTCTTCTTGATTAGTATTGGTATCACTTTGGGAGCATGAGTAAATTTAGTTGGTTTTGGCAAACTTAGCTTGGTCAGTAGTAACATTACCTTGAGGTTTGAGTAGAAAAGAAGAAAGAAAGTGCTTGTAGTTACATCACTTCAGTTTACCCTTCATGTTTGGCTTATAAGCATTATTATTCTCAAAGTTAAAATCGTTGTACCTTCAAGGGAGTTTGCATGATTGTTCTTATTATATGTATGTTTGTTTGTTTCATGCAACTCTTATGCTTGCTACCCAGCCTTGCTAGCCAAAGACCTGTACTGAGAGGAAATACTTCTCGTGCATCAAAATCCCAAAAGCCAAGTCACTTCCAAAGAGTCCACTATAAATTCCTATGCATGGTATTTTAAGCCATTCCAAGTAAATTTTCATGTGCTACCTTTCAAAAACCTTCAAATAATTCTCATTTTGTGCCACTGTTTTTAGCTCATGAGGATGTAGTGGATAGGTTTGTTATCTTCCATACTAAATTAAGTACCCCTCGACTAGGCAGCTTCATCTGCTCGTCACTAATTTTGCAAGGGAGCTGGTCAGACCATTATCATCTCAAATAGAAAAGAAAAGATCTACCTGATTGCTTCCTGGTTGCTCGCATCCCCTTCGCCTCCGAAGCTCGGGACCTCGGCCATGGCGACCTCGAGCTTGCTCCCGAGTTGCTAGGCCTTGTCCACTGTGAGGTCTGGGCTTGGTGAGCTGGTGCTTCGTCAGCGTATCATCGACGACTTCCTCTGGCTCGATGCCATCGTGTCCGCGCGAGCACTGCCTCGCCATGCCACGGTGGTATCTCCAGGGCGATGTGTAAGTGCTCCTCCCCTCCTTCTCCTCCTCTGCATCTCACTGTAACCACCTGGAGCTTGCTCCCCTCCTAGAGCTTGCTCCATGCCCTCCTGGAGTGCTGCTCCATGCTCTTCTGGAGCTTGCTCCGTGCTGGCCATGCCCACCTTGAGCTGGCACTGGCTAAGCTCACCTGGAGCTTGTGCTGGCCATGCTCTTCTGGAGCTTGTGCTGGCCAAAATCTTTTACCTTCTGTTGTACTAGGTTTCTTCCCCAGCCTCTACTGGTGCTGTGATATTCAGTGGGCTGTGATGTGTTGTTTAAGCTCTATGATCTTACTGTTAAGCTAGATCATGCTTGTGTAGCTATTACTGTCAGTTTCAGTTATGGTTTCAGTTAACTTTGTTAACTGAAACTTGTTGATTCAGTTAACTGTATAACTTGGTGGTCTATTACTGTTGAATTCAGCACCTGCTGCTGTTGCTTGACTTGCTAGTGGCTAATCTTGATCAATTTGATCAAGTGCATGGATAACTATGTATTCTAGTTATTTCTGAATGTGCTGTTAAAGTGGCTAGTGTTATTAACAGTTTCACTGCACTTTCTTGCAGTGTTCTGTTGTGCTGATTTAATGATGTAGCTAATATGTTGAGCTAGGTTCTACCTAGCTGTGATGCAACAATTCTAGCCTGCTGTTATGGCTCTTGCAGTAGCTTTTAGCTAACTGCTTCACTGTGATGCCTCACTGAGGTGTTCACAACTACTGTGGGTTTTAAGTTTGATGTTCTTGAGAGTAGATCACTCTCTGTGGTGATCTGCTGGTGGCTTATTTGATTAAAAGTGTCCCTGTCCACTTGCCTAGATGCTTAACTGATCTTGGTCAATTTTAATTGACAGAGCTGATGGTTTTCTAGGTTTTAGGCCTTTATCTTTGTAGCTAGGCAACCCATGTGCCACTCCTGGCCTTGCTCTTACTTCTGTGAGTATTTCCTTTGAGAAATTCCCAGATAAGTTGTGTGTTAGGGAGTAGGTGCTGTGGATGGCCTTGTCTCCAAGGTCTTGGCCTCCTAGACATCCAAATGATGACCAAAGCCCTATTTCATCAAGCTTTGCTTGATCTTTGTATGGCTTTGCTTGCTCTTTGTGTGGCTGTGCTTTGTGCAGTCTGCCTGGGAGAATAACTTGTGAGTTCTCTCCCAGCACTCATGTGTGCTTTGGTTTAATAATAACCTGCTGCTGAAGAGTAGCTTGTTCTTCTGGAATATTCTGATTTCCTGCTTCTTGTGGCAAGCCTGCTCCTCCTAGCTGCTTGACCTAGTTCCTAGATGATCTATGTGACCATGCTGGCCTTTGGATTTGCTGGATGGTTTCTTTGATGATGTGTTGGGGTGTAAATCTTCCATGTTGCTCAACACATGAGTAGGGTTGATTGTGTGTGATGATTCAGTGGTGATGGTGTGTTCTTGATGCTGATGGCGTGCTTGGTGAAAGAGCATTTCCCTAATAAATGTATTTTGGTGTTTGTTAAAAACATATGGTGAATTAACCATGCTATTAAAGTTCTGCAGATTTTCTAGGTTTATTCAGGATCTCGCGGAGGTGCACCCCAAAAAGGAAGAAAAGATCGGAGCCCGTAGTCCAGTAGTGGGTTTAGGGCTTAATTGTCTTGTAGGTTGCTTCGCGAAGGTGGAAATGGTGGAGAGGGGATCCATGAAATGTTGCTGGTGCATCTTCTAGGGTGGAGACTCTGGCCCTGCTGGCCGGAGACTCCGGTCTAGGAGTCTCACCTTGGCAAACCTCAAAGTCGGACAAGTCAGATGCTAGGCTAGAGTTGGGCCGAAGACTTTCTGTCTCTGGCCGGAGACTTCGGGTCGGCAGGCTGAGGCCGGAGACTTCGGGTCGGCAGGCTGAGGCCGGAGACTCCGGTCCCCAGTGGCCGGAGACTCCGGTCTGTCTGGCTGGTTTTGGTTTGCGAAAGGGCTCAGACGATTCAGATGCCAGGCCGGAGTTGGGCCGGAGACTTTTGTCTCTGGCCGGAGACTCCGGCCCTGGAGTCACTTATGGCGGAGACTCCGGCCCTCCTGGCCGGAGACTCTGGCCCTAGTCGGCCAGCAATGGCTACATTTCGTGGAGGACAATATAAAGCCTTCTTCTACCTCTAGAAGGGGCCGCGGCTTCCACTCTCTCTCTCCTCCATTGTTGCTAAGCTTCAAAGCACTAGATCTCTCTCCCTAGCCAATAGAACTCAAAGCCCTTTTGGGAGTTGAGGGAGAAGACCTAGATATACACTTCCACCAAGGCGATTTGATTTCCCCCCTCGGTTTGTTGAGGGGCTTGTAAGACTTGTGTTCATCGGATTCCTAGCCAGAAGAAGCCGTCCCCCAAGCTTAACTTTGTGTGTAAGAGCTTGGTGGGCCTATTGGGAGCCTCCAATTGAGTTGTGGAGCTCGCCCCAATACTTTGTGTAAAGGTCTCGTGCCGCCTTCAAGGGCATCGCTTAGTGGAGCGTGAACTCGCCTTTGTGGCTTGTTCACCGGAGAATAGGGTGAGCCTTTGTGGCGTTGGTGACCTTTGTGGCGCCACACCTCTCCAACATAGACGTACTTCCCGTAACAAGGAAGGAACTACAGGAATACATCCTTGTGTCTTCGTGTCTCCATTGCGGTTACCTCTATCCTTTACTTGTACCTTTACCTATATTGTTATTGCTAGCTTGCTTGTCACTCTAGGTAAATTCACTTAGTAGCACATCTAGAGAATTTACCTTCTTGTCTAGCCTTAACTTGAAAAGAAGTAAAAAATTGGGTAGCTCCTATTCACCCCCCCTCTAGTCGGTCAAGCGATCCTTTCAATTGGTATCAGAGCGTGGTCTCTTATTCAGGCTTAACCACCTAAGAGTATGGGCGATACTATGGGTGAGGATAAGGGTAAAGAAACTCCTCCCGAAGATACTCCTCCATCTATCTCTTCCTCTTCAATCTCACGAGAGCAGCATTTGGCGTCCTTGGACACAATGCAAGCCTCTATGAGATTGGAGATGAAGGCTATGTTTGAGGAATATTTTGGAAAGAAACCTTCCGGGCCCACCGACCCAAACACCACACCTAATGTGGAACTCTCCTTGGCTAAGGTGAAGCCACCTAACAATGGCTCCACCTCCGCCGAGAATAAAGGTGCCCCTCCTAAGGAAAATGATGGTCCGGCAAAGGATGCTTTCATTCCACCTCCTAACACTTACTCCCCTTCGCCGGTCCATTATCCTATGCCACACATTAACAACATGGGATCTCCTCCTAAGCTTGATTCTCGCAATTTTATTAAATGGCAAGGACTAATGAAATCTCATATTTCTAGCTCTTCTACTCATTTGTGGAGGGTCATACAAAATGGCTTTGCACCTCATGATCCTCACAACTTGACCGGAAGGGAAGAAGTTGATGAGCAACTCAATGCCACCGCCAAGCATCTCCTTCAACAAGCCGTGCCGGATACTCATGCAGCACACATCAACAACTTGAGCACCGCCAAGGAAGTATGGGACTATCTCACTATGCTCTTCATTGGGAATGAGAGTATTCGGTCCTCCAAGTTTGATGAGCTCAAGAGTGAAGAGAGGGATTTCATCATGCGAGACAATGAGACTCCCGACGGCGAGATGTACCAAAGGATCTTGGCTCTTGCAATGGCCTTGACCGGGTTCGGGTGCAAAGACAATGGTGATGACTATGTCAAGCGCATGTTCATTACCTCCATCAACCCAAGAGAACCCATGCAGTCCGAGATAATCCGTTCAAGAACGGATTTTGGGAGTATGACCTTAAATAAAGTTCTTTGCGAGTTCACCGCCTTGTCTATCTTGAAGAAGAATGCGGAAGAGACTAGAGCTCGTGTTCTTGCCAGACAAGGAGTTCACAATCTTGCTCTCAAGGCCAAGGTGGTGTCCAAGCAAGGTGAGGGAGAAGAAGAAATGTCATGGAGATGACTTATGGGGCATGCCACGTGCCGAGCTATTTGCCGGCTGGCGTCCCAGGAGTCTCCATGGCTCGAAGACAAGAAGACCGGCTCGGCCCGGAGGGCCGGCTGTGCCAACAGCCGGCTGGCGGTTCCATCGAGGAAGGCCAGAGTCGGGCGATGAAGACAAAAGCCCACCAACGGCTGTTTCGCCAAAAGTGGGCTGGCCCCAACAAGAGCGGCAGGGGCGAAGGACGGGAGTGATGAGCGCCATGACTAAGTCCAGCCAATCAGCGACCAAGGACCCTTCCCCACGATAGGATCCAAGGCAAAAGGAAGGGCATATGCCTCCCAGATGTCGGTCCCAGGGGAAAGGTACTTTATAAAGCAAAACTGTCAGAGCAAGGCGAAGGGATCACGCCAAGGACGCCGCCGCCGAGGAGCCGGCAGCCGGCCGGATCGTTACCTAACCTGTAACCAGGCCCCCGCCTATATAAGGGGACCTGGACCCTTAGTCTAGGGAGAGATCCAATCTTCTTCTTCCTCCTCTAGCCCAAACAGCTCGAGGAGCACTGTAATCGATACTGTCTAATCAATACGAAGCAGGCAGGAAGTAGGGGTTTACCTCCAACCGGGAGGGCCCTGAACCTGGGTAAACCGAGGTGTCTCCGTTGGCACAATCCCGAGCCGGACCCATCGTCACCACCGTCGAGCCCCTTCGTTAAGCCACCCCATGGCTACTGTCTCTAAATTCCCACGATAGCTGGCGCCCACCGTCGGGCAAAGCGCGGCGGCGAGCGGAGTCAAGTTCCGGTCGGGACCCCCCGGCGAGAAGGTCGCCTCCGGCCTCGTCTGGAGGTTCGGCACCTTCGACTGCGTCAGCGACAACTTGGCCCACTTCGAGAACGGCTTCGGCAACAGCGGCTCCTTCCTCGACGTCGGCAGCCACCGCTTCTATGTCGCCAAGCCCTTCGCGGAGGAGGTCACCGACGTCTTCGACTCTCTCTGCGACGGAGGCTCGAGCTGCGGTGAAAGCAGCAATCCTAGCGCCATGGTCGAGGTGATGGCCCTGGGAGAAGATGAGGGCGGCGACTCACCGTGCCCCGAGCGCCCGTCGCCCGAACGCCTTCTTCCACAGGAGCAAGATGCTCCACTCCCAGAGCAGGACGCCCCGGACGTCTCCGTGGTGGACCTGCGCGCACCCCTCAGCCGCATCATCGATCCCGCCCGGGTCGCCGAGGCCCTGGAGCGGACGCGTCTCGTCCTCCTCAGCAAGGTGGCTGAGGACGAGGCCAACCGGTGCCGCGCGAGCACCACGCTCAGCGAGTTCTACGACGTGCATGGAGACGCACCGACCGAGCTTGCTTGTGACCTGCGGCGCAGCTTCGCCACCGCGGGCCCTGGCCAGATCCAGCGGTCGCCAGCGGCGAGCCGAGGCCGCAGAGGGCGCGGACAGGGCGGCCGTGCCCCGAGCGGCAACGCCCAAGGCCGCCGCGTTCAGCAAGGTGGTGGAGCAAGTAGGCCACGCCAGATCCCGGTGCCCATGCCAGGGTCGGAGTCCCAGACTCGCCCATCGGCACTGCACATCCACCTGTGGCTTGACCACATCGACGCGTTCCCCAGAGGATCTGCTAGCTCAAAGCGAGCGGCTTCTGACCAAGGAGGCCCGGGGGCTGCCGGTAGCAGTCATGGGCGCAAAGAGGGCAAGTACACCCTCGATGCTGCACTTGATCAGCCGTGTAAGTTCCACACCTCCCCGGGCAGGGAAGCGACCCACTCCATGCGTCAGTGCCGTTTCATGAGAGAGCTGGAGCAACGCGCTCGGCAGATCCCTGGTACGTCGCAAGCGCAGCCGGCTGGAGGTCAGGAGGACCAACAGCACGACCCGGCTGGAGGTGAGCCGGACCAAGATGATGACTTCCCGGCGGATGTTGAGCAATATCACATCTTTACTACCCCCGGCAAGGATAAAAGGAACAACCTTTGGCATGAGGCAGAGGTGAACGCTGTAATGCCTACAGAACCCCAGTTCATGCATTGGTCTGAGGCGGCCATTACCTGGGGGCGCGAGGACCATCCGAGGCTAATGCCCAGCCCTGGAGAGTACGCTCTGGTCTTGGACCCTGTTGTGTGCTCCGATACGCACATGTGCCGGTTCTCCCGCGTGCTCATCGACGGTGGTAGTAGTATCAACCTTCTTTACCGAAGCTCTCTGGAGAAGTTGGGCATCCCGCTTGCTCAGCTGAAACCGAGCCGGCTCACCTTCCATGGCATCGTGCCTGGGCATTCTTGCACCCCTTTGGGCAAGGTGCAGCTAGAGGTTCTCTTCGGAAAGAAGGGGAATAGCCACCGCGAGCCCATCTGGTTCGAGGTGGTGGACATCAGCAGTCCCTACCACGCGCTGCTAGGCCCTCCAGCCCTGGCCAAGTTCATGGTGAAGGAAATATGCCCTAGAGGCAATAATAATATTGTTATTATCATATTTCTTGTTCATGATAATGTTTATACTCCATGCTATAATTGTATTAAGCGGAAACATTAATACTTGTGTGGTTTATGAACAACACCGTGTCCCTAGTACGCCTCTATGGACTAGCTCATTGATTAAATGATGGTTAAGGTTTCCTAACCATAGACATGAGTTGTCAATTAATAATGAGATCATATCATTAGGAGAATGGTGTGATGGACAGACCCAAATAAAGCAGAGCAATTAGATCGTGTCATCGTGTTCATCTTTGCGAAGCTTTTCCTATGTCGTGTATTGTATTCCTTAGACCATGAGATAATACAACTCCCTAGTATCGGAAGAAAGCTTTGAAGTCATCAAACGTCATCCTATGTGAGGGTGATAATAAAGGTGTCTCTCAGGTGATCAGAAAGTACTTGTTGAGTTGTATGTATCGAGATGGAATTTGTCCCTCCCAAGTCGGAGAGATATACTTCGGGCCCACTCGGTAATCGATATCAACACCGCTTGCAAGCATGTGGTTAAGGAGTTAATCACGAAGTGATATCGGATTACGGAACGAGTAAAGTACTTGCTGTGAACGAGATTGAACTAGGTATGGTGATACCGACGATCAAATCTCGGGCGAGTAAAATATCGTGTGACGAAGGGAATACATATACGGGATTAATTGAATCCTGACATCGTGGTTCATTCGATATGATCATCGATGAATATGTGGGAGTCAATATGGGTTTCCAGATCCCGCTGTTGATTATTGATAGAAGATCATGTCTACATATTCTCGAACCCGTAGGGTCACACACTTAACGTGTATCGATGCTAGGATAGAATGGATAATTGGTTTATGAGTTTTAGTTCGGAGTCTCGGATGAGATCCAGGACGTCACGAGAGGTTCCGGAATGGTCCGGAGAATAAGATTCATATAAAGGAAAGCAGTTTTTGGATTCCGGAAAGGTTTCGGAGTTTATCGGTATTGTACCGGAAGGTTCTAGAAGGTTCCGGAGTGGGACCAACGTGGGCCCACTTGACGGAGGCCTGCGTGGGCCTAAGGGGAAGTGCCCTGGCCGCCCTGGGCCAGGCGCACAAGGCCCCTAAGGCCCAGCCGGCCAGCCCAAGGGGAAACCCTAAGGGAGTCTTCAAAGAAGGAAGGGGGGGAAACTTGCCCCCCACTCTTCCTACTCCAAGTCGGCTAGGGTTTGGGGAGAGGCCAAGCTGGCCTTGGCCGGCCACCCCTCTATATATAGGGGGGCAAGGGCGCAGCCCTCTCTCACCCCTTAACCCAAACCCTAGCCGCCAACTGCTGTCCTCTCTCTCTCTCTCTCGCGACTGCACGTAGGCGAAGCCCTGCTGCAGAAACTCTCCACCATAAGCACCACGCCGTCGTGCTGCTGATCCAATCTATCTCTCCACCATACTTGCTGGACCAAGGAAGGAGGAGACGTCGCTGCACTGCACGTGTGCAACTCTCGGAGGCGCCGCCACTTGCGGCGTAGGATCGGATCGGATCGCGAGGAGGAGACGGCGAGTACGACTACGTCAACCACGTTCTCTTGAACGTTTCCGCTGTGCGAATCTTCAAGGGTATGAAGATCTCATCTACCTCTCTCGTTGATTACATCTCCTAGATTAGATCTTGGCTTTCTTGTTCGTTGCGTAGGAATTTTTTTGATTTACTATGCTACGAAACCCTTCAGTGGTATCAGAGCTAGATCTATGCGTAGATGTGTTTCACGAGTAGAACGCAACATGCTTGTTGCGGGCGTTGATGTTTTCTGTTGCAAACCTCTTGTTGTGTATTTCTTATGGCGCGGTATAGTGAGATTGAAGCGGTCCAGGCCAACTTTACGCGACCGCGTTCGCGAGACCGGCTCCGCACTTGACGTGTGGCTTGTTCCACACATGCGGCTGGTGGATGCCAGTTTCTCTCACTATAGTAGTCATGGGACTTACATCGGATGTTAGCAACCATAATATCACCATTGTGGCTTTTCGTAGGTAAGAATCGTTCTTAGCTTGTTACTCCCATAAGCCACGTAAAACATGCAACAACAAAGTAGAGGCGTCTAACTTGTTTTTGCAGGGAGTGTTTTGTGATATGGTATGGCCCAAGACATGATGTGTATGAATTGAGATGTTTACAATGATCATGTTTTGTAATCTTTCACGACTTGCATGTCGATGAGTTCACAACCGGCAGGAGCCATATGGTTGTCTTTATAATTATGTATGACCTGCGTGTCAACTTCTTATACGCCATGTAATAGCTTTACTTTATCGCTAAGTAGTTAGCAATAGTTGTAGTTGCTATTCGTGGTGGAGGCAATCATGGTGGAGTGATGGAGATCATGCCGGCGCGCACAAGATGGAGATCATGGCGCGGAGATTGGCTATACCATGTCACATAAAATTATATGCATGTGATGTTTATCCTTTTATGTATCTTATTATGCTTAGATCGCGACGGTAGCATTATAAGATGATTCCTCACTTAAAGATCAAGATAAAATTGTGTTCTCCCCTCGTATGCGCCGTTGCGAAAGTTCGTCGTGTTCAAGCATCTCGTGATGATCGGGTGCTATAGACTCTACGTTCACATACAACGGGTGCAAGCCAGTATTTGCACATGCGGAGATACTTGGGTTTTACTTGACGAGCCTAGCATGTACAGACATGGCCTCGGAACACACGGACCGAAAGGTCAAGCATGAGTCATATGGATGATATGATCAACATGTTGATGTTCACCATTAAAGCTACATCATTCACGTGATGATCGGTCTCGGTGTAGTGAATTTGGATCATGCTTCACTAAACAACTTTGAGGAATGTTGAATTTAGTGGGAGTTCATTAATAATTTGATTAACTTGAACTAATTATCTTGAACTAAATCTTAGTGTATTTGCATAAGTCGTTGTAGTCTTTGGCAACCGTTTTCCACCGACACTTAGTTTTAATTGAGTTAAAAGAACTATAGAATTCTGGATAGTCACTTTTCGGTCTAGTGCCGTTTAATGTCAAGACTAAAGATTAAGTCCTATTGCAAACTTTAGCAAACCTTGCTTGCTCCATACGATTTAATAAATTGTATTAATCTAAGAGCAACGATTCAAGTTTAGTATCTAAAGATCATATGTTTGCCTTCATGATAAATTGATCTTCAAAATTGTTTGAGAATCAAAGTGATCATCGAGCTGAAAGAATTGTTTCAGAAACAAATAAGAAGTGAAAGATATTTGATATCTAAGACTTTGATTGTTTGCAAAATGATGAAGTATAATTTAGTAAAAGAACATATGCTCATATTGTATGACTATATGTGAAGATTGAAGATGCTAGGCGTCCCGATCACCCAAAAGTTTGGGAACTAATATTATACTTGCATTCATCCTTATAAGCTATAGTAGTTTCATCATGAAAGATGTCATGATAGGACGAATGAAAAGGTATCGGCTAAATTGTTTTGCTATACCAAAGGAATACTAAAGAATGGAATCTGGAAGAATACCAATCATATGATGATGGCGATCCACTTCAAAGTGTAAAATCCAAGGCTATTAGTATTTGACTAAAAATCCTTTGGAGTATGTGTCAAATGATTGACGCCACTATTGATGTCGATAGATTCTTCTAAAAGGAGAGGAAATGCTAAATAGGATCTACAAAAGTATTTGGTAGAAAAAGGAAAAGACTGGAATTGTCCAGCTCAGGTATATAAATGATATACATGTTATAGATATATTCTTTGCTAAGTACATAATGTAATTCTTGGGTATTGGATACTAGATTGTTGGTATGAAATGTCATACAAAGCAACAATACAAGAACTACGATGGCCCCTAAGTAACTAGCAAAAGAATGTGGTAACAATGCGTATCGAGAAACAAATAAGTGTGTTATTATGTTTTTCGTTGGCATAAAACCTAGCCTTCTAGATTTGTTAAGAACTTAATAATTGTTATTTTGTTCCGGTATTATGAGAGCAATGGTTGTTCAAATTATTACCATCTTCCATAATCGATGGATAGATTATTATTATCTTGTTGGTGAAATATACATTTATAACACTGATGCTAAAGGTCGCAAGACAAAACAAATTTCACTTATATGTGACACCGCCGTTTAAGTCATATTGGAAACAAAACATGAAAGAAATTCTATATTGATAGATTTTCGAGTCATTTGATTTTGAATTGATTGACGCTTGTGAGACTTTTCCTAAAGATGATTAAACTCCGTTCGTGGGCCATAGAAAGAACAAGCGACTAACTACATGGAGATCGTACATGTTGATGTATGTAGTTCATGTGTGAAGTTGAGAGTGGTATATTTTCTATTTCATCAATGACTCGAATAGTTGTATGGTATATCTACTTGATGAGATAGAAGTATGAAACAATTGAAATTGTTCAATTTATGAAGTGAAAATTGTTGTAACAAGAATATTCAAGTTGTATGATTAGATCATAAAGAAGAATATTTGAGTTACAAGTTTAGCAAACATCTAAGAGTTAGAGGAATTGTTCCACAAACTTGCATCGTGATAAACACCATAGGAGTATGGAGTTTTCGATGGATGTAATCAAACCTTGTTTGACATGGTTAGATCAATAATAAAATAAACTACCAATATAATTTGTGGATTATGCTTTAGAGACTACCGCTTTTCACTGAATAGAGTGCCATCATAATCTACCGAAATGACACCATACAAGTTATAGTTGTCTTTTCTTGAATTTTGGTATGCAAGGCATATGTGTAAAATGTTTACAACCAAAATTGGATTAGTAAATCTTTGTAGGTTATCCCAAAGAATGTCGATGGGTGTTTCTTCTGCCATAAACCCAATTAAAGGTGATTGTCACTAAAAGAAGTGAATTTCTTATGAAGGAGTTTTTCGCGAAAGGTTTAAGTGGGAAGAAGATAGAACTTGATGAGGTTATTGAATCTGAGCAAGTTGATCAGAGTAGTGCAGCACCAGAATATGTTCTGGAAGCGGCAACTGCATTCATAGCTCACGCGTCTACAATATGTTGTAGTCACGACATCGAAGTTCCTATTTAACCAAGTTGGTCGTAATCAAATAGCAAGATTTGAGGACGAGATATTATTAGATAATAGTAACCAACAATATACAAAGAAGCGATGATGGGCCCTGACTTCGTCATATGAATTATTCTAGCAACAATTACATATCGAGATATGTTAGTTGAATAAATGAAACAACATTCCTCTACCGGAATGCACACCAAGGACGTGTACCTGACACGACCCAATGGGTTTTGTTAATTCAAAGGTTGCTAGATATGTATGCAAACTTCTATGGTAGAAGTAAGCATAGCGAAGTTGGAATCTTCAATGATGAAAATGTTAAAGTGTTAATTTCATCAAGATATTTGAAGATGCTTGTATTTACAAGAAAGTAAGTGGGAGTGCTAAGACATATTTCTAATGCTTTATGTAGATGACATATCGTTCATTGGAAATTATGTGTTTTTCTTGATATTGTTAAGTTTTTCATTATAATTGGATTTTTGATGAAAGACTTAGGAAAAACCAGAATATTGAGCATCAATGTCTATACAGATAGATTGAGGCACTAATATAGTTTTGCCAGAGTACATAGATGAAATATTGAATTTGTTCAATATGGAAACAATAAGAACGGTTCTTGTTGCATGGAAGAGGTTGGAGCAAGAATCAATTGTTTTGACACTTGATGAGTGAAACCACAAGAATGATTTTATCAATCTTGTATACCATGATATGTAGATCCAGATATGTCCAATGCTCTAAAGGTTATAGCATTCATATGATGATCGTTGGACAATAGTAAAGATATTCTTATGCACTTTCGAAGAAGTAAGAATATGTTCTGTATGCAGAAGTGACAAATGGTTCATTGTAATGAGTTACATTGGCTTTGTCACACATACAAGTAAAATTTTATCTCAATTTTTAAGCTATTTGTTTTGAGTTAGAAGGTGGCACAATAAAATGGAAGAAAGTTCCATGATGACTTGGATGAGTTCCAATGTTAACATTGTGGCGGACACTGCAACGAGGGCTAAGTATATATTTGCTTTAGAAGCGGCATAAAGATGCAAAGTAGATAGTGATAATCCAACTTCTTTGTGGCACCGTCGTCTAGGTCATATTGGCGTAAAACGCATGAAGAAACTCCATTCTGATGGACTTTTGGAGTCTCTTGATTTTGAATCATTTGACACGTGCGAGCCATGCCTCATGGGCAAGATGATCAAAACCCCGTTCTCCGGAATAATGGAGCGAGCAACGGACTTATTGGAAATCATACATACCGATGTGTGCGGACCAATGAGTATTTCGACGCACGGTGGATATCGCTATTTCTAAAAGTGTGCTAGTACTATGTAGTTCTATTGTATGACAATAGTGACAACATAGTCTCGGCCAAGATACAAAGGTCTCACCAGAAGACCAAATTTATACGATGCCATCTCATGTCAAGATGAGTAATGCGTGATGACGCAAAAGATATGCAAATACAAACGGACCTGAAAGTGTCAGACCTGTAGATAAGGTTTACCACGTGCAACGCGTATGAGTAACACCGGAATGCCATAGGTGTTGAATGCGCAAGTATTAACTAGATTATTGACTCTAGTGCAAGTGGGAGACTGAAGGAAATATGCCCTAGAGGCAATAATAATATTGTTATTATCATATTTCTTGTTCATGATAATGTTTATACTCCATGCTATAATTGTATTAAGCGGAAACATTAATACTTGTGTGGTTTATGAACAACACCGTGTCCCTAGTACGCCTCTATGGACTAGCTCATTGATTAAATGATGGTTAAGGTTTCCTAACCATAGACATGAGTTGTCAATTAATAATGAGATCATATCATTAGGAGAATGGTGTGATGGACAGACCCAAATAAAGCAGAGCAATTAGATCGTGTCATCGTGTTCATCTTTGCGAAGCTTTTCCTATGTCGTGTATTGTATTCCTTAGACCATGAGATAATACAACTCCCTAGTATCGGAAGAAAGCTTTGAAGTCATCAAACGTCATCCTATGTGAGGGTGATAATAAAGGTGTCTCTCAGGTGATCAGAAAGTACTTGTTGAGTTGTATGTATCGAGATGGAATTTGTCCCTCCCAAGTCGGAGAGATATACTTCGGGCCCACTCGGTAATCGATATCAACACCGCTTGCAAGCATGTGGTTAAGGAGTTAATCACGAAGTGATATCGGATTACGGAACGAGTAAAGTACTTGCTGTGAACGAGATTGAACTAGGTATGGTGATACCGATGATCAAATCTCGGGCGAGTAAAATATCGTGTGACGAAGGGAATACATATACGGGATTAATTGAATCCTGACATCGTGGTTCATTCGATATGATCATCGATGAATATGTGGGAGTCAATATGGGTTTCCAGATCCCGCTGTTGATTATTGATAGAAGATCATGTCTACATATTCTCGAACCCGTAGGGTCACACACTTAACGTGTATCGATGCTAGGATAGAATGGATAATTGGTTTATGAGTTTTAGTTCGGAGTCTCGGATGAGATCCAGGACGTCACGAGAGGTTCCGGAATGGTCCGGAGAATAAGATTCATATAAAGGAAAGCAGTTTTTGGATTCCGGAAAGGTTTCGGAGTTTATCGGTATTGTACCGGAAGGTTCTAGAAGGTTCCGGAGTGGGACCAACGTGGGCCCACTTGACGGAGGCCTGCGTGGGCCTAAGGGGAAGTGCCCTGGCCGCCCTGGGCCAGGCGCACAAGGCCCCTAAGGCCCAGCCGGCCAGCCCAAGGGGAAACCCTAAGGGAGTCTTCAAAGAAGGAAGGGGGGGAAACTTGCCCCCCACTCTTCCTACTCCAAGTCGGCTAGGGTTTGGGGAGAGGCCAAGCTGGCCTTGGCCGGCCACCCCTCTATATATAGGGGGGCAAGGGCTCAGCCCTCTCTCACCCCTTAACCCAAACCCTAGCCGCCAACTGCTGTCCTCTCTCTCTCTCTCTCTCTCTCTCGCGACTGCACGTAGGCGAAGCCCTGCTGCAGAAACTCTCCACCATAAGCACCACGCCGTCGTGATGCTGATCCAATCTATCTCTCCACCATACTTGCTGGACCAAGGAAGGAGGAGACGTCGCTGCACTGCACGTGTGCAACTCTCGGAGGCGCCGCCACTTGCGGCGTAGGATCGGATCGGATCGCGAGGAGGAGACGGCGAGTACGACTACGTCAACCACGTTCTCTTGAACGTTTCCGCTGTGCGAATCTTCAAGGGTATGAAGATCTCATCTACCTCTCTCGTTGATTACATCTCCTAGATTAGATCTTGGCTTTCTTGTTCGTTGCCTAGGAAAATTTTTGATTTACTATGCTACGAAACCCTTCACATGGCTGTCCCGCATTACGCCTATCTGAAGATGAAGCTCCCAGGACCCAGGGGTGTGATCACGGTCTCGGGAAGCTTCAAGAAGTCCCTGGCCTATGCAAAGGAGAGCTCGCAGCTGGCAGAAGCGCTGGTCATCGCCGAGGAAAAGCGGCAGCTTCTACATCGCGTGGAGCTGACCCAGCAAGATGTGCCGGTTCGCCAGTCGCCGGTGGAGCAGTTCAAGCTGGCCAACGACACCAAGAAGATCCTGCTGGACGAGAGTGATCCCACCAAGTATGTCATCATCGGCACCGGCCTTTCTGCTAAATAGGAAAGCGAGCTCACCAGCTTCCTCCGTGAGAATCGGGACATCTTCACATGGTCTTCAAAGGACATGCCAGGTGTGCCGAGGGAGCTGGCTGAGCACTCACTCAACGTCCGACCAGATGCCAAGCCGGTCAAACAGCCGCTGCGGCGCTTTGCAGAAGAGAAGAGGAAAGCTATTGGCTAGGAGATTGCCCGGCTCCTTGCAGCCGGCTTTATCATGGAAGTATTTTACCCTGACTGGCTTGCAAACCCAGTCTTGGTTCTGAAGAAGAATAACACTTGGCGAATGTGTATCGACTACACCAGCCTTAACAAGGCCTGCCCCAAGGATCCTTTCGCACTGCCACGGATTGACCAGGTGATCGACTCCACAGCCGGTTGAGACCTTCTGTCCTTCCTGGACGCCTATTCAGGCTACCACCAGATCCCACTCTTCCAGCAGGATCAGATCAAGACCTCCTTCATCACCCCATATGGAGCTTACTGCTATGTTACCATGCCATTCGGCCTGAAGAACGCTAGAGCCACTTACCAGCGGACCATGCAGCGATGCCTGCAAGGGCAGATTGGGAGAAACGTGCACGCTTATGTGGACGACGTGGTGGTGAAGACCAAGCAGAGCGGCACCCTCCTGGACGACCTCAAGGAGACCTTTGCCAACCTGCGGTGCTATCGCATGAAGCTCAACCCAGAGAAGTGCACCTTTGGTGTGCCGGCTGGACAGCTCCTAGGTTATATCGTTTCCCAGCGAGGGATCGAGGCTAACCCCTCGAAGATAAAAGCCATCGAGGCCCTAGAGAAGCCCACCCAGCTCAGAGACGTGCAGAAGTTTGCTGGTTGCTTAGCCTCGCTTAGCCGTTTCGTTAGCCGGCTCGGGGAGAAGGCCATGCCGCTGTACCAGCTGATGAAGAAGATGGACCACTTCGTTTGGTCCCAGCGCGCTGATGATGCCTTCAACGACCTCAAGCAAGCCTTGTCTACCGCGCCAATCTTGGCAGCGCTGGCTCCGCGAGAGCCAATGCTGCTCTACATCGCGGATACTCCGCGAGTCATCCGTGTCGTGATCGTGGTGGAGCGCACCGAGGAAGGCAAGGAGCTGCCGGTTCAGCGCCCGGTGTACTACCTGAGTGAGGTGCTCACTCTCTCCAAGCAGAACTACCCGCACTACCAGAAGGTCGTGTATGGCGTGTACATGGCGGCTAAGAAGTTGAAGCACTACTTCGAGGAGCACCCAATCACGGTGGTGAGCACCACCCCGCTCTCGGAGATCATCGGGTGCAAGGACGTGTCAGGAAGAGTGGCCAAATGGGCGATTGAGCTCGCTGCTCATACCATTCAGTACAAGCCAAGGACAACGATCAAGTCGCAGATCATAGCGGATTTCTTCGCTGACTGGGGAGAGCATCAGTACCTGCCGCCGGCTCCAGACTCCACCCACTGGCGCATGCACTTCGATGGCTCCAAGTTGCTCGGGGGCTTGGGGGCCGGCATCGTCCTCACCTCTCCCAAGGGAGATAAGCTGCAGTACGTGCTGCAGATGCACTTCCGTGCGTCGAACAACGTCGCCGAGTATGAAGCCCTGGTACATGGGCTCAAGATGGCCAGGCAGATCAGCATCAGGAGGATCCTCTGCTTCGGAGACTCTGACCTGGTAACGCACCAGGTTTCAGGGGATTGGGACGCCAAGGATGCCAACATGGCCTCCTACCGCTTCTACGTGCAGCAGCTCAGCGGATTCTTCGAGGGCTATGAGTTCCATCACGTCCCCAGAGCAAACAACGATGAGGCGGACCGGCTATCCAAGATTGGCTCCACCAGGCAGGATATCCCAGCCGGGGTGTCGCTGGAAATCATCCGCAAGCCGTCCATCAAGCCCTCGCCGGAATCTCCATCCATCTACATGCCTGGAGACCCTGCCCCAGCTTAGGTGCCACCACCAGACCCGGGGGCTGCCGACTCAGGGCTGAAGGAAGCAGCCAGCCAGCCCAGCATGGCCGGCTCGACGAAGGACATGGGGACTACCGGCTCCACGCCCGCTTTCCCAGCCGGACAACCAGACGAGGCTGGCACGACGACGGACCCGGGGGCTGCTGATCCCCTGGTCGCCAGTGTCTTCCACATACGGGAGATACCTTCCTGGGCGGAGCCATTCTCCAACTACCTCATCACTGGGGACTTGCCGCAAGACGAAGCGGAAGCTAGGCGAATTCAACGTCGAGCAGGGCGTACACCATCATCAACAGCGAGCTATACAAGCGCAGCATGTCAGGCATCTTCCAGAAGTGCATCGAGCCGGAAGAAGGGATAGAGCTGCTAAGAGAAATACACCAAGGGGAGTGCGGACATCACGCATCTTCCAGAGCTTTGGTGGCCAAAGCCTTCCGCCATGGCTTCTACTGGCCAACGGCCAAGCAGAATGCAGAGCAGCTGGTGAAACAGTGCAACGGCTGCCAGCGCTTCTCCAAGCACAGAAACACTCCAGCGGCAGCCCTCAAGACCATCCCGCTCACCTGGCCATTCGCAGTTTGGGGCCTGGACATGGTAGGGCCATTCAAGACTGCACCCGGGGGCTTGACGCATCTGTTGGTTGCTGTGGACAAGTTCACCAAGTGGATCGAGGCCAAGCCAATCAAAAAACTCGACGGCTCGTCCACAATCAAGTTCTTCAACGATATCATCACAAGATATGGAGTTCCCCACAACATCATCACCGACAACGGGACAAAGTTCGCAAAGGGAGTCTTTGCTGATTACTGTGACCAGAAAGGCATCCGGTTGGACTTAGCGTCAGTAGCGCACCCTCAGACAAATGGGCAAGTGGAGAAGGCAAATGGGTTGATCCTGGCCGGCATCAAACCAAGACTGGTCGAGCCTCTCGAACGCTCAGCCGGCTGTTGGGTCAAAGAGCTACCCTTAGTGCTCTAGAGCCTGCGCACCACTCCAAATCGCTCTGTCGTCTTCACACCTTTCTTCCTGGTCTACGGAGCAGAAGCGGTGCTGCCCACGGACATTGAGTTCGATGCGCCCAGAATTGTCCAGTACACGGAGATGCAAGCAAAAGAAGCTCGTGAAGATGGCGTCGACCTCCTCGAGGAGGCGCGAGAACAGGCTCAGGCCAGATTAGCGCTCTATCAGCAGCAGCTGCGACGATACCACAGCCAGAAAATTCGCCTGCTCGCGTTTCGCGAAGGAGATCTCGTACTCCGGCTGGTCCAAAGCACTAAGGGCATGCACAAGCTGTCCTCCCTAGGAGGGACCATTCATTGTCAGCCGGGTGCTGGGCAATGTGG
Organism: Dactylis glomerata; assembly: GCA_007115705.1. NCBI lineage: Eukaryota > Viridiplantae > Streptophyta > Magnoliopsida > Poales > Poaceae > Dactylis > Dactylis glomerata. The sequence continues at coordinate 1,031,259 of QXEO01000905.1, read as the reverse complement.
CATATTACCTCATCGACACACAAGAGCCCAGAAAGAACAAGGCAGATAACTCTGACAAGGAGATAGAGCGTCCCTAGAATGTCAGTCTCCTAAGACCTTTCTTCTGCTAAGGCAAAAGCTTGTACCCCGAAAAACATGTCAATGAATAAAGGAAAACGGAGCGGCCAGTTACGGCCGGCTCCGAAGAAAACACTTCGTGTATGTTTTGCTTCCTGCGTTATTCACTTGACCGGCAGCCGGCTTCGGGCACCGAGCCACAGCCGGCAGCCCCGAAAAATGATCGATCTCTCGCCAGCCGGATGAGTACTACGTATGAAAAAGGTCTCGAGCCCAACCTCCGCCTTCCGGATCCGCGCAGCCGGACGGATAGGAGCCGGCAGGCCACATATGAAGGAAAGCCACAGAGCAGAACAGTAAACAATAGAAAAATCGCTCAACCAGGCGTTAGGGGCAGTGTCTGTTAACTAAGCGTTGGCTAGCACTAGTCGGGGGCCCGATAGACCAAAGTACTACTTCTCACTCCGCGGCACGCTCCCACCCTAGGCCGGCATTCGGCTGCCGGCCCAAGGGAGACCAACTGGCACCAGGCTGCTGGTTGGGGGTAGAAGGGCCGAAGGGTGGGAAGATTAAGGAAAAAGTTGAGGGAACCGGACAAAGGCAAAGCCAGCAAATGGTTGATAGTCACAGTCTCTCGACGTTTGAGCTGGGAAGCCGCGTCCAAGAGGTTCGAAGCTAGAGCTGCCTCGCTCGACATTGGCATCGTACATGGAAGGTTAGTTTCGAGCTAGCTGTTAGTCCAGCTACCCCAAAACTCGGGGGCTAGGGGGAAAGGGAATTGGCCCTCAGAAGTGAGCCGGCTCCAATACCTCGCCGGCTGTCCGATCAGCTGGCGCTGCGACATGATCAGCAAACGAGCGACGGAATCGAAACCTAACACTTGCAAAGTAATGGCTAGAGCCAAAAACTGGGAGATTTACTCCAACCGCAGCAAGGAACGTGCGAAGGCCCGGGAAGGGAAACGTGCCGGCTCTGGCCCTCGCCCGAGCCGGTACAAGACTCAGTTTCCGTTCCAACCCCGCCGAGCCGGAACTAGTCCGTCCTTCCCAGAGCCGGCCAGTAGAAGCACTGCTCCTTTTGCGCTAAGGCTGGAAGATCTCGCCCGGAGCGTCTGCGCAAGCCAATGACCATCGTAGTCCCTATCTACGGATTCGCACGGCAACGGTTCTATCCAAGGAAGGATCCTAGCCGAGGAATTGTCACAGTGCTAGGCTACAAGCAGAAGACATTCACGCAAGAGCATTCACACAGCAAATGAGGAAAGATAAGTTCTCATTAAGCGAAAGTTTGATGATTACAAAAGCTTCCTAAATCGCTACCCTAAGAGTGCCAAGTACTCCCAGCCCGGGGGATGCTCGCCTTCCTCGGCCCGATGCGAGCGCCGCATGGACTTCGCCCCAGAGAAGTCCGCGTTGGAGGTCGACGAGGCTCGCCCTTCACGGCTGGGCGGCGAAGGCACGGGCGGAGAGGGTGCCGTCAAAGAGGCAGATGGTAAAGTCCTCGTTCCCATCGTGGCGGGTGAGAAGGATGAACCAACCCTCGTGCATGCCGTAGTCGATGAAGAACTTCGACCACCCGTCACGGAACTAGCACACCCCCTGGCCGTCGTAGTAGACCTCGACGCGGTACGTGGGCTGGCCGCCGCTGCATTCCCGCAGTTTGGCATAAGCCATCTCCTAGTTTTCCATGGAGCTCGTGAACTGGGTCGGAAGGCGGAGGAGATCCCGGGCACCGGCAAGCACGGGGATGATGCAGGTGGACCATCCCTCGGCCGAGATGTAGGCCGGCGGCTGGAGCGCCGGTTTCTCCAGCCAGGGCCGTGACGGCCCCACGGGAGGTGTAGCCGTTGCTCGGGGCCTCGCGGAAGTGGAGGCGACGACCCCGAAGGCAGCGGGGGCCTTCTTGTTCTTGCTGCCCAGCGGTCGTCCGCGACGGCGGGGCGATGAAGGAGCAGCAGCCGCCGCGGAAGCGGTCTTCTTCCCGCTCCCCTTCGGACGGCCGGGCCTCCGTTTCTCCGGGACGCCCGCGTCGCTGGGAGCCCCGGTCGCATGGGGCGCGACGGAGGTGGAGGCAGCGGCGGTGGCCTTCGCCGTGAGGGCCTCCAAGGTGCTCTTGTTGCGGCTCCCTTTCGGGCGACCGCATTTCTGAGATGTGGAAGGCGCCGTCTCCGGTGCCTTGACCTCCTCCCTGCTCCCCTCCGGGACCTTGTCATCGCTGGTAGCGGAACCGCTAAGGGACGACATGATCGGGCTGGGCTCGGAAAGGAGAGGCTCGAGATGAGAGGAGAAGCGAGGGGATGTCTTCGGCAACGAGCACGCTCAGCATTTAAAGAAGAGCGGCGAAGGGAATAACCCCCCGACGTTTCAGTAACCATCCCCGCGTCGTGGGCAACCGCTGCGGTTGCCGCAACGGATCGTGGGGGGAGTTGATGGGACACGTCGCGGACGTATGTCAGTCCACCCCACATGATGACTCGGGAAGTTATGACAGTGGTGATTCCGAAGTCAAAATGACAAGACTGGCCACTGGCGCACTGCGCCGGCCGCAGCGTGTGAGCAAGACCCAAAGCGGCACAAGTCCCAAGGAGGCAGCACGCCGGCTCGCGGCCGCCAGCCGGGTCAAGCCTGGGACCGGAGCGTCACGAGACGGCCGGAGGAATTCTGCATGACTCGGCCTCGAAACCAGCAACCTCCAGATCAGACCAAGAATCCTGGGACTTCGACAAAAACGAGCAAGACTTCGGCGAGGAGGAGAACCCGCTGAAGCCCCATGCTAACCCATGAGACTTCGCCAGTTTCGGGGGCTAGTGTCATGGGGATGACTTATGGGGCATGCCACGTGCCGAGCTATTTGCCAGCTGGCGTCCCAGGAGTCTCCATGGCTCGAAGACAAGAAGACCGGCTCGGCCCGGAGGGCCGGCTGTGCCAACAGCCGGCTGGCGGTTCCATCGAGGAAGGCCAGAGCCGGGCGATGAAGACAAAAGCCCACCAATGGCTGTTTCGCCGAAAGTGGGCTGGCCTCGACAAGAGCGGCAGGGGCGAAGGACGGGAGTGACGAGCGCCACGACTAAGTCCAGCCAATCAGCGACCAAGGACCCTTCCCCACGATAGGATCCAAGGCAAAAGGGAGGGCATATGCCTCCCAGATGCCGGTCCCAGGGGAAAGGTACTTTATAAAGTGAAACTGTTAGAGCAGGGCGAAGGGATCACGCCAAGGACACCGCCGCCGAGGAGCCGGCAGTCGGCCGGATCGTTACCTAACCTGTAACCAGGCCCCCGCCTATATAAGCTGACCTGGACCCTTAGTCTAGGGAGAGATCCAATCTTCTTCTTCCCCCTCTAGCCCGAACAGCTCAAGGAGCACTGTAATCGATACTATCTAATCAATACGAAGCAGGCAGGAAGTAGGGGTTTACCTCCAACCTGGAGGGCCCTGAACCTGGGTAAACCGAGGTGTCTCGGTTGGCACAATCCCGAGCCAGACCCATCGTCACCACCATCGAGCCCCTTCGTTAAGCCACCCCATGGCTACTGTCTCTAAATTCCCACGACAAGAAATATATGAAGAAGAGTGTTGGTCTCCGGAAGATCTCAAGTTTGCACTCCATGAACACTTGGCTCTCAATGCAAATGCTTTTTGGGATGCCAACAAGCACAAGACGAAGGGATCCAAGTTCAAGTCTTTTCCAAGGAAGGGTGGTGACCCTAAAGTGAGGCATTGCTACAATTGTGGAGGAATCAAGTACTTCATCGCCGAATGTCCTTATGAGAACAAGGAGGACAATGAAGGCCGGCTCATCCCAAAGCGTCGGTCATCAAAGTTCTACCCATCCAAGAAGTATGGGAACAAGGACAACAAGAAGAAAGGAGAAAGAGTGTTGGTGGTTCATGAGGAGTATGACTCCGGGTCCGATGATGATGACTCCGTAGATGAAGAGAATGGAGAGATGGCCGCCATTGCCATTGTCTCCACTCCACCTACATCCCTCTTCAACTCACAAAATGAGAACGCCATCATCACCACCCACAAGTGTCTTATGGCCAAGGCCTCAGAGGTAACATCATCACCTACTCCTTCATCATCTCATTCCGATTCTACTTCTATGGATGATGTGAGTAGTCTTAAGATTAAGAAAGAACTAGTTTCTTGTGATGAATTTATTGCTAACATGAAGGGGCCAACCAAGATATACTTTGAGACACTAATGTGTGAAATAGGTGATGCCCATGACACTATCAAGAAAAAGGAGGAGTTGGAAAGATTAGCCGCCGATGATATTGGCTCTCTATCAATTGAGCTCGAAGAAGAGCAAAACTTGAGAGTCTCTTTAGAGGAGAAATTGTTGGAACTAGAAGAGTCTCATAATCTAATCTTGTCAAAACTCACTAAAGAACGTGACCATGCTCTTGCTATGGTCAAGTTGCTTAAAAAGGAGAAAGTTGAATTTGACATTGGTCATAATGATTTTCGTGAGAAGTTTGAGAAGCTTGAAGAAGCCCACAAGGCTTTGGAAAGCAAATTCTCTCATCTCACCAAGATTCGTGAGCAACTTCAAATTCAACTAACTATTGAACAATCTAAAGTCCCACCAATGCAAGTTATTGAAGTTCCTTGTTCTTCTAACTCTATATGTGATCATAGTGATATCATTGAGGAGAACAATAGGTTGAAGGCCGATCTTGCTAAGGGCCTTGCTACTTGCATTCACGGAGAGAAGAATCTCAATGATCTCTTGAACAATCAAAGAATGTTCAAGGGTAAGGAGGGCCTCAGATTTGTTGCCGAGTCCTCAAAGAAAGGGGATCTTGGTTTGGTGGCCAAGCCCTCAAAGAAGAAGAAGAAGAATAAGAAGAAGAACAAGAAGAAGTCAAAGCCTGCTGCTGCTCCTACTCCTCATGTCCCCTTTGATATTTGTTACACAGAGGAGGAGTGGGAGGAGCTGAATGGAAAGAAGAAAATCGAGGAGACCGGAGTCTCCGGGTCAAAGGGTCCGGAGTCTCCGGCTAGTTCATCTAGCCCGGAGTCTCCGCTCCCAAATGCCGGAGTCTCCGGCCCTACTCACAATGATTTTGCAGGAAAATATAACCCTCATTATGTTCTTCTTAGGGATTATTATGGTGATGTCTATGCTAAATATGTTGGTCCCTATGATGGTTACATTGAATATGCTATTTGGGTACCTAAGATTCTTGTGACTAACAAAAGAGGACCCATCCAAAAATGAGGACCTAAAACCAAGAATTGATCTCTTGTAGGACATTGCTTCCGGAGGAGAAAAATGGATTATTGATAGTGGTGCCACAAGCCACATGACCGGAAGCAAAAATATTGTGGAAGATCTAAAGCCAAATACTTCAAATGTCACGGTCTCATATGGTGATAAGTCATCCTCTAAGGTACTTGGTTTCGATAAGGTGGTGATCACTCCGGACGTGTCCCTAGTGAATGTCATGCTTGTCGAAACCATTGGTTATAATTTACTTTCCGTTCATCAACTTGCTACTATGGGCTATGCCACATATTTTGATGTTGATATTGTGGTCGTCATGTGGAGTAAGTCTCTCAAGGTTGCCTTTGTTGGGTATGTCGAAAATGGCTTGTATGTGGTGGACTTCTCAGAGAAACCCACTACGGCCGCGATATGCCTAATTGCTAAGGCCGACGTGGGATGGCTTTGGCATCGCCGGTTAGCCCACGTCAATATGAGAGCTTTGCAAAATCTCTACACCGGCGGCCACATACTTGGACTAAAGGATGTTTCTTTTGCCAAAGATCGTGTTTGTAGGGCATGTATTGAAGGGAAGATGCATGAAACAAGCCATCCAAGCAAGACTATTATCTCTTCCAAGAGGTGCTTGGAGCTCCTTCACATGGATCTCTTTGGACCTCCCACTTATGCAAGTCTTGGTGGCAAGAAGTATTGCTTGGTGATTGTCGATGACTATTCAAGATACACTTGGGTTTATTTCTTTGAGTTCAAGAGTGAAACCCAATAAACCATCAAAGACTTTGCCACCGAAGTTGAGCGTCAATTCAATACCACCATATTGACTATAAGAAGTGACAATGGCACCGAGTTCAAGAACTACTCCCTAAATGAGTTTCTTAGTGATGTGGGTATCAAACATCAATATTCCGCTGCATATACCCCGCAACAAAATGGAGTTGCCGAGAGGAAGAACCGGACTCTTATGGATGCGGCAAGAACTATGTTGGCGGAGTTATTAATACCGCATGCCATGCCACCAACCAGCTTTATCTCCGCAAGAACTTGAACAAGACTCCCTATGAAATACTTACCGGGCAAAAGCCCAGCATCATGTACTTCTGGGTATTTGGTTGTAAGTGCTTCTATCTCAAGAAAGGTGTTCATTTGTCAAAATTTGATTCTAAAGCTATAGAGGGTATCTTTGTTGGTTACTCCATGGACTCACATTCCTATAGGATCTATAGCAAGTCCACCAGGCATGTTATAGAGACTTGTAATGTGAGGTTCGATGAAGATAATGGTTCCTTTGTGGGACAAACTGGTGTTCGTGATGTAGGTGACGAAATTCCTCCCCAAGCCATAAGAAGAATGGGTGTCGGATTCTTCCGGCTTATTGAGGGACACCTTTTGGCCGAAGAAGAAGGACAATGCTCTACACAAGTGGAGCCTTCACCTGCTGAACACCCACAGGACATTGACCAAAGACAAGCTGCGCACCCTCAACCTCAAGATCATCCCACCGAGCAATCTTGCCCGGAGTCTCCGGCCCCTATGGTCTGGACTCTCCGGCCTATACCGGAGTCTCCGGGTCTGGATACCAGAGTCTCCGGGGGTGATCAAGGCCTTGATGAAGATCCTTCGGAATTCCGTGGCTATGGGCCACTCGATGATCAAGGCAATCCAACTGGTCAAGGTGAGGACCAGAACAGCGATCATGAAGATGATCAAGTAGTCTCTCAAGAATCTCCTCTTGAGGCTCGCACTCGTCATGAGAAGAAGCTTGAGTCCATTCTTCGACGAAGAAGCATATCCTTGGAAAATGTTGTTGAGAGTGTTCGTAAAGGTGTCTCCACAAGGAGGCAACTTTCTAACTTTAGCTCTCATCATGCTTTTGTCTCTTGTGTAGAACCCAAGAAATTTTATGAGGCGCTTGAGGATCCAAATTGGCTTGATGCCATGCATGATGAACTCAATAACTTCGAGCGTAACAAAGTTTGGACTCTAGTAGAAAGACCCAAAGATTGCCGTAATGTCATTGGGACCAAGTGGATCTTCAAGAACAAGCAAGATGCAAATGGCATTGTCATTCGTAACAAGGCAAGATTTGTGGCTCAAGGTTTTCCCCAAGTTGAGGGTATTGACTTTGGTGAAACTTTCGCTCCCGTTGCCCGTCTTGAATCCATTCGCATCTTACTTGCATATGCATCTCATCATAACTTTAAACTTCAACAAATGGATGTTAAAAGTGCATTTCTCAATGGTCCTTTAAATGAATTAGTTTTTGTGAAGCAACCCCCGGGCTTCGAAAACCCTAAGTTTCCTAACCACGTTTACAAACTTGATAAGGCGCTCTATGGCCTCAAACAAGCCCCACGCGCGTGGTATGAGCACCTTAAAGAGTTGTTGGTTGATCGTGGTTTTGAAATTGGGGTGATCGATCCCACTCTTTTTACTAAGAAGGTCAATGGGGAGCTTTTCATTTGCCAATTATATGTTGGTGATATTATATTTGGTTCTACTAACAAAGCTTTCAATGATGAGTTTGCTAAGCTCATGACCGACAAGTTTGAGATGTCTATGATGGGGGAGTTAGAGTTCTTCCTTGGATTTGAAGTCAAACAATTGAAGGGAGGGACTTTTGTGAACCAAGCCAAATATACCCAAGACATGCTCAAGAGGTTCGAGATGATAGGAGTCAAAGGTGCAAAGACTCCCATGCCAACAAAGGTTAATCTTGATCTCGATCCTAATGGTAAAGAAGTGGATCAAAAACTCTATAGATCTATGATTGGTTCCTTGCTTTACCTTTGTGCATCTAGACCAGACATTATGTTAAATGTGGGAGTTTGTGCACGTTTTCAAGCCGCACCAAAAGAAAGCCACTTAGTGGCGGTCAAGAGAATCTTTCGATATTTAGTGAATACCCCTAACTTTGGTCTTTGGTATCCAAAGGGAGGAAGTTTTGATCTTGTAGGTTACTCGGATTCGGATTGGGCGGGAGACAAAGTGGAACGGAAATCAACCTCCGGGGCTTGCCAATTTCTTGGTAGGTCTTTGGTGTGTTGGTCATCTAAGAAACAAAATTGTGTGTCTCTCTCTACCATCGAAGCCGAATATGTAGCCGCGGCAAGTTGTTGTGCACAACTCTTATGGATGAGGCAAACTTTGAAGGATTATGGTGTCATTTTTGACAAAGTGTCTCTTTTATGTGATAATGAAAGTGCAATCAAGATCTCTCACAACCCGGTGCAACACAACAAGACGAAGCATATTGAGATTCGTCATCATTTCATTCGGGACCATGTCAACCGTGGAGATATTGATCTATCTTATGTTGGCACTAATGAGCAACTTGCCGATATATTCACGAAGCCTCTTGATGAAGCAAGATTTCGGGAATTGAGGCGTGAACTAAATATCATTGATTCAAGCAATGTGGCTTGAGCTAGGTGCATATACTCCCATACTCTAACGTGTGTGCTGTTCTAGATGTGGGCATGGAAATAGGGGGAGTGCGGTCCTAATTGATTGGGCTATCCCTCCCCCCCATAATGCCAATAGTAAGCGTATTGTTCTATCTTGTCATTTGTGACAATTTTGAGCTTAATCGATGAGTCTAGGTTTTGGGCCCAAGATATATCTTCGCGGTGCCATACCTATATACTCATATATGTTGGCCTTTGGCCACCGACCTCCTTAGTGGAGGAGTTTCCCATTTGGTTTTATTGTCTTATTCTTTCTCTATGGGAACATGCTCATGTTTGGTCTTATTTGGTTTTATTTGCATATTTGCAAACATGAGCATTTTGTACCATACAGTGTCATTGTTTCCATCCCAAGCCTATCTCATCCTCAAACATGCTGAAATTCTCTAAATGTCATGTCCTTTTACACTATAAATGCTGATCTTGTCAAGGGGGGGCTGGAGACTCCGGGGTTTACAGCCCGGAGACTCCGGTTGGCCAGAGACTCCGGGGTAAGTACCGGAGACTCCGGCCGGGCGGTTTCGACTCAAATACTTAGGGCACGGGGTGGGGAAGAACGGTTCATTCTTCCCCATCCACCCCCGTGCCCCTGCTCTCTCCCCTGCCGCCCCCTTGCCATAGATCGCCCCCGGAGCCTCTCCAAGCTCTGGGATCCGCCGTGCCACCGGCAAATCAACTCCTTGGAGGTGTGGGATCAATCCCACCGGTCGATTTTGCGCCATGGACTCCGGTAAACTTGCCCTCCATCTCCTCCATCTAGTTCTCTCTAGATCTATGAGATGTGCATGTTTCCCTTAGTTTGGTATGGTGTACTACCTTCTAGTGGCTATCTATCATCTTCCTAGCAACTTTATTGTGGTTTTTGCACTCGATTTGTTCAATGTGGTCTCCTAGGCTCGGGCTCCTGGGTCCAACCGGAGACTCCGGCCCCTGTGGCCGGAGACTCCGGCCTGGACGCAAAGTCTCTGGTTTCGGCCGGAGACTCCGGCCCTAGTCCCCGGAGACTCCGGCTAGATCAGACCTGGGTGCATCAATCACAGCATAGTTGCTACTTTTTTGGCTCAAGGACATGTCACCTCAACCTTGCTATCTTCCTCACTCATTCACAGGTGCAGGTGGTTCTCGGAAACCGGCCGCTCACAACAAAGACAAGTTGGTTGTCAATCCCACCACAGGGGCTCTTGCTCAGAAGTCGGTCATTGCTCAGCATGCTAGGGATGCCAAGAAACTCAAGACTAGGATGGCGGAAGAGGAACGTGCCGAGGCTGCTAAGAAGGTCAAGTTCGATAGCCTTGTGACTTTGGAAGGGTTGTCATCCTCAGAATATGTTGAGATGAGGAAGAGGAACATGTATGCTCTCCTGCGCAACTCTCGTGACCGTTGCTTTGTCCGTAAAGAACAAGAGTTGATCATGAAGGAGTTCTATGCTTCTCTCAAGAAGTATCCGGTTTGTCCTCAGACGGTCATGGACTTCTCCCATTTTGCCAAGTACAGTGCATATTTCGCAGAGGCCATGTGGATCACTCGCAAGCTTGGGCTCCATGCACTCATGAAGATTCAAGAGCCCTACAACATCACCTCGGTCCATCAGTTCTTTGCTACCTTGGTATTTGGGGATGGTGAGGAGATCCCCATAACTTGGATGACCGGAGAAGAGGTTTGCCACTCCAACTTCATGGACTTTGCTGCTCTCCTTGGTTATGAGTTTCGTGGTGCTACTACTCCTAGTGGCATGAGGTTGCATGTGGACGGTGAGTACTATGAGAAGAAGAAGCTTGCTCCTCTCTACACCGGGGATGATAAGAAGATTGTCATTGGAGGCACCCTTGGGCTATCTAAACGGTCCAACATTTTGCTCCTCATATTTCGGGCCTCCATGGCCCCTCAAGCCGGTAACTTTGATGCTATTCGTGGGGCCTTAGTGAACCTCTTGGCCTACTCTCATGAAGTCTATTGCAAAGGGGAGACCACACATGTTGAGCCCCTTGATGTGATGGATTATATTCACAAGGAAATCAATGATTGCATTGTCAACAAGAAGACTCCTCTTTATGCCCCATTTGTCATGAAGCTCATTCGTGCTCAAGGACTCAACCATCCTCTTCTCAAGGCAAACCTTGTAGACCACAAGGTTGTGAAGCTTCAACGCAAGGAACCCACCGGTCACTCCAAGGAACCATTTGCTCCGGTGAGAGGTGAAGATGATGATGACTTTGCCGAAGGGGTTTCAACTAGAAGGGGCCCAAGGATGAAGCATGCTAGCAATGCCGTCTCTAGCTCCAACAATGAGTTTGGGCAAGAATTCAAGAAGCTCAATTGGTTTCAAAGGAATGTGCTATGCATGAATGTGGACATCCATCACAAGCAATATGAGAGCTACATCGCTCAAAAGCACCTGAATGACAATCAACATGCTCTTCACAAGGTGTTTTGGGCTTCTCAACCGGGCTATATGGAATCACCTCCTTCCTCTTCATCATCCGGCACTCACTCCTATGGCAAGTGGAGCAAGGGTCTGACAGACTGGCAAGCCTTTGAGGAGGTCACCTCTGGCACCTCCAATGTGCGTCATGGCAAGAAGCCCATGGCTTCTGAAGATATTGAAGAAGGGGATGAGGACTTCAATGCCGGTTCCGAGGACGAGCCCGAGGATGAAGACGATGAGTGATCTCTTGGGCGTGTAGCATCGCTCTTTTCCCTTTTTGGTGTCCCGATGCCAAAGGGGGAGAAGTAGCTCTATTAGGTCGTCTTCGTGGGATTTGCCATGAGATGGGTTTATTTGGAGTTGCTTTAAATTTGCTTTGGTCGAGACACAACTCCATGGTGTTCATGTTGTGTCTCATTTATCTTAGTGTTGAACTCTTGTCTGTGTGGTTTGGTATTTTTGTGAGACTTAAGTTCCTCTATTGCTAGTAAGACTATTATTAGTGTATGCTATCTTGTTTAGTCTTACTTCTATGCTTGTGGTTAGTCTCATATATTGTTTTGTGCACTTGGCATAATTGTGAAATATATAAGGGGAGTAATGATCCTTACTTGTGTGGACTCATGTTTAAATGCAAATGGTGTTGTGCACACAAGTAGGGGGAGCGTTGACTATATATTTTATTTTCTTGTGCTTATATCTCGCAAATCCGTATGTTGTCATCAAACACCAAAAAGGGGGAGATTGAAAGAGCATTTCCCTAATAAATGTATTTTGGTGTTTGTTAACAACATATGGTGAATTAACCATGCTATTAAAGTTCTGCAGATTTTCTAGGTTGATTCAGGATCTCGCGGAGGTGCACCCCAAAAAGGAAGAAAAGATCGGAGCCCGTAGTCCAGTAGTGGGTTTAGGGCTTAATTGTCTTGTAGGGTGCTTCGCGAAGGTGGAAATGGTGGAGAGGGGATCCACGAAATGTTGCTGGTGCATCTTCTAGGGCGGAGACTCCGGCCCTGCTGGCCGGAGACTCCGGTCTCGGAGTCTCGCCTTGGCAAACCTCAAAGTCGGACAAGTCAGATGCCAGGCCGAAGTTGGGCCGGAGACTTTCTGTCTCTGGCCGGAGACTCCGGGTCGGTAGGCTAAGGCCGGAGACTCCGGTCCCCAGTGGCCGGAGACTCCGGTCTATCTGGCTGGTTTTGGTTTGCGAAAGGGCTCGGACGATTCAGATGCTAGGCCGGAGTTGGGCCAGAGACTTTTGTCTCTGGCCGGAGACTCGGGCCCTGGATTCACTTAGGGCGGAGACTCCGGCCCTCCTGGCCGGAGACTCCGGCCCTAGTCGGCCAGCAACCGCTACATTTCGTGGAGGACTATATAAAGCCTTCTTCTACCTCTAGAAGGGGGTGCGGCTTCCACTCTCTCTCCTCCATTGTTGCTAAGCTTCAAAGCACTAGATCTCTCTCCCTAGTGTGACGACCTCAAATTTGATAACAAATTCGAAGTGCCCGTTATGTATTCCACTGCAATCCCAGGGTCATTGTTGCGATATACATAACGTAATTGATATCACAGTCATAGACATTAATAGTAAATAAAGGGGATTACATAGGTGGTCGCACAGACCAAACCTTACATTACATCAACACGCAGCGGAATAACACTTTGGGTCCATATTGTCAAGCTTCAACCGCACAGGCAAAGCAGACAGTAGGAAACGAGCCTAATTCGCAAAGCCGTCAACGAGTCCTTCCTTCTTGGTCTTGCTCCTTCAAGTCTGGCCAAGTTGATAGCCAGGGACACAGCCGTGAGTACATTGGATGCACTCGCAAACCATCTTATAAACAAAGTGATGAGAGAGATATGCATGGTTGATATGGTGGACTAAGCACTAAGTTTATTTGCAAAAGCTAGTTTTATTTCCAAGAATGTTCATTGGTAGAAAAGAAGTTTAGTTCTCTAAGTTCAACCTAAAGGAACTTCAGCTGTGTCAACATCATGGTCAAGTCAAGTCATTCACCAAGTTCACCATTGTGAATTTTATCTTTGACAAAAGTCAAGTAGAGTTAGCCAACTGTCCATGACCGCGGACGCGGCTATTCGAATAGTTTTACACTCTGCAGAGGTTGTACACTTTACCCACACCATCCGACTACTCATCGTGTGGGCAACTTCCCCGCATAACAACATATGCCACGACAAGTAGCCGACCATAATGTTTCACCTGCCCGCCTTAGCATAAACACTACCGCCTAGAGATGTACCCCTCAACACCGGAGTCTCCAAGAAGCTGTCCGGAAGGTGCAAGGTTCCCAGCCAATTGGTCTCCGGAATGGCACTAACCGAAATAGAGTCCTACCCCGGCAGTACATTTTCAATGAGGGCTCTTCGGCTTGTACCCCAACCACCTATGAAGAGGAGGACAAGGCGAAACTCGGCAACCGCCAAGGGTGCCCTGGAAAAGGAGTCCTTGGTCGGACCTCCATTCACATTTGTAGGGTCTACACTAAGGCGAAACAAACTACTCCACTAAGCCCTGTCCCATACCAGGATAATGTGGTCGTACTGTATGGTTGGCTCCCATGTACATCACTCGTTGTCATTTGAGAAATATATTTCATAGTTCTTAGTCAAGATTAATTTCTTTCATAAAGCCATTATGTAGGAGCAATCTCCAATTCAGGTTTCAAGTTCAATTCACCACTCTTCAAATAGAGTTCCCCTTATAGATGGCCTCAATATTATTAGCGACTAAGCAACTACATTGAGTGATGATACCACTAATTAGGATTGGATAAACTCAGCTTGATGCTCTTGTTAAGCAAGATATCACTATACTTCTATCATTCTACTCTAGCAATTCAATCATGCAATTTACTTAAAACAAGTAGAATGCAATATTAAAACTAGGCATTGGGAGTATGAATCAAAAGATGGCTTGCCTGGCTTGGCAAAGTCAAAATAGTCTTCATCTTTATCTTTGTTTGATTGATCTCCATCTCCATTTCTTGGTTGACTTCGGGATCCATTCTCCTTACTCTCGTTGTCATCTAATCGTCGAAAATCAAATAAGCATACAATCACCACACAATTTACAAGCAACACATACTCAAGCAAATAAGGATACTTGGGGTAAGGGGAGCGATCTAGGTAGTCTATGGAGAGGTTTCGAAGATAATTGAGTCCATATGGATGGGTTATTTGTTTCTTGTATCTAAGTAGGGTTCATTGATTTGGAACCATGAAATATCTCATATAAGTCTTTATTGACCAAGGTTGTGGACTACAAGTAGATATTTAGGATTAGGGTTTACCCAAGGTGGTTTCATAATTTAAAGTCTTATTTTCAATTACTTGTTCGATTTCTCGTTTGCAAACATTTAGTGATCAAGTTTGAATCTATAAGTGCAATATATTAATCCTAGTTGACTTGGATCAGGGGCTATAGATTAATATTTAGAAATGTGGTTGATTCGAATTGGTTTCATATCATTTCCATATTTTGAGATAGGTGTGCAAGTTTGAGTTTCTAATTACTACTATGTAGTATTAAATTTCCAAATACCTCCTCCAAGATCACATGGACTAAGATCAACACCTACAGCTAGATATTTGGAAATGTGGTTTAACAATAAGAGTTCCATAAAAATTTCGATTATAGATTTGACTTTAATAAAATCCTATATGGCAATTGCCTATTAACCATATAGGTAAATAGCATTTACCTTAAAAGGTTCAAAGATTAGATCTAATGGTATAGACAGATGGGTATCACTAATTGTGAATTTCTAAAGTTGGATTTATATTTTTAGGAATTTTATTTGAATTGATATGAATTTTCTAAGGTGGAAAAGCTCCTGTTTTGCTATTTTTACTGCAGCTACTATGTAATTCTAATTGTGTTGAAACCACTTTTATTCGATAGCTTATGTTCTAAGGTTTCCAGAACATTTTCATTTGCTAGATTTGGATCGGTAGATCTCCGGGAAAATTAAATATACTAAAGCATCTGAATGAGTTTTTCAAAAATCGGAAATCGAATATCCCTTTTTTTTTATATCCGGGCCGGACACACAGACTGAGCTGGGCCGGCCCACTAGGCTGCAGGCTGGCGGGTGGCAACGGAAAAAAAATAGGGAACCGGCCTGACAGCGGGGCCCAGCTGTCAGGACCGAACGAAGCGGTACGAGCGGGTTTCTTCTTCCTCGATACGGAGACTCACCGCGGTACTGCAAGGAAGAGGGCAGCGATGGGGGCAGCGTAGAGGAAGCGGCGCTCGTCGGTGATGAAGCAGAAAAGGTGGAGGAACTCCTCCTCCTCCGCCTGGTACCCGTGGAAGCTCGAGAGGCGGCCGGGTACGCCGGGAATGGGCGGATGCCCTGGCGGTTATCTGTAGGGACGGCGTCGCCGGCGAGCTCGAACGGTGAAGAAGGAGATCAGGAAAGGATGTCTGGGAGGTTCGTGGGAGTGGGGTGAGTTCCATGGCGAGGTTGGGGAGCTTTTTATAGGCTCGGGAGGTCGGGGCGTGGGGTGGCCAGAGGTGGGGGTCCGGCGGCGTGCGTCGGTCTCCGGCGGGCGCGGGGGCTTTGGAGGCGTGCTGGCGGGTGCGGCTGTGCACTGTGGACATGTCGCGCGCGTGCTGGCGTGCTGGAGGGGACAGGGGACAGGGGACGCTGTAGATCAGCAGTGGCAACAAGTGGCTCAGATGCCCACTAGGTGTTTGATGAAAAGTCCGCAAGAAGTCAAAGTTTGAATTTTCGAAATTTTTAATTTGGGTTGGTCAAGATATTGGATAAGGACTCCAAACATATTTTTGTTATGAAGAAATATATTGTTTTGCAAAAATCTTATTTCAATTTTGAAGTATGGTTTCTGTTTCAGATTCAAACTTTGGACAGATTTTGAAAGAGGTTAGGGTTTGAGTTTTTGCTGGAAACTTCTTGGTTGAGTTAGTATGTGATCTGGTCAAGCTCAACTAACTGACCACACTCTTAGTTGAGTTGAGGATTGCTTAATCCAGGGGTCCAAAGTAGGGTAGTGGTTAACTTTTTCTAGATCATCTTTTCTTCTCTTTTTCTTTATTTCTCTTGCTTCTGGTTCTTTTGATCTTTGTGGTTCTTCTCTAATGCTTTTGTTGGTTAAGTTGGAACTAACTAATCATTGCCCAACCAATTATTACACACATAAAATCATAGAACACATGTAGTTAAAATACTGTGCAAGCATGCAATAATAGATAGAAAATTTTATCTTGGTCCAAAGGTGTTGGTTTTCTTGGAGATGACATGGAGTTGGGAATGACCTCTTATTTGAATTCAAACTTTGGTAGAATATTAAATAGAGTTCCAAGTTGATTTTTGTTTCAAACGTTATTGTATTTGATTCTTTGTAACTTGTTCTTAGTTGTGGTGGAGAGATGCATGATGGTATAGTTCAAATATTGCTTAATATAAAAGGGCAAAGTAGTGTAATCAGTAAATTTTTTAAGATCACTACTTCCTCCTTTCTTACTTAGGTTTTTGTGTTGCAGTTTATTTTCTTGATTCTTTTCTATTTGTTTGTGATTGCTTGACTTAATTTTGGTTTGGCCATTGACCCAAATGGGTTTAGCATGTAACCATACACCAAATTTAATAGTTAGAAAACTATTTCAATTTAACAAAAATCTTTATTTAAAACTTTGGGATCAAAGGATTTGATTTCAAACCTTTCTCATACTCTTTTTATTTGAAGCATGGGAGCAAATGCTCAAATTCACAAGTTTTTCAAGATAATAAATTAATCTTGTATTCCAAATAAAAGTTTTTGTTGTCTCCAAAATTTGGTATTTTGATAAATTCCATTTATTTCTATTTTCCAAAAACTTGGGTTGTTACACCTAGCCAATAGAACTCAAAGCCCTTTTGGGAGTTGAGGGAGAAGACCTAGATCTACACTTCCACCAAGGCGATTTGATTTCCCCCCTCGGTTTGTTGCGGGGCTTGTAAGACTTGTGTTCATCGGATTCCTAGCCGGAAGAAGCCGTCCCCCAAGCTTAACTTTGTGTGTAAAGCTTGGTGGGCCTATTGGGAGCCTCCAATTGAGTTGTGGAGCTCGCCCCAATACTTTGTGTAAAGGTCTCGTGCCGCCTTCAAGGGCATCGCTTAGTGGAGCGTGAACTCGCCTTTGTGGCTTGTTCACCAGAGAATAGGGTGAGCCTTTGTGGCGTTGGTGGCCTTTGTGGCGCCACACCTCTCCAACATAGACGTACTTCCCGTAACAAGGAAGGAACTACGGGAATACATCCTTGTGTCTTCGTGTCTCCATTGCGATTACCTCTATCCTTTACTTGTACCTTTACCTATATTGTTATTGCTAGCTTGCTTGTCACTCTAGGTAAATTCACTTAGTAGCACATCTAGAGAATTTACCTTCTTGTCTAGCCTTAACTTGAAAAGAAGTAAAAAATTGGGTAGCTCCTATTCACCCCCCCTCTAGTCGCTCATATGATCCTTTCACTTGGTGTTGATGTTGGTGGTGTGGTGGTGATGGTCTTGGTCGACTGTGGCTTTAGCCGAGTCTGTTTCAGTGCTGTGATGCTTTTATACCTGGGTCTATGCCTGGGTGTGTGACACCTGAGGGCATGCATTTGGTGACTATGCTGTTGTGATGCCTTGCCCATCTCGGCATGGCTTGGGATATTTCTACCCGAGCCCCTTGGTGATAAGATCAAGCCCTTGATGATTATCTACAGTGGTGTGTTATTTCTAAATGCCACTTGGCAATTGTTACCTTGGCAATTTGTTGTTTCTTTGATTTGCTTGCAGGTGCCAAGATCAGAAGAGAAGAAAAGAAATAAAGAAAATTCTTAGTTTCTTTTAGAATTATAACTTGTAATCTTTCTTTTCTCATTTATGTAATTATCTTGGATTCTCTCCAAATTGTAATATTCTTTTATTCTTGAGTTTTGTAAAGACATTGTAATGTATGTGTGATGATCAATAAATTTTAAGTTTGCTCTAAACTTTATTGATATTTAATTTCTATTTCTATTACTTTATGAATTTTATCCTTTCTAACTGTGCCTTTAATTCAAGACTCAATCATTCAAATTCCAACTTGATATGTGTACTAGTTCAATTCCAAAGCTTATGGCTAGGGGTTTAGTAGTTTAAGTCATCACTTGTAACGCCCCACCTTTTACTAAAGGCAGAACTCCTGTGTTAAGTGCCATTCCCTGGATCAGTAGATAGCACCACAGTACAAAATAAGTAATCATTGCAATAGCATCAATATTACAACGTAAATCCAGTTACATAGGTCTTCTACCTTATGAGTACACAGCATAAAGCATAGTTGCAGCGAGTCTCCATTCTTCATCACGTGCCACAGGCAGACATGTTGGAATGTAGTCTCGAGATCCTACTCCTGGTTCCTTACTCGAAATTAAAACCTGCAAGTTTGAATATGCAGCCCCAGAGGGGTCAGTACAATAATGTACTGGCAAATGACACATATTTGGTGGCATTTTGTGGAAAGACTAAACTACATGACATTTGGCTGGTGGATCTCATAGGCTGATTTGCATAAAGCCAATTTTTATCCTATCAAAACATTTTTAAAACATTCAGGTTTTCTTTAAGGTCAAGGTAACCCCCAGATGATAACCACCACACAAACCTTGGGTTGATAGCCAAGTTGTGTGGCTCTGGGTAGTAACTCAACAAAACACGAATAACTCTCAGGTGATAACCACCACATACCATGGGTTGATAGCCAGGTATATGGCCCTGAGTAGCTTGATTCAATTAAAGCCCCAAGATAACCCTTAGGTGATAACCACCACACATGTCCTGAGTTGATAGTCAGGTGTGTAGCCCTAAGTAGCTAGTCTTGAGATTGGTGAGGACCCTTAGGTGATAACCATCACACATGTCCTGAGTTGATAGTCGGATGTGTAGCCCTAAGTAGTCACTATTCAAGTTTTAATTATTCTGAAATGGTGATGAGATTCCTTTCGCGCGACATGTCCTCTCTCTGTTCCTAGGTACAACCAATACAAAGTACTCTCAGGTGATAACCACCACACATGTCCTGGGTTGATAGTCAGGTGTGTAGCCCTGAGTTGTGTACTCTCAGGTGATAACCACCACACATGTCCTGGGTTGATAGCCAGGTGTGTAGCCCTGAGTAGCCACAAGATTGCACCCAGGTGGTTCATTGGGTTATTAATTTTCATCTTTACAAATCATACACAACATGGCATTGGCATCAACATTTTCATAAATTTGATATTCAATCCTAGCAAGGTAGAGTTTGAGGGATAGCTTCACACTACTAGGATCTAAGCATTTGCAAAGTCTTTGCAATTGAAAACATTAGAACACCTATCATGCATACTACATTAAAAACACTAATGCAGTATTTGAAAAGTAGGTCAAGAATGTGTGTCACTTGCCTTTTTGAAGATCACGATGTTTCGCTTCTCTCAACTAAGCTCGTAGCTCTTCGCACAAACTATAGCACAGAAATAACATACCATAATCAATCCATATAGCACAATCAAACAAACAAACAATTGAAATGGGTTTGTTTAACAATTTAGATTTATTGAGATGTTATGATAAGAAAGATATGGCAAAGGATCATGATTTGTGAGATATGAATTTGAGAGTTTAGTTGGGAAAGATCAAAATGATTTGAGAGAGAATTGGACTAGGCAAAAATATAATTGATGAAGTTTTTATGCTTTATTAAAGCATATATGAGTTTTAGGAATAGCTCATGTGAAATAAATTACACAAGAGTCAATTTGTGCAACTACAACACTATTGAGTAAATGTGACAACAATTACTCTTAAATAGTATCTATTGCACTTAGGAACTAGGCTAGGTTTTAAGAATGATTGAACTACTCAATTAGCACATTTGCAAGTTGAATAGTTCAATATATGTGAATAAAACTAAGTAGGCATTGGATTGGGTATGAATGATTGATATTTGAGGACATGGCTCAACTGGTTCATTGATCAACATGGTGTATATCACATACTACAGTAAGGGTTATAACGACACCACATTAACAAAATCTAGGTTTGAGATGCATTCATATTCTACTCAAGTAGCACAATTGCAATTTGAGTATAATATGGATTAGACAAAATATGTTTAGTTGGACAAGGTATGGGTCAAGGATTCATGAAACATTGAGTTACTCAATTAACTCATTTGTTAATTGAATAGTTCTACACATGAAATCAGGATCAAGTGGACAGAGGATTGAGTATGGGTAGATAACATTTCAGATTATGGTTTAAGGTTTCTATTGGGTACATGGAGTATTGGATAGGTGCTATAATGTTGATTAGATCAACACCACAAAGATAGCAAAGGTAGAAACTAAGATTGAATGTATCTCACTTTACTCAAATGACACATTTGTAATTTGAATAAGTGGGTACTATATGAGATAGGTCTAAGTGAAATGATCTTGATCAAGGTGAACCATGACACAGATTGATAGGTATGATCATAGGGTTTTCTAAAGTAGAAGGAATCATTAATTGAAATAGGAATAGAATTTATCTATATAGGAACTACTCAAATTCTCATATTAGAATTTGAATAATTGTGAAGTGGTTCAAGAAATTATGGGAGTGATGCTACTGGATAGCTTGCAGTAATACAAAGTCACTGCAAGTGGTTTCACTCAAAAATCATTTTCAGAAATCAAATGATGATCAAATTAGTGATTTGGATAGATTTGAATTCACAAGGTGTGTGCACGTATCAAGTTTGGAGTTTCTTGATCCTAAGATGTTCTACATGTTGAGAAGATTCCAGAGACTACAAATTTGCTATTTTTGGGCTAACAGAACTATAGTTATGAATTAAACAAGCTAACAGATAAGTTTAAGTCGATTTGAAAATAGATTCAGATTGAATACATAAAATATGAAATTTTATTGCACTACTGGATTCTACATTTCCTAAGGATTCCAATGAGATATTATTTGCTATTTTTGGACTTACAGAATGAAAGTTATGAATTTTACAAGATTAGTGCTGAAACAGAGATTTGAAATTAAATTTGAAAATCAAATTCGGCTCGGGTTGACTGGGGCTGATTTGACTGGCTACGTGGCGCATTGCCATAGGCCTATACCGATTCGGGTTAGGCTTCTAATCTAAACTCTTGATTTCAGATCCGACGGTCAGGAGAGGATGAAGAAGAAGCTCACCGGAGAGAGGAGTTTCCCAGTGAGGGACGGCACTGGAAGTCGACGGCGAGGTCGTTCCGGTGGGCTGAGACGGCGGGGAAGAGTTGAATGGCGTGCGGTCGATGACGGGGTACTCGAATCTTTGATCAGTGACTCCGAATTCCCCCCGTGGCGAAGCAGAGCAGCGACTGGAGATGGTGGCGGCCTCGGACGTCGTCGGTGACCTCGCTGAGCTGCGATTCTAGAGGAATTAGGAAGGTCAGAGACCGTAGCGAGGTGAGAGAAGGAGTTAGAGACCAGAGGGTGGGACGGGGGTACTCGGCCGAGGTGGTTACCGGAGAAATTCCGACGGCGGACCCTCTGTTCTCCGGCAAGAAATTTCTCCCTGTTGACTGTGCCTTCGGCTCGGCTTCGAGAGGGAGATGGAAGAGGAGAGTAGGGGGCTGATGGGGAAGGGTTTAAAGGGGTCGGGGCGTTACTGGGGAGGAGTAATTCGCTGGCCGTTTCCGTTTACAGAGAGAGGGAGAGTAATTGGGGGAGATGATGGAGCTGACAAGGCGGCCCCACCCGTCAGTGCAAAAAAAAGAAAGGAGAAAATCAGAGGGGGAAAAGGGGAGCGCGGATTAGCTGGGCTGGTCTGTTGGGCCGCTCTGGTCCCGGACTGGCCCAGTCGGGCAGTTTCTCTTTTTTTTATTCTTTTCTATTTTTCTATTTTATGATTTGTTTCATAACTCTATCAATTGAGCTCCAAATGCATTCAAACAAATTTCTAAAATTTTGTAAAATTGAGCACTACATTTTAAAACAGTAATGGGACATTTTTCATGAACAAAAATCGTTTTCATGAAGATCCTTTTAAACTGGCCAATATGCTTTATTTTGCATAAGCAATATGTTGGATTAGGGTTTGAAAATAATCCTTTTAAAATAAGAGGATAACACTTTATAAAATATTATTTACAAATTGTTTTCAAATCACCTTTTGCAAAGTAATCCTTTTAGACAAAAGAATCATTTTAGGAGGTATCCTTTGCAAGTAGCTTGCATAGGTTTGAATAAAAGAAAGGAAATAGTATTTGGATACTTGATCTTTCTCAAAGAAGTTCTTCAAGAAAATAATAGAAGGTTTAAAATAGTTTTCTAATAAAGCTTTCAAATAAGCTTAAAAAGTTTTAAATCCCTCTGAATTTCTAATCATCTCAAGCAAAACAAAAGCAAAAAAATTTCCCCAAAATTTGATAAAATCTTGGGATGTTACATCACTCCTCACCACAATGGATCAAAAGAGATCATGTCCAAATCTTTCGCACTTCGAGAGTTCACCAATTCCCCTCGAAGAGAGATTCGATCACTCTTAGGTTTTAGAAGCAAAAGCGCGAAAAAATCCCGTAATTTCAGATACAATGCACAAAAGCCCTTCTAATCTACCCCGAAATTGTCCTACGTTCTGGGATGTTACAGACTTCCCCCCTTAATATAAACTTTGTCCCGAAGTTTGGGGTAAGATATACCTGAAGAAATCTGGATAGGCTGTTCTTAAATCCTCTTCCTTCTCCCAAGTCGATTCTCTTTCCGGGTGGTGCTTCCATTGTACTTTGCAATACTTGATGGCTCTATTACGGAGTTGCTTCCAATTCTCTGCCAAAATCCTTGATGGTTCTTCAATATAGGTCAAATCAGCTTGCACTTCAACCTCATCGTAAGATATAGTTTCTTCTGGTGTCTTCATACATTTGCGAAGTTGAGAAGCATGAAATACATTGTGAACCTTTGATAGTTCCTTTGGTAGTTCTAACTCAAAGGCTACTCCTCGACTCTGACTCAAAATCTTAAATGGTCCAGTATATCTTGGGCTAAGCTTCCCTTTGACTCCAAAATGATGTACTCCTTTCATGGGACTAATCCTTAGGTAAACCATGTCCCCGACCTGAGGTTCCCATATCCTCCGCTTGGAATCAGCATAGCTTTTCCGTCAACTTTGTGCAATCTTTAGTCGATCTCGAATGACATCAATTGCATGTTGTTTCTCCTTGACATAGTGTGGATGAAACTCTTTACTGGCTCCTGGCATACCAACAAATAGGTGATCGGCACTTCCTCCCATAAAGTGCTTCGAATGAAGCCATTTGAATGCTGCTTTGGTAACTATTGTTATAAGAGAACTCTGCTAGAGGTAACTGCTCTTCCCATGACCCTCCGAAGTCTAAAGCACATGCTCTAAGCATATCTTCTAGAATCTGATTGGTCCTCTCAGTCTGGCCTCCCATCTGTGGGTGATAAGCAGTGCTAAAGTCCAGTTTGGATCCTAAAGCTTCATGTAATTGTGTCCAAAAAGCTGAAGTGAATACGGATCCTCGATCCGATACTATTGTCTTTGGTACTCCATGTTTGCTTACTATCTCTTGAACATAAAGGTTTATTAACTTTTCTCCATAATCTTTCTAATTGATAGCCAAGAAATGTGCACTTTTAGTCAGTCGGTCAACGATTACCCATATCATGTCCTTCTTCTTCGGGGTTAATGGTAATCCTGTGATAAAGTCGATTCCAATCTCTTCCCACTTCCATTCAGGAATACTTAAAGGTTGCATAAGTCCAGCAGGACTCTGATGTTCTGCCTTCACTCTTTGACAGGTATGACATTCCGACACGAACTTGGCTATCTCTCGTTTCATATTATTCCACCAGAACAATTCCTTAAGATCCATGTACATTTTGGTGCTTCCCGGGTGTATAGAATATGGTGTTTCGTGTGCTTCCTTAAGTATCAATTCCTTGATCTCCGGTATGTCTGGCACACATATTCGGTCATGAAACCAAAGTGAATTGAAATCACCTAGACGGAATTCTGATGGTCTACCCTCCTCAATCCTGCGGGTTTCTTTAGCAATAAATGCATCTTCATCTTGTCTTCGAATTATTGTGTACTTGAGATCGCTATGTCGTTCTTCCATTATCTTCTCGGTAGCTAAACTACCTAAAGATTGTACTTCAAGACATTGAATATCCAACCTCTCTAAATCCATAAGCAGTTCCTTGGGAAGTTCCCGGTTCAGCGGTTGGGTATCTGTACTCTTCCTGCTCAAAGCGTCGGCTACCACATTGGCCTTCCCCGGTGTATAGTTGATGGTCAAATCATAATCCTTGATCAATTCTAACCATCTACGCCGCCTCATGTTCAATTCCTTCAGAGTAAAGAAGTATTTAAGACTTTTGTGATCCGTATAAAGTTCACACTTAGCTCCATAAAGAAAATGCGTCCATCCTTTTAGTGCAAACACTACGGCTGCTAGTTCCAGATCGTGTGTTGGGTAATTAATTTCATGTGGTCGTAATTTCCTTGACCCATATGCTATCACTTTTCTATCTTGCATTAAAACACACCCAAGTCCATTCTTGGATGCATCACAATAGACGGTATAATCCTTGCCAGTTTCTGGTACGGCTAGCACAGGTGCTGTAGTTAGCTTATCCTTAAGTGTTTGAAAAAGTTGCCTCACATTCATCCGTCCAAACAAACGGTGTATTCTTCCGGAGTAACTTGGTCATCGGTCCTGCAATCTTAGAAAATCCCTCTATAAACCTTCTGTAGTATCCTGCCATTCCCAGAAATCCCCTGATTTGTTTGACATTCTTTGGTGACTCCCATTCCAAAACAGATGCTACCTTACTTGGATTTACGGCTATACCTTCTTTACTGATCACATGTCCAAGGAACTCTACTTGGTCTAGCCAGAATTCACACTTACTAAACTTGGCATATAACTGATGTTCTCGTAGAATTTGTAAAGCAATCCTCAAATGCTTGGCATGTTCCTCCTTATCTTTGGAGTAGATCAAAATATCATCGATGAATACTATCACAAATTTGTCCAAATATGGCATAAAGATCTTGTTCATGAGGTTCATGAAGATCGCTGGTGCATTTGTTAATCCAAAAGGTACAACTAAATACTCATGGTGTCCGTACCTTGACACAAAAGCTGTCTTTGGAACGTCCTCCTTCTTGATCTTAATCTGGTGATACCCTGATCGAAGATCTATCTTTGAAAATACTCCGACTCCCCTAACTTGATCAAATAAGTCTTGTATTCTCGGCAAAGGATATTTGTTCTTGATTGTGACATTGTTGAGGTTTCTGTAGTCTCCGCACATCCTACGTCCTCCGTCCCGCTTATCAACGAAGATTACTGGTGTTCCCCAGGGTGAAATACTTTCTTGAATGAAACCTTTCTGCTCTAGCTCATCCAACTGTTCCTTCAATTCAACTAGCTCCTTGGGTCCCATCTTATATGGTGCCTGAGCTATAGGTGCTGTGCCTGGAATCAAGTCAATGGTAAACTCAATTTCCCTATCTGGTGGCATTCCTGGTAGTTCCTGTGGAAATACGTCTTGGAATTCATTAACCACTAGAATATCCTCAAGTCTGGATTCTCGTAGAGCATTGAGTTGTAGTTGAACTTCGACATGTGCATGTCAGTCTCCTTGATACACTATCCTTCCCCCTCCGGGACTCCTAAGTGACACAATTTTCTCTCTGCAATCAATCTGAGCTCTATTTTCTTCCAACCAATCCATTCCAAGGATTACAGCCATATCCTTCATAGGGATAAGAAAGAGATCAGTGAGGTAAATGCAATCGCGGATCATAATGACCTGCTCTTGCCTGAGGTGAGTGACTAAGATCTTTCCCCCCGCAGATAAAATGGTAATGGGGTATTCTAGTTTATTGCATGGAATCCCATAAAGATCAACAAACTCTTGTGAAATGAATGAGGTAGTAGCACCAGTATCAAAAAGTACTTTGCTAGGATGAGATAGGATCTGAAGCGTACATATCACGGTCTTGTCGAATTGATTCACTTCCTCAAGATTAGTGCAATTCAACCTCCCATACGATGGCCTCTTACTCTTACCGCCTCCAAAACCTCCACCCCGGTGTGTTCCTCCTCCTGTACCTCGACCTTTAGTCTGGCCCCTTTCAGGACAGTCTCTTATCATATGGCCGCCCTTCTTGCATCCAAAACAGATAATTCTTGGCTGATGACAATTCTTTTCTATATGCCCTCGCACTCCGCATCCACGGCAAATGATCTCATTGTTTCCACTGGTAGTACCATGAGGTGTAACATTTCCTCCGTACCTGTACTTGGGTTTGAACTTGATATTAGGAGTTGACTTGGTATCTGGATACCTCCTTGGTTCAAATTTTGCCTTCTTCCTCTTATTTTCTAGGACTTGCTTGTAATCATCTTCCATGGTGATAGCTGCATCGACAAGCTCTTGAAAATCTGCTGCCTTTAACATTCTCAATTGTAACCTTGCACTTGGATGTAGTCCTCTCATGAATCGTTTCTTCCGCTTCTCATCAGTATTCATGTCCTCCGAAGCATAACGAGATAGAAGAGAAAATTCCCTGACATACTTCATAATTGACTTGTCATTCTGCGTGAGATTCTCAAATTCCCTTCTCTTCAGTTCCATGATACTCTCCGGTACATTTGCTTCCCTGAACTTCTTCTTGAATTCCTCCCAGGTGAATACCCTTCCTGGAGGATGTATGGCCACAATATTGTCCCACCATGCTGCTGCGGATCCACATAGCAGATGTGTGGCATACCTAAGCTTCTCACCGTCATTGCAAGTTACTGTGTTAAGCTTCCTCTCGGTGTCCAATAGCCAGTCTTCCGCGTCCATTGGCTCCTGTGCTGATGCAAAAGGAAGTGGTCTTGTATTAAGGAAAGCTACCAACGAGACTCCATGTACTCCATCATTCCGAACTTCACGACTACGGTCCATCACGTCCTGCACCATATTTATTTGACACTCAATAAGCATTCGCTGTCTCTCATCTGCAGTCCTCATATACTGAGCAAAATCTTGCTGCGTAAGGAATGGTGGTGGTGGTGGCAATGGTTCCCTTGCTGCTGCATCGGCTGCCTCCTTAGCCTTGGCTTTATTCTCCATCCTCTGTTGTTCAGATTCTTCACCAACTACCGTCACCATTCTATCCCCCTAACCCTGTTACATTAAGCGAAACTCATAGTTACATCATGCTCATGCTTTCTGAGCTCAACTTTATGCACAGTGTTAGTCACACAATAAAAATCCAAGTAAAACATAGCCAAATCACACCAAACATATACCATGTATGTACATGGAAAAAGAGCATAGTTTTACATAACCTATCATCCTGTGAGTAACTACACTCACTTATTCAAACTGCGAAAGCAAATACTCCATATTACACATATGGTACATATGTCACAAAACATGTCGCCTCCATCGTAGTGGTGGTCCTCTACGGATAGTCGCATTCCCGATACATCCCCGGTGTCCAACCGGTAGCTCTTGATGTACTCCTCAGTGAAGCAGGGGCATAAGATGACTCCGCTGGGAAAAAGTCATAATCGGGTGTAGTACCTAAGTTGAAATCAGTCATTCCCAGATAACTGCTCAACGATGGGTAAACAACTTCGGTAGTACCCCTCTCCACCTTTGGTCTAGAGCATTCCCCACGCTCCATGTGAGTAGGTAACTCCTCCTCCACATCCGAATCTATCTCTATAGGTTTTCCCGCCACGTCTCCAGTGCGGTGAACAACCCTAAACTGACTTGTGACCTCATGCTCCGAATCACATGGAATCGGATCTCCGACCGTTCCCATATACTCACCGAAATGCCAACCCATGGAGTTTCCCACTAGACTATCATTATGAGGCATTCCCCATGACTCCAAGCCTGCCTCGTATCCGGCTCTAGTCGAGCCGTGTGCAAAGTGTGCTGGTGGCATCTCCGGTTCGGCCTCGGGCTCGAACTCCCGCTCCTCAGGGTCTATCTCCTCATCTAGGTTAATAAAGTCTCCAGTCGAAAAGGCTGCAGTTTGTGCCCTTGGTGGTCCAGAAGTCTCCCCCGTACACCACGGAGTAGGTGTCGACTCAGTGATCTCGTCCACTAGACTCTGTATCTCTCCCACTAGTGCTCCATGCACGTGATAGAACACGCTAAGCAGATGTTGACACCTGTCCATGTGCTCTGCTGCGGCATGTGGGTGTCTCTTCGCAAACTTGTAACTATCCCAACAAGGATCTTCTCCTTCCTCGTTGTGCGGAATGTGAGTGAACTTAGTTCCCAATAACTTCTCCATTTTATGCTCCCGGATATCAGTTATGGCTCTCATCACTGCTATCTTGTAGGGTACACTAACAGTGCGTGCCTCTCCAGCTGGCATGATCACGCTCATGCCCAATTTGGCAGGAAGCATGATCCCTACCTTGTACTTCTGACAGACCTTTCCCTCATAATATGCATACTTCTTGACTGGAATACGGGTTTCACACCCGCACTCAAGCAAGATGCCTCTCAAAATATCGGCTAAGTTCCCATCATAGTCGTCCAGAGTCACGTCCCTAACTTGCACGGTGCTTGACGGCCTTGTGCGTGCCATCCTGGCAGTATAAAAGATAAAAATTAGTACATGATGCATCATAATAGTAACAATAAAGAATCGTAACACTAAAAAGTATGACCTTGTTATTCCCAAGTGAATAACGTCACAACCATTTTTAGAGAACTCTTTACTATTTCTATTTGACTCCTACAAGTTGTTCCCATTAACTAGGCGTCCAACCTAAGGTCAAAGCTTTTGCTCTGATACCAACTGTGGTGACCCAGCATACCACTGCATGTTGTAGTATACAAGTCGTTGATATAACACTCGTGAAGTACCAATTCACAAATATTACATCCCTCAGAGTGGTACAACAGAAACATAGCGGTCTTTATTCAAGCACTAAATATTACAAGCCATAATGTTACAAAGGATTCCAGTTCCTCCTCGGTCCAAAGAGGAACACTCGGTGGTTCTAAGTTGATACTACAAATCTTAGTTACAACAGAAAGTAGTAGACTAAACATGGTGCCTAACTCTAGTCGCTTTATTCTAGGTGTTCGATGCGACCAAAGTTTCTATCCTTCGGTTCTAAGTGTCGGCCTCCTCCTCGTTTCCTTCGTCGGGACCATAGGAGATGGTGTAATCAATGCCTACGACTCCTCCAGATAAGTCCGGTTCTTCATAGTAGACCTCCTCGTAGTCCTTCGGGCTTCCTTCAGTTTCTTCAAACTGGTTCTCCGAGTCTAAGCAAGGGTTAAAAGGAGTGGGGTGAGTAACGAGCGTTACCCAACAAGTTCATTTAATAGATTAGAGGTGTTTGATGCACTAACTACGACCATAGACTAGAAAGTCTTAGGCCAAATGCAGTTTTTGTAATCATTTCTTCAAAGATTTATTTTATTCAAAGAACTATGTCCGTCAGTCTTCACAGGTTGATTATAGCTTCGATGGGATCCTTTCCTGCCATGTTCGTAGCTCCTTCCCGGAACAGGGAGTATCTTAATACTTTTTGTACACTCTGCAGAGGTGGTCACTTGTACCCATAGGAGATCAACACTTTGCTGCACAATCGGGCGTACTTTCCCGTCCACACTTCCTTGGTATGGGGCCCAGCCGTTGATCCGAGCCAATCACTGTTCCTTCCCACGACCGTGCATACCCACCCTTTTGCGGCTCCGACTTTGGTTCGCTACCCTCACCGGTCTACGTCTTTGGTAGTTGCCGACCTCGGCATACTTGTCTTTCCTTGACAATGAGTTACCCCCACCGGATACGGTTACGTCTTTGGTAACACCGGCCTCGACACTCTACCCCCGTCATTGCCGCAATCCATCATAGACCGCCAGAATCGTGAATTCATTAGGGGGAATCCACCCATCCCGAAGCTCCTCGCAGGGAGACAACTGCTCCGAAACGGCGCGTCCATTGATATGCATGAGGGAAAAGATACAACTGACTCTCCCGTCCCATTCCAGACCCTATGGTTGACCGTATTTTATGGCACAAGAATCACTGGCGACATTGGTTATTAGTCCTAGGTGAACATTCCCGGTACAGTGGGACCTCCACCATACTCTTACCATGGTCCCACTACCCACCTTCCTAGGTCAACAACCACCATGGTTGCTAACCACTAGTCATTTTCATTCAAGAAAAGTAGAACCTTTTGCTTTTTAATGCAATTATAGTAATAATACCACCGGTATATTTGCAAGTACTTTGTTAAAGATACACAAGAGATATGAGCAAGAGTGAACTTGCTTGCAAACTGCAAGGTAGTGCAGTTGGATTTGTTGAAGTGACCCGGGACCTCGGGTTCTGGAAAACAACATCATTGTACGATAAGGGCAATGGTTAAAGATTCAAATAATGCATGCTCCTTCATAGTGTGTGTATTCCCTTTAACCCCCCAGAAATATTTTATTCTTATCCTAGGGTTTATATACTTTTTTATGATTTTAAAGAGTATATGTTAAAAATTGCTTCATTCAAGAATATTCATTAATACCCTGGAATGGAGTTCAATTTTGATAATGAGTTGTATTCTATTAAGAAGAAAACCTTTCAAGCTTTCATTCCTAATATTTTTTTACCTGGTGAATTATTTTAAGTGGATATACTCTAATTATGATTTTATTAGAGTATATATTAGGTGAAATTCATTCAAGAATACTAAGATCAAATTCTTGAATGAATTTACTTGATCTTAATTTAAGAATATTATTTCCTCTTTTATTTTTTTACATATAATTCAATTCTAGAGGTTTTCCTTTCAAAAGAAAGGTTTTTGAAGACAATTATGAATAAATCTTCTTTTATTGATAAAATCACTAGTTAAGTGATTTAAAAACTTAAAATCACTTAAAGTTATTTTTGTAGAAATTCCATTTATTTTTCTACTATTAATTGGAGTTGAAAAGCCTTTTTCTAGAAAAGCCCTTTTCCTTTTATCAATTTCTATTTTTAAATTCTTGGTTAAAAACCTCTCCTCTCACCTCTCTCTCTGTCAACCCTGGCCCACTTGTCAGGCTAGGCCCACCTGTCGGCGCCGGCCTACTGGTCGAGCCCGACCAGCGGCTTGGTCGGTCTGACCGGTCGCCTCTTCCCCCTCGCTCACTCGCGTCTTCTTCTCTCTCGCGACTCCCCTGGCGACTGCATCGCCGCGCCGCCGCCGTGCTCGATTCCGATGAGCTCCATCGGTCTCCGCCGCTGAGATGACGCTCAATCGATAGATCAAGCGACGGCGGTTCCGCCTGTCCGCAAGATCTACCCGATTGCTTCCTGGTTGCTCGCATCCCCTTCACCTCCGAAGCTCGGGACCTCGGCCATGGCGACCTCGAGCTTGCTCCTGAGTTGCTAGGCCTTGTCCACGGTGAGGTCTGGGCTTGCTGAGCTGGTGCTTCGTCGACGTATCATCGGCGACTCCCTCTGGCTCGATGCCATCGTGGCCGCGCGGGCACTGCCTCGCCATGCCACGGTGGTATCTCCAGGGCGCTGTGTAAGTGCTCCTCCCCTCCTTCTCCTCCTCTGCATCTCACTGTAACCACCTAGAGCTTGCTCCCCTCCTGGAGCTTGCTCCATGCCCTCCTGGAGTGCTGCTCCATGCTCTTCTAGAGCTTGCTCCGTGCTGGCCATGCCCACCTTGAGCTGGCACTGGCTAAGCTCACCTGGAGCTTGTGCTGGCCATGCTATTCTGAAGCTTGTGCTGGCCAAAATCTTTTACCTTCTGCTGTACTAGGTTTTTTCCCTAGCCTCTACTGGTGCTGTGATATTCAGTGGGCTGTGATGTGTTGTTTAAGCTCTATGATCTTACTGTTAAGCTAGATCATGCTTGTGTAGCTATTACTGTCAGTTTCAGTTATGGTTTTAGTTGACTTTGTTAACTGAAAGTTGTTGATTCAGTTAACTGTATAACTTGGTGGTCTATTACTATTGAATTCAGCACCTGCTGCTATTGCTTGACTTGCTAGTGGCTAATCTTGATCAAGTGCATGGATAACTATGTGTTCTAGTTATTTCTGAATGTGCTGTTAAAGTGGCTAGTGTTATTAATAGTTTCACTGCACTTTCTTGCAGGGTTCTGTTGTGCTGATTTAATGATGTAGCTAATATGTTGAGCTAGGTTCTACCTAGCTGTGATGCAACAATTCTAGCCTGCTGTTATGGCTCTTGCAGTAGCTTTTAGCTAACTGCTTCACTGTGATCCCTCACTGAGGTGTTCATAGCTACTGTGGGTTTTAAGTTTGATATTCTTGAGAGTAGATCACTCTCTGTGGTGATCTGCTAGTGGCTTATTTGATTAAAAGTGTCCCTGTCCACTTGCCCAGATGCTTAACTGATCTTGGTCAATTTTAATTGACAGAGCTGATGGTTTTCTAGGTTTTAGGCCTTTATCTTTGTAGCTAGGCAACCCATGTGCCACTCCTGGCCTTGCTCTTACTTCTGTGAGTATTTCCTTTGAGAAATTCCCAGATAAGTTGTGTGTTAGGGAGTAGGTGATGTGGATGGCCTTTGTTTCCACGGTCTTGGCCTCCTAGACATCCAAATGATGACCAAAGCCCTATTTCATCAAGCTTTGCTCGATCTTTGTATGGCTTTGCTTGCTCTTTGTGTGGATGTGCTTTGTGCAGTCTGCCTGGGAGAATAACTTGTGAGTTCTCTCCCAGCACTCATGTGTGCTTTGGTTTAATAATAACCTGATGCTGAAGAGTAGCTTGTTCTTCTGGAATATTCTGATTTCCTGCTTCTTGTGGCAAGCCTGCTCCTCCTAGCTGCTTGACCTAGTTCCTAGATGAACTATGTGACCATGCTGGCCTTTGGATTTGCTGGATGGTTTCTTTGATGATGTGTTGGGGTGTAAATCTTCCCTGTTGCTCAACACATGAGCAGGGTTGATTGCGTGTGATGATTCAGTGGTGATGGTGTGTTCTTGATGCTGATGGCGTGCTTGGTGTTGATGTTGGTGGTGTGGTGGTGATGGTCTTGGTCGACTGTGGCTTTAGCCGAGTCTGTTTCACTGCTGTGATGCTTGTATACCTGGGTCTATGCCTTGGGTGTGTGACACCTGAGGGCATGCATTTGGTGACTATGCTGCTGTGATGCCTTGCCCATCTCGGCATGGCTTGGGATATTTCTACCCGAGCCCCTTGGTGATAAGATCAAGCCCTTGATGATTATCTACAGTGGTGTGTTATTTCTAAATGCCACTTGGCAATTGTTACCTTGGCAATTTGTTGTTTCTTTGATTTGCTTGCAGGTGCCAAGATCAGAAGAGAAGAAAAGAAAGAAAGAAAATTCTTCGTTTCTTTTAGAATTAGAACTTGTAATCTTTCTTTTCTCATTTATGTAATTATCTTGGATTCTCTCCAAATTGTAATATTATTTTATTCTTGAATTTTGTAAAGACATTGTAATGTATGTGTGATGATCAATAAAGTTTAAGTTTGCTCTAAACTTTATTGATATTTAATTTCTATTTC
This sequence comes from Dactylis glomerata, assembly GCA_007115705.1. Lineage (NCBI taxonomy): Eukaryota > Viridiplantae > Streptophyta > Magnoliopsida > Poales > Poaceae > Dactylis > Dactylis glomerata. The sequence continues at coordinate 997,518 of QXEO01000905.1, read as the reverse complement.
TATTACTTTATGAATTTTATCCTTTCTAAATGTGCCTTTAATTCAAGACTCAATCATTCAAATTCCAACTTGATATGTGTACTAGTTCAATTCCAAAGCTTATGGCTAGGGGTTTAGTAGTTTAAGTCATCACTCCTCACCACAATGGATCAAAAGAGATCATGTCCAAATCTTTCGCACTTCGAGAGTTCACCAATTCCCCTCGAAGAGAGATTCGATCACTCTTAGGTTTTAGAAGCAAAAGCGCGAAAAAATCCCGTAATTTCAGATGCAATGCACAAAAGCCCTTCTAATCTACCCCGAAATTGTCCTACGTTCTGGGATGTTACACTCCAACACCAAAAACTCAATAAGATATTCATGAGAAATCCGTTTTTGATGAGCTAGAGCTTGTCATGGAAATAACCACAAGCTCTAGAACCTCACATGGATAAAATACAAATAATAACCAAGAAATATGATGCCAAGTATGCAAAGGTTTGAGCTCTCTCCGATTGATATGATTAAGTTACTCACTCGAGAGCCCCTCTTGATAGAACGGCTACCGATCCTATAACCCGGTCTCAAAACTAACACCATGAGACCGGTAAGAAAGAAACCCTATCAAGATCATACCTTTGCCTTGCGCATTCCACTTGAGCTAGATGGTGACGATCTTGATCTTCTCAAGTTGGACTACCTTTCTTGATTGCGCATGCTCGGTGAAGTCTTGCGGATTTCTCCCCCATACTTCACTATGGGAGAGACACTAGTAGAAATATCTTCACATGTCCATTACCACCAAATGGACACCGAGCTTCAAGCAAATGATATATTCTAGAAGCCTATCTTGAACTTGCGCTTCGACTTGATCAACATTGCACTTCATCTTCTTCTTTCGTAATGATGATGTCTTGAGAATGCACATGAGAGCTCACTCCATCTTATTCCTCAAGACACACTCTATATAGGCTCAACTCCCTTATGACCAATATTCAGATCACTCCTTGAATAACACCTTGATCATCACATAATCTTCTTTATTTTCAACTTCTTACAACCTTGAACCCAACATATGGCTCAAGCGTTGTCTACGAACAAGTCCTATAAATATAACTCGATGCAAACATTAGTCCATAGGGATTGTCATTAATTACCAAAAGCACACATGGGGGCACATGCTCTTTCAATCTCCCCCATTTTGGTAATTGATGACAATCTCTTTGAGAGGGTTTCTATAATGAATTTAAAGAACTAAGATGGTTACACTAACATCAAATACTATAAAAGTATGTGATGTTAGTAGAACCATCATATATAGATCAAACCCCCCCACAATCTATGCACGTGTGAATGAACTTGAATTTCATTGCATATATTGCCAACCAATGTTGTTGGTGGAGTTTCCACTATATATACTCAACCATGCAAAGCATGCAAGGTAAATGCTTAAGAACAAAACCAAAGCATGAAGCCCAATTCCCTTCAAACCCTTGAAACTTCTCCCCCATTGCCATCCATTGCCAAAATGGGCGGAAAGGCTTAGAAGGCCAATATAGTGAGAGTTCCTCCTCAAAGTGTGCATGGCCCAACAAGAGTGAAAACACATGTACAAATCGAAATACAAAAATTTGCAGGAAATCAAACTATATTGAGGATCAAAGATTGCAAACAAAATAGGATTATATGATGGTTAAACTTCCAACAACTGAAGATAGCAATCAAGAGATCCAAATAGCGAATCAAATACAGATATTATGAGAAGACCAAAACAATGCTCTAAATAATATGAAGAAGCTCCCCAAGGTTTGTGCACAAGATATTCCATTTGAATTGAAGTATAAGGTGCATAAACATGGAATCATCACTCCCTCGATATTATTCAAAACAAAATGATACAAAGTGACATCAAATACTATGATAACCGCTAAATGGTGCTTTGAAATGAAATGAGGAAGTTCCCCAAGGTACGTGCACAAGATAGAATGTTTGGATTTGAATACAATTTGCACAACATGGAATCCTCACTCCCTCAATACCATTTAAAAAGCAACCATTAGAAAGAGATCATAAAAGGCATTAAGCTTAACACTTGCATCAAAGAGATGGTTGAGCAACAAGTAAGGAACCGACATATTAAGCGGCTCAACCAAAGGAATGTGTGATAGGAATGACAAAGCATATTATAAGACTAGTACAAGGATGAACATAGAACATCCACATAGTCCTCAATGACTGATATTGCTTAGCATTCCATCCCAACACACAAGGTTCAATTAAGATATCAAATACGGAGATACCATGCCATGAAACAACCTACACAAGGTTGGATGCTAGAAAAGTATGCATGAAGTAGATACTTGTTACCAAGATATCAATGGTAGGATGTAGTAGATAGGAGTTCTTCAATAATCCTAGCTTGCCACAAATTATCAACTAGTCACCGCTTCATCCTTATTATTGAGACAAGCACCAATATATCTCCCATGTACCTAAAACAAATTCAAGTACAATATGGTCCCCAAACTCATTGGGTTTGAAGTAGTTAGAGACACTACAATATATAGGACAAGCTCCACATAAATATGTGCATATAGATATGAACTTGAATTTCATGCACATCTTAGCCGATTTAGGATTTATTGGAGTTTACCCTATATATTGGATCAAAGAAAGCAAAGCATGCCATAGAGTATACATTTAGTAAATATGCATGCACAAGACTTTCAAGAGCCAAAAGAGATACAATTTGGACAAAACACCAAGAAGACCAAGAAGTCACACAAAGGTGTGAAGAACTAAAGGTTGTCCAAATTATATCAAAGAATCAACTCAACACAAGATTGACTCCAAAGTCCACCAAGTGAACAAAGCAAACGCCAATGAGCATAAAGAATCACTAAAACACACATGCCCAAAGACTTATCTCATTTTAAGAATATAGAGCAAAATCAAGAAAAGAGATAGCCATTCTCCCAAAGAGAGCAAGGTTCCAACAAACAAACCAAACTCTCCACTCTTTTATGATGGCACACTAAGTACCAAAAAGAAAAGATTTGTCTTCCAACAATAACCAATACCAACTGAAATAAGCCCCAAGAGTATGTTATAAAAAATATAGGAGAGCTCCCCCAAGATTAGTGCATTATTTATGATTTTGCATTTGAATACAAAATGCACACAAATAGGATCATCATCTCTACCTACATTAAGAATAACACAAAACAAGTTCAACAAAATCAAATGGAATCACAAGAGTCAAGGAAGACAATGGGAAATAAAACAAATACATTCCTTGGCAAGAGATAAGGTAATTAAAAGCAATAGCCAATAAAAAGATGATCAATATATATATATACCACATGATAAAGTACCAATTGTCCAAGGACAAGAGGTATTTGGAGTTATTAATTTCTTGGTGGTATTTTACACATAAATCCAAGATCATCTTCACAACAAAGAAGCATATGACAAGGATAAGAATTAAACACCATGCTAAAGAAGATATTCTTGATAGACTCAAATAGTTAAACAATCACACAAAGCAATGATTAGGATAACTTGAAGCAAATGGTTTTCCAACTTTGATGTAGAATTCCACATTTTAGGAAAACCCTACCAAGAATGTATCTCACAAACAAGATTCAAAACAAGAGCAATAAAACAATTTGGCAAATTGAAACTTGTTTGAGCAAACCTGTCACATAGAAGAAAGATAATTTGCAATATCAAAACTATGTGACACAACCTCAAATATACACATTTTATTGGTTTGTAGTATGCACAAAGCATATTACTCCCCCATAATGTGATAAAGCATTTATTTTCACAAGAGGCAAATAAAATCCAACATGAGATGATTAATGGACATTATAGAATTTGAATTTCTCATGAGCATGACATACCACATAGAGACTAGATAATTTAAAATATAAACACTAAGTGGTATTCCTCATGTACACACATTTTTGGGGTTGTGAAATGCCAAAGAATATCACTCCCCCAAGATGGGATGATCCATTAATCTCTCACAAGAGCCAACAAGATACAAACAATATGCAAAAGGCTCAACAAGAACACCCGTACATGGTGTGCAACCAACAAGCACATAATTGATTACTCAAAATAAAGCAAGTTGGAAGCACAACATATACAAACTCATGCAACAAAACAAAACCGACACATGCAAAGGGGCGGGTAACTTCCAATGTATAGATGTTGAGAATATGTTACCGCAAGGAGGAACAATGGATATAGGATGTAAACATTATAATCCAATTGACTTGACTTGATACAATATAAATAATGAAGATCCCTTAATTCTTCATGATATAGCCAAATCTCCAATGCCCTCCAATAACACCTATTGATCAAGTTTGAGCTTGATGGTCCCCAACCAAGTTGGGTCCTAAGACATTAGTCACAATAGGTTTGGCAACCCAAATGGTCCTTTTCTTGACACCACTTTGAGAACCAATATATTTGGCAAACACATTGCCAACCTTATCCTTGCAAAGTGAATAAGCATCATCAATTATGATAGGGTTGGAAGAGTTACCTATGGTGCATGAAGAAGAAAGGTGACCCTTCTCACGGCATATGTAGCAAGTTCTTTTCTTCACCTTCTTCTCACTTGATTTCTCCACAATAGGAGCATTAGCTTGATTCTTCTTGGGAAGAGACCTTTCTTCAACTCGAGGTTGAGCATGGCCTTGAACTTGAGGTCGCTTCCCTTGTTGCTTCTCAACTAGTACCTTCTTCTTCAAAGGGCAAGATCTAACATGGTGTCCTTCAATTTTGCACTTGAAGCAAACAATCTTGGCTGGATCTTTGACTTGTCCTTGGCCCTTCTTATTCTTGTTAATCTTGGACTTGTTCTTGTTGTTGGAGATAAACCCAAGTCCACTCTTATCATTGGGGGATTTTTGCACTCTCAACATATAAAGTCTCTTGTGTCCCCAACACACCCAATACACTTGTCAGATGTATAGGTGCACTAGTTCGGCGAAGAGATAGTGAAATACAAGCGGTAGTGATGATTATAAGTAGCAAATGTAATCTGAAACTAGTTGAATGCCCGTGCTTCGCCACGGCTATTAATTTATTATATAGATTTTTTATTCTCGTCCTAGTAAAAAAAATCGTATACCACATGTGTTAGTCCCTGCAAAAAAATTATTCCTCCATATTCATATGCACGCTCCATGATAGGCATCTATTTTATCATTTCATACTGCGATACTAAACTCACAATCAAATGTGAATTGAGGCAAAAAAAAATGTAAAGTCAATTTCTATCGTGAATAACTGGGAGAGAAAGAGCCTTGAGCCCACAACCCGAATGGGAAGTGGATAGCTAGCTCATGCCAAGATGTTGGTCTTCGAAAGAACACTTAATAATCTTGATTTGTGTTATCAGGCAAGAAAATTTAAGTTTCATTTTTTGGATCATGGTAGATAAGCAACTGCAAAGTTCTCAAACATAACAGCATGGAAGTTTTCTTATCAACTGTTAATTATAAGTGCAAATGATCAGTGATAATGTATCCGTATCATACAAGAACCTCCGCAGTAGCATAAATACAAGACTAAAGCGTTGCCTAAACTCAGGTGAACACAATTGCTGGCTAGCAATTCTCTTTCTAAATGACACATGATGTATCTAGTACTCTAGTCACAATTCCACATGACCATGCATGCGGCAGATTCTGCGTCCCTAGGCGGTTCTACTTATTGGAGCCTCTCCATCTGTCAAATGAAATGATAGTCAAAGTTAGCAAAAATAGCCTATGTATGTTATGTTTAGACGTATTTTTGCTCCCCATGAATAGATGTTCTTGCTGTAATCATGAACAAGTTGCAAGGGCAAAAAGGACTAATAGTCACAATCTGGTACATATTTCACATTCTTAATCTAGCAAAGCCACTTGCTATGTGCTCACTACAACAACTAAATATAAATTTTTGGATTCGAGAGCGGACGATATCAGCCCGAGCTTGCTTGCTCTCTTTAAATGTGTGGTGGAGGTTGCTCCATCTATTAAAGTAGACGCAGGTAAGTTATAAAATTTATAACTTGACTGTAACTTAGTGTAACTTACGGGTAGGTAAGATTCAATAACTCGAATTAAATGCAGGCGGAGCAATCTTCACCATAAATTTATCAAGAGCAAGCCAGCTCGGGCTGACTTAGTACTTTTCGGATTCAAAGGATTCAAATATTGCTACTTTATACTTTATCAAGTAGATAACGACATGGCCACATGGGCAAGTCGGGAAAAGCAGAGTACCTTTACAGGCCATCATTTAGATAGTGCATGTTGTCAGCTACTCAGCTCCAACTTGTTTGTTGATGTTGCTCCTGCAGAAGTTTTAGAATTTCAGGAGCAGAATTACTCGCAGCCAGATGCAAGGCACGATAGTAACAAAGAATATATGGGGTATAATATTGAGGAAAGCTTAATTTTATCAGTACCAAGTATCTGGAGATATAGTTTTGTAGGCACTATTACATAATGCTATGAAGACCATTTGAAAATCTTAGGACAGTACTTGACTGAAACCTGAAAACAGATAGATGCAAACATAACTATCGATTGGATTAAGAATTAATAAGGTTAGTACTCTCACTACACTGATTTTTTTTTGCAGTTTGGATCAATCAAATAAATGTATTAGCAAGTTAACATCTACAACATCACGGCATGCATCACTTGCATCTGCTGACCTGCACTTGAAGCTGCATTAGCTTCAGATTCTAAATGATGTCGTGAATCATGGATGCGTATCATGTATTTGTAAGTCTGCAAGAAATATTAACACCATCTCTATTTCGTGATTTTCTAGCACAAACAGAGAACCGACGACCGGCCCCGGCTGATGCTACTGCCGCTGGGCAGGCCGCACCTGGAAAGACTGCATCAGAACCAGCTCCCGCACCGTCTAAATCCTGCCCCTTCTCTGAACCTTCCATCTTGCTCCTAGCCATGAGATATCCAACTCCTCATCGGCCTCGTCCTAGGGAGCAGGCAAGGTAGACTCGAACGCGGCGGAGGTCCGACGTCAGCTGCATGCCGATCCCTCCTCAAACGGCGGAGGAGGAGATGGATCGAGGGCTCGTCGTTCCCCAATGGCATCGTTCTGCCTAGCTGCCCACATCCCCTATGGCCATCACTTCCACCTCCTCTCCTCTGCTCCCTCCCATTCCTCCCTCTCCCCCTCTGTCTCCTTCTTTCCTGTCCCCAGACCTTGGATTGAACGGAGAGATGGGATGGAAGTATGCCGATGGGCCCTTTCTATGTGGTGGCAGCCAGCGGCATTGATGGAGGAAGCGCATGGAGCAGATGAGGTGAGTTGCTCGATTCAGTCAATCGGGGACGTCCTTGGAAGTCGCCAGATAAGTGATGGTCGTCGGAACCACGTCGGGCCGGGACGAAGAGGCGCAGGGTGCGCCGAGAAGACAGGCGGCGGCGCCGGCGGCGGCGCCGGCTGCGGGATTGGGGCAGGGGATTTGCGGTGCGGTGTCATGGTAGACGGCGAGCAGCTTGTTAGCGAGGGCAGAGGGCCCTGCGGTGCAGCGGTGGTGGAATCGCAGCTTGACGAGGAGAAAGAGGAGCACGCACAGGAAGGCTCAGAAGGACAGCGAGTTGATTTCAAAGCTTTCGAGGACTAAAGTGCAAAAGTGGCAGACGACGTACGGCCTACCAGTCGCTTTTCAATTTTATTTGTAGAGATAAGTATCGCTGCGAGCAAACATGTAACAAAACTGAAAGGAAACAGTGTGCAATGCTTGGAAACAAGGCCTAGGGATCATACTTTCACTAGTGGACACACTCTCAACAAATATAACATAATTGAACCAATAGATACTATCATCAATATGCAACTCAAAATAGTTCTCCAATGGAAAACATACACTAATCATGCGTAGGGCTACGAAGCACTCCTCAAAGTCTGTATGTACCCAAACTAGATTGTCCCACACTATCACCGTGAACGCACTAGATGGTTCCAACAAACACCAACATTTCATAGAGACATTAACCAAAAAGATACACATGATGCACACACTAGTCACCTTTACACCATGATACGAGGTATCTCCGGAGTGTATAATAATTAAGCATAGGAGTAGCATAATATCTGAATAATAACATCTACCAATTCAACTAGATACAAAGCTCACGATCACATAAAGATCACATCATGGGAGAGAGAGGTTGTCGGTGTTCTGGATACCGGGGTATCCCGATTCACCTGCTCCTGGTCCCCGTCATCGGCCCATCTTCAGCCCAGGGGAAAGACGACGACCCAAGCTACGGAGAAGACCCTCACGAGGAGGCGCCTCGTGAGGAGAACGATGACCAAAACTGCTAAGGACCAGAAGACCTCCTCACGAGCCCCTGCTGGTGAGGAGAGGAAGCACGCCCACGTCAGCTCAGCGCGTTTGCGTGTAGAGCAAGAAGATAACGGGAAGAAGACCGCGTACCGCCCACGCTACCCCCGACAAGGAGGAGACCAACTTTCATTGTGCCTGCCCAAAGCGGCACAATGGTTGTTGGCCACCCCCCTAAAAATAGCGTGGACGGTGCAGGGCGCCAGAGGAAGACGTCAGCTTCCTCCACCCACTCCGGTGGACCGGCGCCACTACTCTACGAAGACTACGTCCACAGAAGAATAGAGTCTACAGCTGTCCTCCCTCCTTGGCCGTGTGTGGTTGCCCCTTCCCCAAGAAGATAAGGGGAAGGAGGACCTTGGCGCTATAAAAGGAGGGGGAGGCCACCCCTTAGGGGAGATGGGATCTTCATCTTCTTCAGGCTGCTAGCTGGGCATGCATGTTCTTCAACCTCTGGCCAGCTAGAGCTTTGTAACCAAGACATTGTACTCCTCGCGAGGTGTCGCGTTGCAATACAAGAAGGCAGGAAGTAGGGGTTTTACCTCACCACGAGGGCCCTGAACCTGGGTAAGGCTCGGCGTCTCTCTCTGTAGTGCGTAGTGCGTTCGACCACTCGAGGCTTCCGTCACCGTGTTTCGTTGCGATCCTAGATCTCACACGTTCAGCCCCCTGCGTTCGAATCTTTGGGTCCGTCGCGTGGTACCCCGTGTTCTTGCGACACGAAATCCATCGACATTTGGCGCGCCAGGTAGGGGGCTGTAGTGTGTTTTCTCCTAGATCTGCTTCGACATGGCCGACGCCAACGCAAGGCTCGAGCGTCTTCGCCGTCGCAATGCTGCCCGGGGGCAAACCGAGCCCATCTTCCGTCGTCGTGAAGCTTCGGCCGAAGAGGAAGAGGAGGAAGATCTGGAGTCCTCCTACCTCCCGTCCGGGCGTACAGAGCCTTCGCTCTCCTTCACCGCCACCGCCACTTCTTGCGCTCGTTCTGGGAGTCAGCTGTCTCCTGCGCAGGCTCTCGCCATGGCGCAGGAGCTGCTGCGCTATCAACCCACCGATGACGGGCGTGAGGGGTGGCGCGCTCGAATCGCCGAACTCGTCGCCATCGCCAACGAAGACCCGGCCCAGGGAGGAGCCCAGGGCGCGGGAGATCCAGATCCGGCGGCGGGGCGTCGCGCCCCGGGCGCCGGAGATGGAAGGGCCAACAAGGCCAAGAAAGTGGTTTCCCGCGCCGCATCTTCGCCGCGCGGAGAACCTAGCTGCCAAATCGTCCAACGCGCTCCGGAAGACGCACGCGTCTCCCTCGAGCGCCGCCGCGAAAATCATGACCGCGCCATCGATGACATCGGCGAAGCTGGCAAGAACGTCAGGACCCCCGGCGACCCTATCTACAACCCCGGGTGTCTTGCTCTCACTAGCCAGCAACGCTACGTCGTCTGGCCTGACAAGTTCAAGCCGGACATTGGCGCGCGTTATGATGGGACCACCAACCCCGTCGAATTCCTCCAACTCTACGTCGTCGCCGTCCAGGCCGCGCGTGGAGATCAGCGTGCCATGGCCAATTGGTTCCCCATGGCCCTCAAGGACGCTCCGTGAACTTGGCTCATGAATCTTCCTCACGAATCCGTGACTTCATGGAAGGATTTATGTCGTCACTTCGTTGCCAACTTCATGCCCACGTACGAGCGCCCCGCTACCAAGAATGATCTTAAGGCGGTGCGTCAGTACAAGGGCGAGACGCTTCGTCAGTATATTCAGCGCTTCAGCTAGATGAGGAACAAGATCCCCAGGATCTCTAACGAGGAGGTCATCTCCGCGTTCTCCACGGGCATCTCCGACATCAAGATGAGGGAGAAGCTGTCCGTGAATGACGAGCTGACTTCCGTTGTCAGGCTCTTCGAGATCGCCGACCGCTGCGCCAAGGCCGAGGAGGGGAGGCTCTTCGTGCATAACTTGCCGGAGGCGCCTCCCCCAAAGCCAAAGTCCAAAGACCCCAAGCGAAAGGAGGCCGCTGTCCTCGCGGCAGAGCCAGACCATAAGCAACGCCGCGGGGACCGCTCCGAACGCGACAAGGGCCGACGTCGCCGCTACTGCATTCTCCACAAGAAGGACACCCACAATACCGATGATTGTTGGTTTGTCCGAAAGTTTCATGAAGAAAATGGTGTCTCCAAGCGCCGCGGGGGTGGCCGCAGCTACGACAATAGTGGATCCCGGGGCGATCGCCGCGACGACGACCGCGAGGAAGGTCGCCGCCGCGAGGGTCTGTCTCGAGCCGATCCCGAGCCGCTGCCGCTGCCCCCACCAGCAAATGATCATCGGGAGGAGAACCAAGGGGGCTATCAAGAGCCGCGAGACTTCGCCGCTTGCCTCCTGGGTGGAGCTCAGGCTCCTTTGTCTAACCGACACTTCAAGCAGCTGTCGCGAGAGATCGCGGCAGCACAGCCCAACGTCGGCAACCGCCTAATGAAGTGGTCAACGTGCAAGATCGGCTTCGACGAAGAGGACCATCCGGCCTCCACCAGGGGCGTGGGCACAATTCCTCTCTTGTGCACGCCAACCATCAACAACGTCGCCGTAAATCGCACTCTCATCGACGGAGGGGCGGGCCTCAACATCATCTCGGTCAAGATCTTCGAGAAGATGCAGGTGCCGTACCACCGGCTCATGCCGACTCGGCCATTCTTCGGGGTAACCGAAGGGTCTACAACGCCAATTGGGCAGGTAAGCCTGCCCGTCACCTTCGGCACCCGGGACAACTACAGGACGGAAAGCCTCGACTTCGACATCGCCTACATCGCCCTGCCGTACAATGCCATCCTCGGCTACCCAGCCCTGGCAAGGTTTATGGCCGCGACGCACCATGGCTTCAACGTCCTCAAGATTCTGGGCGTCAACGGCACGATCACCGTGCGCTGCAATGAGAAGGATGCTCTCCGATCAGTGGAGCATGTTTACCGTGAGGCCGCCACCGTGTTCCCCGCCGACGAAGATCTCCTGGAACACTCCGGCGACCTCGCGAGGAAGAAGCAGCTCGTATCCCAAGAGCGGGCTGCAGCGAAGAAGGCCTCTCTCGAGCCCCATCCGCTGGGTTCGACAGGGAAGAAGTTCGCCGCCTCGGCATCGCCTACTCCAAGCGAGGACCTGGTCCATCCAATGCTGGACATGAGCATTGGGGAAGCTGCGGTACCCTCAGGCAGGAGGCCCCAGTTCACCCAAGAGCGCTCTGCGACCAAGAAGATCCCGCTTCAGGCTGGGGGCTGCGACAACTTCGTCACCATCGGGGCAGGGCTTTCCCCCAAATAGGAAAGCGCGCTCGTCACCTTCCTGCGGGCAAACTCTGACATGTTCTCTTGGACTCCGTCAGATATGCCCAGCGTTCCCAGGGAGGTGATTGAGCACCACTTAGCCGTGTGCCCCCAGGCACACCCCGTGAAGCAGAAGACTAGAAAACAAGCGCAAGAGAAGCAGGACTTCATAGTCAAGGAAATAGAGAAGCTGAAGAAGGCCAAGCTGATACGCGAGGTAGCCCACCCCACCTGGATTGCAAATCCGGTGGTTGTTCCAAAGGCAAACGGCAGTGGGCGCCTCTGCGTGGACTTCACAAGTCTCAACAAGGCCTGCCCAAAGGATCCTTATCCGCTCCCAAGGATAGATCAAATCGTCGACTCCACCGCCGGCTGTGACCTCCTTTGCTTCTTGGATGCTTTCTCCGGCTATCATCAGATCAAGATGGCAAAGGAGGACGAAGAGAAGACCGCCTTCATCACGCCTTGTGGTGTGTACTGCTACGTCTGCATGCCCTTCGGTCTGAAGAACGCAGGAGCCACCTTCCAAAGGCTCATGCGCAAGGCCTTGGGGGCTCAGATGGGAAGGAACGCAGAGGCCTACGTCGACGACATCGTCGTCAAGACTCGCGAGGGCCACACCTTCATCGAGGATCTGGAGGAAACATTCGTCAACCTGAGAAAGGTAAAAATCAAGCTCAACCCCGCCAAGTGCGCCTTCGGCGTACCATCGGGAAAACTGTTGGGGTTCCTCGTGTCCCATCGTGGGATAGAGGCGAACCCTGACAAGGTCAAGGCCATCGAAGAAATGCGTCCACCGCGCAGCCTCAAGGAGATGCAATGCCTCGCGGGATGCATGGCAGCCCTGGGGCGCTTCATCGCGAGGAGCGGGGAAAAAGCCTTGCCCTTCTTCAAGCTCATGAAGCGCGCTGGGAAGTTCGAGTGGACTCCGGAAGCCGACAGGGCCTTCGCTGAGTTAAAAAGGTACCTCACGAGCCCACCGATCATGGTTGCCCGAACCACCCGTGAGCCCTTGCTACTCTACATCGCGGCAACTCCAAGGACTGCAAGTGCCGTCCTCGTTGCGGAGCGAGACGCCAAGGTGATCGCCAAAGAGGAGGCCAATCCTCTAAGCTCGGGGGCTCCTCGCGAGGAAGGGGCCGCTCCATCTCCCGACCCTCGAGAGGAACCGCCCACGGCATCTCTGCCGACCGAGCCGCTCTCTCAGAGCAACGCTCAAAAGCCTCCTGAGGAGGAGCCTTCCGAAGGTGTCATCAAGGTGCAAAAGCCCGTGTACTTCGTCAGCACGGTACTGCGCGACGCGCGGGAACGCTACACCATGCAGCAAAAGCTGCTCTACACCCTGCTCATCGCTTCGCGGAAGCTACGCCACTACTTCCAGGGTCACCCGATCAAGGTGGTAACCGATCGTCCCCTGGAGACCATCCTACGCAATCCCAACGTCACCGGGCGGGTGGCAGAATGGGCCGTGGAGCTTCAACCCTTCGAGATCTCCTTCAAAACTACAAAGGTAATCAAAAGCAAGGCTTTGGCCGAGTTCACTGCGGAGTGGACCGATCCGTTCGCCAACGAACCTCCAGAGGAGGAGTCAACGCTCCCAGGAGAGGAGGCCCCAGGCCTCTGGGTCATGCACTTCGATGGCGCCTTCAACCTCCCTGGCGCGGGAGCTGGTGCTGTCCTCACCTCTCCCTCTGGAGACAAGCTCTTCTACGACGTGCAGCTCTGCTTCAAGCCTGAGAGCAAGGTCTCCAACAACATCGCGGAATACGAAGGACTACTCGCCGGCTTAAGGGCGGCAAACGCTTTGGGCATCAAGCGCCTCATCGTCAAGGGAGATTCACAGCTGGTTGTGAACTTCTCGAACAAGAGCTACACTCCAAAGGATGAGCACATGGCGGCCTATCTCGAGGAGCATCGAAAGATGGAAAAACGCTTCCAAGGTTTGGAGCTGAAGCACATCCCGAGAGGAGAAAATGTGGAAGCCGACGAGATCGCCAAACGCGCCTCTCACCGCCTGGCACAACCCGCCGGCGTCTTTGAGGAGCGTCTCTTCAAGCCGTCCGCTTCTCCACCGTCATCTGGATCTGACCCTCCACCTGCCCTGCCGCCACCGCCGGAGCAGGGGGCTCCAGACTACGGGCCTCCTTCGGGTGACCGCGTCCTTCTGGCATTGGCACGGCAGGAGGGATTGGATTGGATTCTCGAGCTCAAGGCTTTCCTCACCAGCAGCAGGCTTCCCGAGGATGAAGAGGAGGCCGAAAGGATCGTACGCCAAGCTTCGGGCTACTGCGTCAAGGATGGTGACTTGTACCGGCGTCGCCCAAACGGCGTCGCTCTGAAGTGCATATCTACTCACCAAGGCCAAGAGCTTCTCAGGGACATCCACGCCGGTGAGTGCGGCCATCATGCTTCTGCTGCAACTCTAGCTGCGAAGGCATATCGAAGCGGTTTCTACTGGCCTTCGGCGCTGGGAGATGCAGCGGAGATGGTCAAGAGGTGTGAGGCGTGCCAATTCCATGCCAAGCAAATTCACCAGCCGGCGCAGGAGCTGCAAACCATCCCACTCACTTGGCCCTTTGCGGTTTGGGGGCTGGACATCCTCGGCCCATTTCCCAGAGCGCAAGGGGGCTACCGCTACCTCTACGTCGCCATCGACAAGTTCACCAAGTGGGTGGAGGTGGAGCTGGTGTGCACAATCCCGGCCAGGTCCGCAGTCAAGTTCATCCGTGGGCTGGTCTGTCGCTTTAGTGTGCCTAACCGCATCATCACCGACAACGGCAGCCAGTTCACCAGCGGACTGTTCTGGGAGTACTGCGCGTCGGCCAGCATCAAGATCTGTTTCGCCTCCGTCGCCTACCCCAGGAGCAATGGTCAAGCCGAGCGCGCCAACGCTGAAGTGCTCAAAGGGCTCAAGACGAAAAGCTTCAACGCCAAGCTCGAAGCCTGCGGCAAAAAATGGTTAGACAACCTCCAATCCATCTTGTGGTCCATCAGGACCACCGCCACCAAACCCACTGGAGAGACTCCTTTCTTCCTGGTCTATGGGGCGGAGGCTGTTCTTCCCACCGACGTCAAGTTCGGGTCGCCAAGAGTGCTCGCCTTCGACGAAATTCACCAAGAGGACCTCATCAAGGATCGCCTCCTCCTACTCGAAGAAGCTCGGTGCCAAGCCGCGCTCCGCGCCGCGAGGTACCAACAAGGACTACGCCGCTACCATAGCCGCCATGTTCGAGCAAGAACTCTGGAGGTCGGCGACCTGGTGCTGAGGAGAATACTTTCTCGCGAGGGCCTGCACAAGCTGTCTCCAATGTGGGAAGGACCCTTCAAGGTGACGCACATCGCCAGGCCGGGCTCGGCGCGGCTGGAAACCGCAGAAGGCATGCCGGTGGGGAACCCGTGGAACATAGCTCATCTGCGAAGGTTCTACCCTTAGGTTCCTCATGAGGAGAAAAAGACCGTTTTCACGGCACTTGTATCAGCTCAACCTGCTCTTAAGCACTGATATTAAGTTAATGCGCAATATAGCGCCTCTGCTTAGGCATGACATCAAAATGGCATGAAGTCCATTTATTTTCTGTTGTACTCCACGCGGAAGGGGGCTAGGCACGGTGTCTATGCTGGGGCCTTCGCCCGGAAAACAGCAAGCCCGAAAAACCCGAAGGGAGCGAGCTCTGGTCGGGGGCGACGGCCCTGTTATCGATCACCTCCAAATACCCATGGTGCTTAGTTCCTCGCGAAGTACACCGGAAAATAAAAAATCTTCGAGGAAAGTCCAAGGTGTGCCCAAGGCACCCGCTAAGGACCAGCACCTCGTGAGCAACCCTCACGAGGAGGCAAGGACGCGTCGATGCATCAAGCATCCGCAAGAAGATTCCCTCTATCGAGGAAGGCCTAACGTGGCAGGATTATTGAAGACCAAGGCCGCTCCGATCATCTTGCGAAGGAGACGCAGATCCGGAGGTCCGCGCTAGGCCCTTCACCTCGTGAGCAACCCTTGCGAGGTGTCGACGGTCTCTGGGCTCTCTTAAGCGTCGACGTTTTCACGTCTGTGAGGGTCCAGCTTCCCTCAACAACGAGGAAGGCCCCGTGAATCGCCACGCGCGGCAATTTGCTCCTAGCTGCTGGCACAGATAGTGCCGCGCTCCTCCACGATGGAGAAGGTCCCTGTGCCGGTCACAGGGGCATCTTATTCGCCTTCTTTTTTCGTTTGTTTTATCGATTTGTTTTTCCGTTTTTGGGGATTTGGGGTTTTTTCTTTTTCAACTCTTTCTTCAACTTCTTGTCTCGGGAATAGTCCAATGTGTCGTCAGCGCCGACCCCATCTTGAGCTCTGAGGCGAAGGGAGGCCTCCCGTTGACGCTAACAGCTCATCAGGGCTCTCGAGCGTGCGAATGACCAGGACAATGAAGAGCAGTGAGAAGCGAAATGCAAGACAGCTAAAAAGCGGACTTCATTGAAGTAATCCCACCGAAGGGAGGAGCAAAAGCACGGGGGGCATACCCCGCCGGCGAAGACTACACGACAAAAGAGGGGAGGAGACTAGCTCCCCTCCCCAGAAGACTATCGCGCCAGGACCTCCTCTTCACTGCGCCGCGGGCTGGGGGTAGGTGCGGCGGACGCCACCGACGGTGAAGATCCGCACCGTAGCCTCCAGCGTCCCCAGCTTGAAGCGGAAGACGAGGTGGTCGCCGACGCAGAGGCGATGGCCGAGGGCGAAGGCCCTCCAGCGGCCGGAGAGGACGGCGTTGCCACCCACCCCGAGGAGGATATCCACAGGCCAGAAGAGATCTGGCCTGCTCTGCTCCCCCAGGGCGATCTCCCCGGCGGCCGCGCCGGGGGCGTAAACCACCCTCCGGACTGCGTCGGGCAGCCGGAGGGAGTTGAAGCCCGGGGCGTCGACGACGACGAGGAGCTCTAGGAAGCGGGACCCCGGGCTGATGAGGGGTCCCAGCATCGCCACCGCTAGGTGGCGCGGAGTGGCCACCACTCCGTTCGTCGGCGGGGCCGGAAGATCTGCAGCAGGGGGAGGAGGGCCCAGGGCGGCCTCCACCTCCCGGAGGACTCGGTCAATGCTCCCCGGAGCGCGGGGAGCGGGCGCCGCCGCCAGCGGCGACGGCGAGTTCAGGGCGCCACCAGCTGCAGGACCCCTAAGGGTCAGAGTGTCGGAGGCCCCCGTGGCGGCGCGGCTCGCCTCGTCCTGCCTCGGCGCGCCAATGCGAAGGGGGCCACCGGCGTCGGGCGTCCATCGAGCCGGGATCTTCGCCTTATTCCCGCTGCCCGGGGGGCGTCCGCGGCGTTTCACTCCAGAGTTCAATCCAGCGGCGACGGAGGAGTTGGAAGGATCCATGAGCTCAGGGGCGTGGAAGCAGAAATGGCATGGGAGGAAGGAGGTGAAGTGCCGGAGGTCTCGAGGAGGATCTATTTAAGGGGGGGCGTCCGGCGTCGATGCGTCAAATCCCTGCGTGGGAATCGAAGCGTTGGCGCAGTGCTCCGCAGTCAAGCGACGCATCATTATGACGGTTTGACGCCTCGGAGACTGCAGCGTCGCCCGCCGTTTCGTCTCGCCAGCTGCGGCCGCGCCACGTGTCCGCAGCCTCTGCCTCTTCACATGGTCCTCTGACCGCGCAGTTGACGCGTGCCGTTGGAGGGCCCAGCAGCTTCTGGGGCCCCCGGACCTTCGCTCCCTCAAGAGGGCGCGTTTGCGGGCCGGGCTCCCGGGGGCTACTGTCGGTGTTCTGGATACCAGGGTATCCCGATTCACCTGCTCCTGGGCCCCGTCATCGGCCCATCTTCAGCCCAGGGGAAAGACGACGACCCAAGCTACGGAGAAGACCCTCACGAGGAGGCGCCTCGTGAGGAGAACGATGACCAAAACTGCTAAGGACCAGAAGACCTCCTCACGAGCCCCTGCTGGTGAGGAGAGGAAGCACGCCCACGTCAGCTCAGCGCGTTTGCGTGTAGAGCAAGAAGATAACGGGCAGAAGACCGCGTACCGCCCACGCTACCCCCGACAAGGAGGAGACCAACTTTCGTTGTGCCTGCCCAAAGCGGCACAGTGGTTGTTGGCCACCCCCCTAAAAATAGCGTGGACGGTGCAGGGCGCCAGAGGAAGACGTCAGCTTCCTCCACCCACTCCGGTGGACCGGCGCCACTACTCTACGAAGACTACGTCCACAGAAGAATAGAGTCTACAGCTGTCCTCCCTCCTATAATGTAAGATACATGGGATAACCCAAGAGATCCGGCCTATGACCTGTGTTCTGGATCTAGAGGGCATTGCCCTGGAATAACTCGTGGCTTTTACAGCCTTATTTTCCTACTCTATTTATTCGCCTATGTTGCTTGGGTCTTCTCTTTTTCTCCTGTGGACTTCTCTTGCTCTGGTGGCTGTACCCAAGGTTTCTTTACTTCTAGTTCCTTGGGGTTTCCTTCGAGTTGCTGCGTGACTCCTGTAGTCGTGCTTTTTTTTGTAGTTAGGTTCCCCGTAGCTTGCCATCATGCCAAAGTTTTGGGCCATCTTATGAAATTCCTTGTCGCATAGGTCTGATAACTCGAAGCTTCCTTTGACCGTAATAATTCCTTTGGGTCCTGGCATTTTTAGTACCAGATAAGTGTAGTGTGGCACTGCCATGAATCACGAAAACGCGGGTCGCCCGAGGATCGCATGATATTGTGATGGCCAGTCCATGACTTCGAAGTCGAGTTTCTCCCTTCTGTAATTTTGCCGATTTCCGAAGCAAACGTTAAGTGCTACTCGACCAAGTGGATAGTTAGCGCTCCCTGGGACTATTCCATGAAAGGAGCAATCTGTTGGCTTCAGGAACTCTAATGAAATGTGCATTGCCCGTAGGGTTTTTGCGTAGATTAAGTTTATTCCGCTTCATGCGTCCATGAATATTCTGTCGACATCGTACGTCCCTATTTGAGCTTTGAGTACCAAGGGCGCGTTTCCTGGCCGAGGTACTGTTATTGGGTGATCGTCTCTGCTGAATTCTATGGGTTGCTCTGACCAATGTAGATATTCCGTTGTTGCTGGAGGTGAAGTTATTGCGAGGTTAACTTGTCGAGTTATGCTTTTCTCCTCTTTGTTCGACTTGGGCACTGGTTGTATCATTGCTGTGATGTGCCCTTTAGATGGAACATATCCTTCATCGTCGTCGCGTCCCTGGTTTGTTTGATCTTGGCCCTTGGGAGCTCCACTGTTTCCTTGTTGGGTTGCAGGTGTGTTGCTTGTGTTTCCTTCGTATCCCTGCCGTTTTGCCTCGGCTTGCTTGTTGAGTGCTGCTTCTTGTAGTTTCAAGAACGTGGTGCAATCTTTCATTGCGTGTCTAGATACTCGCTTCCCATCGACGAACGCAGAGTGAATATGACATGGTCCGTTGAGCATATCTTCTAGTGATGGGTTGTACTCTCTGGATTTCCTTGGCGGAAATTTTTTGTAATCTTCTTTCCCGTAGCTGCAGTATCCTGAACTTTTACGGTCGTTGCCTTGGTAGCTGTTGTCTTTGTATCCTGCGGCTACTTGGCTATGAGAGCCGTAATTGTCGTAATTGCGGGATCTTCTTCTTTGACCTCCGTATCTGTTTCCTCTTTCATCTTCTGGTGACCGCGTGCGTTTATTGTTGCACGCATCTTCTCCATCTGTGAACCTATTTGCCACATCCATTAGATCTTATACTGTTGTTGGCTTGATTCTGCCCATCTCTTCGACTAGGTCTCCTCGTCGTAACCCGACTATGAATGCGTCTATTGCTCTTTCATCCGAGACTTCGACTGCCAAATTTTTGATTATACTCCATCTTTGGATATATGCTCTTAATGTTTCCCCGCGTTGTTGCACGCAGGCTTTGACTTCTTCTATGGATGATGGCCGCTTGTACGTCGACTTGAAGTTGCTTGTAAATTGTTTTGTGAGCTCCTCCCAGCTTCCAATTGTTTCCTTTCCTAGTTTGCTTAACCATGACCTTGCTGCACCGGTGAGGTGTAGTTGCAAACTTTGCATTGCTATTTCCCTGGTTCCTCCTAATAGTTTTACTGCTTGTAGATAATCTGAAAGCTATGACTGTGGCTCCTGCGATCCGTCGTACTTTTGCTGGTCATGGGGTAATTTGAAACCTTTGGGTACTGGCGTGATGTGAACCCTATGGGTAAAGCATGGCGCCCCCATCTCCTTTTCCTCATCTTCGTAGTCATATGTTCTGTTGGGGGTTCTGGATCGTCGGGTTCCTTTGTTCTTTGGACTATTGTATCATCCTGGTGACGGTGTCCTGGATCGGCGACTTCCACTTCTGTGCCGAGGACTGTTGTGACGGTGTGGTGATCTTGGTTTATGCGTTCCTTTGTTGCGATATGCCTCCTCCTCTTTTGCTAATAATTTATTGCCTACCATCTTCAATCCATTTAGCGCTGCTCGGTGCATATGTTCCCTCAGGTCTCCTGGATTTGGTCGTGTTGTATGCAGGTACGCTTGAGCTGCCACCAATGCTGCTTCCGGAGTTTTTGGGAAAATATTTCCTTGCTCGTCGACCGATAGGAAGGACGAGTCGAGGTTTTTCGAGATACTTTGCCTTTCTGAGTACTCTAGATTCTCATATCTTGACCCATGTCGATGATGCCTTCTGTTTGTGTACGACGCGTCGCTACGTGCTCTGCGAGCAGCATCGCTTGCTGCAATGGCTGAGTCCTTCCTTTTCTGTATTTCAATTTTCTCCTTTGCTAGTTGCTTCGCCTGTTGTCTCAGGGCGTAATGATATCCCAAAAGCATGTTTTGGCTGGAATTTGTTGGTATTGGCGTGCCGTGTTCCACGGCTGTCTTGATTTCTCTCCACTCATCGGCTGATAGTCAAACTTTTACCCTTGTTGTGAGGGAGTCAGCGGTTTCTCCTTCTGCTAAGTGATTTGCCCCTCTGTTTATGTTTGCTGGATTAAGCACTGGGTTGTTGTTGTCGTCGAGTTCTTCTGAATTATCTCCTGTGATTGCGAGTATCTGGTATCGATTGTCGAGTTTGCTGTTGTGACTTGAGAAGATCGAGTCGTCATCTTCAGAAAGTTCTAGTCCCGTCTTCCAGGTGTCTGTTGATTGATCTGAGGTGTCATCGTGGCAGATCATGAGATCTTCGAGTTGCACTTCTAAGTCAAAATTCTTCATGGTTCCGTCGCCTCCTGCGATTTTTCCTTCTTCTGCTTCTACTAAGCTGACCGGCGAGTTTACCTCGCTAGAAGAGCCTTCTGATGATTCCGACATTGCTACTGTCTCGGGTTCACTTGCCGACGGACCCGTTTTCGTCGGGTCTAAAAGGCGAATCGAACCTAGTGATCCGACGCGAAAGTTTAGACTTCCGATCATCAAATCCATATCTTGATCCATACTCTCAAATACTTGCGTGAAACTTGACTGGTGAGGTTGAAAATCGACGGTTCCGAAGGGTATCTGAATTTCGTCGACTTGCGAGTTGTTGTTGGCTAAAAGCGGAAAAGCCGTCGAGTTCATGATGCCAACGCCCTTCATCCCCACGGTTGGTGCCAATTGACGAGGGTTAAACTCGACAAATGTCCTAGATGAAGGACTTAGGATCGGGGAGACAGGGCGTCGGATGAAATCGAAGGTAAACTCAGTCGAACAAGGTGGTTATGAAAGTAAACATGGGTGTAAAACCTGGCTTGCTTTCAATCTGTCCCACACCGTCCCCTCCTAGCCCCTTTATATATGTGGCCAGGTCTCAAGGATCGGGTGGGATCCGATACAGATTACAATATCGATATACGACATGAACTTGTATTTCGATTAATATTACAATTGGGCCTACCTTAACGGGCCTCAGGGGTACTCAACTGACGGGCTCTATTATCTATACCCTTGTCAGTCACTCTTCAGGTTTCAAAGGATTTGAAGGACTTATCCTTAGGCTTTGAACATCAAAGCTCAAATAAAGAGGCATATAACCTGGTTAAGCTTTATTTATGAAGACCAAGGGGCGGAGTTTGGTTTTCATCCACCCAAGAGCTTGTGTATCCCATATTACCTTGTGTTTTAATAGAAGACGTCAAATCTAAAAAAAACTAGCGACAATACATTTTCGCTCTAGCCACAAGGGTATTGCGATTGACAACAATTCGATCGACGACATGGTCTGACACTGGTAGGCCCTCTTCTTCTCCTTCAAGGGGAGGGGGCGATCAACCAGCCCACACAAGAGTGCCTACTATCTTTTCATGAATACAAAGGAAAAGAGGTAAGATAACCACCCCGAGCCGGGACCCTTTATTAAACTTCTCATAGTCCGTTGAACTAATAGCCTTAAGTCAATATTGACAGGTGACTTCTCATTGAACAAGACATATTAAAGCAAAAGAAGTTCCATGTCGAGTCTGTCTCTTGAAACAGGTTGAAGGGGGCCAGCAAATGATGGCAAGTGAAGAAGTGAACCGAGGCTTAGCCTGAATGGTTGGGAGGTGCTGATACCTTTTTTACCACGCGAGATCTTGAGTTTGAGTGCCAGTGCTCCCGCTCTCTCCATGTATACACATCAAAACTCTTTTATTGAACTGCTTGGAGAACCGTCTAACCTCATGTCACATTTCTTTTAATGGAAAGGGAAGAAGTTTTCCGGTGCTATGCAAATCCGATCTGATGGTAACGATGAACAGCTCTATCTTGGTCTGCAGCCGGGACACATAGCATATGTAGGGGTGGGAACTGGTAGCGGATAGTCCATATTATCCGACATTCGTATTCGAGAAATTGAAAATGGATGTGGTAATATCCGAATTCGGGCAACTAGAAAATGGAAGTGGTAACTATCAGAATCCGTTTTTACAAATGCAAATACAAATGTGGTATTGAATTTTTAAGGAAATATGGATATGGAAATGGAAATATCCGCATCCGAATAAAAATTATATTAGCAAATATTAATAATTCTATCTCGATAAGACATTTATCTAATTAAAAAAGCTAGCAAAGTGGTCAAAAGTATTTTTTTTATGATTGAACTTCAAACTATTGTGTATTATATCATTATAAGGTTGACTTACTATAAGATACAAGTCTATTATTTTATTATTCGTAACCGTTTCATATTGAAAAAAACATCCGATCCATATTCGTATTCGAATAACATCCGCTCCGCATTCGTATTTGACAATATCCGTATTTGCATCCGTATTTGTTTTTTAAATATGAAAACGGATATGGGAAGAGCACTATTCGATCCGCATCTGATCCGTTTCCACCTCTAAGCATATTTGTGTTCATTTTGAGATATTGTCTTTGTTATTATGGTGGCGTGTGATTTCGTTTTAATGCGAGGTCACTTTGGAAAGTCCTGCGTGTTCAGCTGTTTGTTTGCCTTGGGTGTGATGTTATTTCCTTCGCGCCGAGCCGCCGAGCAAATGGAAACGCAGGCGGCAAGAAACGAAACGCGTAGCAGGCTCTATCGAATCCGATAGCAAGAGGGTGGCGCACCGCGGCGAAACAGTTACCGGCCATGGAGCGCTCCTTCCAAATTGAATCTAAACCAAATCCGATAGCAATATGGTGACGCAACCAGCCCGTTGAACAGTTACCGCCAGTCGAGCTCTTTTTCCGAATTGAATCCGGGTCTGTCTTGTGTTTGGAAATTTGGAGCGAAGTCGTCATTACCATGTCTGCATATATGCCGTCGATCCACAGCAAGACGCCTACAGCTCCTCCATCACCCCCGATCGCGTTTTCCTAGCAACCAAGCAATCGATTGATCGAGCGCCATGGCCGCCCGCAAGCGACCTGCCGCCGTCCTCGACGCCGGCGAGGGGGCGACCACGAGCTGCAGCAAGAGGATCCACACCAGCATGGGGAGCACCGACGAGTACGAGGATTTTTCGCCCATCGGCACGGGCAGCTTCGGCGTCGTCCTCAAGGCGCGCCACCGCGCCACCGGCAAGACCGTCGCCATCAAGGCCCTCTCCTCGACGGACGAGACCGAGGAGGCCCCTGACGTCGCCGAGGCCGAGCTCCTGAGCGAGGCCCGACTCCTGGAGGCATGCAGCGGGAACCCTTACGTGGTGGGCTTCGAGGGCCTGGTGCGCGACTCGGTCACCGGAGACACCTGCCTCGCCATGGAGTACATCGCCGCGTCGAGCCTCGAGACCTTCCTGTGGGACAGGCGCCGCGCTCCGCCGCTCACGGAATCAACAGTCCGCGCCCTAATGTGGAAGCTACTCACCGGGGCCAAGCTGATGCACGAACGCCACGTCGTCCACCGGGACATCAAGCCGGCCAACATCCTCGTCGGCGAAGACGGCGACCTCGTCAAGATCTGCGACCTCGGGCTGGCGATTTCCATGTCCGAGCTTCCGCCCTACACCCAGGCCGGCTCCGCATCCTACATGGCGCCCGAGATGCTGCTGGAGAAGCCGGACTACGACACCCTCGTCGACACATGGTCGCTTGGATGCGTCATGGCTGAGATGCTCACAGGCAAGACACTGTTCCTTGGCGAGGATGATGAAGAGATCGAGTTCGACGACGAGATAGGCCAGCTCTGTAGTATCTTCCGAGTGCTCGGCATGCCGGATAAGAGGACGTGGCCGGGATTCACGTCTCTGCCGCTCACCGCCAAGGCGCTACCACTGCTACCGGCGGCCAGGCACAAGCACAGCAGTCTACGGGATATCATCCCTGAAGAGAAGCTTTCCAAGGAAGGATTCCAGGTGTTGCAAGGGCTTCTCACCTGCAACCCCAACAAGCGCCTGACGGCAGCCAAGGCGCTCAAACTCCCTTGGTTCGCCACCGTTCCTCGTCCCGCCGCTGCGAAGGTCGATGCTTTCGTCGAGCTGCCAAGAAAGAAGCCCCCTCGGATCAAGTTCATCTTGCGAGCGAAACCAGAGCCGAGGCCAGAGAAGATCACGTTCAAGATTCCACTGGCGGTATGGAATGCACAACGGGTGTAAAGCTGCCCCAGATGTAACTATGTTTGTATGATCGATCCATGTAGATTTTTTTTTCCAAGTTGCATTCGAATTGTAGAGTAACGATGTAACTGGCTCGTGCAAATTTGCAGAATATAGTTGTTTTTCTTTCTTCCTGATTGTGTGGAAGATTGTTTAACTCAGAGAAATGAATCTGCTCTTGCCTTTACATTATTTGTCTGTGTCATATATCCACGGTTTAAGAATGTGTCATGCTTGTTGTTAAGTTAACTATTTGTATATCCACGGTTGAACATCGTATACTGTTTAACTCAGGGTGTTGAAAGATGGCGATGCCAACGCGCAATTCTTCATGAAAAAAAAGTTTCCACATACTCCCTCAATGGCCAGCCACCTGTACATGGATTTGACGGAATATTTCACCAATTTTCTCAAACGCCCAATGTTGTTCAGAAATAAACACAGGCTGCAAAAGGTCCATAAGTTGCTCCCAGTTCACCATGTTTTCAGCACCAAAAGATATAAAACGACATCCCAGGAATGAAAAACAACCTCATACTAGACTGCTGTTGAGTTTTGCGTGGTAAGATCACTGCCCGTCTCCAAGCATTGGTGCAAGCTCTAAGGAAAATACTACATTATCTTATAGAACTACAAAAATAGCGCCAGGACATAAGCCGTGAGATATACAAAGGATCATCAATTTCACCTATTCCAAAAGTCAAATTTCCACCACAGATACAATATCCTCCCATAACAAACAAGCGATGAACACAAGGGTGCTGGTTTTGTTTCCAACGGTTGCGACTCTGGCCTTTCCCGAATTACGAAGTCCTCTACCAGTAGCACCCATGATGGAAAGTTGGGCAACCTTCAAATGTTTGCTTTTTTTCCGAGTCTTCCTTCAACGATCATTCTTCAAGCTCTGTAAGAACAGAGCTCGAATCAGTGAAAGATGCACACATCTGAGATGTTAGGCGTTTATTGTTCGAAAATATAAGTTTGGTATTTGCACATACCAGTCTTCTAAAAGATCCGCCATGTACCAACTTTTTCAGCTTCTCCGCATCAGATTTTGCACGGTCCAGAGCCTGCAGAAATAAGCAGGTTAACCAAGACAACTTTATTTATGGGATATATGCAATATATGGTTAACCATTATCTTGTTTGATGAACATGATCCCTTCATTCAACATAATCGTAGCTCTTAAAGAGCTAAAATTCAGTTTCATCCTTGCCTCTCAAGGAGCATGCAACAAGGGTTGGAAGACAGTCACACTTTGAAGTACCACTAGCAGTAGCGTTTTTTTTCACTATTGATGCAACTAAATTCAAAGTCTCGTGATTTTCCAAATTTATGTCCGCTGTTATTTTCATTGCCTGCTTCATTCTAGCAAGCTTAGGTGAAATACTGATTATTCAATTCCTTCCACTGTCAAACATGAGATGATATAATAATCAGTTAAGTATCATTGAAGCATCAACCTACTAGCTATGCACAATAAACAGTTGCCTTCAAACACAGTTAATAGCAGGTAAACATTGTGATTATAGCCGGTTCTGTTCGATTACACCAGATCTGCATCTGCTACCATAAATAACCCACGCCGAAAGGTACCGAATATTTGAAGTTTGAATAAACTCAGCAACCTTATTGGATAACTGAAGGAAGTGTTTTATAAAAGTGCGGAAAATGCTTTGACTCGGTAATAATGTTTATATTTACCTGGATCAGAGATTCAACTCTACGCCTCATCCTGGTATGCATGAATCCTTCAGAACACTGTTAAAAAATAGCAGCAATTGAGTGCTTGCAAAGTTGTTACATAACACAACATATAGCATATCCAGGTAAATGTCAACCAAATCCACCAAGTGATGGGAATTAGACTGTTTTGGAGCTATTTCAGGGAACCACTAACTTGATAAAAAAACAAGGATCTCACCTTTACATGGTAGCTTACATAAGCATGAAAGGTTAACAAACTCCAAACTGTTTTGTCTAGCTTTCTACCTTCAACATGCCGAGGGGAAACAACTGCCATAAAGAAAGGCCGTGAGACAAATTGATATCTTTTTTTGTGGGTAGACAAATAAATATCTTGAAAGAACATGAAAAAGTAAGTTGGGAAATACAAATTACCAAAAGTAACAAAACCAGCGTTTGCATTTAGTGCATCAGCATTCATCCCTCTTAACTCAAGAGGAGGTGCTGGAGACCACATACAGGAAGGAGCGTTATTAAGTGCAGCAGTCCTCCTTGCTTCCACAAATTCCTACACATAACCATCAATTTTCATTTTTTTAAGTCAGCAAAATGCTTCCAGCAGATTACGGCTTCCCAAACGACTTCACATTAGATAATTTTGTGTACAATAAGTGAATTCCACTTGAACTACACACACATTAACTTGCACTGAATAGATTAATTAAATCACAGAATGATTGCAGTGCTGAAAGCCTAAGTATCAGTCTACTATAAATGAACATAAAGGTCAAACATAAGCTGAAAATGCTATAAGTGTCCACAATACCTGCAGAAACGAAGTCGCTAAGACAATATCGATGGAATCCTGGAACCTCATTGGATACACAATAGTAACTTTGTCTGCCTGGGAAGAACAATTAATTTCATCAAATTTCATATGGAGAAGATACGAATCAGAACCAGTAATACATCAAATACAGAAGTATTCCGAAACAACGAAATATGTCATTCACCTAGATTAGCATACCTAACAAATCACCTAGGTGTTACTTGCCAAGAAAACAATGATGTTCAAAGTAATATGCCTACATTTGGGATGGCTACTCTCATAGTCATACCTGGGGAGCAAGGAAAAATGATTCATTAGGACGGTGAACAAGGGCAACCAGCTTATCCACGTTAGGAGCTACTGTCTTTGAAGATAGATGCTTCAGCAGAAGCTTCAGGGGCGCCCCCAATACAACCTCCCTTACAGATGCAATTTGCGTCAACAAGGCATTCCGCTGCTCTGAAACATAAGGTAACAGCTAGTTAGATGAAGATTCAAATTAGAGCATGTATTAACTGGAGAACAAGCATGCAACTCCCTTGTTCAGAAGAACAAGCATGCAACTGCCTTGTTCAGAAGAACAAGCAGACAACAAATAGTGCAATTGGCCAGTGAGGCATGGAAAAAAAGTTCAATACTTACCAAATTGCAGTGCATAAGTCAAGAATAAAAATGACTAAAAAGACTTGGCATCATTAAACATATTTACAGCACAAATTCGACAAATTCGAAGATGCCAATAAGTTGACTCCAGAAGAATTATAGAATTAACATATAGAAAGTAATACGGAGCTCCTATAAATAGGACACAGGAAACTTAAGAGCCCTCCATTTTCCTTCCATTTAGAAAAATAACCTGCTTCCATGATCTAGGCAAACTACATCTACGCTTGCCGAAGTTTTGATCAACCAAGGGTATCGTACCGCACATATCTGACATCTTTTGGAACATTATTATCCCCAGGGATCCTACACTCAAAAAGATGAAGCTATTTCCAACCATCAATCGCACCAAATGTACTATTTTGGCAAAGGATAACATCTAAGGTAGATACCATCAGCTAATTGATCATGTAACACAACAAGACAATGATAACCTTGGAAAGGGAACTCTAGAACCTTCATCTGACGGAAGCTTTGTTAAGTTTATCTTCATTGTGAGATCAAACCCATCCTTTGGAGGATCAAGAATTTGAACCACTGTCCCATAAGCCGCTTTTATAGCATCGATAGCACCGAGTGGAAGCCCGTCGTATAGAATAGCCTCAGGAGGTGCGAGGGGCAATGCCACTGATAGTAACATCACCTTCGGATTCCTCATAGAAAACTGCAGGAGAAATCCAATGTCCATCAGTATATGAAGCACAACCACAAGCTTATGTGCACATAAGAAAAACACACAGACTTGTTGCAGACAATCGCAATGTAAGTATTCCAATGTTGAGCAAATTTAACTTCACATTCAGCTCAATCTTGTAGTGCTCAGAGATCGATCAAGACAGGATTTATGAAGTAAGAAATTAGATAGCAAATGAACCCTCACTAGCACACCAACATTTCAGTACTGGCGAGATGAACATCATCGAATTCGACAATAGTTTAATGTTCTGTAATAATATAAAGAAAATAAGGTCGGAATACTTAAGACAGCACGCCGACATGGAGTAATGACCTGGATATGATACCGCACATCGTCGAACTCCACCGTGTGGCAATCGATGTCCACGCCCTTGTCGCCACTGCACAGCGAATGCTCGCATGAGCTACATCGGTATATCTCTTCGGACCACAAAGAAAAATCGGTCGGTGTAGATACGTACCTGAGGACGCGATCTTTTAAGATCTGGAGCAGGAACCTGGACGGGGACTGGAGCAGTATCATTCTCCCCTACCCAGATTTCCGGCGAGCCAGCCTTGCGCCGCTCCCACCGATTCCTAGACGAATCTGATCGAAATAGGAGGTGAAAGGCGCGTGGTACGGTGGTGCGGCCGCGCCTGAGCTGCCGGGGTTGCGGCGCCGCGCGAAGCCGACAGATCTGCCCCTCTGGGGGATCCCCGGCCGCCGGGAGATGCGATTCCAAATGGGAGACGAACGGGGAGAAGGGAGGAAGAAGAAGAAGAGAGTGGAAAATGAGTATTGTAAGGGGCTTCTTGCAAAACTGTCGGAAGCTTCAGCCTTGTTCAGGTGGGATCTCTTCCGAAATCTACCCTCCAATATAGATCTGACGGTTGACACCCCCACTTTTGTTTTAATTACTCTGGTAATTAGTTGCCTGGCCAAAGCCAACTCGAGGCTTCTCCGGCTCGAATGATCGGCGGCGGCGGACGCAGCAGGCGGCGCGGGCGTGCGCCGGCCGCCCTGCCCTCGAGCGCCGCCGCGAACCAAACCGAGCACTCCTTCTCTTGCTGGTTAGTGAAGTAGACGGTCTCTTCTTTCCCAGCTAAACTGACTCAATCCGCTCGATCTAAATCGGAGTTTTACTTAGCTTCCTCTGTCACCGCTCTGAAGCCCTCATACCACTTAACTACATGCTTGTGATTAAGCTTTCCAATCTATTTTGCTCATCGTGTATTAAACCATTGCCCCCTTTGGATAATTTTGTGTTAATTTTAAAAGTGGCTGTAATGTTCACTTATTGTGATTATGCGAACTCTAGGTATTGTGACTACAAGATTTATGCCTTCAACGACATGATATACAGTTTGGGGTGGAAACATGCTAGGTATGCTTTGGCTTAGCCCTTTGGAGGTTTTTTCTACTGTAATTTTCCTCATGCGTGCAAATTTCTCATAGCACCTTTTTTATCTATGTGATAATAGTGTAGCATCTATACCAAGATAAGTCAATTCTTTGTATCTGTTTGCCACATCTCTTCTGCATGGCTTATGTATATCATAGATCTGTACAGCAGACCCGTACTATTAACAAATGTGTAGATCAACAAATCTTCGTATAAATCAATTGATTTTGGAAGAATGTTGTCCATTAACCATACCAAAAGTTAAAACATATTCTGGCAGATCTGGCATGCTGAAGGTCGATACCAAAGTTAGCACCTGATAGCAATTCTTTTTTCCGAAGAACTTAAGTATTTACTCCTGTACTTCTTTTGTTCACTACTATTATAAATATCTGATTTTCTTGTTATACTGACTATGTAGAGCTTAGCCATTGATTGTCCTTGAACTTATGCCTAGTTAATTCCTTTTGGCAGATACACCAAAGCATGGTTTTCTATAGGAGTTTATTTCTCTCTCGTTGCTTTAATCGGTATATCTTTGGTAAGTTAAACATCATCATGAAAAATAATGAAATATAGTTGTTCATACTGTTATGTTTATGCAATGCGTATGCTAATCCTGAAGTTCGATACTACGCTCCTGAGTCATGTACTCTCATGATATCACTGTTTTTGCTACTGCTTAAATTATTTGATATTTAACTTGACAACGTATAATATTAGATGATTATGTGGCCTATACCTCATAGAACTTCCTGCCATAGTTTATATTCATCTATATGTGATCTGGGTATATGGTGGAAATCTTGAATATACTTCTGACAGCTGACAGGGCACTGAGATTTTTCACACGGTTTTTGACGCTATTTTTAAGGTTACTAAAGTTCACATAAGTGTGTGCATAGATTTGAAATTGACGCATCCGATAATCTACATCCTATTCAGAAGAGCGTAGATAAATGCTTTGTTTCTCCGACTTGCCAAAAGAGAGTTGGTTTCTGGTTTTCTACTTTCGTAGCTTATTTTTTCACACAAGGATTTCATTTCAGCTCTACTAGTCTTTACAAGATTTTCATTTTCCTATTAATGAATCCATTGCCTGCTGTTTATCTGCATATTTGACCTCATTAGTTCTTGAGCTGGCTTTGGAAGGTAGTTAACATATACTTATTACACAATTTTGGATAGTTATATTGTTCTGTTGCATTTCAGTTGCTAATGTGGGATTCAGTTGGTGCAATTAATGTTAGAAGTGGATCCGTTGGTGCCTGGTTACCAAATCTACTGGTGAGATATGCTTCTTTCTTACATTTTATCCCATTAACAACTTAGCACTCATTTTATTTATTGCAGGCTTCCAGCTTCAGCGTATCGATAATGGACACTCCAATCATCATAGCATCAACAATATTTTCAATTGCTTTTCATGAATTTGGGCATGCTATTGCGGCTGCAAGGTCTATATCTCGTCTGCTCGTGCACATCCACTAATTTTGTGTCATGCTGCTGATATGTTCATTGCTCAATTTGCAACAGTGAGGGCGTGCAAATGGAATATGTTGCAATATTCATAGCTGTACTTTTTCCTGGGGCATTAGTTGCTCTGAACTATGACCTCCTTGAGAATCTACCCCTTTTTTCAATGCTCCGGATTTATTGCGCGGGAATTTGGCATAATGTTATGGTAAGTTATGTTATGCCATGTAGATATCCATTATGCTTAGATAAAAAGAAACCCACATATTTTATTACCTGTATTATGCCATGCTCCTGTAGAGATCCATGATGCTTAGATAAAACAAAACACACATATTCTTGCAGTAGAGACTCACAAGGACATCAATCAAGAAATTAAAACAAGTATATTTTATGTAGATTGGCATAAGAATATAAGATACCAGTTGACGCTTCATTTTAGAAGAGATGGCCCAAGATATCTTTTCATAAGCCTCATAATGATGTATATGTTATGATTTCATGTTTAATAGTTATGTGCAGCATGTGTGCTGATTGCGTTATTACTTCCTATGGTTCTCTATCCTCTCTACACGAGTGGCGATGGCCTTACTGTAAGTCTGTTTCCTCACACTTCTCATCATTTTGATCCCAGCAATCTTGTGACTCTAAATGACTGTCATAACAGGTCATGGGAGTCCCACAAACATCTCCTCTGTCAGGGTACTTGTCTGTTCATGATGTTATCCTCTCTGTTGATGGTTTGAACATAAAAAGAATTGACGAGTGGACGAAAATGCTGGATAAAGGTAGCGTAGAAAAAACTATTAGTCGTGAGTTTCTTGGAGGTTCTCAGAGCTATGGTGCCACTATTTTTGGCAAGGGTTATTGTGTCCCCAACTCATGGTTGGATGCAAGCAAGAACCTCTGGCAGATAAATGACAAGCTATCTTGCCCAGATGAACTGACAGTCTTTGAGAAATTTACCTGTAATGGCTCCACAGCCTTTTCTGAGACTGACAGAGGTGGTGGCAAGAAAGAAACTGAGGACAAGTATTGCTTGATTGCAAAAGATGTAGTTAAACTTAAAAAATGTGGAAACGGATGGCAGGGTACTAAAGATGATGAAAGTAACTGTGCCTGTTTGGAGGTAAGATTCCTGATTCTATTGTGACTAATTGCTAGAACGTGGCAATGAATTATGAGTTTTTATTAATAATTTTGAGGTACTTCTTCCTTAAAATAACTGTTATCCTTTTCTATGGTTTACCTACTGTGCTTGATTAAGTGTTTTTGATAAATGTTGGCAGGATGAGTACTGCTTGGTACCTGTTCTGGCCCCTGGGTTTTCATGGATAGAGGTCTCCTATACCAGACCATATTCTTTGGAATGTTTAAAGGAAGAAGGAAATTTATCATCACCACATGCTACAAATAATAACAATGGCCCCAGTCCTTGTGGGGGGACTTTTGTTTATGTGGGAGATCTGTCATTGGCAGCGCGTTCTGTTAAGTTATGCCCCTACAGGCCCCGATGGGCACCCTTCCTTTTTATTGCAAATGTTCCCTATATCTTGGAAAATTGTTTAAGTTGTTTGCTTCATGTGTCTGCGGCATTGGCTGCAGTCAACTGCTTACCGGTAAGTCCTTCGTTTAGTGAAGTTTTCTTTGGCCGATCGATAAGTAGGATTAGTATAATTTTTTTATATTGCTCATTACAACAAAAAAACCTGGAATGGAATTGAGGAAATTTTTGTGGATTCCAAGCTCAAACTTGGAATTATATTTTCTTTTCTTTTGGGGATTACTGATGATTATACTTATTCGCTACTCTTTTCTTATACTCCCTTTGTTTCTCTATAATGTCCAGAACTCACCATGCGTACCTGCCAAGTATATAACTAGATCTATGGAAAAATTAATGTTGACCATGTATACCTTTCTTTAAGATCGGTTAGTCACTATAACCATGTAAATCCTTCTCAATGCATAAAGTAGGGCAGCGAGGACGACTATTTTGAAATAAAGACAGATTTTCCCAAGATAGATACGAAAAAAGAGGAATTGTTTTGGTCGTCTGGCTCTGTAGTTACCTGACTTGCATTTGAACATAAACTTGTCCTCCTATCAAGAATTAAGAATACATGTTCTTCGTACCTAACCATGCAAATGATGAACAGGTATTCTTCCTAGATGGGGATGCAATTTTGGAGACTAGCTTACGCTACTTTGCTTGGTGTACTCGAAGACAGCAGCGGGTGATTATTAAGGTCTGCCGCCTTCTGTGGACCAGTCTATCTGTCATTGTGTTCTTGAGGTTCTTATATTCCATGACAGTATATTATGGCTAATGTATAACTCAATATTATGGAGCTTTGCTCTAAATTAGTGCTTACAGAAAATCATTAACGTAGTTACCAGTCAGCTGTATAAATATCACACAATTGGCATGCAAGATGGCCCCTTATGAAACAATGGCAGTCTAAGATTGTTGCAAATCGATGCAATGTATCCTCTTACACATGGAAGTACTTTCAGTACACTTCATGTTTATTTTATTTTTTGGATGATTTCAACGACATGTAGAATATTTTGAGACAAGCGATAACTGTTAAACTTTATTAGACTGTAGTATAAAATCTGAATCTGGAGTTTGTGCAGTTCATCGAAAAATAAATAAAGTGTCACTCATTAGCATTCAACAGCAGCGTCATATTCTTGAGTCTGATACAAAACATTTCCACTAGGTAAATCTGGTTTCCATTCATTTAGTCCATGGAAGATACAAAACACTCTTTAGCCAAATAAAAGGGATACGACACACTAGACCCTAATACAACAACTTAGCTTCAACATGACCGGAGGGCGTTCCTCGTAAAAATATCGGAACCACGTGTTGCCGGAGCTTCAAAAGCTAACCTTGTAGCCAAACACTTCCTCTCATAGCTCCAGATCCTCA
Organism: Dactylis glomerata; assembly: GCA_007115705.1. Classification (NCBI taxonomy): domain Eukaryota; kingdom Viridiplantae; phylum Streptophyta; class Magnoliopsida; order Poales; family Poaceae; genus Dactylis; species Dactylis glomerata. The sequence continues at coordinate 963,238 of QXEO01000905.1, read as the reverse complement.
ATGGATTTGCTCCAAGTGAGAGAGGAGCTTGTCCTGGAGCTGAAAAACCATGGAGCGGAGCCATGCCAAAACACCCCCTTTGCCTCCTCGTTTGGGCAGTGTCAAATCCAAAAACTAAAAGACAACCCAGGAAAAAAGAGGGTGCAAACAAAGCAGTAGAAACTAGAAATGAATACATTTTGAGATGCTGCCGCTGGCGGCTTCTCAGTTAGATTTGGATGCCATTGCCGTTCGCATAGTACCCGTTGTTGACAAGACTCTTCAGCGGCTTCTTCTTCGGGGGCGCCGTATATGGTTTCTTGACAGCAGGGAGTCCAGTGCCGTTGGAGGTACATCTGGGTGCCAAGTTCGGACTGGCGATGCCGCAGCTCCGCTGGAGCAGCAGGTCTAGCTGTCCGGACGCTGCTGCTATTAACCCTGTGATCAGACATGCGTTATGGCCAAGATGAATCTAAATGAAGAACTGAGGTACATATATGAGTTGAGAGAAGTGCAAATGACAACATCTACCGTTTGCATTACTTTGATATTGTTATATGCACTCTTGATTACTGGAGGTTCAGTAAAAAAAATCTAATGTATTTACAGTCGATGAATGTATCCTAGTAAAGTAGTAATAAGAATGACATGAGCATAAGCATCGACACGTTTTTTGTACAGTAGAGTTGTGTTACCTAAGAAAAGTGGAGCGGGCTTTCCTGGTCTTGATTTGAATTCAGGATGGAATTGTGCACCGATGAAGAAGTCATGATTTGGTATCTCAATAATCTGCATACAGTGCATGGGTTATAGGCAACGGAAATTGCTTGAATTTAAGTTATCATTGAGATCAAAGAAACTATCTTTTTCAGATATACCTCCATCCTTCTTCCACTTTCATCCTTGCCCACAAACGAAAGCCCGGCTTTCTCAAGCTCCGGCACCATTTCAGGGTTTACCTGAACAAAACCAATAGAATCTCCATTTACAAAATATCAAGTACAGTATAGAATGATCTTTGCCATCAGATAATCTCATGTGGCTAACCTCATATCTGTGTCGATGCCTTTCGTCGACAAAGCTAGCGTTGCCATACCTGAGATGATGAGGATAACACAATAAGCATCAAGTGCAGAATTATGCATAATCCGCCCCAGGGGAGTAGTGTTCTCTTACAGCTTTGAAGATTTGCAATTATTGGCTAGGAAATATGTTCTCCTTGATCCAAGCCGCATTGTCGCTCCCATTTGAGTTTTGGAGCCCTGCGGATGTGTTGTACAAAGTATATGGATCAAAGCTGATGCTTAACAGAGAATAACAGCCAAAATAGTAGGACAGTTAAGGATGATCTACCTCTGGCATGAAAATGACACAAGGCGATGGTGTAGCTGGGTCAAACTCTGTGCTATTTGCGCCGCTTAAGTTCATGACAGAACGCGCAAACTCGATCACTGCAACTTGCATACCCAAGCAAATGCCAAGATAGGGAACATTATTTTCCCGTGCATATTTTGCAGCAAGAATTTTGCCCTGGACTCCTCTGTCTCCAAAGCCTCCTGGAACGAGTACACCGCCGGCACCCTGATATAGAAATTTCTTCAGATGACTGAACAAGTATCAGTTGCATCATGGCAGCAGTCAAGAATGTAAAATGCGCAAACCTTCAGTAGTTTCCATGCTTTATGATGGGCTTCAGGGTTCTACACAAAGTAAGCACCTAGTCCATCAGAGGTAGGTTCATGGAGGAAAACAAAATTGTTGTAAGTCCATAGTCAGCAAGACCAACCTCTTTGGCTGCAGAATCTTCAAGGTCACAGGAGCAAACCCACTCCACTAGAAGCTTTCTTTCCATAGCTACTGATGCATGCAGAAGAGCCTGGAACAAGGTCAAATAAGATAATTCAATAATACAATTATAAGCTAGCATCATGATGGGCATATCTATAGCTTTGTATCATAGTGTTTATTAATGTACTGTGTACATCACTAATCAAGTTATCAAGAAACAAATTCTAGTAAGAGTCCTGTTGGTCATGAGAGTAAATACAAGTGTATTCATGTGATAACTCCACCTTCTGAAAAGACAGGTAAGAATCCGACAAGCTGGTATATTTTCCAACCATGACAATCTTAACCTGAAAAAAAATGTGCAGTAATGATCAGCTATGAATTTTTTGACATAAATATATACACAAAGGTAATACACTAGGCCTCGCAAACAATAGAAGAGAAAGAGGAAAGAAAACATAAAAGGTCATACCGGAGTCTTCAGTTTGTCTAACTTGTTGGCTCTTTCAGTCCATTCAGCCAACTTAGGTTCTCGGGGTACTTTGCCAATACTACATACATGAGTGGTATAAGGTGATGAATAAACTTAACTAACGTCATGGAAAATAGTAACACATACCGCTGAAGATCTAAAACTTTTAGAATAGCTTCATGAGCCTTCTGGTCCTATGCAAAGAATCCAGTGTAGATGATTAAATAGGGGCCTATTCGACAGCCGTGTTCATAAGACTCAAGTACGGAATGCATGCATTAAAACTTTAGAAATGCATCATACCCTTAGCAACAAAGGGATGTGCCAAATATTCGAAACGTCGTGGAGATTCACAATATTTGAGATCTGCAACACACAAGTCATTGTCAACACTGGGCATCAAGAGTCAAAAGAACCTTGAAATTTCTGAAAGTTTCATACTGGAACATTGCAGAACTGTGAGAGCTTGGCGGTCACATGTTCTTCAAGTGGCTGTCAAAAGCACGGAGATTACCAACAATTAGTGAATAATTTCCAGCACAAGGTAGTGGACCGTAGGGTGTTATAAAGGGGTGAAAGAATGACTGTTAGATGGTGTACCTCAGTACTGCGACATGCTAAAATGTCAGGTGCTAACCCAAGTCCCCTTAAACCACGAACACTGTGTTGTGTAGGCTTGGTTTTCTGTACAAATGAAAGGTATATCATGATTTGCAACTATCAAATGCGACAAGCTCGGATAACTGAAGAATTACATTGCTAAAGAGCCATCAACATTTCAATACTTTGTAGGTTTATGCCTCTCTGTAATATGACAAAGTACCCCTTGTTTTAATAAAAATTGCATTGCAGCAAAAACTAGAAAAGCTCAAATACAATTGCATATTTGATGCCATTTCTGGAAACTGAATTTTCAAAACTGTATATTTACAGAATATACCTCTTTATTTTACCATATAGTACAACATGACATTTTTATCTTAGCTCTCTGTTCTTTTTTCAAACGAGTAAAACAAGACATTTTACTTTCAGAATCCAAATTAAACTCAAACAAATAACCTCTCACATTTTTATCTTAGCTCTTTGTTCAAATGAGTAAAACATACCTGCTCACCAACTACATTTAGGACTGGAACAAGACTAACATGGACCAGACATAAATTTCCAGTTCCTACAACTCAGAATAAGGAAAGGATGTGTCAATGAAGTTAAATGGATTGCAAAAGAGAGCCAGACCCCCTAGAAAAGAAAATACATTCAAGGAAAAGCTGATCTGTACTGACCTACACGGTATGAAAATTGACCTAATGCTTCAATAAAAGGCATTGATTCAATATCCCCTGCATCAAGAATGCCACTGTCATTATGCGCCGATGAAAAATAGACTAAACTGCATCCCAGCTATGCTTGAAGTATGTGCCACTGCAGTTTGTGCTACAGACGAAATTTCTTTACCTATAGTGCCACCGAGTTCTATTACACAAACATCAGGAGGCCCTTCTTTGCCATCTACCGGCTTTATCGCCACACGTTCAATCCATTCTTGTATTTCATCTGTTATATGTGGCACAACCTGAAAGGGAAAATAAATCCACATTCAGTAATCTTTATGGTTTATACTTTTTCCATGAAAGGTCCATATCCACACTACATACTAAGGACAAACCTGGACGGTTTTCCCCAAGTAGTCTCCTCTCCTTTCTTTGTCAATGACAGCCTGATGTGAGCATTACAAAGAAAAATGCTATTAAGTTTCAGAAGATAGAACGAGAAGCTACAATTGATATCATAATTATAATCCAAGAGTTTGAAACTTTGAGTGCAAAAAAAAACTGACTGGAAATCACGTGAAATTGAAAAATCTACAAAGGATAAGTTACTTTTGTTCCTAAGATAACGGCTAACTGAAACTGTCATACTGGTGTAGGCTACAACTGTTGTTTGAAACCTAGTTACCTAGTCTACTTTGCAACCTGTAGAAAACTCAGGTGGTCAATAGAAGAAAGATTCTTTATAAACCACTAATTGACAGCAGCAACCTGCAGAGCATGGACTCTGCAATTAAGCCACCATGTGAGAGGTTGAATCTTATATCAGTAGGTCCCGACAAGGGTGGCAGACTGGAGGCCCAGATGATTCTGCACATGCATGATTGTACCGCAGTAGATCTTACGATGAAACATAAAGCGACTCAATAAAGATTTGTGGGTTCCATGTATATTCGGTGAATCAAATGCTCGAATATAACTTGCAGATTATCCTGAAAGTTGCCGGTTTGTTAACGCAAAAGGTTAAGGAAAACCTTTTCCCCACTTTTCAGAAAAGAACGTATAAACGAAAACTTTTGACTTGATAGCACAATCTTCCACACTAGCTATAATTGCACATGGATTAGGACAAACGAATCCAGTTACCTGATAGATCTTTCCTGTGGTTATATTGTGGTCACGGGTCAATTTGATATCCAGAAACCGTTCATAGTTTCCAAGGTCCAAGTCCACCTTGAAAAAAGAGAAGTGAAAGGAGTCCAATCAGCCAAAAAACAATCCACACACACAGTTCGTTGTTAAACTATGTGAGAATATGAATCCATGGAAATATTGTCAATTGTTGGTGGAAAAACTCTGTGCGATTTTATGGCAAAAGAGAGGCACATAAGTGGAGATGTCGGAGCAGTTACCTCTCCACCATCGTCCAAAACAAAGACCTCGCCATGCTCCAAGGGAGACATGGTGCCAGCGTCAGTGTTGAGGTATGGATCTGCAGATGAGCAGTCACAACAGATGAACAACGATAAGAAATTAAGAAGAACCAGTAATGTTCACCTAACATCATCATAGCATTATTCAGTTTCTTTATCCGGTTCACCAACTTGTAGTACTATAGAAACCTTGCAACTAAAATCTTGAAATGAACTAACAGGCGCACACGTATCGGTCATTTATTTTTCTCTCTTTCCGAGTCATCTAATCTACTGAAAGGAAACAAAGACTTTCATGAGGGAAAAGAAGGTACAGAATAACTAGTCAGAGATGAGATGGCAAGGTTGGCCTGAAGAATAGAGGATTTCGTGTGTTTGAAGGAACTACTAAGATTGTGACACCAACTTAAGATCGGGTAACCCGCTTCATAATGACGACAGTGAGTCACCGGAAAACAAAAGGCGAACCTCTATTTACTTTTACCAAAAGGAACTGTAGGAACACACCGGAAGAAGATTAGCCGCCGTAATCATGAAAAGCACTATCTAACGCAGAGCAACGCAAGCTACCGAATGCTGCAGCAGAGGAGCAGAAAACACCCAAGAAGGCTCACAGTTCAGATGTGAAGCAGCTGACTTAATATCATAGAGAAAGTTGCATGTCTTATGTTACACTGTCCAGTTCAGATGAACTGAAAAACACGAAGGCCCTATGAGAAAAGCAAACAGCAACTCAGCGAGTGAAAAGATGCCGAACAGAGAAGCGCGTTGGCGCAAGCGGCTGCCACGCGCCCCCAAGAACAAGGAAGCAGCCTCCCGAAATATTCGGGGAATGCCGCTGCTTGCTTATCCTAAAATGACACACTAGCTTGTTCCACAAAGTCCAACGACAAAAGCAAGGTTATTGTTTTGTTTCTGGACAGCCGGGCTCCAACACCCCCGAGGCTAGGCAGGATGGATCACGCAAAGCCGGGGCAAAATCCACCGAAAACCCCGCCCTTTTTTGGTGTCTACGCTCGCGCCGGCTATCTCTGTGCTGGATGCCCAAAATTAGCCTCCCCTCTCGCACGGCACGGGTGGTGGTGGAAGGAGGAAGGAGGAAGGAAGGAATGGCTACCGATCTTGATGGTGGTGACACGGAGGCCGCAGGCCTTGAGCACGGCGCCGATGCTGCTGGCCGTCACCCCCTTGCCGAGCCCGCTCACCACACCTCCGCTCACCACCACGTACTTCATCTTCATGGCAACTGTGTAACAGGGAGGGGAGGAAGAGCTGGAGAGCCCTTGCTCTGCTCTTGGGCTAGTGAGGGAGGCGAGAGCTGGAGTGGAGAGGAGGAGGTAGGCTGAATCCTGGAATGGGAGTAGGGAGAGGAGGGGCTTAAATAAGGAGGGAGGGAACAGATCTCAACTGCAACAACGCACTGTCTTTCAAAAAAATAAACTAAGGAAGAAGTAAATATTTGAATGTAGAAATATGGGTTGCTCCGGGCGAAATTCATTAACCTGGCTAGTATGGCTCCCACTACTGGGCTTGATCACGGTATTGGATTTCTCCACCCAGATTTTGGATAGTATTGGATTTCTGTTGCAAGAGGGGATGCAACGGCTTAGAGAGTGACGGTTGGTAGTTGCAGTTGTGACTTGTGAGGGCCCAGCCTCTTTGTTTGAATTGCAATTTTAAACAGAGTTTTAGCTCATTCATGTGACGTTCACGTGGATCCGCTCAACCATTTGTAGAGGGATATCGACGTGCCGGATAGCAGGAAAACCATACCGTGAAATTATGAATGAGCTGCTAACGATAGCACATGCAAACCCATGGAATCACACTCTTTTCCAAAAAGGAGGTGAACCCCTCGGCGTCGATTAATTCATGCAGTCGCTTTATTGCAAAGTTTTTAGTCAAATATATCCAAGTCATCAAATTATAAAATGGGCTCGATCAATCCCTAGTTTTATGACTGACTAGCATCCAAGCTAGTCGAACAAATCCCATGCTAAAATCTCCGAGTGGCCGCGCCATAGGCTCCCATGCTTCCGTACCCCGATGTAAGCACCGGTACAGATCAAGTGTGTAGCTTGGAAATAATGAGAACCATATTTCTTAAAAGCAATATTATTCCACAGATGTAAATGGTCCAACTTAAGGCGCACACCTCGTATAGATATAAACACACCCTTCATGACCCGTGAAGACATTATGCCTGACCTTCATACCTATGTTTGAATTTCTTTGTGGGCATTCTCATATAAGACTAGCTTCAACCATTTCTCCGAACATTCCTCCCTAAACCCTACTTAAGGGGCTCCAACATTTGGGGACCCTTCTTTTTTTGATCAATCCAACCATTCTCCTAAATCCCTCTATTATATTTTCTTCTCTTTTTGCATGAGAAAAGGGGAAAACCTAAATAGCAGTCGGCGGACGGCGATGAGCTCTGACTAGTGAAGGTAGTGGTTGTCATTGGCATGCTCGAGTGGGGCGGTGCCGCTCGACGGTGGTTGGCGGCAACAATGAAAGGCGAAGCTTGGTGAAAAGGTGGGAATTTTATGGCCTTTGGGATTTCTGAGATGATGTAAGCCCTATTCTCACCCTAGATATCTCGAAAAGATAGGGTGGAATAGGAGGACTCCCATCTTTAGTGCGATGCGTAATAAGATGGATACATCAATATAGTAAGTTTATAAGACATTTTGGCAAGGGGGCATATGCTCCCGGTTTTTAAATGTGTTTTAAATATAGTTATTTTTCTCTAAAAGTATACCCCCTCCGACCCATAATACTCTTTGCTAATAGATGTATCTAGACACATTTTAGTGATATATACATCCATATTAACGAAGAGTAATATGGGTCGGAGGGAGTAACATTCTTTACGCGTACATCTCGACAATCTATGTACACACAAAGTTGTTTCTTGAAAAAATGATATGTTTGTACCGTGTGTAAAAAGACAAATTTCAGTTCTAAATTGGAGCTATTCACGAGAATTTTTTTCCTCCTTTAACACATGACACAAAAAATGTCAATTTTCATCGAAACTTGGCGTGCGTACATAGAATGTCGAGCAATATGTGCCAAATTTTTGTTCAGAATTTTTTGACATTTTGAATTGTATTTTTGGTGGCAGGAGCATATGCTCCTATGTGCCAAAGTAAATTTCTCTGCTAAAATGCCTAAAATATGGGATTTTAGTAAAAAAAATTGTAACAGTTCAACTCTTACTGGGACTATAATTCTAGCATCTCAACCAGTCGGTTAAGCCTCAATTAATTTCTTTTTTGAATACTTAAATTGCAATTAAAAATCCTTTAAAATACAAAGGCAGCACTATGACATATTTCCTTTGCAAAAAGTAAACATCAATACATAATTTATCGTAAGAAATGTTAATTATTTTCCACATGCACACGGGGCAAAGACAGCATGCATGTTTACAGGTACCAGATGCTACCTAGGCTGAAACATGCCGACTAGGAGTCATGATCATTATTGTCCAAATAAGTCAGAATCTGCGGGGTTTGGCCACGATGTTTTTATTATCTCTTTCATTGCTCAAATTTTCCTTACTCCTATCCCTTTCCACCCTCACTTTTACAGCTCGAAATCTTGCTTCAAAGTTACTTTTCGTGTGCTGACGTCTTTAGAGTTTCACACTACTGGTCTTCAAGAAAGGACGTTAACAATGGAGCAGGGGGTGAACCAATTTGTTACTTCACCACTCGCTAAACATGATTGTAATCCTTTGGGAGCAGGAGCTCATCTGCTTGAGATTTTTTTGTTACTTACAAGCACAATCCTGAGCTGTGGCGCACCACGTGGCATGCTCCTGCAGTAAACTTCTTCTTTTTTATAATTACCCATAAATATTTACTTAAACTCAACAACCATTACAGGTACATGCTTTCGATGATAGACCCAACAAACTGTAAAGTAACTCCTGCAGCAAACTTCTAATAGGTACCTATTATCACACTAGTGGGAACAGGGCCTCTAGTCCCGGCTCATAAGAGGCTTTAGTCCCGGTTTACGAACCGGGACTATAGAGGCGGGACTAAAGGCCGCTCACCGCATAACCCTTTAGTCCTGGTTTGTGTCTCAAATCGGAACTAAAGGGTTGTAACGAACTGGGACCAATGGATGCCGTACGCGTGGGCAAATTTGGGGCGACGTGGCCATACCTTTAGTCCCGGCCCAGATAACGGCCGGGACTAATGATGCCTGACCAAAGGTCCGTTTTCCACTAGTGTCAGAGTTTCCAATTTTGTTTATCTTTTTGTACACGACATAACAAGATTCACGTTCATAATCATAAAAATAATGAGCAACAACATGTAATAGTAGCAGACAACCGCACATAGGTAAAATGACTCAACCCACATGATATATCAAACCGTCACTACCTGAAGGTGGACGATGGGTAGAGGCTTCGCACACGGTTGGCCAACCATATGCAGAATGTCTGCGATTTGGTGGGCGTTCAAAGACGATTTTTCATGTTTTAGCGTGTGCATTTTTTGGAAGATCGCAGATATGAATATTATACCTGTTTTATCTTCTACGGCAAACATTGGATATGTTTTTACTCTATTAACTGTGTGCAATGTTTCACTTGTGAACAGTAGGTTGAGGCTGCACCTACTAGCAATACTTGCATAACCATCTTAGCATATGTATCCTCGGCTGTATTAACAGCCTAATTCAATATTCCATCCAAGAAAAGTAGCAAATCTCAATTATATTTTGTTGCAGATCTGATACACCACATGTAAACATGCAATTTAACATAGATTCAATTGCCAGATATACAAATGAGATAGATACATGAAGAATAGAATTTTTTCCTTGGTTGCCCCTTTATCTTTGTGATAGGTTTCGAACGGATAATTCTACCACTGTCATCCCAAGACTCTATTTGTATAGCCCTCTTTATACCTCCTTTAATCACGAACTCCTTGCAGTAGTTGACTTCCTTAAGTGCAGTGGTTAACTTACTCAAGTGGGAAGATAATCACTCTATCAGCACAAGACGGGAAACTAAACATAAATAATCGACATTATGAGTATATAAATCGACATTATGAGAATATATAAACATAGGTAAGATTAAATAAATGTAGGTTCAACTAATAGTGGACTTACTTAGAAGTAAACTGCAATAAGTAGAGATCATCATCTACCTTGAGTCGAGGGTGCCATGGAATCCTTGTAAGAAAATCTAGAAGATGGATGACCTTGTAGACATTCCCTCTTGGTTACATCTTTGTCTGCTTGTTGTTAGCAGATCGGTAACTAGGACTTCTTATTGAGTGTCATCAACATAATATTTCTATTATAAGATGCTAGTTAGAGTTAGATATGTGAAACATATAGAAAAATAATAATGTTAAGATGTAATAGATGGATTGGGCCTAAGCAATGAACTTCTACCGCATAATCAGCATATGAAGTTGTAGCAAAATACTTAATGTCGTGATATAAATTATTCTAAGGTGTTAAACACATCTGGACATACATGATAAAGCATATCTAGCACACTTATCTCATCGATCAAGTCAAACATGTTAAAATAGTCTAACACACTCAAACTCGTGAGTAAAAAAAATCAAACACATCCGGTCTAATGATATTCTAACGGATCCAGCGTTGCTGACTATGCTTACCATAGCATTTACAGTATAAATATAAATAAAACATGCATCCTAAAAAATGTGTACCTTCGGGGGAGAGGACAGTAGACATAGTGACCATGGCAGAGGGTGAGGACGAATCAGCTTGACAAGCGTTACCGGTAGCCCCTCTGACCTTCAACCGTGTAGATTAGCATGAGTCCGCGCTGAGCAAGCCGTTAGAGAGGTTATATGCATTCTAGTGCACAAGGCCTCTAGAAGCTAGCTATCTTCCGCCTCCCTGACTAGTTGAGTCTGAAGTGAGCAGGTCCACTATGTAGTCTTAAAGAGATGTGGTGGTTGTCGCATGGTGTGAGACCTGACAACTAGGACCCTGCTGCTCCTAATATATACGAGAAAGTTAGTAGGGTTACACCCGTTACGCCATAATGGACTAAAAGATCACACACAACTGGAGTGGACAAATCCATGTGCGATAAGACAGTTTGCACATAGCTACATTTGAAATTTCAACCCATCATGATTGTTTACAGACCTCTCTACCACACCTAGATAAATATGAAAGTGCTAATGCAACACCTACTAAGATTACAACAACAACCAAAATATAATATGCGTACTATTTTTGTTGTCATGACATATTATTTATTTTCTTCATCTTCAACTTGTATGCATATGCCTTCATCTTCTGTATATGGACAATTTATGCAATATTCAGCTTCATCTTCATCGTCATCTTTGTACTTCAATTTTCATCATGTTTCATCTGCTTTCTTCTTCTCATTGACAACAATGTTTGGATCGTCTAACATAACCCTCTTATCTTCAACACACATTTTATGCTATGCATGCATATCCTCATAGTTGTATCGATGATGGGGAACCTAGGAAATTCGCATATATATTGAACAAATCAGAAACATAAGTCACACACAACTCAAAAAGGTAATTAAGTCTGGTAAATTTACCTCGTGTGATTCCATGTCATTGCCAACAAAGTTGGCGGGCTCCATGGCCTCATTCACGCCCCTCGAGATCATGGTGGCACCGGAAGTCACTGTTCGCTAGGATGGGGTCTCGATCTCGGTAGTAATGGCTAGAAGTGTGGGAGATATTTTCGAAGTAGGCCAAAGGAAGGGGTATTCATAGGTAGGGATAACACATCGCACAATGTTCTCTACATACAGAAACATGGTCACAAGGAAAAAATAATTATACAAAAATGGCATGAATTTTTTAAATCAAACAAAAAGTAGAAAATATGGTATGAAAAACTCAAAAATCCAGAAAAACCACTATGCATGGTGTACATTGTCTTCAAAAAAATTAGAGTTATCATTTTGCATCTTCTTATTGGTACTTGCTTGATAAGATACACCCTTTTGGCATTTAAAAAATGGAAAATGAATCTTTTTCCACAAAAAGGAGAAATGTTCATTGGCAGTGTTGATTGCCATGGTACAAGCTTTGTTTGGACCAAATTTCAATCCTTTATTATAAAAAAAGGTTTGTAAATGGGCATGAACTCGGTTATTTAGCTTTGCCATATAACTTCATACACGGTATGCCATTTTGTAAACCAAGGTTTTGCAAAATTTATCAAAATAAGGATCTGGATTTTTGTGTGCCATGTAGTTCCTCGAAAAATGAGTCCATGCGAAAACCTGCATTTTAAAATTTTCTAAACATATTCTTTGATTTTTTTCAGAAATGATTTTCGGCACAACTTTTGATGGAAAACCTTTATTTTTTCATATAATTCATGTATCTATTTTGCATTCATGTATATTACATATATTTACAGATGAATACATGGAAATGATTTTTTGGTGATTCTTAGAACAACCTTTTGTGTACCTGTAGGTCAAATTCTAATTACTTTCAGTAAATTGACCGAATTTCATTCAAATGGGAAAATATAATAAAAAGGGCTTAAAATTTGGCCCAAAAAATAAATAGATAAGCTCTTAAATATATTGTATGATTTGTGTAAAATTGTGTTTCAACCAATTTAGACCATATATATTGTTCGTCATTCGCAATCCAGACCTTCTATTAGCCGCGGACTATTCTGACTAAATTGGTGTGTGTGATGTACAAGGATGCCGCTCATGTTCTGTTAGAAGTAATTATGGACGATTTGGCGCAAAATCATGTGTTATGTATAGTTATGTTGCTTGCGTTCTTGGATATGTCGCTCACATTCCCAAGCATACAAATCATGCTAGATGAATACAAATTTATACATATCAATGCCAAACACAATATTAGTCACATACCGTATAAGTTCATTCTAAAAAGATATATATTAATTTATTCACACTAAAAAACTAATATACTAGTATACATTATAATGACTGACGTGACTATTATAACCAACTAACTACCATATCTTCCTTGCAATTTCAAAGTCGAGGCGAACATCAAGATGGACATATTTGACTTGATTGTTTCTCAATGGAATCTCCCCTCACCCTCTTACTTTGATGTCTATTATCTGAGGATCGCCCTTTGAAAGATTGTTAGCAAAGCACTAGACAAAGTAAGAGTGATGGAGGATGGTTATTGGTTGAAAAATAAGAGTGATGGAGGATTGTTAGCAAAGCATTAGACAAAGCATTAGAGCTTATTGTACAGGACCTAGACAACATGGTCTGAAAATCCTAGATGACATGTGCTTTTCAGCCATGCAATCGTCCTTGTTAGCCATCTAAAGTAGCTTATCGTCCAGGGTCTAGAAAATAAGTCCCTATTGTCTAGGGCCTGGAAAATAAGTATCTATAGCCTTTTTGGACTCTAATTTCTGTAGTTATATGTGTAGTGGTACACATTTATATATCTGAAATATGTGATACTGTTTGTACTTGTTCCGGACTACCACATGCGAGGCGCATCATGATGCATCATCAGGATCCGCGTGGTTGAGTGATCCTGACATCACCACGAAGGACTACTACAACAGGTGATGCATGCAAAATTCATGCATGAACTTTATAGTTTATTGATGCATATTTCAACATATTAAGATATTATTAGATGTTATAATCATGCTTTTCATTGATTTATGGGGATTTTCCATCGATCCCCCTTATTTGGTTATAACTCTGCAGAACTGGAAAACCTATTTTGTGTATTTTGACGTTTCAGGGACCTTCCGGAACTCAAATTGACCTAGGATTTTTTGGGCGTTAATATTTTATCACGAGAAGTAGCTGAAGATCAAGAAGTCAACGAGAGAGGCCATGAGTTCCAAATGAGATAGGTGGCGCGGACCCAGGCCCGTTTGGACCTCGGACCTCTGATGTCGTCCGTCTTCGTCTCGGATCGATCAGCTTGACCTAAAAATGCCTATATAGTTCTAGCGAAGATTGGAGGGGGAAAGGCTACCGGAGTCGCCCCTGGCCACTTCTCCAATCTCTCCGATATCACCAACACCGCCACCAGGATGAAGAGGTAGTAGTTCACCTCTAGACTACAGGTTTGTGGCAGTAGCTTGTTCTATTTCTCTCTTATGCTATGATGTTTAGATGCCATATGAGCTGCCCAACATGATTATGGCACATATTATTTAATTCCTATGTGGTGAATCTTAATTTTATTTGATAATCTATGAGATGTGATACTTTATTATATTCTTAATGTATGAGTAGATGCATATTGTTACCCCGTTCTTAATTACATGTTTTGATCCAACTAGTATGCGAGGGCATGAGGAAGATGGTGTGTGTTAAATGGAGTAACTTGGTAGTAGTAGTGAATTGTGAACATAATTCATGAACTGGTATGGTAGTTTACCAATCCGTGGTTACCTCACTAGGGATAAAATAATGCATGTGCTATATTTTTTAGTGACAGCTGAGAATTCCAAGTTAACATTCATAGACAAATTGTTCTATTGTAATATGTCCAAGCGGTAGCATATATGATATTCAACATCATGTCAAAGTACCTAAGGCTTTACTCTGTTAATTCTTAATACTAGATTGCTTGAAGGTTATTCTTTTCTATTGGAGTATAAGTAAGATGTGTAGTATCATCTTATTTTAGGATATGATGTCCATATGAATATTATCAAGTTACATAATAAAATCATGTCGTTGTTTCGGTCATCTATCTTTCGCTCAATGCCACCACAAGTTTATGAGAGAGTAGACAAGTGAACCCATGAACCCCGGTCCAATTTTAATCATAAGAAACATCTTTCCAATGCTTGCACGCGTCTTTAAAAATTCATCATTAATTAAATGCGAAAATACAAAAACATATTTACTTTATTGCAATCATCTCAAAAACCCCAAAACACCTTACCTAATTGTTTTAGTTGCATAATAGCTTTAGTTTACTTTATTGCATTTGTTATTTTATTTTACTTACATTCAACACCTTGTGCTTGACAACCACTTGGTGGAGTTAGGGACGCAAGAAAAGGAGATTGTTTTGCAGGTTGCCTGACGAGAACGAAGAGAGATTTTTCGCTTGTTCCCCGAGAGTTTGATATTAATCCCGAGTTATCCTCGTGGGGAAAACTACTCTTGCTACAACACTCTGCACTTGGAGTCCCAATGAAGTGGCATTTTGCTTAGTGTCAACAAGACTATTTTCTGGCGCCGTTGCTGGGAAGCAGCAAAACGATTGTGCTACCTTCATTACCACGTCAATGCCACTATTTTCTGGCGTCGTTGCCGGGGAACAATGGAAAGCATTCACAACTGCAAGCTTCCATGAGCGAAGATTTTTCTTGATGCCAGAATCATTCTTTGGCACCACGCAACTTGATAAGCTTGGAAAGATTGCACCACTGTGAGTCTTCTCGTTCTTTTAGATTTGCAAAGCATTCCTCTTTTTAATGTTTTGTCTTTTTAGTTCTTTCTTGTTTACTTTTATTCACAAAAAATTATAAATATTGTTCTAGATGGCTTCTTCTAGTGCTAAGATAAATATAGTAATTGTTAATGATGAGGTTACGAGCTTTAAGCAATATCCTGAAGAATCTTTAATGGAAGCTTGGTATACAATGCAAGAGAATGTAGAAAACAGCCCTAATATACACACTCAAGGTGTTATAATAAGAAGTTTCTACAATGGAATAAGTGCTTGGGGTAGATTATTTTTAGATAGACTAACAAATGGACACTTTATCATGGGGGACCCATCTTTTGCAAATTATAATTTGATGAGCTTGTTTGGAAACTATGGTAAGACTAAAGAATAAATTAAGTGTCAACAATTCAAAGAGGAATTGGGAAAGTGGAAAATAATCTACAAGAAGCCATTAATGAAGCCCCTAGTAGGGAAGAAATAAGCAATCTTTGCACTTATACTCATTCTAAGCTCAAAAATTATAATAAATGTTTTAATGATTTTGGAAAGAAAGTGAGAGCTGTAGAACATCATACAAAGGTTAAAGAAAGTCTTATTGATAATGTTTATGAGAAAATAATACTTATGGATGATTTCTTAGGACTTGCTGGAAGCTTATTTAAGTACAAAGATATTATTAAAGAAAAATAAGTTGAGGAAGTAAAAATGCTCAGCGATAATATTAATTGAAATAGCATTTGCCCCCATGTGTGGTTTTGGTAATTAATGATAATCTCTATGGACTAATGTTTGCATTGAGTTATATTTATAGGACTTGTCCGTAGACAACGCTTGAGCCATATGTTGGTTTCAAGGTTGTAGGAAGATGAAAATAAAGAAGATTATTCTATGACCAAGGTGTTATTCAAGGAGTGATCTGAAGAATGGTCATAAGGGTGTTGAGGCTATAGAGTGTGTCTTGAGGAATAATATGGAGTGTGCTCTCATGTGCATTCTCAAGAAAAGTTAGTGCAATGGACTCATGAAGACGAAGCTAAGCAAGGCTCTCCCATTTTGGGGTATGGGGGAGTATTTGCAGATGTCTTCATGAAGCTTGTGGGAGCAAGCATGATCAAGAAAGGTGTTCCATCTTGAGGGAGTCAAGACCGTCATCATCTAGCTCAAGTGGATTGCGCAAGGCAAAGGTTTGTTCTTGATAGGTTTTCTTTCTTCTCGGTCACATAGTGTTTGGGAGACCCGGTTTTAGGATCATTAGTCGTACTATCAAGAGGGGCTCTCGAGTGAGTAACCTAATCATATCGTTCAGAGAGAGTTCAAACCTTTGCATACTTGGCATTATCTTTCTTGGGTGTTATTTGGTTTTTATCCTTGTGAGGTTCTAGAGCCTGTGGTTATTCTCATGACAAGCTCTAGTTCATCGAAAACGGATTTCCTATGGAAAACTTGTTGTGTTTTTGGTGTTTGGAGAATTTACTGGTTCCTCATATAGAGAGGCTTCATACCTCTAAATTCATAATAAATTCTTCCCTGCTGGTTCTTAATATTTCCACTTTTTGTGAGGTTCTCCTTGTTGTTAGCTTGATAATAAATAGGTTCATAATAAATTGGTTTCGTCTCATTCGGAGTTTCCTTGCAAAAGGTATTTCAGTTTTATGGTCCCGGGGAAGAGGCTCAGTTCGGCGGTGAATCCGCCCCAGACCGGATCCTAGACCGGACCATCCGGCGCACAATGAACCTGTGTTCTGGCTGGGTTTTCAGTGTGGGGCCAAATCTTCCGGCGGGCCGCCGGATAGTCCGGCCTATAGTCTGGCCCCGCCGGACTGTCCTCCAGACCATCCGGCCTGCAGTCCGGTGCCACTGGACTTACGGCCGAACACCGTCGGGAGCTGCTTCCAACGGCCAGATTTTCACCCACCTATAAATACTCCTTCTTCCTTCTTGAGCCAGCTACGTTTTTGGGCTTCTCTCTCCTCCATTGTTGATCTTGATAGCTTGCCCTCCCTCCTCCATTCCCCCATGTTTCTTGCATATTTTTTAGAGAAAAGAGATAGGAGATCTAGATCTTCATTTCCACTAATCATTTTCTCCTCTAAGTGAGGGGAACCTATTGGATCTAGATCTTGGAGTTCTTTGTGGATTTCCTCCTTGTTCTTCCTCTCATATCCCTCCATAGCATTTGTTGATTTGGTAGGATTTAGGAGAGAAGGATTTGAGCACTTCGTGTGTTCTTGCCATTGCATTTGGTGCATCGGTTTGAGTTCTCCTCGGAGATTCGGTGGTGAAAGCAAGAAGCTTATTTCCTCTTGGGTTCTTGGAACCCTAGGCGACTTAGTGGTTTTCTTGGGGACCTCCAATT
This sequence comes from Dactylis glomerata, assembly GCA_007115705.1. Taxonomy (NCBI): domain Eukaryota; kingdom Viridiplantae; phylum Streptophyta; class Magnoliopsida; order Poales; family Poaceae; genus Dactylis; species Dactylis glomerata. The sequence continues at coordinate 945,491 of QXEO01000905.1, read as the reverse complement.
AAGTTGTGGAGATCTTCCCAAGCTTTGTGGTGCCTCAGTGGTGATTCTTGGGAGCCTCCAATTAAGTTGTGGAGATTGCCCCAAGATTGTATGGGTTCGGTGACCACCCTCAAGTGTCCCATAGTGGTTGGGTCTTCCATCTTGGTGGGAGGGCTCGAGGAGATTACGGTGAGCCTATGTGGAGTTTGGGGAGCCTTGTGCCTCCACACCGCTCCAACGGAGATTAGCACCCGTGATATCCCACAAGTTAGGGGATCGTGTGTAGCCTTTTCGATAAGTAAGAGTGTCGAACCCAACGAGGAGCTAAAGGTAGGATAAATATTCTCTCAAGTTCTATCAACCACTGATACAACTCTACGCACACTAAACGTTTGTATCATCTAGGAAATAAAACTAGAGCAACGATTCGGGTATGAGAGATAGCTTTGCAGGATAATAAATACAAGAAAGTTATTGTTAGTGCTGCAGCAATAAGATATACTAAGTAACCATAAACTAACAGTACCATGAGTGTGGAAAAGTGGTGGTAATGGTGGTGGCTTTGTCTAAGTTCAATTAGCGAATAAATCGGGTTCATTGTCTTCGATGCAACTTTCTATGCGGGAGAGGCTAAATATACGTGCACTTCACTACTTGGAAATACAAGTACTATATGATTGGATTGTTAGCAAGCATCCGCAAATACTAACAATGCATTAAGGTTTCCCCAACCATAGCCTTAAGTTAATGGTCCTCTTACTCCCATACGTGCAACGTTCTGGTTCGCGTCCTCAGGTTTCTATCACTCCGGCAGAATTACCCCCTTCCTTTTGCACGTACTACTAACCCCAAGATGTTTAATCCATGCGCACATAAATATAATGGACACCAAAGGACAGTACCATATCAACATACAACTCTAATGAACCAAAGACATTCAACAAATCAATCTAAGAACAAATAAACTATGGAAACATGACATAGATCATAGGATAAATATTATAGCATCAAACACCATGTTTACATAGGATGGTACAGAGGTGTGTGGGAGGATGAACCACTGCATATGTGATGGAGATAGCGGTGAAGATGGTGGAGAGGAGCAGCGAGGGCGCGGGCGGCAGCGGCGCGGGCGGCACGGGCGGCGGCGCGGGGGACTCCTTCCCCGCCGCCGGTATCATGGGGGAGCGCCGCCCCTTAGCCCCCTTCCTTCATGGCTTCATGGGAGCCCTCCCCCATGGAGATGGGACCCATGGGGGAGGCTAAAACGTGGCTCTGGTGGCTACAAATTCATGGGTGGAGGGTGTCCCCCACGAGCTAGGGTTCCTCCCTTTATATCTCTCGGATTCCCGTCTCCCCATCTTGGGCCGCAATGGAGCAGGCTTAGCTCGGCCGTCCGGACTCGGAATCAGGTGAATTTTATGTCCAGAACGTTCGTCGCGAAATTGCCTACAACTTTGTAATTGAAGAGTTTTCCATTTGACGCCGTCTTCGACCCGTAACGTGATCATCTTCGAAAAGAGTTCTGGCACAGATTTCTGGAAAGTCCCAATTTGACTCCAACAAGGTTTCCACTTGTATTCTTGGTAATTCCTACACATCAAAGTGTAAAACAAGAACATTATGCACTTTTGCAACTATTAGTAGGTTAGTCCAAATAAATCATAAAAGTATCAAAGTGTAGACAAAACATATAGCAATTGGTGTAAAACAAGCATGGAGTATCAAAAATTATTGATACGTTTGCAACGTATCAACATCCCCAAGCTTAACTCCTGCTCGTCCTCGAGTAGGTAAGTCATAACAAAAGAATAATTTTTGAGGTGACATGCACCATCATAATCTTGATCATCTAAGTAAAGCATTGAGTGCTGGGATCAAAGAACTTAAAACATGGGCATAAGAGACATAATCTTGACAATAAAAACTTAGCAACCATGTTATAACATGAAAAGAAACACAAACGAAAGATCATGAATAATGAAACAATGAAATTCAAATGTGTATTTAAATCATATGGAAAAACATAACAAATGGTTTTCAGCTTGTCCTTCATGGAATAGCAAAACATAAATGCATATGACACCTTCAAGTTTAAAAGGGCAACTAGATACGAATAATTTAAGAACAAGTGAAACCATGATCATGAATCAATCAATGAAAACTTTGGGACAATGCACATTATACTCAGAATGATAACTATGCTCTCTTAGATAGTGCATAAAGGTAGAAGGTGGTGACTCAACATAAAAGTAAAAGAAAGGCCCTTCGCAGAGGGAAGCAGTGATTAAACATGTGCTAGAGCTTTTCATTTGTAAAATAGAGAGATAAAAATTTGGTTTTGAGAGGTGGTTGTCTTTGTCAACGACTGGCAATAGGGTTCTTACTATCTTCCATACAAAAATAAAGCAAGTTTTTGAGAGAGAGATTGGCACTTTGGTGCTCTTTTATAAATCTTGGCACTCATCCCCACCTTTTTTCCTTTCACAAACCATGGCTAACCGATTCCATCGGGTGCCCACCAACATTCACATACCATGGAGGAGTGCCTTTTTTTCTTTCCTTTTTTCTTTTTTTTTCTTTTTGGAATAAAACAATATGGAAGATAGCAAATCCGACCACTACGTCCCCATGAGCTGAAAACAGTGTCACAAAATGAGAAGTATTTTGAAGTTTTTTTTTGAAAGGTAGCACATGAAAATTTTACTTGGAATGGCTTGAAAATACCATGCATAGGAATTTATAGTGGACACATTAGAATAACTTGGTTTTTAGGAGTTGGATGCACGAGTAGCGCTCATACTCAGTACAAAACGAGGGCTAGCAAAAGACTGGGAGCGACCAACTAAGAGAGCAATAACGGCCATAATCATGCAAAGCGACAAAGCAACATTAAAAGAAGCATAAGATGGCATCAAAAGTCAAAAAATAAATGATCATAGAGGCTTATGGCAACTTTGTATGAGTCTAACATGTGTGAGCATGCGCCAAGTCAACCCAAATAAAGCATCAAGGAGAAAACCAAAATAATGCTTCCAAATAATAAAAACAACGCATGATTTTTTAAAAGGCTCATTAAGCAATCTCAGTCATTTGAGACAAGTCATGCTACAGCAAAAATCACTAAGCATACTATCAAAAAGACATCAAGCATGACATGCAAAAGTCTAAGCCGCAGTCTAAACAAGCTCCTTTTTGTACCACTTTTTTGCATAAATCTTTTTCTCTTTTCCAACACCATTCGAACTTTTTTAACTCAACTCTTTTGATGAAAACCAATATGGTCCAGAGGCAAAAAATACACCTTGATAAAAAGATATAAGAAGATCTGAACAAAAATCAAGGCGAAAACTGAAAACTAAACGCAGTAGCAGAAAAAGAAGAACACTCGTTGAACGATAAGAGTGAAAAACTGAGTGTTCTTGGCAAATGAAAACGTGTACATCTCCTTCAAAAGAAATTTTCTGGGGTCCAACCATTTATTGTAGCAAACTAAACTAAACTAAACTGAAAACTAAAATAACTGACGCTCCAAGAAAAATGCATAGTGCATGAAGCAATAAAAATATAGTGTCTTGAAAGGTGACCAGATTTTTGCCGATGAAGAAGGAATGCCTCGGGGGCATCCCTAAGCTTTGACGCTTGTACTTCTTGGATATTTCTTGGGGGTTGCATGGGCATCCCCAAGCTTGAGCTTTTTTCCATTCTTCAACTCATCTCATCATTCTCCAATCCCTACACTTGAAAACTTCCTTCATACAAAACTCAACACAATTCTAGTAGCAACATTAGTGTAAGAATAACAATGAATCAACCTCTTTTCCTTCAGGTTTCAACTCAAAATAACCACATATAAAGCATATACTACTGTAGCAACTTCCCCAAAAGTTCCGTGATCGAAAGAACTCAAAAAGAAAGCGTTCGAGAGGCAACAACGAATAGTGGCAGAAATCTGTCAAAACAGAACAGCTGACAAAGGTCGATTTTTTAAGGGGTTTTATGTTGCTTAAATCAAAAAGTGTTCAACTAACGAAAGTTTGGATATAACCTGAGGAATAAGCACAAGAAATTGCAGGTCCAAAAGATTTTCAGAGATTTTTCACGAATTTTTACAGTACAGTATGAAAATCTGTTTCAGGACAGCAACATCCCCAAATCTTACCTCACTCGAATTAGAGGCTTCTCTTGGCACAACAACGGAATAAAAAGGATAAAGAGCGGTTATTACAGTAGTAAAGAAGCAATAAAAACAAAATAAAGAGCCTAATAAAACTAAAGAAGATAAAACCAAGACATATAAAAGCAACTATAATACAAGTTAACACAATACATATCATGTGGATGGGTAATATAAAGTATGAAGGAGACAACCTCATGTTAGTTGATGAATAGGGGGATGACTCGGGCATCCCCAAGCTTAGATGATTGTATCTTCTTGAATATATTCTTGGGATGCACCTAAACATCCCCAAGCTTGAGCTCTCGTGTCTTCTTGTTCATCTCATATCACCATATTGATTAGAACTTATAAGCTACATCCACATAAAACTTCACAAAACTCATTAGTAGGGTTAGTACTCATTAAATAAAATCCACTAATTTTCAAGCATTGACAAGTTTCATAATCTATACTCAACATTAGCCACTGTATATACTAAGGTATTCATGATTTCCGTTGTCCGTCGAAAAACTAATGAAACTAATAACACCAAGTACAATATTGAATAAACTAAGAAATCTGTCAAAACTGAACAGTCTGTAAAGATGACACTCAATGAGATAGTTAAGTAGCTCAAATCGAAAAACTCCAAACTAAAGAAAGACAGATCATAATCTCAGGTTCATGCACAAAAAATTTCAGATCAAAACACTATTCTAAGATTTTTCACGATTTTTTATAGTGAAGCACAGAAATCTGTCTAAACAGAACAGTCAGTGAAAATCGAATTTTTTTAGACAGCTACGTAACTAAAATCAGAAAAACTTAGTCTAATGAAAGAAAGATAATAAGCATTACTTTGCACTCAAGAAATTTCAGCTCAATATCACGTTCTGGTGATTTTAAACATTTTATACGGTGAAGCACAGAAAATCTGTTTTTGGACAACAAAGCAAAACTATCAACTTCCAAGTAACTAGGAACTACAATTATTACTTTACTTTTATGGTACAGAGGAATATGTACAATATATACAATATACACAATATGTACAAGTTTTTAACTGAAAAGCTTCCATGGAAAGATTTGTTTTGGTTTCATAGGCATGAACACAAGTGTTCAAGGTCGACCCCCACTTAACCATTACTCATCTTTCCAATCACTTTCCTTTTTGAAAACGTTTTTAGGTAACAAGTACAACTAATTTTTTTGTAATTTGCATTCCCTATCCATACAAAGATAGAGAACAACTTAAAACTGAAAGTAAACAACTACTTAGAGATAAAGCAAACAAGTGCACACAAGAATATTCACCCACACGCTATTGCTCCCCGGCAACGGCGCCAGAAAAGGTCTTGATATCCCACAAGTATAGGGGATCGTGTGTAGCCTTTTCGATAAATAAGAGTGTCGAACCCAACGAGGAGCTAAAGGTAGGATAAATATTCTCTCAAGTTCTATCAACCACTGATACAACTCTACGCATACTAAACGTTTGTATCATCTAGGAAATAAAACTAGAGCAACGATTCGGGTATGAGAGATAGCTTTGCAGGATAATAAATACAAGAAAGTAATTGTTAGTGCTGCAGCAATAAGATATACTAAGTAACCATAAACTAACAGTATCATGAGTGTGGAAAAGTGGTGGTAATGGTGGTGGCTTTGTCTAAGTTCAATTAGCGAATAAATCGGGTTCATTGTCTTCGATGCAGCTTTCTATGCGGGAGAGGCTAAATATACGTGCACTTCACTACTTGGAAATACAAGTACTATATGATTGGATTGTTAGCAAGCATCCGCAAATACTAACAATGCATTAAGGTTTCCCCAACCATAGCCTTAAGTTAATGGTCCTCTTACTCCCATACGTGCAACGTTCCGGTTCGCGTCCTCAGGTTTCTATCACTCCGGCAGAACTACCCCCTTCCTTTTGCACGTACTACTAACCCCAAGATGTTTAATCCATGCGCGCATAAATATAATGGACACCAAAGGACAGTACCATATCAACATACAACTCTAATGAACCAAAGACATTCAACAAATCAATCTAAGAACAAATAAACTATGAAAACATGACATAGATCATAGGATAAATATTATAGCATCAAACACCATGTTTACATAGGACGGTACAGAGGTGTGTGGGAGGATGAACCACTGCATATGTGATGGAGATAGCGGTGAAGATGGTGGAGAGGAGCAGCGAGGGTGCGGGCGGCAGCAGCGCGGGCGGCACGGGCGGCGGCGCGGGGGACTCCTTCCCCGCCGCCGGCATCATGGGGGAGCGCCGCCCCTTAGCCCCCTTCCTTCATGGCTTCATGGGAGCCCTCCCCCATGGAGATGGGATCCATGGGGGAGGCTAAAACGTGGCTCTGGTGGCTACAAATTCGTGGGTGGAGGGTGTCCCCCACGAGCTAGGGTTTCTCCCTTTATATAGTCTCTCGGATTCTCGTCTCCCCATCTTAGGCCGCAATGGAGCAGGCTTAGCTCGGCCGTCCGGACTAGGAATCAGGTGAATTTTATGTCCAGAACGTTCGCCGTGAAATTCCCTACAACTTTGTAATTGAAGAGTTTTCCGTTTGACGCCGTCTTCGACCCGTAACGTGACCATCTTCTAAAAGAGTTCTGGCACAGATTTTTGGAAAGTCTCAATTTGACTCCGACAAGGTTTCCACTTGTATTCTTGGTAATTCCTATACATCAAAGTGTAAAACAAGAACATTGTGCACTTTTGCAACTATTAGTAGGTTAGTCCAAATAAATCATAAAAGTGTCACAAAGTGTAGACAAAACATATAGCAATTAGTGTAAAACAAGCATGGAGCATCAAAAATTATTGATACGTTTGCAACGTATCAACCCGCAAGGGTGTGAACTTCGGGATACATCGTTGTCTTTGCGTGCCTCGGTTATTTCTATACCCGAGCTCCTTTACTTATGCAATTTACTTTATGATAGCATTCATGCTTGAAGTTATATATATCTTTCTATCACATAGTTGCTTATCTTGTTTAGCATAAGTTGTTGGTGCACATAGGTGAACCTAGTTTATTTAGGTTTTGTATGCTTGGCAAATTAAACGTTAGTTTTATTCTGCATTTGTTAAGCCACTCGTAAAAGTTTTGAATCGCCTATTCACCCTCTCTAGGCGACATCCGTGTCCTTTCATTAATAAACCTCTTCTTGATCTTGATAAATGTAGTTTGCATGAAGTTATTAATATTTTGCAAAGCTTTGCTAATGATCCTTCTTTCAATGTTTATCAAACTGTTTTTGGATCCTACATAGCCAATCATGTCATAAAGGAAAAGATACAAAGATATAACAATGGGCCTATGATACCACCAAAGCTTGGGGATGTGTGGATCACAAAAATACTTATTGGTGTAGAAAAAGAGTCACACCATGCTATATTAGACTTGGGATCAAGTGTTAATATGCTCTCTAAAGAATTATATGATTTACTTGATGTTGATAAAAAGATGAAAAGTGTGACATTGATTTATATCTTGCTGATGATTCTACTAAGCATGCCTTAGGTAGAATTGATAATGTTATGATTGAACTTCATTTGATTTTTGTACCTATTGAATTTTTTGTTATGTACATGAGGATCAATACCTCAAGTCCCTATAATCCTTGGTAGACCTTTTTTTAGAACAATATGTGCAATTATTGACTCTAAAGAAGGGAATGTGAAATTCCAATTCCCACATCAGAAGTGTATGGAGCACTTTACAAGGAAGAAGAATAATGTTCAGAAGTACAAGTGCCCTCATGATGCTTGCCCATCTTGAAATAAAAAGGTATGAAGCCTAGCTATATGGTAATAAAGAAAGCGCTTTACAGGAGGCAACGTAGTAATATTTACTTTTTCGGTTTTGTTTTTGCTGCTCTTGAAAGAGAGTATTTTCTTTTGTGGTTTCTTTTTGTGTTCTTTCTGTAGCAAGAAAGTTTGTTTTAGTGTTTATACTATAGCAAAAATAAAGTGCCAAGTTTTACCCATCTTGGATGTTTTAAGGTTGCAATACTTATTTAGAGTTGCTAAAATTTGCGTAGCATATTTTAGTGCCTGATTTTTCATATATAATTTTCTAAGCTCCTATAGACTTGAAAATTTTACTGAAATTGCAAATTTTCATAATCTACATACAAAAAAATCATCAAAAATTGTGACATGTTCAAGGGGGGCGAAAAAATCGCCAAGCTGTGATACGTCTCAAACGTATCTATAATTTTTGATGCTCTATGGTTGTTTATGCACCATTTGCTTTGTGTTTTGTTACACTTCGTGGCATTTTTATGCATTTTCCGGAACTAACCGATTAACGAGATGCATAGTGCCAGTTCCCTGTTTTCTGCTGTTTTTGTGTTTCAGAAAAGTTACACAGGAAATATTCTCGGAATTAGATGAAACAAAAGTCGAAGTTCCTATCTTTCCCGACATGAGACGGAGTCCAAAGCAGAGATGGAGGGGGGCCAGAGGGCAGCCACACCATAGGGTGGCGTGAGCCACCCCCTGGCCACGCCACCAGGTGGGCCACTGGTCCACTGGTCCACCCCCTGACATCGCCCTTCCGCCTATATATTCTCCTCGACGAGAAAACCCTAAGGGCTCGAACACTTTTCCAGATAGCATACTGCAAGCTGCCGTCGTCATCGACGCGAGATCGGGAGGGTCCAGAAGCTCTTCCTGGCACCCTGCCAGAGAGGGGAATCACCACCGGAGGCCTTCTTCATCACCATGCCTGCCTCCGGAGTGATGTGTGAGTAGTCTACCTTGGACTACGGGTCCATAGCAGTAGCTAGATGGTTGTCTTCTCCTCCATGTGCTTCATGTTTAGATCTTGTGAGCTGCCTATCATGATCAAGATTATCATTATGTAATTCTACATGTTATGTTTGTTGGATCCGATGAATATTGAGTACTATGTCAAGTTAATTTGTGATTTATCATCTCTATGTTGTTTATGATCTTGCATGCTCTCCGTTGCTAGTAGATATCTTGGCCGAGTAGATGCTAGTGACTCCAAGAGGGAGTATTTATGCTTGATAGTGGGTTCATGCCTCTAGTAATCTGGCGGAGTGACAATAACCTCTGAGGTTGTAGATGTGTTGTTGCTACTAGGGAGAAAACAACAATCTTGTGTTCAAGGACATTTGTATTGTTTACATTACACACTTTGCTTAAGGCGATAATCTGTTGCTTGCAACTTAATACCCAACGGTTGCTCGGATGACATCCGGCGGGTGGATTATTAGTCATAGATACAGTTGGATTACGGTCTATGTATTATGTTGTAATGCCCAAGTGAATCTCATAGTGATACTCATGACATGTACATGCATTTGTTTGCATTCTTTATTCTGTCAATTGCCCAACTGTAATTTGTTTACCCAGCATGTTATTTATCTTTATGGAGAGACACCTCTAGTGAACTGTGGACCCCGGTCCATTCTTTTACATTCATATTACCGTTTACTTTACAAGCATTATTTACTTTCTCGCAAACAAATATATTTTACCACACGATACGTTTAATCCTTTGTTTACAGCAAACCGGTGAGATTGACAACCTCAGTGCTAGTTGGGGAAAAGTACTTTGGTTGTGTTGTGTGCAGGTTCCACATTGCTGCTGGTGCAAAGCTACGCCCCAGATAAGGCGCCATATATACATTGTGTGGAGCTATCGCCAAGCCAGTTAGCATCAACCTTCGGAAGTTGATTCTTTCTCCTACTGGTTCGAAAAACCTTGGTTTCGTACTGAGGGAAACTTGCTGCTGTGCTCATCATACATTCCTCTTGGGGTTTCCTGCTGGGCGGCCAACACTGCACCATCAAGCATTTTTCTGGCGCCGTTGCCGGGGAGAAAGAGGATTTCTGCAAGGGGAGTCTCTCGCTTCCAATCTTTTACTTTGTTATTGTTTTGCTTACTTTCTTTACTTTATTTTTGTTTGCATCTTTTTATCGAAAATACAAAAAAAAATAGTTCCTTTATAGTTGTTATTTTTGCTTGCCTGCTTTTAGTTTTGCTAGAATGGGTACTCCTGAGAACACCAAGTTGTGTGACTTTACTAGCACAAACAACAATGATTTTATGTGCACTCCTATTGCGCCACCTGCTCCTGAGGCAAATTTTTATGAGATTAAACCTGCTTTGTTGAATCTTGTTATGAAAGAGCAATTTTCTGGTGCTAGTACTGATGATGCTGCAGCTCATCTCAACAATTTTTTTGAGCTATGTGAGATGCCAAAGTATAAGGATGTAGATGGTGATATTATTAAGCTTAAGTTGTTTCCTTTCTCTTTAAGAGGAAGAGCTAAGGATTGGTTGCTATCTTTGCCTAGAAATAGTATTAATTCTTGGGTTAAGTGTAAGGATGCTTTTATTGGAAAATATTATCCTCCTGCTAAGATTATAGCTTTGAGAAGTGATATTATGAAGTTTAGACAGTTTGATAATGAACATGTTGCTCAAGCTTGGGAAAGAATGAAATCTTTGATAAATAATTGTCTCACTCATGAACTGACTACTTGGATGATCATCCAAACCTTTTATGCAGGACTAAATTTTTCTTCAAGAAATCTCTTGGATTTAGCTACTGGAGGTACCTTTATGTCCATCACCTTGGGTGCCGCAACGAAGCTTCTTGATAATATGATGGTAAATTATTCTGAATGGCACACCGAGAGAGCTCCACAAGGTAAGAAGGTAAATTCTGTTGAAGAAACCTCTTCCTTGAGTGATAAGATTGATACCATTATGGCTATGCTTGGTAATGATAGAGCCATGTTGATCCTAATAATGTTCCTTTGGCCTCTTTGGTTGCTCAAGAAGAGCATGTTGATGTAAACTTCATGTAACAACCCAAATATTTGTAATCCATTTCCTATTAATCAAAGTGCCAAATTTTGGACCAAGATAAAACTTTTTCATTCATATTGCATGTATGCCTAGATTTCCATTATATTTCTTTTATGATTTCATGTGTGTTATAATTTGTGGTGCAATGTTTAGTTAATTCCAACTTAACCAACAGAAGCATTAGAGAAGAACTATAAGAGCTAAAGAAACCAGAAACAAAAGAAATAAAGAAAAGTTTGATCTAGGAAATATTATTGACTACCCTACTTTGGGCACTTAGATTAAGCAATCTGTAACTCAAGTAAGGGTGTGGTCAGTTAGTTGAGCTTGACCAGGCTGCATACTAACTCAACCAAGAATTTTCAAACAAAAATTCAAATCTTAACCTAACTCAAACATCTACCAAAGATTGAATCTGAAACAGTGACCATACCCCAAATTTGAAATATTATTTCTGCAAAACATAATCTTTCTGCTCAACAAAAATATCTCTGGAATCCTTGTTTAATATGTTGACAACCCAAAGTGAAACTTTTCAAAAATTCGAAATTTGAATTCTTGCGGGCATTGTGTCGAACACCTGGTGGGCAAAAATCCAGGAAAATCGACTCTACTGTGGCCGACGCTGTTCACATTCGCCCTAGCCCTGTAGCCATGCTCGTGGACATCCCTCGGTCGAGCCCCTGCCTCCCCTGCCCCGACCCAGGCCGTGAGACATGGAAGGAGAGGGAAGAAACCGCCCGGACCCCCCTCTCCTTGCCCTCTGCTCTCTGCACGATGCCGACCGGCGTGGGCTCGCCAACGCCTGCCCACAGTGCCCCGACGCCGAGACCAAACCCCGCCAGCACGCCTCCAAGGCCGTCGCGCCCAGCTTTGCCCGTGCACGTCGCCAGACCCCCCTGCACCGGCGACCTTCTGGACACCCCTGCCCGCGCCCTCCTGGCCTATAAAAGCCCCCTCCAAGCACGCAGTTGAACCCACACCATCCCCAGCAAGCTCCCAGACATCTTCTCTTCCCCCAGTTCGCTCTCGTTCGCAGTAGCCATCGACGCCGGCGAGCTCCTGGACGCGGGTGACGCCACCGCGTTCGGCCTCCGTTGGGCGAACGGACGCCGGGAAGTGGAGGAGGAGTGCCGCAGGAACCTTTTCCACCCCGCGCCGTCGAGTTCTGCTTCCCCTACGTCCCTCGCCGTCGCCGTCCTCTTCCCTACTGCACGCCGGTGAGCTCCCTCCCTTGCCGATGAACACGACGCAGACGCGCCGTTGGATTAGAATCCAACGGCAGCGTACCGGTTCGGTCACTTAAGTGACCTGACGTGTAGGCCCCGCCTGTCAGGTTCGAATTCGAACGTCTCCCGCCCCTAGCGAAGCGGTACTGGGCCGGCCCGTTCAGGTTTCTTCGGAAATCGGCCCAGTTCAGTGAAATTCGGTCCGAAACGATTTTCTTTATTTTCCCGCCCGTTTTAAATTTGTTTCAGAGATGTTTTTCAAATTTAAATTCCAAGAGATTTAGAAATCCGTTTTTAGCAAATAAATATGCGTTGGAAAGCTTAGAAATTATCTAGCCTCTGAAACTAGTTAGAATCCAAGTTGAGTTAGTGATTTAATTTAATAAGAATACTTTGACCATAGCCTTCTTAGTCTTAGGAGAATTCTAGAAAATTGTTTAAGCCTCCTAAAATCTTAAAACTTGGTTTATGAACTCACTAGTCAACTTGTCTACTGTTTAGTCCAACCTCAGTCAACTAAAACCTTGTTAGTGCTATCAATTAAACTATAATCTAACCCTAGTGGGTAGCATAAAATGATAGTTTCACTACATACTTGGTTTGTTAATTACCCCCACTACCCCATTTACTTAATTAATTCCTCTCCACTTGAACTAGCCCTAATACCCCTAGTTTCATACCAATGCTTAGAAAGTAAACAACATATGGCACATAGTAGAAAAATCTAACTTACACACTCAATGAAAACTTGAAAGAAAACTTGCAACCCAACTCCATAAAATCCAACATGAATTCTATTGTTTGAAAACAAGTATGTGTGCTTGGAGAGTTGTTAGTATTGTGTAGTGATTGTGTGCCTTGTGTTTATTCGTTATTAGACGCTAGTATTGCTGAGGAGGATATTGAGGGGGAATTTTATCAAGAAGAAGAAGACTACCCCGGACACTTTGCCAACCAAGGCAAGCCATCTTTTGAATCATACTCCAAATGCCTAGTCTTACTATTGCATTCTACTTGTTTTTAAGTAAATTGCATGATTGAATTGCTAGAGTAGAATGATAGTTGTGTAGTGATATCTTGCTTAGCAAGAGTATCAAGCTGAGTTTATCCAACCTTATTTAGTGGTATCATCATTCAATGTAGTTGCTTAGTCGCTAATAAAATGGAGGCCATCTAGAAGGGGAACCCTATTTGAAATTGGTGACTTGAACTTGAAAACTTGAATTGGAGATTTCTCCTACATGATGGTTTTATGAAGGAAAATAATCTTGACTAAGGACTATGGAATGTATTTGCTAAATGATAATAAGTGATGTACCATGTGAGCCAACCATTACCGTACGACCACACTACCCCTAAATGGGAAGGGGCTTAGTCCGTAGCTTGTTCACCCTAGTATGGGAGACCTTGTATCATCCTTTATAGAAGTGCACCGTGTGCGGGTACTTCCGAACCGGGTGGAAATTTCCATTCATACAGCATCCTGTAGCGGGCAAAACTAGAGACGCCGGAACGGAGATGTCCGTATCTCGGGCTCTAGGAAAGGATCCTATACTAGAGTGAGCAAGTGAAAGAGTTTGTTTGATTATCTGAACCTCGCATACTTTATGTATGACGATCCGTGGATTTCTCCCGACAGATGTATCGAATCTTGTGGGTAAAGTGTACCCCTCTGCAGAGGTTTCAAAACTATTCGAATAGCCGCGTCCGCGGTCATGGACAGTTGGCAAGCTGTACTTGACTTTTGTCAAGAATGTTAACCACTTATGGTGAACTTGGAGAATGACTTGACTTGACATGGATGTTGACACACTTGAAGTTCCTCTTTAGGTTGACTTAGAGAATTAAATCTTCGTCTCTACTAATCAACATTCTTGGGAAACAAAACTAGCTTTTGCAAACCAACTTAGTGCTTAGTCCACCATATCAACCATGCATATCTACTTCATCATTTTGTTTATAAGATGGTTTGCGAGTGCATCCAATGTACTCATGGCTGTGTCCCTGGCTATCAACTTGGCCAGACTATGGGGAAGAATATCCGAAGGAAGGTTATGAGGAAGAGTACCAGAACTAAGATCATCTCCTGAGTCGCCATTGCCTGTAGGGTGAAGGCATGGACCCGAAGACGTTATTTCCGCTGCTATATTGTGTTGTAATATGAACTTGGTCACTATGATCATTTGTATTTGAACTATCGTATTGTAATGTCTATGGAACTGGTTACCAACTACGTTATGTGTATCACAACAATGATTCTGGGATTGTGGTGGAATGCATAACGGGCACTTCGAATTTGCAATAAATTCGGGGGTGTTACAAGTTGGTATCAGAGCCTAGGCTGACCATAGGAGACCTTAGTTAGAATGGGCGTTAAAGGAAACCTTTATAAAAGCAAAGAGATAAGTAATGATTTAAAATTGCTTAGTCTTTTCCTCTCTATTTACAAAGCTTTGTACATGATTCAGTTTTTGCCTACTTAAAATTTTGCACACTTGAGTTGGTCACTAACTTAATCTAATCTAAAATTTTGTAGATGGCCCCGGTGTTCACTGAGCAATACCAGTTGGGCCATGGTGGTAGCCTTGTTTTCGAGCGCGACCTCACTACCCTGACCTTGTTCCTGGATCGTCTATATCCGGAGTTCAAGGGAGCCGTGCTCAATGAGCACCCGGATGGAGAGCTACGGTGGCTTATCAGGGCAAGTTGCCGTGGCAAGAAGGGAGATCTAAGTTCTCCGAGGATCAAGTTTGAGCTTGTGGAGAACACTTGGGCAGATGGTTTGGTCCGAGGTATGCAGGAGATGCTAGCCCGCTTATGCGGACTGCATGTTGAGGAGGTTCAGGTGGAGCGCTTTAGGAACTTTGCTCGGCGTGATGCGGAAGGGCGTCCCGCAAACATGCCAGGGCAAAATGAGCCGAGTACATATGCAGATCACATGGACTTCTTGCTGTACTCCACTCAGCAGGAGGCAGATCGTGCCCGTACCAAGGCCAACCTTGAGCACTTCGCACTTGTGGAGGCGAGAAGCACCATCAGGATCCTTGCTAGGGATCGCAAGAGCCTTCGCCGCCAGCGCGAGGAAAGGGATCAGACCATTGAAGAGTTGAAGGCCAATGTGGCTGAGCTGACTGAGTACATTGAAGATCTAGAGAGCCACCTTGGTGAGGAGGAAGGCATTGACCTCCGCAAGGAGGATAATTCCCTCGTTAGTGACGAGGATGACTTCATGGAGGACCTTGATGATCAGGAGAATGATGAGGATGCTGGATTCATTGAGGATGATGAGGAGGAAGACCCCGAGGAGCCCGATGTTTAGATTGGAGATCCCCGTGTTATCTAGTTATGAGTTTACTTTAAGTCACTTCGTGTAGGTGTGAGTTGTATCCCCCTCTCTAGTAGACGAGTCGCAATGGTTTGATGTAAACCATTTGTAATGTGTGAACTCGTATGTGTGGTATGTTTGATGTTTGTTGAATGAAATATGAATTTGGCCCTTAAGGACTTAGTAAGACAAAATTGCATCATCTATGTTATATTTAAATCTTAGCAATTAGTTTTTCCCTCTTGCCTTACACACATTATCTTCAGATGCCGAGAGCACCCCCACCCCCGAACCCGGAAGTGGCACAACTGCTGACAAGGGTATAGTTAATAGAGCCCGCTAGTTGAGTACCCCTGAGGCCCGATAAGCTAGGCCCAATTGTAATGATAGTCGAATACGAGTTCTTACCGTATGTTGATATTGTAATCTGTATCGTACCCTACCCGATCCTCGAGACCTGGCCACCTATATATAGGGGCCAGGAGGGGACGGTATAGGAGAGATTGAAAGCAAGCCAGGTTGAACACCCAAGTTTACTTTCGACACACACCTATTTCGACTAATTTTACCTTCGAGTTCATCCGACGCCCTATCTCCCCGATCCTAAGTCCTTCATCTAGGACATTTGTCGAGCTAACCCTCGTCAATTGGCGCCGACCGTGGGGACTCTGGGCGTTGGAATCATGAATTCGACAGCTTTTTCGCTTCTAGCCAATAGCAGTTCAGAACTCGACGGAAGTCAAGAGATGGAGTTAACCATTGGAAGTTTGAGCATCATCGTCGGGCCATCGGGTTCGTCCCGCCTCTCGGACTCGACGAAACCAGATCCGTCGGCAAACAAGCCCGAAGCAGAGGAAACATTGGAATCATCAGAAGGCTCTTCCAGTGAGGTAAACTCGCCGGTCAGCTTAGAAAAAGCATCAATCGCAAAAGGCGACAAAATTCGGGAAAATTTCGACTCAGAAGAGAAAGCGTGTCAGACGCACAACAACGGAAAGGACTTCGCCGTGGAAAGCAGCGGCGTCTCCAAAGTACATCAACTATGCGTCATTATCACTGAAGCAGAAGAAGGAAACAACAGCGAAGGAAGTAAAAAGGTCGACAGGCAAGTCGACAAAATGAAAGATCACAACAAAAAGGAAAAGGAGAGGGTCCATGTCTCGGCTGGTGAATGGAGAATGATCAAATCAGCTATTAATCATGGTACAGAAGTACCCGAAGGATCGAGAAGAGAAGTTCTAATGGGATATCAGTACGCATTGTATCAACACAAGAAGAAACTAAGGGAGGAAAGAAACATGATTTTTCAAGACAACAACAGTATATCAAGGGAAGAATACTGGGAAGACTATAGTGAAGATTCAGAATACAGCAGAGAAAGGCGCGGAGACCCAAAACACAACAGAGGGGCGACAGCACGCGACAGAGAGGAAGGGTACTCAAGGAGTCCTACCCCGCATCTAGAAGAGGAGGAAGATGACTTCATACAAAAAATGCCAGAGGCAGCATTAGTAGCAGCGCAAGCATATTTACTAGCTACAAGACCAGAACCTGGGGACCCACGAGAAGATATGCATCGAGCAGCAATACGAAGCCTCGGAATAGTAGAAGGAAAGATCAGGGAACAAGGTCCAGAGATGAAGTCGACAAGTTCCAAGGGAAGTCAAAAGGAAAAGTTCAGATACAATTTCACAGATGACGAGTATAGCGAATCATCAGAAGAGAAAAAGCGACAGAAAAGGAAGGAGGACGCAAGAAGTATAATAGCACAAGCTCGAGTAAATAAATCGCGACATGCTTGGAGGGAAGAGAATTACGAGGACGACGATAAAGATATGGGTCGTTGTGCTTTACCCGTAGGGTTCGCAAAACGCGGGTACCCAAAGGATTCAAATTACCACACGACCAGAATAAGTATGACGGGTCGCAAGAACCTACCTTATGGCTATCAGATTATCTGCAGGTAGTATAGATATTAGGGGGAACAAAGGCAACTGCAATGCAAAGTTTGCAACTGCACCTCACCGGCGCCGCACGGTCCTGGTTAAATACCCTACCCGACGAATCCATTGGAAGTTGGGGGGAACTCGAAAGTCAATTCACAAGAAATTTTTGTTCCACCTATAAGCGCCCAGCATCACTGGAGGAAGTTAAAGCATGTATGCAGAGGAAAGGCAAAACGCTACGTTCTTATATACAATGCTGGAGTATAATCAAAAACTCAGCAGAGGAAGTCTCCGACGAACGAGCAATAGACGCCTTTTCGGAAGGACTTCGTCGCTCAGATCTTGTGGAAGAAATAGGAAGAACAAGACCTACGACGGTAGCCGAGCTAATGGAACAAGCCAACAAATTCGCTGATGGAGAGGACGCGTATAACAACAAAAGAGGACGTTCGCCAGAAGTCGACAGAATAAGTAGACAGAGGAGACGACACCGCAGCAGGGATAACCATAGAGGGCGAAATCAGGTAGCCACGGGTTATGTACTAGAAGAGGAGGAAGGATATGAAAGTAGGAGGTTTCAGGCAAAAGGAGTAGAAAAATCGAAGTACTCTGGTCCTTCGGCCGAGGATATGCTATGCGGACCTTGTCGAATCCACTACGCTTATCTCGACGGGAAAAGGGTCTCAAATCACCAGATGAAGGATTGCAGAACATTCCTAAGGTTGCAAAGCGCCATGAGCGCAAGCCAAGAAGGGAGGCAAGGAGAAAGGCACAGAAATCAAGGATATCAAATGCAAAGGCCAGCAAGACACCTAGAGTCAAAAGTGTACATATCAGCCATGATTCAACTGGTGCCCAAGTCAAAGAAAGAGCGAAAGAGCATATCCAGTCAAGTAAACCTAGCAATATCATCACCGCCAGCTACCACAGAGTACCTACGGTGGTCGGAACAACTAGTCAAGTTCAGTAGAGCAGACCACCCAAGGAAAATTCGCAGGCCAGGCCACTCGCCTATGGTCTTAAAGGCGCAAATAGGAGGGTATGACATCGGAAGAGTGTTCATGGATGCAGGGAGTGGCATAAACTTAATATATGCTAGAACCCTAAAGGCAATGTGCATCTCGCTGACGAGTTTGAAGCCAACAGATTGCTCTTTCCACGGGATAGTACCAGGAGCCGCAAACTACCCTTTGGGAAGGATAGAACTTGATGTCTGTTTTGGCAGTAGTGAAAATTATAGAAGAGAAAAGCTGGAGTTTGAAGTTATGGACTGGCCGTCGCAATATCATGCAATCCTGGGGCGTCCAGCATTTGCAAAATTCATGGCAGTGCCACACTACGCGTATCTGACATTGAAAATTCCAGGACCCAAAGGAACAATTACAGTACAAGGGAGCTTTGAAGTAGCCAACACATGCGACAGGGAATTCAACAGGATGGCGCAAACCTTCGGCATGACAGCAGAATATGAGAGGTTAAAAGGAGAAACGGATCATAATGTGCTACCCGACGTTGGACGATCCCTGCCAGATCAGGCTTTCGACACAACGCAGGACTCGAAGAAAATTCAGGTCCATCCTACAGATCCAAACAAGACGACATCAATTGCGGTGAACTTGGATCCCGCATAGGAAGGCGCGCTCGTCGAGTTCCTCCGTGAGCGCTGGGAAATCTTCGCCTGGTGTCCATCAGACATGCCAGGGGTTCCCAGGGAACTCGTCGAGCACGCACTAAATGTAGATCCCAAGGCAAAACCAGTCAAGCAACCATTTAGGCGATTTGATGAACCTAAAAGGAAGGCGATAGCGTCAGAACTGCACAGGCTAGAAAATGCCGGATTTATCAGAGAAATCAAAACTTCGAGTTGGGTATCGAACCCAGTTATAGTACCCAAGAAGAATACAGACGTACAAAGAGTATGTGTCGACTACACATCTCTCAATAAGCATTGTCCAAAGGATCCCTTCCCTCTACCCCGCATCGATCAGATAATCGATTCCACAGCGGGATGCGCGAGGCTTTCATTTTTGGACGCATATTCTGGTTACAATCAGATCAAATTGAAGAAAGAGGACGAAGAAAAAACGGCCTTCATCACACCATATGGAGTGTTTTGCTACCAAGTAATGCCGTTCGGCCTAAAAAATGTGTCGATGTTCTGGATACCGGGGTATCCCGGTCCACCTGCTCCTGGGCCCCGTCATCGGCCCATCTTCAGCCCAGGAGATAATCAACGGTACAAATCACGGAGAAGACCCTCACGAGGAGGCGCCTCGTGAGGAGAACGACGACGGAAACTGCTAAGGACCAGAAGACCTCCTCACGAGCCCCTGCTGGTGAGGAGAGAAGGTACGCCCACGCCAGCTCAGCACGTTTTCGTGCGGAGCAAGAAGCTAACGGGCAGAAGACCGCGTACCGCCCACGCTACCCCCGACAGGGAGGAGACCAACTTTCGCTGTGCCTGCCTAAAGCAGCACAGTGGTTGTTGGCCACCCCCCTAAATATAGCGTGGACGGTGCAGGATGCCAGAGGAAGACGTCAGCTTCCTCCACCCACTCCTGTGGACCGACGCCGCTGCCCTGCGAAGACCGAGTCTACAGAAGAGTATAGTCTACAGCTGTCCTCCCTCCTTGGCCGTGTGTGGCAACCCCTTCCCCAAGAAGATAAGGGGAAGGAGGACCTTGGCGCTATAAAAGGAGGGGGAAGCCCTCCCTTGGAGAGGATCGGATCTTCATCTTCTTCAAGCGGCTAGCTGGGCACGCAGGTTCTTCAACCTCTGGCCAGCTAGAGCTTTGTAACCAAGGCCTTGTACTCCTCGCGAGGTGTCGCGTTGCAATACAAGAAGGCAGGAAGTAGGGGTTTTACCTCACCACGAGGGCCCTGAACCTGGGTAAAGCTCGGTCTCCCTCTCTGCAGTGCGTTGCGCGTTCGACAATCGAGGCTTCCGTCACCGTGTTTCATTGCGATCCGAGATCTCACACGTTCAGCCCCCTGCGTTCGAATCTTTGGGTCCGTCGCGTGGTACCCCGTGTTCTTGCGACACGAAATCCATCGACATTTGGCACGCCAGGTAGGGGGCTGTGGTGTTTTTTCTTCTAGATCTGCTTCGACATGGCCGACGCCAACGCAAGGCTCGAGCGTCTTCGCCGTCGCAATGCTGTTCGGGGGCAAACCGAGCCAATCTTCCGTCGTCATGAAGCTTCGGCCGGGGAGGAAGAGGAAGAAGATCTGGAGTCCTCCTATCTCCCGACCGGGCGTACAGAGCCTTCGCTCTCCTTCACCGCCACCGCCACTTCTCGCGCTCGTTCTGGGAGTCAGATGTCTCCTGCGCAGGCTCTCGCCATGGCGCAGGAGCTGCTGCGCTATCAACCCACCGACGACGGGCGTGAGGGGTGGCGCGCTCGAATCGCCGAGCTCGTCGCTATCGCCAACGAAGACCCGGCCGTGGGAGGAGCCCAGGGCGCGGGGAACCCAGATCCGGCGGCGGGGCATCGCGCCCCGGGTGCCGGAGATGGGGTAGCCAACAAGGCCAAGAAGGTGGTTTCCCGCGCCGCATCTTCGCCGCGCGGGGAGCCCAGCTGCCAAATCGTCCAACGCGCTCCGGAAGACGCACGTGTCTCCCTCGAGCGCCGCCGCGAAAATCATGACCGCGCCATCGATGACATCGGTGAAGCTGGCAAGAACGTCAGGACCCCCGGCGTCCCAATCTACAACCCCGGGTGTCTCGCCCTCACTCGCCAGCAGCGCTACGTCATCTGGCCTGACAAGTTCAAGCCGGACATCAGCGCGCGTTATGACGGGACCACAAATCCTGTCGAATTCCTCCAACTCTACGTCGTCGCCGTCCAGGCTGCGCGTGGAGATCAACGCACCATGGCCAACTGGTTCCCCATGGCCCTCAAGGACGCTCCGCGAACTTGGCTCATGAATCTTCCTCACGAATCCGTGACTTCGTGGAAGGATTTGTGTCGTCAGTTCGTTGCCAACTTCATGCCCACGTACGAGCGCCCCGCTACCAAGAACGATCTTAAGGCGGTGCGTCAGTACAAGGGCGAAACGCTTCGTCAGTACATCCAGCGCTTCAGTCAGATGAGGAACAAGATCCCCAGGATCTCCAACGAGGAGGTCATCTCCGCGTTCTCCACGGGCGTCTCCGACGTCAAGATGCGGGAGAAACTGTCTGTGAATGATGAACTGACTTCCGTCGTCAGGCTCTTCGAGATCGCCGACCGCTGCGCCAAGGCTGAGGAGGGGAGGCTCTTCGTGCACAATCTGCCGGAGGCGCCTCCCCCAAAGCCGAAGTCCAAGGACCCCAAGCGAAAGGAGGCTGCTGCCCTCGCGGCGGAGCCAGATCACAAGCAACGCCGCGGGGACCGCTCTGACCGCGATAAAGGTCGACGTCGCCGCTACTGCATTATCCACAAGAAGGACACCCACAATACCGAGGATTGTTGGATTGTCCGGAAGTTTCACGAGGAAAACGGTGTCGCCAAGCGTCGCGGGGGCGGCCGTAGCAACGGCAAGAGTGGATCCCGGGGCGATCGCCGCGACGACGACCGCGAGGAAGGTCGCCGCCGTGGGGGTCTGTCTCGAGACGATCCCGAGCCGCTGCCGCTGCCCCCACCAGCAAACGATCATCGGGAGGAGGACCAGGGGGGCTATCAAGAGCCACGAGACTTCGCCGCTTGCCTCCTGGGTGGAGCTCAGGCTCCTCTGTCAAATCGACACTTCAAGCAGTTGTCGCGAGAAATCGCGGCGGCACAGCCCAGCGTCGGCAATCGTCTAATGAAGTGGTCGACGTGCAAGATTGGCTTCGACGAGGAGGATCATCCGGCTTCCACAAGGGGTGTGGGCACACTCCCCCTCTTGTGCACGCCAACCATCAACAACGTCGCCGTCAATCGCACTCTCATCGACGGGGGGGCGGGCCTCAACATCATCTCGGTCGGGATCTTCGAGAAGATGCAGGTGCCGTACCACCGGCTCATGCCGACTCGGCCGTTCTTCGGGGTAACCGAGGGATCTACAACGCCAATTGGGCAGGTAAGCCTGCCCGTCACCTTCGGCACCCGGGACAACTACAGGACGGAAAGCCTCGACTTCGACGTCGCCTACATCGCCCTGCCATACAATGCCATCCTCGTCTACCCAGCCTTGGCTAGGTTCATGGCAGCAACGCACCATGGCTTTAACGTCCTCAAGATTCTGGGCGCCAGCGGCACGATCACCGTGCGCTGCAATGAGAAGGACGCTCTCCGATCAGTTGAGCATGTCTACCGTGAGGCCGCCACCATGTTCCCCGCCGACGAAGATCTACTGGAACACTCCGGCGACCTCACGAGGAAGAAGCAGCTCGTATCCCAAGAGCGGGCTGCTGCGAAGAAGGCCTCTCTCGAGCCCCACATGTTGGGTTCGACAGGGAAGAAGTTCGCCGCCTCTGCATCGCCTACTCCAAGCGAGGACCTGGTCCATCCAATGCTGGACATGAGCATTGGGGAAGCTGCGGTACCCTCAGGCCGGAGACCCCAGTTTACCCAAGAGCGCTCGGCAACCAAGAAGGTCCCGCTACAGGCTGGGGGCTGCGAAAACTTCGTCACCATCGGGGCAGGGCTTTCCCCCAAATAGGAAAGCGCGCTCGTCACCTTCCTGCGGGCAAATTCTGACATGTTCGCTTGGACTCCGTCAGATATGCCCGGCGTTCCCAGGGAGGTGATTGAGCACCACTTAGCCGTGTGCCCTCAGGCACACCCCGTGAAGCAGAAGACTAGGAAGCAAGCGCAAGAGAAGCAGGACTTCATCGTCAAGGAGATAGAGAAGCGGAAGAAGGCCAAGTTGATACGCGAGGTGGCCCACCCCACCTGGATTGCTAATCCGGTGGTCGTCCCAAAGGCTAACGGCAGTGGGCGCCTCTGCGTGGACTTCAGAAGTCTCAACAAGGCCTGTCCCAAGGATCCATATCCTCTCCCGAGGATAGATCAAATCGTCGACTCCACCGCCGGCTGCGACCTCCTTTGCTTCTTGGATGCTTTCTCCGGCTATCATCAGATCAAGATGGCAAAGGAGGACGAGGAGAAGACCGCATTCATCACGCCCTGTGGGGTGTACTGCTACGTCTGCATGCCCTTCGGCCTGAAGAACGTAGGAGCCACCTTCCAGAGGCGCATGCGCAAGGCCTTGGGGGCTCAGATGGGAAGGAACGCGGAGGCCTACGTCGACGACATCGTCGTCAAGACTCGCGAGGGTCGTACCTTCATCGAGGACCTGGAGGAAACATTCGTCAACCTGAGAAAGGTAAACATCAAGCTCAACCCCGCCAAGTGCGCCTTCGGCGTACCATCGGGAAAACTGTTGGGGTTCCTCGTGTCTCATCGCGGGATAGAGGCGAACCCTGACAAGGTCAAGGCCATCGAAGAAATGCGTCCACCGCGCAATCTCAAGGAGATGCAACGCCTCGCGGGGTGCATGTCAGCCCTGGGGCGCTTCATCGCGAGGAGTGGGGAGAAAGCTTTGCCCTTCTTCAAGCTCATGAAGCGCACCGGGAAGTTCGAGTGGATTCCGGAAGCTGACGAGGCCTTCACCGAGTTGAAAAGGTACCTCACGAGCCCACCGATCATGGTCGCCCCAACGCCTCGCGAGCCTTTGCTACTCTACATCGCGGCAACTCCAAGGACTGCAAGTGCCGTCCTCGTCGTGGAGCAGGACGCTAAGGTGATCGACAAGGTCAATCCTCCCAGCCAGGGGGCTCCTCGCGAGGAAGAGGCCACTTCGCCTCCTGTCCCTCAAGAGGAGCCGCACGCGGCATCTTCGCCGACCAAGCCGCTCTCTCAGAGCGATGCTCAAAAGCCTTCTGAGGAGGAGCCTTCCGAGGGTGTTGTCAAGGTGCAAAAGCCTGTGTACTTCGTGAGCACGGTACTGCGCGACGCGCGGGAACGCTACACCATGCAGCAAAAGCTGCTCTACACCTTGCTCATCGCCTCGCGGAAGCTACGCCACTACTTCCAGGGCCACCCGATCAAGGTGATAACCGATCGTCCCCTGGAGACCATCCTACGCAATCCCAACGTCACCGGGCGGGTGGCGGAATGGGCCGTGGAGCTTCAGCCTTTCGAGATCTCCTTCGAAACTACAAAGGTAATCAAGAGCAAGGCTTTGGCCGAGTTCACTGCGGAATGGAATGATCCATTCGTCGACGAGCCTCCAGAGGTGGAGTCAACACTCCCTGGAGAGGAGGCCCCAGGCCTTTGGATCATGCACTTCGACGGCGCTTTCAACCTCCCCGGCGCGGGAGCAGGTGCTGTCCTAACCTCTCCCTCTGGAGACAAGCTCTTCTACGCTGTGCAGCTCTGCTTTGGGCCTGAGCACAAGGTCTCCAACAACATCGCGGAGTACGAAGGACTACTTGCGGGCCTAAGGGCAGCAAACGCTTTGGGCATCAAGCGCCTCATCGTCAAGGGAGATTCACAGCTGGTCGTGAACTTCTCGAACAAGAGCTACACTCCAAAGGATGAGCACATGGCGGCTTATCTCGAGGAGCATCGGAAGATGGAAAAACGCTTCCAAGGCTTGGAGCTGAAGCACATCCCGAGAGGAGAAAATGTGGAAGCCGACGAGATCGCGAAGCGCGCCTCTCATCGCCTGGCGCAGCCTGCCGGCGTCTTTGAGGAGCGTCTCTTCAAACCGTCCGCTTCCCCCTCGACATCCGAATCATCTCCTCCTTCTGCTTTGCCGCCACCGCCGGGGCAGGGGGCTCCGGACTGCGGGCCTCCTTCGGGTGACCGCGTCCTTCTGGCGTTAGCACGGCAGGAGGGAGTGGATTGGATCATCGAGCTCAAGGCCTACCTCACCAGCAGCAGGCTTCCCGAGGATGAAGAGGAGGCTGAGAGGATCGTGCGGCAAGCTTCGGGCTACTGCGTCAAGGACGGTGATTTGTACCGGCGTCGCCCGAACGGCGTCGCTCTGAAGTGCATATCTACTCACCAAGGCCAAGAGCTTCTCAGGGACATCCACGCCGGCGAGTGTGGCCATCATGCTTCTGCCGCAACTCTAGCCGCGAAGGCATACCGAAGCGGGTTCTACTGGCCTTTGGCGCTCGGAGATGCGACGGAGATGGTCAAGAGGTGCGAGGCGTGCCAATTCCACGCCAAGCAGATTCATCAGCCGGCGCAAGAGCTGCAAACCATCCCACTCACTTGGCCCTTTGCAGTCTGGGGGCTGGACATCCTTGGTCCGTTTCCCAGAGCGCAAGGGGGCTACCGCTACCTCTACGTCGCTATCGACAAGTTCACCAAGTGGGTGGAGGTGGAGCCGGTGTGCACCATTCCGGCCAGATCCGCAGTCAAGTTCATCCATGGGCTGGTCTGTCGCTTTGGTGTGCCTAACCGCATCATCACCGACAACGGCAGCCAGTTCACCAGCGGACTGTTCCGGGAATACTGCGCATCGACCGGCGTCAAGATCTGTTTCGCCTCCGTCGCCCACCCCAGGAGCAATGGTCAAGCCGAGCGCGCCAACGCTGAAGTGCTCAAAGGGCTCAAGACGAAAAGCTTCAACGCCAAGCTCGAAGCCTGCGGCAAAAAATGGTTAGACAACCTCCAATCCATCTTGTGTTCCATCAGGACTACCGCCGCCAAACCCACTGGAGAGACCCCTTTCTTCTTGGTCTATGGGGCGAAGGCTGTTCTTCCCACCGACGTCAAGTTCGGGTCGCCAAGGGTTCTCGCCTTCGACGAAACTCGCCAAGAGGACCTCATCAAGGACCGCCTCCTCCTGCTCGAAGAAGCTCGGTGCCAAGCCGCGTTACGCGCCGCGAGGTACCAGCAAGGACTACGTCGCTACCATAGCCGCCATGTCCGAGCAAGAACTCTGGAGGTCGGCGACCTGGTGCTGAGGAGAATACTCTCTCGCGAGGGCCTGCACAAGCTGTCTCCAATGTGGGAAGGACCCTTCAAGGTGACGCACATCGCCAGGCCTGGCTCGGCGCGGCTGGAAACCGCGGAAGGCGTGCCTGTGGGGAACCCGTGGAACATAGCTCATCTGCGAAAGTTCTACCCTTAGGTTCCTCATGAGGAGAAAAAGACCGTTTTCACGGCACTTGTATCAGCTCAATCTGCTCTTAAGCACTGATACTAAGTTATCGCGCAATGGAGCGCCTCTGCTTCGGCATGACATCAAAATGGCATGAAGTCCATTTATTTTCTATTGTACTCCACGCGGAAGGGGGCTAGGCACGGTGTCTATGCTGGGGCCTTCACCCGGAAAACAGCAAGCCCGAAAAACCCGAAGGGAGCGAGCTCTGGTCGGGGGCGACGGCCCCGTTAACGATCACCTCTGGATGCCCATGGTGCTTAGTTCCTCGCGAAGTACGCCAGAAAATAAAAAATCTTTGAGGAAAGTCCAAGGTGTGCCCAAGGCACCCGCTAAGGACCAGCACCTCGTGAGCAACCCTCACGAGGGAGCAAGGACGCGTCGATGCATTAGCATCCGCAGGAAGATTCCCTCTACCGAGGAAGGCCTAACGTGGCAGGATCATTGAAGACCAAGGCCGCTCCGATCATCTTGCGAAGGAGACGCAGATCCGGAGGTCCGCGCCAGGCCCTTCACCTCATGAGCAATCCTTGTGAGGTGTCGACGGTCTCTGGGCTCTCTTAAGCGTCGACGTTTCACGTCCGTGAGGGTCCAGCTTCCCTCAACGACGAGGAAGGCCCCGTGAATCGCCACGCGCGGCAATTTGCTCTTAGCTGCTGGCACAGATAGTGCCGCGCTCCTCCACGACGGAGAAGGTCCCTGTGCCGGTCACAGGGGCATCTTATTCGCCTTCTTTTTTCGTTTGTTTTATCGATTTGTTTTTCCGTTTTCGGGGATTTGGGGTTTTTTCTTTTCCAACTCTTTCTTCAACTTCTTGTCTCAGGAATCGTCCAATGTGCCATCGACGCCGACCCCGTCTCGAGCTCTGAGGCAAAGGGAGGCTTCCCGTCAATGCCAACAGCTCACTACGGCTCTCGAGCGAGCAAACGACCAGGACGATGAAGAGCGACAAGGCGATCGACAAGCGGATTTCATTAAAAATCCCCCATTGGGGGAAGGAGCAAAGCACGACGGGGCATACCCCGCCGGCAAGGACTACAAGGCAAAAGAGGGGAGGAGACTAGCTCCCCTCCCCAGAAGACTATCGCACCAGGACCTCCTCTTCACTACGCCGCGAGCTGGGGGTAGGTGCGGCGGACGCCGTCGGCGGTGAAGATCCACACCGTAGCCTCCAGGGTCCCCAGCTTGAAGCGGAAGACGAGGCGGTCGCCGACGCGGAGGCGACAGCCGAGGGCGAAGGGCCTCCAGCGGCCGGAGAGGACGACGTTGCCGTTCGCCCCGAAGAGGATGTCCACAGGCCAGAAGAGATCTGGCCTGCTTTGCTTGCCCAGGGCGATCTCCCCGGCGGCCGGCCCGTGGGCGTGAACCGCCCTCCGGATGGCGTCGGGCAGCCGGAGGGAGTTGAAGCCCGGGGCGTCAACGACGACGAGGAGCTCCAGGAAGCGGGACCCCGGGGCGATGAGGGGTCCCAGAAGCGCCGCCGCCAGGTGGCGCGGAGTGGCAACCACTCCATTCACCGGCGGGGCCGGAGGATCTGCAGCAGCGGGAGGAGGGCCCAGGGCGGCCTCCACCTCCCAGAGAGCCCGATCGACGCTCCCCGAGGCGCGGGGAGCAGGCGCCGCCGCCAGCGGCGATGACGAGTTCAGGGCGCCGCCACGCGCGGGGCCCCTGAGGGCCAGAGCGCCGGAGGTCCCCGAGGCGGCGCGAATCGCCTCGCCCCGCCTCGGCGCGCTGATGCGGAGGGGACCCCCGGCGCCGGGTGTCCACTGGGCTGGGATTTTCGCCCTGCTCCCACTGCCCGGGGGGCGCCCACGGCGCTTCGCCCCAGAGCTTGGACCGGCGGCGGCGGCGGAGTTGGAGGGGTCCATGCTCTCAGGGGAGAAGAAGCAGAAGTGGCACTGGAGGAAGGAGGTGAAGTGCCGAAGGTCTCGAGGAGGACCTATTTAAGGGGAGCATCCAGCGTCGATGCGTCAAATCCCAGCGCGGGAATCGAAGCGTTGGCGCAGCGCTCTGCAGTCAAGCGACGCATCATTATGATGGTTGACGCCTCGGAGACTGTAGCGTCGCCGCCATTTTGTCTCACCAGCTGCGGCCATGACACCTGTCCGCAGTCTCTGCCTCTTCACATGGTCCTCTGACCGTGCAGTTGACGCGTGCCGTTGGAGGGCCCAGTAGCTTCGGGGGCCCCCGACCCTTCGCTTCCTCAAGAGGGTGCGTTCTTGGGCCGGGCTCCCAGGGGCTACTGTCGGTGTTCTGGATACCGGGGTATCCCGGTCCACCTGCTCCTGGGCCCCGTCATCGGCCCATCTTCAGCCCAGGAGATAATCAACGGTACAAATCACGGAGAAGACCCTCACGAGGAGGCGCCTCGTGAGGAGAACGACGACAGAAACTGCTAAGGACCAGAAGACCTCCTCACGAGCCCCTGCTGGTGAGGAGAGAAGGTACGCCCATGCCAGCTCAGCACGTTTTCGTGCGGAGCAAGAAGCTAACGGGCAGAAGACCGCGTACCGCCCACGCTACCCCCGACAGGGAGGAGACCAACTTTCGCTGTGCCTGCCTAAAGCGGCACAGTGG
Source organism: Dactylis glomerata (assembly GCA_007115705.1). Classification (NCBI taxonomy): domain Eukaryota; kingdom Viridiplantae; phylum Streptophyta; class Magnoliopsida; order Poales; family Poaceae; genus Dactylis; species Dactylis glomerata. Next base: position 916,320 of record QXEO01000905.1, on the reverse strand, counting down.
TTGTTGGCCACCCCCCTAAATATAGCGTGGACGGTGCAGGATGCCAGAGGAAGACGTCAGCTTCCTCCACCCACTCCTGTGGACCGACGCCGCTGTCCTGCGAAGACCGAGTCTACAGAAGAGTATAGTCTACAGCTGTCCTCCCTCCTTGGCCGTGTGTGGCAACCCCTTCCCCAAGAAGATAAGGGGAAGGAGGACCTTGGCGCTATAAAAGGAGGGGGAAGCCCTCCCTTGGAGAGGATCGGATCTTCATCTTCTTCAAGCGGCTAGCTGGGCACACAGGTTCTTCAACCTCTGGCCAGCTAGAGCTTTGTAACCAAGGCCTTGTACTCCTCGCGAGGTGTCGCGTTGCAATACAAGAAGGCAGGAAGTAGGGGTTTTACCTCACCACGAGGGCCCTGAACCTGGGTAAAGCTCGGTCTCCCTCTCTGCAGTGCGTTGCGCGTTCGACAATCGAGGCTTCCGTCACCGTGTTTCGTTGCGATCCAAGATCTCACACGTTCAGCCCCCTGCGTTCGAATCTTTGGGTCCGTCGCGTGGTACCCCGTGTTCTTGCGACACGAAATCCATCGACAAAATGCAGGAGCAACTTATCAACGGATGATGCAAAATTGCCTCGGAAGCCAAATAGGACGCAATATCCAAGTCTACATTGATGATGTGGTCATCACGACAAGAGAAGAGAAATCTCTAATCAGCGACTTGGCAGAAACCTTCGACAACCTGAGCAGGTACAAGCTTAAGCTTAACCCGACAAAGTGTTCCTTCGGCGTATCAGCAGGACAACTTTTGGGGTTCTTGGTGTCAGCACGAGGAATAGAGGCAAACCCAGAGAAGATTCAAGCAATCTTAACAATGGGGAAACCCACGAAACTACACGACGTACAGAAACTTGCAGGACGCGTCACGGCACTAAGTCGCTTCGTTGCTCGGCTAGGGGAGAAGGCGCTTCCTTTCTATGCACTTATGAAGAAGTCAGACGATAAATTCGAGTGGACAGAAGAAGCAGACGCAGCGTTCGCACAGTTGAAAAAAGTGCTTTCCACGCCACCAGTGCTGGTCGCACCAAAGGAAAAAGAACCACTGCTATTATACATCGCCGCAACCCATCAGGTGGTGAGTACAGTATTAGTAGTCGAAAGAAGCGAAAAAGGAAAAGCCCATGGCGTCCAGAGGCCGGTATATTTCATCAGTGAAGTGTTATCTCCAACAAAACAGAGGTACCCGCACTATCAGAAGTTGGCATACAGTGTCTTCACAACCGCACGAAAACTACGACAGTACTTCGCGGTGCACCCAATTATAGTGGTCAACGAGGCGCCATTATCGAACATATTGAATAATCCTTCAGCAACAGGACGTGTCTCTTTGTGGGGAATCGAGTTGTCTCCCATGGATATCACGTACGAAAAAAGGAAGGCGATCAAGTCGCAAGTTTTGCCAGATTTTATAGCAGAGTGGTTGGAGCTGCAGAGCACAGGACCACCAGACTTATCCAGTATTTGGACAATGTATTTCGATGGTTCTAAAAGAGTCCAAGGCGCAGGCGCAGGAGTAGTTTTGATATCACCTCATGGCGACAAATTGAAGTACGTCTTAAGGATGAGCTTTCCACAGGCTTCTAACAATGAAGCAGAATACGAGGCTTTGTTGCACGGCATGAAGATGGCTAAAGCATGTGGAGCAACTCGCCTAAAAATATTTGGAGATTCCAACCTTGTTGTCCAGCAAGTTATGAACAGATGTGACACAATCAATGACAACATGATGGCCTACAAAAATTTGTACCATTATCTGGAAGGAACGTTCGATGGATGCGAAGTCCCGCACATAAGTAGGAACAACAATGAAGAAGCCGACAATTTAGCAAATATCGGGTCGCAGTGTTTATCTGTGCCGTCCAGAGTATTCTGGGAGGAAATAGTGGAAAGATCAATAAAAAGTGGAAAAAGCTCGACTACTACAGCAGGCTCGGGGGTTACATCAGAGCCAGAGGAGGTCATGATGATAGAGGAAACATGGATGCAGCCATATCTTGCATACATGATAAATAAGAAATTACCAGAAGATGCAGTGGAGGCCAAGAGGATAACTCAAAGATCGAAAGCGTTTGTCGTGTTGCAGGGGAAACTATACAAGAAAAGTATTACTCGCGTTTTGCAGCGTTGTGTAACGCCCCAGGAAGGACAAACAATATTAAAAGACATACATGGCGGAGTATGTGGTCATCATGCTAGCAGCAGAGCAATAGCAGCAAAAGCTTTCCGAGCAGGATTCTATTGGCTAACAGCCATCGAGGACGCAAAAGATATAGTTCGAAAGTGTGAAGCATGTCAAAGGTTTGCATCTAGACCGCATGCACCAGCAGCAGAGTTACAAACAATACCATTATCTTGGCCCTTCGCACAATGGGGCCTCGACATGGTGGGAAAGTTGCACAAATCCTGGCCAGGAGGGCATGTCTACATGCTAGTGGCAGTCGATAAATTTACCAAATGGGTGGAAGCGGCCCCGGTAACAACTCAAGATTCTACAGCAGCAATCAGCTTCATCAAATCATTAGTTTTCCGTTTTGGTGTACCATACAGCATCATCACAGACAACGGGACAAATTTCACTTCAAAGGAATTCAAGAGTTACTGCGAAGGATTAGGGATCAAGCTCAAATTCGCATCTGTGGCGCATCCGAAGATAAATGGGCAAGTCGAAAAAGCCAATGGCCTGATATGTAGTGGGATAAAAAAGAGGCTCTTAGCACCTCTCGAGAAAGCCAAGAGCGCTTGGGTAGAAGAATTGCCCTCCGTTCTTTGGAGCTTAAGAACTACACCTAATGCAGCAACTCAAGAAACTCCCTTTTTCCTGGTCCATGGCGCGGAAGCCGTGCTTCCAGTCGAAGTTACACACGAGGCTCCAAGAGTAACAGCATATGACGAGACAACATCAACAGAAACATTGCAAGACGATGTCGATGCACTAGATGAAGCAAGAGATAAAGCATTAGAAAGGGCTACGCAGTATCAACAGAGTCTGCGAAACTACCATAGTAGTCGAGTTCGTCCACGATCCTTCGTGGTGGGAGACCTAGTTTTGTGACTCAGGCAAGACAACCACGGCAAATTGGAGTCCCCTTGGGTGGGACCTTACATCGTCACCGAAGTAATACTAGGAGGAGCATATCGACTATAAGACAAGAAGACTGGGAAGGATGAGAGCAACCCGTGGAATGCAGAGCAGCTACGGCGTTTCTACGCGTAGAATAAAAATAGTGTTATCAGCAAATTCGAGTTAACCTTCTGAACCCAGAACATGAGGCCATAGGTCGGGTTCTTTGGGGTTGAACTCGACAAAATTGTACAAATATCTTTACTTCTTCGCCTCGGGGGCTTCAACCCTCGGGTCGTACGAAAGGAATTCTTATCGCGACTTGGAAGAATTTTTTCACTATAAGGTTGTACAGGCAACCCGATAAATATTGAAACAACTTGGTTCGCAAAGGAACCCGATATTCTTCTTATAAATTGGTTCGCAAAGAACCCGATAGATGGAAAAGTGTACCTCAGAACAAATGACTTGTTTTCCTGGTACTAGCAAAAACATCGACACCAAGTGCGAATATTCATTACAGATAAGCATGGCAGCAAGGACATTATCAAATGAAATTACATAAAAAACAAGTCCTAATGAAAGTGGACTTCAGCTTCATACTTTTTCTGGCATTGGGTGCCATCATAGATCGTCACGTCGAACTTCGACGTGCCGATATGGAAGTCAAAGACCATGAAGAAGCCTTGGTGGATGTCATGGTCTTCTGCAAACTCTGACCAGCCGCCCCTCAAATACCGCTCGCCGTCGCCATCATACCACACCTCCACCTCGTATGGAATGCCACTGCCAGACTGTTCACAAAGAACCGCCTCTCGCAGTTCGTGGCCATCCATGAACTTGGTAAAATTCAGCGGCAGGCGCTGAATCTCACGGCACTGCGCCATGGCAATGCAGAAGAAGGAGAAGATTCGGGGAGGGGCAGCAGGAGCAGCAGGAGCAACAGGAGGAGGAGCGATTGGGCCTGGAGCAGCGCCAATCACCTTAGGTTTGTTCTTGCTACCAGGTGGACGGCCGGGGCGATGCTTAGCCGGAGCGACCGATGAAGTTCCTGCGGCGGTGATGTTGCTCTTGTTCTTACTTCCACGAGGGCGACCCCGACCTCGTGGCGCCACAGGGGAGCCAAGATTCAGACGAGAACCTTCAGCATCAGCCATGAGAACAAGGGAAAAAACCTCGAAAAACCCTAGATGGAGAGAGAAGATGATGCGGCGGAGGAGGAATCTGATTAGGGTTTTTTACCTTGACCAGCAGGTGCTCTATTTATAAGCATGGATTACTGGGCCTCCGTGCTACAGCAGAGCCCGTAAACGTATTTTACAGTAGGAGTTAAATTCTGCGCACAGCAGATGATAATATCAAAAAAGAAAAACAAGAAAATGAGACTATGGTCGCACGATATGAAAACCTCGACTTGGACTCGGGGGGCTCGCCAACAGTAAGATGTTCACAGAAGAAAGAGGAGCTGAACTTTGAGCCTATGCTTGACTAAAAATAGCCAAACATAGCCTCGGGGGCTACTCCCATCGGGAGCGCTGAGCGCGCACCCGATAGAGGATAAGATAATCAATACTGGAGATGCAGAAGGATAAGCGTATAAACTTCGACTACATAGTCGACAAAACTGAAGAGAGATTACTCCCATCGGGAGCGAAGAAGATCAATTTAAAATCCAAAATTCTTTGGTTTTATCAGTCAGAAACTTGGCTGCGAAATATAAGATTCTCGAGTTACGTTATCGCAACGAAACTCGAATGCCGCGAGTTATCGCGAAGGTAAGACCCCGGGATCCGTCCTGTGTGGCCTGGTATACGCACATGGATGCGCTCTGCTAGTATGTATCCGTGTCTACGACGCGAAGAAAATCCTGGTGGACGCACTGGGTACCCTGGGAACCACTGGGATTCATTTTTTGTAAGTCTTAAATGAGGCAAAAGAGTGGATTTGACCGGTATCCCGAATTCAAGTCCAAGGGGATTGAATTTGAAGTAGGTGACAAGTATCTGTTCCGGCAGTTAACTGACCTCTTGATCCGTCAGAGTTGTCAGGCTTGCTCATCAAAACCCCTTGCGAAAGAATATCATGAAAATAAGTCGAAAAGACTAAGTCGAAGATTTGAAGATGAGAAGAAGTCGAAGAATTGATCAAGTCGAAGATTTGAAGATTAGAGATTCAACCTGAAATCTACAAATTCTGGTAGAATCTCAGGGGCTACTGACAAGGGTATAGTTAATAGAGCCCGCTAGTTGAGTACACCTGAGGCCCGATAAGCTAGGCCCAATTGTAATGATAGTCGAATACGAGTTCTTACCGTATGTTGATATTGTAATCTGTATCGTACCCTACCCGATCCTCGAGACCTGGCCACCTATATATAGGGGCCAGGAGGGGACGGTATAGGAGAGATTGAAAGCAAGCCAGGTTGAACACCCAAGTTTACTTTCGACACACACCTATTTCGACTAATTTTACCTTCGAGTTCATCCGACGCCCTATCTCCCCGATCCTAAGTCCTTCATCTAGGACATTTGTCGAGCTAACCCTCGTCAACTGCTAAGGTTGATCATGGAAGACCGGGAAGTAGCCCGAGCTAAGCGCCAAGCTAACTTGGCCACTCTTCAGCAGCTAACCCAGATGACAATGAACCACAACAATGACAATGGAAATGGCCATGGTGAAGGAGAGAACAATGGCAATGGTGATCACCGATCCAAGTTAAGGAGTTTCCAAAACACCAACCCACCTATGTTCACTAAGTCTGAAGAACCCTTAGATGCTGATGACTGGCTTCGCACTATGGAGAACAATTTGGCAGTCGCCGAAGTTGGCGAAAATGAGAAGGTCTTGTACACCACCCACTATCTTGCTGGAGCCGCAAGAGCTTGGTGGGATAGCACTCGTGCAATGCAAGCCCAAGGGTATGTGATGCCCTGCGAGGAATTCAAGAGCAAGTTCAGCAAAGCCCATGTTCCTTTGGGATTAGTTAAAAGGATGAGAGATGAGTTCAGAAATCAGAAGCAAGGTTCCCTATCTGTGGTTGACTACCGTGACAAGTTCCTTACCTTGTCTAGGTATGCCCCAGATGACACCAACACCAATGAGAAGAAGCAAGAAAGGTTTCTGAATGGACTTCATGATGAGATGCAATGTGTCTTGGTCAGCATTCCCTTTGCAGACCTGGAGTCATTGGTTGACTCTGCCATTCAAATGGAAGGCAAACTCAAGCAAGCTGCAGAGAACCGCAAGCGCCGTATGATGTATCAGGGCAACTCAAGCAACTCGCAGAAGCCAAGGGGAAATCCACCTATGGCTTTCGCCCCTAGACCTATGAGGCCATCTGCACCTACTCCACGTCCCAACTTTCCCAACCGTCTGACCAGCCATAACTTCAACCGTGCACCTCCAAGACCTAATGGCAACAACTTCAATCCCAATACTCCAAGGCCAAATGGCGCACCAGCGCTGCCCAAGTCTGGTGACAAGTCTGGTGTTACCTGTTATGAGTGCGGACTCAAAGGGCACTACTCCAATGAGTGCCCGAAGAAGCTGAATGATGCATCCAAGACCACCGCTCCTGCTCAGCAACAGCGCCGTGTGGGAAATGGCAAGAATTATCCCCCAAGGAACCAGCCTCACCCTCGAGGCCGTCTGAATCACATGAATGTTGAAGAAGTTCAGGAAGCAACCGACGTTGTGCTTGGTATGTTCCCTGTTAATTCAGTTCCTGCAAGAGTTCTGTTTGATTCTGGAGCTTCACACTCGTTTGTTACTAAGTTATTCGTTGATAAAAGTGGACTTCAACAAACACCCCTGAAAAATACCATGGCTGTGCAAATACCTGGGTCAATAACAAAGGCTAGTTGGACCTGCTTGGCAGTGCCCATAGAAATCCATGGGATATCATTCTTAGCAAGTTTGATTGTGTTAGGAACCAAAGGATTGGAAGTAGTCCTAGGTATGGATTGGAGGTCTCAACACCAAGGAGTGATAGATTGTGCCAAAAAGACCATCACCATGAAGAGTAGCACTGGAATTGTAGTAAAGCATGTGTATGTAAAACCACCCCAAATCACCAGATGTCATAAGAGTATCTCAGGACCAACTCTAGGGCAAGTTCCCATTGTCTGTGAATACCCGGATGTGTTTCCCGATGAGCTACCCGGAATGCCACCGGATCGGGATATTGAGTTTATCATTGAGCTTATCCCCGGAACTGGATCTATAGCCCAACGACCCTATCGTATGAACCCAGCTGAACTAGTGGAGTTAAAGAAGCAATTGGACGACCTTTTGAGTAAGGGATTGATTCAGCCAAGTTCATCTGCTTGGAGATCACCTGTCTTGTTTGTGGATTAAAGTGACGGTTCCAGCCGACTGTGCACGGATTACTGCAAGCTAAATGATGTTACCATCAAGAATAAGTATCCTCTCCCAAAGATTGATGATTTGTTTGACCAACTAACTGGAGCTCAAGTCTTCTCAAAGATAGACCTTAGAACTGGATACCATCAACTGAAGATCTGTGCAACTGATATACCTAAAACAGCCTTCACTACCCGATACGGATTGTATGAGTACACTGTAATGCCCTTTGGATTAACCAATGTCCCTGCCTATTTCATGAACTTCATGAATAAGGTTTTCATGGAGTTCTTGGATAAGTTTGTTGTTGTCTTCATTGATGACATTCTTATCTACTCCAAGTCTGAAGAAGAGCATGCAACTCATTTGAGATTAATCTTAGAGACCCTAAGAGAGCATCAGCTGTATGGTAAGTTTAGTAAGTGTGAGTTTTGGTTGAAGGAAGTTGGATTCTTAGGCCATGTATTATCAGCTGGAGGAGTTTCAGTGGACCCAAAGAAGATCAAATCAGTCATGGAATGGGAAGCCCCTACCACTCAAACTGAAGTTAGAGGTTTTCTCGGATTAGCAGGATATTACCGCAAATTTGTTGAAGGATTTTCAAGTATTGCCAGACCCATGACCCAATTGTTGAAGAAGGACAAGAAGTTTGAATGGACCCCTAAGTGTGAAGAAAGTTTTCAAGAACTCAAGAAGCGATTGGTGACCGCCCCCGTCCTAACCATGCCCGATATCACCAAGAACTTTGATGTCTATTGCGACGCCTCCAAACTTGGACTTGGTTGTGTGTTAATGCAAGAAGGCAAGGTCATAGCTTACCTCTCCCGGCAGCTTCGACCTCATGAAGAAAACTATCCAACCCATGATCTGGAGTTAGCAGCCGTAGTTCTAGCTTTGAAGACCTGGAGGCACTATCTTATGGGTAACCGTTGCGAAATCTATACTGATCACAAGAGTTTGAAGTATATTTTCACCCAGAAGGAGTTGAACATGAGGCAAAGAAGATGGATAGAGTTGATCAAGGATTATGATCTGGAAATTCATTATCACCCCGGTAAGGCCAATGTAGTGGCCGATGCATTAAGTAGGAAGCCATGCACCTTGAATATGATGATCAAGGAGGAGCAACCCATGTTGCACCAAGAGTTTGAAAAATTTGGATTGGAACTCGTCAGTCAAGGATTCTTAGCCAACCTTGAGTTTCAACCCACCTTGATGAGCCAAATCAAAGAAGCCCAGAAGGGAAATGAGAGTATTGACGGAATTAAGTGCAGAATTAGTTCCGGCAAGGTGCCAGGATTTGAAGAAGATGATCAAGGAGTTCTTTGGTATAAAGGACGTATTTGTATGCCTGCTGACTCAGAGTTGAAGGAAGTTATTATGAAGGAAGCCCATGAGACACCTTACTCCATCCACCCCGGTGGAACTAAGATGTATCAAGATCTGAAGGAGCAATTTTGGTGGCATGGGATGAAGCGTGAGATTGCATCGTTCATATCCAAGTGTGACATTTGTCAAAGAGTCAAGGCTGAACATCAACGTCCTGCTGGACTGCTGCAACCTTTGCAAGTTCCGGAATGGAAGTGGGAATCAGTTGGAATGGATTTCATCACTGGATTTCCAAGGTCTAGCCGCGGAAATGACTCTATCTGGGTCATTGTGGATAGACTGACCAAAGTTGCCCACTTTATTCCTATCAAGACCACTTATACATCAGGACAGCTGGCCGACCTCTATCTATCCAGAATTGTTAGTTTGCATGGGGTCCCTAAAACCATAGTTTCCGATCGAGGAACCCAATTCACCTTGAGATTTTGGAGAAGTTTGCATCAAGCCTTGGGAACCAAATTAGCCTTTAGCACAGCTTACCACCCTCAGACTGATGGACAGACTGAAAGAGTAAATCAGATACTTGAAGATATGCTGAGAGCCTGTGTTCTAGCCTATGGAGCTAAGTGGGAAGATTGCCTGCCTTTCGTGGAGTTTTCCTACAACAGTTATCAAGCCAGTTTGCAAATAGCCCCATTTGAAGCTTTATATGAAAGAAAGTGTCGTACCCCTTTGAATTGGTCTGAAACCGGAGACAGTAAGATATTTGGACCCGACATTCTTCAAGAAGCTGAAGAGAAGGTTCGCATGATTCGTGATTACCTCAAGGCAGCCCAGTCTAGACAGAAGAGTTATGCTGACAAGAGACGTAGAGAACTGACCTTCAAGATTGGAGATTTTGTTTATCTTAGAGTATCACCTCTCAAGGGAATGCAGAGATTCCAAGTAAAAGGAAAGCTTGCACCAAGGTATATTGGACCCTTCAAGATACTAAGCCGTAGAGGAGAAGTGTCTTATCAGTTGGAAATGCCCCCGGAATTGTCTGAAGTGCACGATGTTTTTCACGTGTCTTTACTTCGGAAATGTCTTGAAGTTCCGGAGAAGCCAGAAATCTTCAAGAATATTGATCACCGTTCTGTGGATATCAACAAAGATTTGACCTATCATGAAGTGCCTATCCGTATCCTCGAGGAAGCATATCGAACCACTCGAACCCGAAGCATCAAGTTTCTGAAAGTTCAGTGGAGCAATCACACAGAAGATGAAGCCACTTGGGAACGAGAAGATTACCTTCAGAAAGAATTTCCCAATCTTTTCAGTTCTTAGTTAGTGAATCTCGAGGACGAGATTATTTTTAAGGGGGGAAGATTGTAACAACCCAAATATTTGTAATCCATTTCCTATTAATCAAAGTGCCAAATTTTGGACCAAGATAAAAAAAAATCATTCATATTGCATGTATGCCTAGATTTCCATTATATGTCTTTTATGATTTCATGTGTGTTATAATTTGTGGTGCAATGTTTAGTTAATTCCAACTTAACCAACAGAAGCATTAGAGAAGAACTATAAGAGCTAAAGAAACCAGAAACAAAAGAAATAAAGAAAAAGAGAAGAAAAGTTTGATCTAGGAAATATTATTGACTACCCTACTTTGGGCACTTAGATTAAGCAATCTGTAACTCAAGTAAGGGTGTGGTCAGTTAGTTGAGCTTGACCAGGCTGCATACTAACTCAACCAAGAATTTTCAAACAAAAATTCAAATCTTAACCTAACTCAAACATCTGCCAAAGATTGAATCTGAAACAGTGACCATACCCCAAATTTGAAATATTATTTCTGCAAAACATAATCTTTCTGCTCAACAAAAATATCTCTGGAATCCTTGTTTAATATGTTGACAACCCAAAGTGAAACTTTTCAAAAATTCGAAATTTGAATTCTTGCGGGCATTGTGTCGAACACCTGGTGGGCAAAAATCCAGGAAAATCGACTCTACTGTGGCCGACGCTGTTCACATTCGCCCTAGCCCTGTAGCCATGCTCGTGGACACCCCTCGGTCGAGTCCCAGCCTCCCCTGCCCCGACCCAGGCCGTGAGACATGGAAGGAGAGGGAAGAAACCGCCCGGACCCCCCTCTCCTTGCCCTCTGCTCTCTGCACGATGTCGACCGGCGTGGGGTCGCCAACGCCTGCCCACAGTGCCCCGACGCCGAGACCAAACCCCGCCAGCACGCCCCCAAGGCCGCCGCGCCCGGCTTTGCCCGTGCACGTCGCCAGACCCCCCTGCACCGACGACCTTCTGGACACCCCTGCCCGCGCCCTCCTGGCCTATAAAAGCCCCCTCTGAGCACGCAGTTGAACCCACACCATCCCCAGCAAGCTCCCAGACATCTTCTCTTCCCCCAGTTCGCTCTTGTTCGCAGTAGCCATCGACGCCGGCGAGCTCCTGGACGCGGGTGGCGCCACCGCGTTCGGCCTCCGTTGGGCGAACGGACGCCGGGAAGTGGAGGAGGAGTGCCGCAGGAACCTTTTCCGCCCCGCGCCGTTGAGTTCTGCTTCCCCTACGTCCCTCGTTGTCGCCGTCCTCTTCCCTACTGCACGCCGGTGAGCTCCCTCCCTTGCCGATGAACACGACACAGACGCGCCGTTGGATTAGAATCCAACGGCAGCGTACCGGTTCGGTCACTTAAGTGACCTGACGCGTAGGCCCCGCCTATCAGGTTCGAATTCGAACGTCTCCCGCCCCTGGCGAAGCGGTACTGGGCCAGGCCGTTCGGGTTTCTTCGGAAATCGGCCCAGTTCAGTGAAATTCGGTCCGAAACGATTTTCTTTATTTTCCCGCCCGTTTTAAATTTGTTTCAGAGATGTTTTTCAAATTTAAATTCCAAGAGATTTAGAAATCCGTTTTTAGCAAATAAATATGCGTTGGAAAGCTTAGGAAATTATCTAGCCTCTGAAACTAGTTAGAATCCAAGTTGAGTTAGTGATTTAATTTAATAAGAATACTTTGACCATAGCCTTCTTAGTCTTAGGAGAATTCTAGAAAATTGTTTAAGCCTCCTAAAATCTTAAAACTTGGTTTATGAACTCACTAGTCAACTTGTCTACTGTTTAGTCCAACCTCAGTCAACTAAAACCTTGTTAGTGCTATCAATTAAACTCTAATCTAACCCTAGTGGGTAGCATAAAATGATAGTTTCACTACATACTTGATTTGTTAATTACCCCCACTACCCCATTTACTTAATTAATTCCTCTCCACTTGAACTAGCCCTAATACCCCTAGTTTCATACCAATGCTTAGAAAGTAAACAACATATGGCACATAGTAGAAAAATCTAACTTACACACTCAATGAAAATTTGAAAGAAAACTTGCAACCCAACTCCATAAAATCCAACATGAATTCTATTGTTTGAAAACAAGTATGTGTGCTTGGAGAGTTGTTAGTATTGTGTAGTGATTGTGTGCCTTGTGTTTATTCGTTATTAGACGCTAGTATTGCTGAGAAGGATATTGAGGGGGAATTTTATCAAGAAGAAGAAGACTACCCCGGACACTTTGCCAACCAAGGCAAGCCATCTTTTGAATCATACTCCAAATGCCTAGTCTTACTATTGCATTCTACTTGTTTTTAAGTAAATTGCATGATTGAATTGCTAGAGTAGAATGATAGTTGTGTAGTGATATCTTGCTTAGCAAGAGTATCAAGCTGAGTTTATCCAACCTTATTTAGTGGTATCATCATTCAATGTAGTTGCTTAGTCGCTAATAAAATGGAGGCCATCTAGAAGGGGAACCCTATTTGAAATTGGTGACTTGAACTTGAAAACTTGAATTGGAGATTTCTCCTACATGATGGTTTTATGAAGGAAAATAATCTTGACTAAGGACTATGGAATGTATTTGCTAAATGATAATAAGTGATGTACCATGTGAGCCAACCATTACCGTACGACCACACTACCCCTAAATGGGAAGGGGCTTAGTCCGTAGCTTGTTCACCCTAGTATGGGAGACCTTGTATCATCCTTTATAGAAGTGCACCGTGCGCGGGTACTTCCGAACCAGGTGGAAATTTCCATTCATACAGCATCCTGTAGCGGGCAAAACTAGAGACGCCGGAATGGAGATGTCCGTATCTTGGGCTCTAGGAAAGGATCCTATACTAGAGTGAGCAAGTGAAAGAGTTTGTTTGATTATCTGAACCTCGCATACTTTATGTATGACGATCCATGGATTTCTCCCGGCAGATGTATCGAATCTTGTGGGTAAAGTGTACCCCTCTGCAGAGGTTTCAAAACTATTCGAATAGCCGCGTCCGCGGTCATGGACAGTTGGCAAGCTATACTTGACTTTTGTCAAGAATGTTAACCACTTATGGTGAACTTGGAGAATGACTTGACTTGACATGGATGTTGACACACTTGAAGTTCCTCTTTAGGTTGACTTAGAGAATTAAATCTTCGTCTCTACTAATCAACATTCTTGGGAAACAAAACTAGCTTTTGCAAACCAACTTAGTGCTTAGTCCACCATATCAACCATGCATATCTACTTCATCATTTTGTTTATAAGATGGTTTGCGAGTGCATCCAATGTACTCATGGCTGTGTCCCTGGCTATCAACTTGGCCAGACTATGGGGAAGAATATCCGGAGGAAGGTTATGAGGAAGAGTACCGGAACTAAGATCATCTCCTGAGTCGCCATTGCCTGTAGGGTGAAGGCATGGACCCGAAGACGTTATTTCCGCTGCTATATTGTGTTGTAATATGAACTTGGTCACTATGATCATTTGTATTTGAACTATCGTATTGTAATGTCTATGGAACTGGTTACCAACTACGTTATGTGTATCACAACAATGATTCTGGGATTGTGGTGGAATGCATAACGGGCACTTCGAATTTGCAATAAATTCGGGGGTGTTACACTTCATTAGAAATAATAATTTCAATAACAGTGCTTATAGGAACAATTTTGCTAGCAACAATTATAGGCCGTATCCTTCTACCAATGGTAATGGTTATGGTAACTCTTATGGTAATTCCTCCAACAACACTAGGGGCACGCCCTCTGATCTTGAAGTCATGCTCAAAGACTTCATTGGTAAACAAACTGCTTTTAACAAGTCTATTGAGGAAAAGCTTGGTAAAATTGATGTTCTTACTTCAAAAGTTCCTAGCCTTGCTCTTGATGTTGAACTTCTGAAACTAAAGGTTTTGCCTCATGATGTGAAAGAAAGCAAGACTTTGAATGCCATTCAGGTTAAGATTGATAATAATGTTAGGATGTTAGCAGAATTGCATGCTAAGTGGGAAAGGGAAGATGGGATGGCTAGAAATATGAAGGTTTGTACTATTACCACCTCTAGTGATGTTGTTTCAAATGCTAGCAAGCCTCCTTCTTTTAATGGTAGAGTGATTGGTGTAGAGAAAATTCCTACTCCTTGTGTTAAAAAGCCTAAAACTGCAGAAACTTTTTCTAACAAAAGTGCTGAAATTTTTTGGAGTATGGGAGATGATATCTCTACTACCTTTAATGATTTTGATGTTGATGGTTGCAACATTTCTGAAGTAATTTTGTTCTTGAAAAATCTTGCTTTAAGTCCTAATGCTAGTTCTATGAATGTTGCTTTTACAAAGCATATTACGAATGCTCTCATGCAAATTAGAGAGGAAAAGTTGAAACAAAAAGTTTCTATTCCTAAGAAGTTAGAAGATGGTTGGGAGCCCATCATTGAGATGAATGTGAATGATTTTGATTGCAATGCTTTATGTGATCCTGGTGCAAGCATTTCTATTATGCCTAGAAAGATTTATGATATGCTTGGTTTACCACCTCTTGAAAATTGTTATTTTGATGTTCCTCTTGATGATGTTGCTAAGAAGAAACCTTTGGGAAGGATTAATGATGTTCTTATTATGGTTAACAATAACCTTTTTCCCATTGATTTCCTTGTTTTGGATATTGAATGCAATGCTTCTTGTCCTATTATTTTGGGAAGACCCTTTCTTTGAACTGTTGGTGCCATTATTGATATGAAGGAAGGCACCATTAAATATCAATTCCCACTCAAGAAAGGTATGGAACATTTCCCTATAAATAGAAAGAAATTACTTTTTGACTCTATCCTTAGAGCAAATTATGAACTTGATGCTTCATCGCTTGAAATTACTTGATTTCCACTTTCCGCGCCTAGCTCAAAGGTGTTAAAGAAAAGCACTCTTGGGAGATAACCCAATGTTTTCTTTACAGTACTTTTTCTTTTTGTTGAGTCTTGGAAGTTATTACTATTGTAATGACCTCTCCTTATCATTTTTATTTTGTTTTTGTGCCAAGAAGAACCTCTAATTGGAGGAAGGTAAGATTTGGGGAAGTTGCTGTCCTGAAACAGATTTCTGCATTGTACCATAAAAATTCATGAAAATTCTCAGAACATATTTTTGATGATTTCTTGTGCACATGCCCCAGGTTATTTCCTAACTTTCATTAGTTTTGCACTTTTCGATTTGAGCAACAGAAGATTAAAAAAAACGATCTTTACCAGCTGTTCTGTTTTGACAGATTTCTGCCACTATTTGTGTTTGCCTCTTAATCTCTTTCTTTTTTAGTTCTTTTGATCACGAAACTTTTGAGGAAGTTGCTACAGTAGCTTATGCTTTAGTGGGTGTTATACTTGAGTTGAAACTGAACCAAAAGGTGGAATTACTATTTTGCTTGCACTAATGTTGCTAATAAGAATTGTGTAAAGTTTTGTATGAAGGAAGTTTTCAAGTGTAGGGAAAGGATAATGCTGAGATGAGATGAAGTATGGACAAAAGCTCAAGCTTGGGGATGCCCATGTCACCCCAAGAAACATCCAAGAGGTACAAGCGTCAAAGCTTGGGGATGCCCCGAGGCACCCCTTCTTCATCGACAAAAATCAGGTCATCTTTCAAGACACTATATTTTTATTGCTTCGTATACTATGCGTTTTTCTTGGAGCATCTTTATTTTTTGCTTTCAGTTTTATTTTGTTTTGTTTGCTGCAATAATTGGTTGGACGCCAACATGTTTCTTTTGGAGAAGACACACTCTGTTTTACATTGCCAAGAACACTCTAGTTTTCACTCTTTTCGTTCAACGAGTGTTCTCTTTTTCTAGTACTGCGTTTAGCTTTTGTTTTTCGCCTAGATTTTTGTTCAGAACTTGTTAGTTCTTTGTAGCTAGGTGTGTTTAGACCTCTGGTCTATGTTGGTTTTCATCTTTAAGAGCTGTTTCAAAAAAGGTTGATTGATGTTGGAAAAGAGAAAAAAGTTTCATGCCTATAGTGGTACAAATGGGAGCTTGTTTAGACTGTGGCTTAGACTTTTGCATGTCATGCTTGATGTTATTTTGATTATATGCTTAGTAGTGTTTGTTGTAGCATGACTTATCTCAAATGACTGAGATTTATTAATGTGCCTTTGAAAGAATCATGCATTTTTTTGTTATATGGGAGCATATTATTGTGGTATTCTCCTTTGATGCTTTATTTGGGTTAACTTGGCGCATGCTTACACCATGTTTGACTTTAACAAGTTGCCTCAAGCCTCTATGATCATTTGGTTTTTGACTTGTGATACCACTTTATGCTTTGGTTCATAATGTTTTGTCGCTATGCATGATTATGGCCGTTATTGCTCTCTTAGTTGGTCGCTCCCAGTCTTTTGCTAGCCTCTCATTCGTACTGAGAGGGAATACTTCTCGTGCATCCAACTCCCAAAAACCAAAGTTTTCCAATGTGTCCACCATATCTACCTATTAGAAATTTGCTATTCCAAGTACATTCGTCTTGCTTTTATCTATCTTCCAAATTAAACTTTTTGTTATGAGAAAATTAGTTAGTAAAGCTCTCACGAACCTGATGGCACATTTACTTTCTTGCACTTAAAAATTTGACCATTGTGGCTCTCTTACGTTGATTATATGCTTGCAAGTTGTAAGTTGGGAGTTAGCTCAGCCATGCTGTCATGGGGCACGCTTTCAACATTGCACTTATTTCTATTTAAGTTAATATTGTGATCTTTTGTTTATGGATGCTTATCTGTGTGAAAGGAATTGGAAACTTGTGGAGTTCATGGAGTTTGTATATGTGTTAGAGAAACGCATGGGCCGCTAATCTAAGCCAGGCATCATTCATGGTGGAAATTTACAGCATGCCCATAGTGGAAATTTGACGACGCATCTCAAAATAAAAAGCTATACCCAATAGTAAATAAAAGAGATGCCGAGGTGTCCATTATCTGTTTGTCTTGTCATTTTGATGTGGGCTAGTCTCCATGTCATCGGGCAAGAGGTACCCCGTTGGCGTTCTCAATAATACATGTATGCTTACAATGATAAGAACTTGCTTGGGACCTAAGTCAATTAGCATTGTTTAAGTACTCGTATTCATGGGACATGAGATTTTCAACTTATGATTTGTCAAGCACTAATACGTCTCAAACGTATCTATAATTTTTGATGCTCCATGCTTGTTTATGCACCATTTGCTTTGTGTTTTGTTACACTTCGTGGCATTTTTATGCATTTTTCAGAACTAACCTATTAACGAGATGCCATAGTGCCAGTTCTTTATTTTCTGTTGTTTTTGTGTTTCAGAAAAGCTACACAGGAAATATTCTCGGAATTGGATGAAACAAAAGCCGAAGTTCCTATTTTTTTTGACACGAGACGGAGTCCAAAGCTGAGACGAAGGGGGACCAGGGGCCGCCCACACCATGGGGTGGCGCGGGCCAGCCCTGGCCGCGCCACCAGGTGGTGGGGCCACCTGGCCCACCTCCTGATGCCGCCCTTCCGCCTATATATTCCCCTCGACGGGAAAACCCAAAGGGCCTGATCAATTTTCCACGAAACATATTGTAAGCCGCCGCCATCGTCAACGCAAGATCGGGAGGGTCCAGAAGCTCTTCCCGGCACCCTGCCGGAGAGGGGACTCACCACCGGAGGCCTTCTTCATCACCATGCCTTCCTCCGGAGTGATATGTGAGTAGTCTACCTTGGACGACGAGTCTATAGCAGTAGCTAGATGGTTGTCATCTCCTCCATGTGCTTCATGTTTAGATCTTGTGAGCTGCCTATCATGATCAAGATCATCGTTGTGTAATTCTACATGTTGTGTTTGTTGGGATCCAATGAATATTGGTACTTTGCCAAGTTGATATATTGATTTATCATCTTTATGTTATCTCTATGTTGTTTATGATCTTGCATGCTCTCCGTTGCTAGTTGATATCTTGGCCGAGTAGATGCTAGTGACTCCAAGAGGGAGTATTTATGCTCGATAGTGGGTTCATGCCTCTAGTAACTTGGGGGAGTGACAGAAACCTCTAAAGTTGTAGATATGCTGTTGCTAATAGAGAGAAAACAACAATCTTGTGTTCAAGGACATTTGTATTGTTTACATTACACACTTTGCTTAAGGCGATAATCTGTTGCTTGCAACTTAATACCCAACGGTTGCTCGGATGATATTCGGCGGGTGGATTATTAGTCATAGATGCAGTTGGATTACGGTCTATGACAAGGGTATAGATAATAGAGCCCAATAGTTGAGTACCCCTGAGGCCAGTTAAGCTAGGCTCAAGTGTAATACTAGTCAAGATCCGAGTTCATGTCGTATATCGATATTGTAATCTGTGTCAGACCCTCCCGTACCTTGAGACCTGGCCACCTATATATAGGGGTCAAGAGAGGACGGTGAGGGGCAGATTGAGAGTAAGCCTAAGTGCGCCACCATGTTTACTTTCGATACACGCCTTGTTTGACTGATTTTACCTTCGAGTTCATCCGACGCCCTATTCCCCCGATCCTAAGTCCTTCATATTGGACATTTGTCGAGTTAACCCTCGTCAATTGGCGCCGACCGTGGGGACTCTGGGCGTTGGAATCATGAATTCGACGGCTTTTTCACTTTTAGCCAACAGCAATACAGAAGTCGACGAAAATCTGATATCATTCGGAACCGTCGATTTTCAGCCACACCAGCCAAATTTTACTCCAATATTCAAGAGCATGGACCAAGACATGGACTTTACAATCGGAAGCCTAAACTTTCGCGTCGGATCTTTAGGTTCGATTCGCCTTTCAGATCCGGTCTCATCGGATCCGTCGGCAAGCAAAGTCAAGACAGTTGCAATGTCAGAATCATCAGTGGGCTCTTCCAGCGAAGTAAATTCGCCGGTCAGCCTCGTAGCAACAGAAGTCGACGAAAACATGGAAAATTTCGACTTAGGAGATCAACTCGAAGACCTCATGATCTACCATGATGATACTTCAGGCAAGTCAACAGACACCTGGGAAACAGGACTAGAGCTTCATGAGGATGACGATTCAATCTTCTGAAGCTTCAATAGCAAATTTGACAATCGGTATCAAATACTCGCCATTGTGGGAGATAACTCAGAAGAACTCGACGAAAACAACAATCCAGTGCTCAACCCAGCAAATATAAATAGAGGAGCAAATCACTTAGCAGAAGGAGAAACTGCAGACTCCCAGGCAAGCAGAGAGAAAATTTGACTATCAGTCCAAGAGTGGGGGATAATCAAAATAGTCGTGGAACACGGCACGACAATACCAGGAGATGCAAGCAAAAACATGCTGTTAGGGTATCATTATGCCTTAAGACAGCAGTCAAAGCAATTAGCAAAGGAGAAAATTGAAATACAGAAGAGGAAATAGTCAGCCATCGCAGCAAGCATAGCTTACCATAAAGCGTGCAGTGATGCATCCTATACAAACAGCAAAAAGCATCGTCGACATGGATCAAGGTTGAAAACCTCGAACACTCCGAAAGGCCAAGCCTCTCCAAAAATCTCAACTCGTCCTTCCTATCGGTCAACGAGCAAGGTAACATCATACGAAAGACACCAAAAGCAGCGCTCGTGGCAGCACAAACATATCTATACACAACGCGGCCAAGTCCAGGAGACCCAAGAGAGCATATGCATTGAGCTGCACTGCAAGGCCTAAGGATGGTAGGCAATAAACTGACAGCAAAAGAAGAGGAGGCACATCGCAACAAAGGAGCACATAAATCAAGATCACCACGCCGTCACAACAGTCCTCGGCACAGAAGCGGCAATCGACGATCTAGGACACCATCACCTAGGCGACACAAAAGCCCGAAGCATGGAGGAACCCAAAGATCCAGGACCCCCACCAAAGCATATGACTACAAAGACGACAAAAAAGAGATGGGGGCATCATGCTTTACCCACAGGGTTCGCACCACGCCAGTACCAAAGGGTTTTAAATTACCCCATGATCAACAAAAGTACGATGAATCTCAGGAACCCCAGTCATGGCTCTCAGATTACTTGCAAGCAGTGAAAATATTAGGAGGAACAAAGGAAATAGCAATGCAAAGCTTGCAACTACACCTCACCAGCATAGCAAGGTCATGGTTGAGCAAGTTAGAGCAAGGAACAATTGGAAGCTGGGAGGAACTCACAAAACAGTTCACGAGTAACTTCAAGTCGACATACAAGCAGCCAGCATCAATAGAGGAAGTCAAAGCCTGCGTACAGCAGCGTAACGAGACACTATGATCGTATATCCAAAGGTGGAGTATTATCAAAAATTCCACAGTTGAAGTCTCGGACGAAAGGGCAATAGACGCTTTCACGCTCGGGTTGAGGCAAGGAGACCTAGTCGAAGAAATGGGCAGAATCAAGCCAAAGATAGTATCTGATCTAATGGACATAGCAAATAGATTTGCAAATGGCAAAGATGCGTGCAACAACAAAGGAACACGATCACCAGAAGACGACAGAGGAAACAGATACGGTAGCCAAAGGAGGAGATCCCGCAATTACGACAACTAAGGCTCCCACAACCAAGTAGCCGCGGGGTACAAAGATAATGGTTATCATGGAAACGACCGCAGAAGCTCGGGATACCGCAGTTATGGAAAAGAAGACTACGGGAGCAGCAAAAAATTCCAGACAAAAGAACCCAGAGAGTACAACCCATGACCGGAGGATATGCTAAATGGACCGTGCCACATTCATTCTGCATTCGTTGATGGAAAACGAGTGTCCAGACACGCGATTAAAGATTGCACGGCGTTCTTGAAACTCCAAGAAGTAGCAATGAGTAAACAAGCCGAAGCGAAGAGATAAGGATACGAAGGGAACACAAACAACGCACCTACAAGTCAACAAGGAAATAGTGGAGTTCCTCAGGATCAAGAACAGCCAAACCAGGGACGCGATAACGACGGAGGATATGTTCCATCCAAAGGGCACATCACAGCAATGATACAGCCAGTGCCAAAGTCGAATAAAGAAGAAAAGAGCATAACTCGACAAGTCAACCTAGCAGTAACATCACCTCCAGCAACAACGGAATATCTGCATTGGTCAGAACAACCCATAGAATTCAACAGGGATGATCACCCCATAACAGTACCTCGGCCAGGAAACGCGCCTCTGGTACTCAAAGCTCAAATTGGGACATATGACGTCGATAGAGTATTTATGGATGCAGGAAGTGGAATAAATCTCATATATGCAAAAACTCTCCGAGCAATGCACATATCACTAGAGTTCCTGAAACCAACAGACTGTTCCTTCCACGGAATCGTCCCAGGAAGTGCTAACTATCCACTAGGTTGAATACCACTCAACATTTGCTTCGGGAATCGACAAAACTACCAAAGAGAGAAGCTCGACTTTGAAGTCATGGACTGGCCATCACAGTATCACGCGATCCTCGGGCGACCCGCGTTTTCGCGATTCATGGCAGTACCTCACTATACTTATCTAGTACTCAAAATGCCAGGACCCAACGGAATTATCACAGTAAAGGGAAGCTTCAAACTCTCGGATCTATGCGACAAGGAATTTCAAAAGATGGATCAAAATTTCGGCATGACGGCAAGCTACGGAGAACCCAAAGACAAGGCAAAAAGCGCGACTATAGGAGTCGCACAACAACTCGAAGGGCACCCAGCAGAGCCAGAGGTGAAGAAACCGCGGGTGCAGCCATTAGATCTAGGAGAAGTAGCAGAAGACAAGGGAAAAACTTTGGCGACATAGGCGGCAAGTGCACAAAAGTAGAGTAGAAAAATAAGGCTATTAAAAGCCACAAGTTATCCTAGGGAATTGCCCTCTAGATCCAGAACACGGGTCACTGGCCGGATCTCTTGGGACAACCCATGTATCTTACATTATAAGAGCAAATAAAGACAAAGTTCCTCCTATTTGAGTTTACGTGTCTTCAACATCTCAAACAAAATCGCGGCAAACGCACCAAACACAAAACACTCTGAGAACAAAAAAAAACTTCTGACAAGAGACCTAGAAGTGGAAACTCTCGCGTTTTACATACAAAATATATATACAACAACAAGCTACGACATTGGCTGATCTGAATCATCCACATTGAACGGGTTCAAGTAATGGTGCTCGCGAAAAAACCTCGCGTCCTCCTGCAGCAACCTCGAAATAATATTCCTCGCCGGCTGCAGTGTGGCGTCCGTATGAACACCAAGCGTCGCACGCCCTGGAGGCAAGTCCTGAGACATCGAGTCATAATTGAGCCTTGGATGCCATCTTCGCATCCATCTGAGAGGAAAGTTAGCACCAGCAATCAATTTGAGTTTTATCAAAAGATGAACGCGCTGGCTCGTCCTGAAGGTCTCGAGCAATTGCCTGAAACTTCCCGGTGGAGGGTTGCAAGGAAGCATAATAGAATACATGGTCATCAAAGATGTCTGACAACCGTCGAACGCATCTCCAATATGTTGAGCATGATCTTGAAGAAGTACAATGGCACGACGGCGCCGGGGATTCGACCACAAACTATCAGTTCCCTGCGATGCCTTCTCGACAGCCACGATTCATTCAGAAACTCGACATGCTTCACCAACAAAGTCCAGGCAAGTACCTGAGGCACGAAAGAAAATTAGCTCGCAAAAACACAGCAAAAGATACAAGGGGGCTTCAAGAAACCTTACATCGCAACATCTCATAAACGGACTCAACGATACCAACAAGAAAGGAGTCGCATTCCTCAAGATGCACGATTTTGGCCACCAGACCCGACACTTTATCCTCAAGGATGGATATCTGTTTCATCAAGCCGCAAGACTTGCTGGCCTTGTCCAAAGCAGTCTTTGCCTAACGCTTCATCAAAGTTAAACACCCTTCAAGGTCCAAAATCCTCGACATATACTCAGTGCATCGGCAAGAAGAGTGAGGAGGCAAAGGAGCACCGGAGTCGAACACATTGGCAGGCGGCAAGCCACGATCATGATTTGGCGACCCACCAACACGTGCAGGCTGGAAGCCAAAAGAAGGGAAAAGAAAACAATTCAGAAACCCAACCCAGTTCAACATTTCACAAAGCCGATATATTAACAAACAGTACAGTACTTCCTGATAAAATCTTAGGCAAAATATGGGCAAAGTTTGCTACATCTATCCAAAAGAAGGAAAAATACAAGGAGAGGCTAATTCTACGCCACCTCAGCAGCATGTTCCGGGGGAGCAGAAGGTGTGGAAGAGGTAGCACCAGCGCTTGGCGGATGCATCGGCGCACTTGTCATAGGAGTCGAAGAAGCCGAGGTGGAAGTCGAAGAAGCCGCCGAAGGAGTGATAATTGACACGATGCCTGGCGCATACTTCTTCGCCTTCTCAAAGAAACCTCGCAGCTCTGAAAGAGGTCGACCACGGGAAGAGCTAACCTTCTCCCAGTCAACCTCCTCGCCATATGCGTAAGCAAGCGCAATGGCTCCTTCAGCGCCTCGCTTCACCAAGCGGCTCTTCATCAGTAGGATAGGATCTTCGGCGGTGTCGAAAGCCGCTGCAAGTTTCTTCAGGTTAGCAGTTGGCACATCCGCTTTTTTCTTTGGCCACAACCCGATGAAAATCTGTGTTAGCACGCGACTAGCCAGCTCAAGGATTTCATGGATAGATATCCAATTCGACTCCAGCAAATTTACCGCGGCCATCAGAGGATCCTCGTCGTTCGGCTGCAAAGGCGCCAAAGACACCCCAGTATTTTCTATGGAAACAAAAAGACAGAGACAAAAGATAAGTTAGCACACATCAGTTCGTACAAGAATGAGCAAGTTAGCCAAGAAGGGAAACGCATGGTACTTACCTCCAGCAAGAGCCAAAATTTGATGAAGGCATTTAGTTATGGCCTGCTCCCTTTGAACACGCTCCCGATCAACATCGGCAAGTGCCTTTTCTGCTTTCTTCGCCTTAGCCACTGCTGATTTAGTATACTTCTCAGCAGCGGTCTTGGCAGCGGCGGCAACGTCCCAAGCTTTTCTGGAAGCTTCTAGTTCAGCTTCCAGGGACGATATGCGAGCATTGGCCGCCGACAAAGCATCTGTAGCACAAAAAAGGGGAAAGAAAGTCGAATAAAAGAACCATGGAAACACAAATGAGACAGATAGAGGACACGACATAGCAAAAAAAAAACTTACCCTGAGAAGCCCGAGCAGCTTTCAAAAACTCGACACACTCAGTGCCCAAAGAGATGAACTTTTTCATCAAAGTCTATCAACAGTAAGACATGAGAAGAACAGTTCAAAGCAGTAAAAAAGAGTAAGCAACAAAAAATTAGTACTTACATCGTCAGCAGAGCTCATTGGTCGATGGGCATCAAGGGAAGTACTTGCCACCGGCGCTCTCTTCAGGCATTTGGAAGCACGAGAAGCGGCCTTTTTGACAGCGGCCTCTGGCAACTTAGCTACCACAGCTGCCTCTTGAGAGGGTGACTCATCGATAGCAGGAGCATCAACAAGGGGAGCAGCGGCAGCATCCTCTTTCGGGTTCTCGTTACCGCTAAAAAAGGGAACAAAAAAGTAGACACTTTGCATGAGTCGAAATAAAGAGAAGCAGATAAGTACTCAAGTCAGCAAAGGCTCACGAGTCCAAGAGGTCGAAAAGTTCCACTTCATCGTCAACAGCAGAGGCCTCCCCGATCATAGCTTTGGAAGCAGAGGTACTCAAAGAAAGGAGCTCCTCGACACGCTTCCTCTTCTTATCGAGACCAAGATCTTCTAAATGCACAGGAGGAGGCGACGTAGTTGAGCTGGTTCCTTCCAGCGAATCTTCGGCATCATCTCCGTCCTGGCTGTCCTCAGCCTCGGGGGCTTCGGACGCAGCAAAAACAGGATCAACCTGAATAGGTCCTCCCTCTAGAAGAGGAGGACGAGAAACAAGGGATTGGTGATCCTATGGAAGAGTAAGTCGAAAAGTTATAAGCAAAATAGCGACAAAATACAAGAAGGCGAATAAATGAGAAGGTGGCGCATGACAAAGCACATACCGCAGGCAAGGGATGCTCGAAGTTGAAGAAATCAGCGGCTAAAGCAGGAATCTCATGATCCTTTGTGAGAGTAGTCAGAGCTCTCACTCGCTTGTCGAGACCCTTCTTATCTATGTCTTCTTCAGAGACTTGAGAAGAATCTTCCAAGCTAGAGTATGACCAAAGTTTGGAAATACGATGCTGGAGAGGCTGAATTCGCCGTTGCAAAAAGAATGACATAAGCTGAGTCCCTGACAACTCACCTCCACTAGCACTTTTCAGAGCCTGGATGCGGGCTAGCAGCGGCTTGATATCTTCCATCTCAGCTTCCGTGGGAGGCGAATCCCATGATGACAACTTCTTCAGTTATTTATTGGCATCAAAAGGGGCAATGCCGTATTGGTTGGAGGAAGAATTTTTCTGGTCTTTGATGTAAAACCACTTCTTCTTCCAACCTTGTACAGAGGCAGCCATGGTAAATTCCAAATAATGAACCTCAGCGCGGATGGAAACAATAGCCCCGCCCAGCTCAGGGTTTTTTGACAAAGCAACACTAGGGCGGAGGCGGAAGAGAAATTTCCAGAGAATCCAATGGGGTTCAATCCTCAGAAAATACGTGCAAAGAGTGATAAAGCAAGCGATGTGTAAAATCGAGTTTGGCGTGAGCTGGTGAAGCTGCACGCCGTAAACAAAGAGAAGTCCGCGGAGAAACTCGTGGGCAGGAAAGGATAAGCACACTAGAGGAAGGCGAGAAACATCACCCGATAGCCGCTCGGGGGCTTGAGGATGCGCTCGGTGCTGGGGAAGACGACCTAATCTCCTTCGGCGATGAGACCCTACTTCCGGGCCTTGGTGAAATCGGTTTGCCCAAACTCGGAGGGCACCCAGCTGGTCGACGCATTGGTGGTCTTGCTTTTCCCCATCTAGTTCTTGTGGGCAAGGCTCTTTACGCGCATCGATAGCAGCAGCGGCTGATACGTCTCCAACGTATCCATAATTTTTGATGCTCCATGCTTGTTTTTACACCATTTGCCTTGTGTTTTGTTACACTTCGTGGCATTTTTATGCGATTTCCGGAACTAACCTACTACCAAGATGCCACAGTGCCAGTTCCCTGTTTTCTGCTATTTTTGTGTTTTAGAAAAGCTACACAGGAAATATTCTCGGAATTGGACGAAACAAGTTCAGAAACTCCTATTTTTCCCGGACGAAGGACGAAGACCGAACGAGAGCCGGAGGGGGGCCAGAGGCTGGCCTCACCACCAGGGGGCACGGCCCAGCCCCTGGCCGCGCCCACCTATGGTGAGACCACCCTGGTCCACCTCTGACGATGCCCCTTCGCCTATAAGAAGCCTCCCAAAGTCAAAACCCTAAATCAATCGGTGTTTTTCCCAGAACAGTTCCGCAGCTCCGCCGCCATCGAAGACAAATTTCAGGGGATAGAAGTCTCTGTTCCGGCACCCTGCCGGGACGGGGAAGTGCCCCCGGAGCCATCTCCATCGGTCTCCATTGCCGTCTCCGCCGTCTCCATCGACCTCACCGCCATCTCCATCAACCTTGTTGTCTCCTATGATGAGGAGGGAGTAGTTCTCCCCCGGGGCTGAGGGCTCTATTGGTAGCTATGTGGTTCACCTCTCTCTCCCATGATGTGATCTTTATGTGATCGTGAGCTTTGTATCTAGTTGAATTGGTAGATGTTATTATTCAGATATTATGCTACTCCCGTGCTTTATTATTGTAAACTCCGGAGACACCTCGTATCATAATGGGAAGGTGACTAGTATGCTCATTATGTGTGTCTTTTTGGTTAATGTCTCTATGAATTGTTGGTATTTGTTGGAACCATCTAGTGCGTTCACGGTGATAGTGTGGGACAATCTAGTTTGGGTACATACGGACTTTGAGGAGTGCTTCGTAGCCCTACGCATGATTAGTGTTCATTTTCCATTGGAGAATTGTTTTGAGTTGCATATTAATGATAATATCTATTGGTTCAATTATGTTATATTTGTTGGGAGTGTGTCCACTAGCGAAAGTATGATCCCTAGGCCTTGTTTCCAAGCATTGCACACCGTTTCCTTTCAGTTTTGTTACATGTTTGCTTGCAGCGATATTTATTTCATATTACAGTTACTACTCATAATCATCACTACTACTTGTATTTCACTATCTCTTCGCCGAACTAGTGCACCTATATATCTGACAAGTGTATTGGGTGTGTTAGGGACACAAGAGACTTTCTGTATCGTAATTGCAGGGTTGCTTGAGAGGGATAGCTTTGACCTCTTCCTCCCTGAGTTCAATAAACCTTGGGTGATCCACTTAAGGGAAACTTGCTGCTGCTCTACAAACCTCTGCACTTGGAGGCCCAACACTGTCTACAAGAACAGACGCGTGCGTAGACATCAAGCTCTTTTCTGGCGCCGCTGCCAGGGAGGTAAGGTAAAAGGTACTCGCATCCTCCTATGTGAGTGCTCAGAGTTATTTCCTTTAGATTCTGCAATTATATCTTTTTGTTTCTTCTTTTTATTTTCACTAGTTAGGCTTAATGGAAAGTAAAGAGTTCTTTAGTCTTTTTCCTGAGTTTAGATTTGAAGAGAAAATTGAAAAACCTTTGGAGCTTATTTCGCATAGCAATGTTATTAGTACGAATGCTTTGAATACCGTTATTGCTAATGCTATAGAAAAGTCTAAGCTTGGGGAAGCTGGTTTCGTTAAGCATGATATTTTTAGTTCCCCAGCTTTAGTGGAGAAAGTTTGCTCTGATGATATTTTATCTCCCATATGTGATGTTTCTATTGATGCTTGTCCTCCTCATCCTTTTAAAATACCTATGAAGATTGTTGAACGTGCTATGGATAACTGCTATTTAGGAGATGGAACTGTCCATCCTGGTGATCATTTGCTTTTTATACATGAATTATACGAGTTGTTCCAGTGTGCAGGTATTTTGATGAACCGAGTTAAGAAGCTATTCTCTTTATCACTAAAAGGCAGAGCTGAGGAATGGTATAAAACACTGAAGGATGGTTGATCTATTGACTGGGAGGAAATTGTACCTCTCTTTTATTCTAAATTCTATCCTTCCAGTGAGGTTTATAAAGATAGGAATTACATTTATAATTTTCATCCGCATGAGGGAGAAAGCATTGCCCAAACGTGGGGAAGATTGAAGTTACTAATGCACAAATGTCCTACTCATGATCTTCCCCGTAATATTGTTATTAATAATTTTTATGCAAGGCTTTCAGGATATTACAAGGACTATCTAGATGCATGCTTTGATGGGTCTTTCACAAGCAAGGATGTTGACACCAAGTGGGATCTGCTCGAAACAATTCAAAACAATATTGAAGGTTGGGATAGCGACAAAGATAAAGGATCAGGTATGAATTACGAGTTTGATTGCATTAAGTCTTTCGCTGAAACTGCTGATTTTCAAGAGCTTAGTGCTAAGTATGGTCTTGATCCTCAAATTATGATTGATTGGTTTAAAACCTTTGCTTCCCATATTAATGTTCCTAAAGGAAATGGGGATGTGTATCATGAACCTTTTAAGGACACTGGCGTAGAAAATGATATTGTTGTTGATGATTGCAATAAACATGCTCGAACCTCTGAAAGTCCTATTTCTTATAAGCATGTTAATTTTTGTGGAGTACATAGACCTTGTGAACAGAGTTACAACAAGGAATATTATTGTGTCCACCACGCAAATGAAGAAACCCGAATGTGGCTCAGGGATCTAGACGAGCTTGGTGAAAGGGTTTGTGAGCTTTATCCTTTTCTTTGTGAACTTTGCGATAAAATGGGTCACTTTAATTTTCAATGCCCAATTAATCGAATGAGTACCGCAAATTTGTATTGTGATGATAAGATTACTCTCAATCAGCATGATGAGCTTACTTTGTTTTTGGAGTGTGAAGAGATGTCTAGAAAGATTTCTTTGGTTGATATGAGAGATGTTGATATTAATAGCACCCTTCGTGGTTGTCGTCTCTATTGTGCTAAAGATTGCCTCGCAAATACTTACATACAAAATCTTATAAAACATGATGTTTTGCCAAGCTATGACAGGACTAATAGATGTTTCGATCTTATTAATAGAGAGGAGGAATCCTCCAAAGTTTCTTCTATTGTTTCTGTCAGCAAACCAGATTATGTGGAAAAGATGCCTTTCCCTCCTAAAGGATATGTGGAGAAGATGCCCTTCAAGTCTCTCCCTCCTAAAGGAGAGAGTAAGAAGATTATGAAGAAGAAGAAGAGGAGTAAAAGGCGAGAGGACACGGTATCTTCCCCTAAGCATTATGATCCTGCTATAGATTATGATAATTCTGATTGGGATGATGTTCCCATGCCTGTTACCTATGTTAGTGATCATGATTGGGAAAAGCACTCTACTTTTGATATTGAAAATCTTTTTGGTACCAATTCTAAGGTTAATAATTGTTGTACCATTAGTACTATCCATGTTCCTTCTTATGATGATATGTTTGATGAATATGCTTTGCGAAATAGCTGTTCTCTAGCTTGTGATGATACTAAACCTCTAGTTTATGATAGTTATGATGATGGGTATAATATTTTTAGTTCACCTACTTTTGAGGAGAAAATAGTTATGATTACAATATGCCTCGTGTTTTTGATGATTATGGTGATGAGAATAATTATTCTGTTGACTCTGCTCCTACTATGATTGTTCATGTGGGAAGTATTAATTCTTTTATGCATGTGGCTCATGATAGGGATGCTTTATGTGATAGTTATATTGTTAGTTCTATTCATGATGCTACTGAAAGTTATTATGAGAGAGGGAAACATGGTTTGATGGATCTCAACAATATTGAGTTTCCCCTCTTTATGTTGCAATTCTTGAAGTTATACTTGTTTTTCCTTCCTATGCTTTTTGCTTTGTGCTTTCATGATTTGTCTCTTTACAAGATTATTTTTCATAGGAAGTGGTTCAGATTTAAATGTCTTTCACATTTGCTTTTTGATGCTCTCTATTGCTTCAAGTTCTTATATGGCGCCTTGGCCTTAAGCTCTTATATGGCGCCCACATGAGCATCTTTGCAAATTACTGCGCCTAGCTCAAAGGCGTTAAAGAAAAGCACTTTTGGGAGATAACCCAATGTTTTAATTTTCAGTACTTTTTCTTTTATTTGAGTCTTGGAAGTTATTACTACTGTAATAACCTCTCTTTATCCTTTTTATTTCGTTTTTGTGCCAAGAGAAGCCTCTAATTTGAGTGAGGTAAGATTTGGGGATGTTGCTATCCTGAAACAGTTTTCGATGCTGCACCATAAAAATTCGTGAAAATTCTATGTATATCTTTTGGACCTGAGATTTCTTGTGAATATGCCCCAGGTTATATCCAAACTTTAATTAGTTGAACACTTTTTTATTTGAGCAACAGAAAACCCTCTAAAAATTCGACCTTCGTCAGCTGTTCTGTTTTGACAGATTTCTGCCAATATTTGTGTTTGCCGCTCGATCGCTTTATTTTTGAGTTCTTTTGATCACGGAACTTTTGGGGAAGTTGATACAGTAGTATATACTTTATATGTGGTGGTTTTGAGTTGAAACCTGAAGCAAAAAGGGTTGATTCATTACTATGCTTACACTAATGTTGCTAATAGAATTGTGTTTAGTTTTGTATGAAGGAAGTTTTCAAGTGTAGCTATTGGAGAATGATGAGATGAGATGAAGAATGGACAAAAGCTCAAGCTTGGGGATGCCCATGTCACCCCAAGAAATATCCAAGAAGTACAAGCGTTAAAGCTTGGGGATGCCCCCGAGGCACCCCTTCTTCATCAGCAAAAATCGGGTCACCTTTCAACACACTATATTTTTATTGCTTCATGCATTATGCGTTTTTCTTGGAGCGTCTTTACTTTTGCTTTCAGTTTTCTTTAGTTTTGTTTGCTGCAATAAAAGGTTGGATCACATCATGTTCTTTTTGGAGGAGATGAACTTTGTTTTTCATTGCCAAGAACACTCTAGTTTTCACTCTTATCGTTCAACGAGTGTTCTCTTTTTCTGCTACTGCGTTTAGCCTTTGTGTTTTCGCCTTGATTTTTGTTCAGATCTTGTTTTATATTTGCATCAAGGTATATTTGGACCTCTGGTCTATGATTGGTTTTCCTCAAAAGAGTTGTTTCGAAAAGGGTTCGAATGGTGTTGGAAAAGAGAAAAAGTTTCATACAAAAAAGTGGTACAAAAAGGAGCTTGTTTAGACTGCGGCTTAGACTTTTGCATGCCATGCTTGATTGCATTTTGATAGTATGCTTAGTGATTTTTTCTGTAGCATGACTTGTCTCAAATGACTGAGAATGCTTAATGAGCCTTTGAAAAAAATCATGCATTGTTTTTGATTATTTGGAAGCATTATTTTGGTTTTCTCCTTTGATGCTTTATTTGGGTTGACTTGGCGCATGCTCACACATGTTAGACTCATACAAAGTCGCCATTGCCTCTATGATCATTTAGTTTTTGACTTTTGATGCCATCTTATGCTTCTTTTAATGTCGATTTGTCGCTCTGCATGATTATGGCCATTATTGCTCTCTTAGTTGGTCGCTCCCAGTCTTTTGCTAGCCCTCATTTTGTACTGAGTATGAGCTCTACTCGTGCATCCAACTCCTAAAAACCAAGTTGTTCCAAAAGTGTCCACCATACATACCTATTAGCAATTTGCTATTCCAAAGTACATTTGACTTGCTTTTATCTATCCTTCAAATTAAACTCTTTTTGGTGTTATGCGAAAATTGGTCAGTAAAGCTCCCACGAACCAGATGGCACACTTTACTCTTCTCGTTTTAAAATTAAGACATTGTGGCTCTCTTATGTTGAGTTGTTATGCTTGCAAGTTGTAAGTTGGAAATTAGCCCAGCCATGCTGTCATGGGGCAAGCTTTCAACATTGCACTATCTTTCATTTGAGTTGATATCGTGATCTTTTGTTTACGGATACTCACGATGTGAAATAAGTTGGGAATCTTGCGGGATCATGGAGTTTTTATATGTGTTAGGGAAACGCCTGGGCCGCTAATCTAAGCCATGCATAATTCATGGTGGAAATTTACAGCATGCCCATAGTGAACATTCGACGACGCATCTCACAATAAAAAGCTATACCAATGGTAAATAAAAGAGATGCCGAGGTGTTCATTGTCTGTTTGTCCTATCATTTTGATGTGGGCTTGTTCCATGTCATCGGGCACGGAGGTACCCCGTTGGCGGTTCTCGATGATACACATATATTTACAATGACAAGAGCTTGCTTGGGACTCTAAGTCGAGTAGCATGAGGTTTGGGTATTCGTACTTCACGGGACACGAGGTTTTCAACTTATGATTTGTCAAGCATATGCAGCATAATTGTATTCGCATTAACTTTAACCATTCAAGATGCCTATGATGGGGGCAATGAGAGCACAAAGCTGGTAAGTACCATAATTTTTGAAGGTTTATAAATCTTGCAATCACTGCTTCCCTCCGCGAAGGGCCTTTCTTTTACTTTTTATGTTGAGTCACCACCTTCTACCTTTATGCACCGTCTAAGAGAGCATAGTTGTCATTCTGAGTATAATGTGCATTGTCCCAAAGTTTTCATTGATTGATTCATGATGTTGGTTTCACTTGTTCTCAAACTATTTGTATCTAGTCGCCCTCTTAAACTTGAAGGTGTCCTATGCATTTATGTTTTGCTCTCTCATGAAGGACAAGCTGAAAACCATTTGTATATTTTTCCATATGATTTGACCACATGTTTGACTTTCATTGTTTCATTTTCATGATCTTTCCTTTGTGTTTCTTTTCATGCTATAACATGGTTGCTAAGTTTCTTTTATCGAGATTGTGTCTTTCATGCCCATGTTTTAAGTTCTTTGATCTCAGCACTCAATGCTCTACCTCGTTGATCAAATTATGATGGTGCATGTCACCTCAAAAATTATTTCTTTTGTTATCACTTACCTACTTGAGGACGAGCAGGAGTTAAGCTTGGGGATGCTGATACGTCTCCAACGTATCCATAATTTTTGATGCTCCATGCTTGTTTTTACACCATTTGCCTTGTGTTTCGTTACACTTCGTGGCATTTTTATGCGATTTCTGGAACTAACCTACTAACAAGATGCCACAGTGCCAGTTCCCTGTTTTCTGCTGTTTTGTGTTTCAGAAAAGCTACATAGGAAATATTCTCGGAATTGGACGAAACAAGTTCAGAAACTCCTATTTTTCCCGGACGAAGGACGAAGACCGAACGAGAGCCGGAGGGGGGCCAGAGGCTGGCCTCACCACCAGGGGGCACGGCCTAGCCCCTGGCTGCGCCCACCTGTGGTGAGACTGAAAGGAATATGCCCGAGAGGCAATAATAAAGTTGTTATTATATTATTCCGTGTTCATAATAGATGTTTATTTTTCATGCTAGAATTGTATTAATCGGAAACATTAATACTTGTGTGATTAATAAACTAAAAGGGTTCCTAGTAAAGCCTCTCTTTTATACTAGCTCGTTGATTAACTGATGATCAAGGTTTCCTGATCATGAACATTGGATGTTGTTAATAACGGGGTCATATCATTAGAAGAATGATGTGATGAACACTCACACCCATAGTACAAATAGCAATACGATCAAGTCATCAAGTTCATTGCTATATCAAACTCATGCGAAGTAGTTCTAATCCTTAGACCATGAGATCATGTTAATCACTGATACCGGAAGGGTACTTTGATGATATCAAACGTCACACCGTAATAGGGTGATTATAAAGGTTGATTTGGGTACTCTGAAAGTATTAGTTGAGGCTCATGGATCAAGAGTGGGATTTGTCCATCCGGATGACGGAAAGATATTCTCTGGGCCCTTCTCGGTGATATTGCATTGGAATCGCTTGCAAGCATGTGACTAGGTCACAGGAATGCATTATCACGGAACGAGTAAAGAGACTTGTCGGGAACGAGATCGAACTAGGTATGGTTGATACCAAATGATCGGATCTCGGACAAGTAATAATATCGCGAGACAAAAGGAATTAACTATGTTCGTTACCGGTTCACACGATCACTAGTTCATCGTTGAGTAAGTGGGAGTCATCATGGATTTCCAGATCCCGCTGTTGATTATTGATCGGAGAGGAGTCTCGATCATGTCCACGTTATTCACGAACCGTAGGGTGACACACTTAAGGCTCATTGTCGTTTTTGAGTGGATACGATACTCCGATCGAATTACAGGACAGCATAAGGGTTGTTTCAGAAAAGCACCGAAACTGTTTCGGGATATCGAAATAACTCAAGGGTGTATTTGTTAATGTTTGTTAATTGAATGAATTAACAAATATTAAAGAAATAAAAATGTTTTATTAAATCAATAAGTGTGATTTTAATTGGCATGAATGTCATGCATTAAAATGGGTGTTACCTCATATTGATGAGGGAGTAATCACCATAATGGGAATGAAGAGGGGGCAATGAAGGGGAGGAGGCACCTTGGCCGGCCAGCCCTTGGCTGCCCCTCCTCCTCTATATAAACCCCCCTCTCTCCCTTGTTGACACACACTTCTTGATCCTCCCTCCCTTGCATAGTTGCTGCCCACTTTCCGTCTTGGCTTAGCGAAGCTCTGCCGGAATTGTAGTTCGTAGTTCACCCACTTGGAGAAGTGTGTGGAGGAGTGTCCAGCGGATCCCTTCTTCCGCTGCCCCGCTGGACCGAGGGCGTGGAGGAGTCGACATCAAGCTGCACGTGTGTGCGAGTACGGGGGCGCCGCCACTTGTGGCGCCGGGAATACGATCTTGTGATCGTCAAGTGAACCACGACATCGACTACGTCAAGTGAACGACTACGTCGACTACGTGCGTCTTCACCAACTCTCCATCGTCAACGTTTGTGCGGGAACGTAATCCCCGCTCACGGTCGTCGAGGGTGAGTATCCGTTGCTACCATCTCGTAGAGTATCTTGGCCAGTTTATGCGTTCTTGCGTAGGAAAATTTTTGTTTTCTATGCTACGAACCCATCAGTGGTATCAGAGCCATCTCTATGCGTAGTTGGTATGCACGGTTAGAACACATGTGGATGTGGGCGTTGATGATCATGTTATTGCAATTTTTTGGTATTTTGGATCATAGTGGCATAGTGGGATTGAAGCTGCCCGAGACTAACCTTACGTGACCACGTTCACGAGACTTGTCCCACACTTGACATGCTTCGGCATATGTGGCTTTGCGGGTGCACGTTTCTCCCACTATAGTTATGATCTATTTTACAAAGAGTTGTTAATAATATTTTTATCACCGTTGTGGTTTTTGTTCGTAGGTAAGAACGGTTCTTCCTAGAAAGCCCCAAGCCACGTAAAATATGCAAGACAAATTAGAAACGTCTAACTTGTTTTTGCAGGGGCATGTGATGTGATATGGTCAAGTTGTTTATGTTACAAATTGTATGCGATGATCCTTTTTGTAAGATATAAACAACCGGCAGGAGCCATATGGTTGTCTTTACATTTAAATGGCCTGCGTGCCGTATATATATATCCAAGTGATATATTGTAATGGAGGAAGACAACCAAGTTGGCGCACCACGGACCTTGGTGCTACGCCGGAGGAATGATGGAGATCATGCCATGACGCACAAGATGGAGATCGAGTGCGTGAAGGACCATATCATATCACATTATATATGCATGTGATGTTTATCCTTTTATGCATCTTATTCTGCTTAGATTTGATCGCGCGGTAGCATTATAAGATGATCCCTC
This sequence comes from Dactylis glomerata, assembly GCA_007115705.1. Lineage (NCBI taxonomy): Eukaryota > Viridiplantae > Streptophyta > Magnoliopsida > Poales > Poaceae > Dactylis > Dactylis glomerata. Next base: position 880,468 of record QXEO01000905.1, on the reverse strand, counting down.
TCACATAAATATCAAGATAAAATGTGTTCTCCCATAACATGCACCGTCACGAAAGTTCGTCGTTTTGAGACACCTCGTGATGATCGGGTGTGATAGACTCTACGTTCACATATGACGGGTGTAAGACAGTTTTACACACGCAAATGTTATGGTTCTACTTGGCGAGCCTAGCATGTACAGACATGGCCTCGGAACACGAACCGAAAGGTTAAGCATGAGTCATATGGTTGATATGATGAACATTGCGATGTTCGCCTTTGAAACTATACCGTTGCACGTGATGATCGGTTGCGGTATAGTGGATTTGGTTCGTGTAATCACTTAAGAAAACTAGGAGGGATGTTGTTTTTAAGTGGGAGTTCACGTAGAATTTGATTTAACCTGAACTCATTCTATTATGAACTTAGTCTAAGTTAACTTTGAAAATAATTTGTAGATCATGGCACCACCTGCTCTGAATTTCAATGCGTTCATGGAGAAAGAAAAACTAGCCACCAACGGTAGCAACTTCACCAATTGGGCACTTAACTTGAGGATCCTCCTCAATGCCTCTCAAAAGGGCTATGTGCTTGAGGCACCGCTAGGTAACCCGCCTGCAGAAGATGCTCCCGATGAAGAGAAAAATGTTTTTCTGACTCGCAAGGAGGACCACAGTTTAGTTCATTGCGGCATACTGTATGGACTTGAGCCGGAGCTGCGAAAACGTTTCGAGAACAGCAACGCTTATGATACAATGGGAGAGTTGAAATTGATCTTCGACTCCCATACTGCCGTGGAGAGTTATGATGCTTCAGAAAAGTTCTTTAGCTGCATGATGGAAGAGAACAGCTCCGTTAGCGAGCACGTACTCAAAATGTCTGGGTACGCCGATAAGCTCATCTCTTTGGGAATAACGATTCCCAATGAGTTGGGAATACATCGGGTTCTCCAATCTCTCCCACCTAGCTTCAAAAGCTTTGTGATGAACTACAACATGCAGGGCATGAGGAAGTCTCTCCCCGAGCTTCTCTCAATGCTTAAGACTGCAGAAGTGGAGATCAAAAAGGAACATCAAGTGTTGATGGTCAATAAGACCACTAGTTTCAAGAGAGGTAGAAAGGATAATAAGTCCAAGGGTAGAAACAAGAAGGACGGCAAATCTGTTGCCGGTTCTGAGAGGAAACCCAAGGCTGGTCCGAAACCTGAAACTGAGTGTTTCTACTGCAAGGAAACGGGGCACTGGAAGCGCAACTGCCCAAAGTATCTGGCGGATAAGAAGAACGGGAAGATTAACAAAGGTATATATGATATACATGTTATTGATGTGTACCTTACTAGTAGTCGCAATAGCACCTGGGTATTTGATACCGGTTCGGTTGCCCACATATGTAACTCGAAACAGGGGCTAAGGAATAGGCGGCAACTTGAGAAGGATGAGGTCACGATGTGCGTCGGCAATGGATCAAAAGTTGATGTGATCGCCGTCGGGATGGTGCCTCTACATTTACCATCTGGATTAGTTTTAAACCTGAATAAATGTTATTTGGTGCCTGCGTTGAGCATGAACATTATATCTGGATCTTGTTTAATGCGAGACAATTATTCATTTCAGTCTGAGAACAATGGTTGTTCGATTTATATGAATAATATCTTTTATGGACATGCACCTGAGAAGAAAGGTTTATTTCTTTTGAATCTTGATAGTAATGAAACACATATTCATAATGTGAATGCCAAAAGAATTAAGTCAAATGATGATATAGCCGCATACATGTGGCACTGCCGTTTAGGTCATATTGGTGTTAAACGCATGAAGAAACTTCATTCGGATGGACTTCTGGAATCACTTGATTATGAATCATTTGAAACATGCGAGCCATGCCTTATGGGCAAGATGACTAGAACGCCGTTTTCCGGTTCAATGGAACGGGCGACAGACTTATTGGAAATCATACATACCGATGTATGTAGACCTATGAGTGTGCCGGCGCGTGGTGGATATCGTTATTTTGTTACTTTCACTGATGACTTAAGTAGATATGGGTATATTTACTTAATGAAACACAAGTCTGAAACATTTGAAAAGTTCAAAGAATTTCAGAGTGAAGTAGAAAATCATCATAACAGAAAGATTAAATTTCTACGATCTGATCGTGGAGGAGAATATCTTAGTTACGAGTTTGGCGCACATATGAGAGAATGTGGAATAGTTTCACAACTCACTCCCGCTGGAACGCCACAACGAAATGGTGTATCCGAACGTCGTAACCGTACTTTATTGGATATGGTTCGGTCTATGATGTCTCTTACCGATCTGCCACTATCTTTTTGGGGTTATGCGCTAGAAACAGCCGCTTTCACTTTAAATAGGGCTCCATCTAAATCCGTTGAAACGACACCGTATGAACTATGGTTTGGAAACAAACCTAAGCTGTCATTTCTAAAAGTTTGGGGATGCGATGTTTATGTGAAGAAACTTCAGCCTGATAAACTCGAACCCAAAGCGGAAAAATGTGTCTTCATAGGATACCCTAAAGAAACAATTGGGTACACCTTCTATCACAGATCCGAAGGCAAAGTGTTTGTTGCTAAGAACGGATCCTTTTTGGAGAAGGAGTTTCTCTCGAAAGGTGTGAATAGTAGGAAGGTAGAACTCGATGAGGTTATTGAACCTCCTCTTCATGAATTGGCGAGTGGCGCAGCGCCGGAAACCGTTCCGGTGGTGACTTCACCAAATGAAGTGGGAGCTAATGATGAAGATCATGAAACTCCAAAAGAGAATACTACCGAACCTCGCAGGTCGACAAGAACACGCACCACTCCTGAATGGTATGGTGATCTTGTCGTAAATGCCATTGTTGAGAACGATGACCCTGCGACGTATGATGAAGCGATGATGAGCCCAGATTCCAACAAATGGCATGAAGCCATGAAATCCGAAATGGAATCCATGTATGAAAACCAAGTATGGACTTTGGTGGAACTTCCCAATGACCGAAAGGCCGTTGAGAATAAATGGATTTTCAAGAAGAAAACAGACGCTGATGGTAATGTGACCGTCTATAAAGCACGACTTGTCGCAAAAGGTTTCCGACAAATTCAAGGAATTGACTACGATGAGACTTTCTCACCCGTCGCGATGCTAAAGTCTGTTAGGATTATGTTAGCAATTGCTGCATTTTTCGATTATGAAATTTGGCAGATGGATGTGAAAACCGCGTTCCTTAATGGTAACATTGAGGAAGAGTTGTACATGGTACAGCCCAAGGGTTTTGTTGATCCTAAGGATGCTGACAAGGTATGCAAGCTTCAGCGATCCATTTATGGACTGAAGCAAGCATCCCGGAGTTGGAATCTCCGTTTTGACGAAGTTATCAAAGGGTTTGGATTTGTCAAAACTTATGGAGAAACTTGTATTTACAAGAAAGTGAGTGGGAGCTCTGTAGCATTTCTAATATTATATGTGGATGACATATTGCTGATTGGAAATGATACGGAACTTTTGAAGAGCGTAAAAGATTACTTAAACAGTAAGTTTTCAATGAAAGACCTTGGTGAAGCGGCGTATATTTTAGGCATCAAAATCTATAGAGATAGATCGAGACGCTTAATTGGGCTATCGCAAAGTACATACCTTGACAAGATTCTAAAGAAGTTTAGAATGGAAGATAGTAAGAAAGGGTTCTTACCTATGTTGCAAGGAAAGATCTTGAGTAAGACTCAAGGTCCGGCTACAGCTGAAGATAGAGAAGAAATGAATAAGATTCCCTATGCCTCTGCCATAGGCTCTATCATGTATGCCATGTTATGTACAAGACCAGATGTGGCACATGCTATTAGTTTGACTAGTAGGTACCAATCTGATCCAGGTTTGGAACACTGGACGGCGGTTAAGAATATCCTTAAGTACTTACGAAGGACTAAGGATATGTTTCTCGTATATGGCGGTGAAGAAGAGCTCGTCGCAAGTTGTTACGTCGATGCTAGCTTCGACACTGATCCGGATGACTCTAAGTCTCAATTCGGGTACGTATTTCTTATGAATGGAGGAGCGGTAAGCTGGAGGAGTTCCAAGCAAAGCGTGGTAGCGAGATCGACTACAGAGGCGGAATACATTGCTGCTTCAGAAGCGGCAGAAGAAGCAGTTTGGATGAAGGAGTTCATATCCGAACTGGGTGTGGTTCCGAGTGCATTGGATCCAATGGTTATCTATTGTGACAACAATGGTGCCATAGCCAATACTCAGGAGCCAAGGTCTCACAAGAAATTCAAGCATGTAAAGCGCCGATTTCACTCCATCCATGAACATGTCGCGGATGGTGATGTAAAGATTTGCAAAGTGCACACGGATCTGAATGTGGCAGACCCGTTGACTAAAGCTCTCCCCAAGGCAAAACATGATCAGCACCAGAACTCAATGGGTGTTAGATTCATCACTATGTAATCTAGATTATTGACTCTAGTGCAAGTGGGAGACTGAAAGGAATATGCCCGAGAGGCAATAATAAAGTTGTTATTATATTATTCCGTGTTCATAATAGATGTTTATTTTTCATGCTAGAATTGTATTAATCGGAAACATTAATACTTGTGTGATTAATAAACTAAAAGGGTTCCTAGTAAAGCCTCTCTTTTATACTAGCTCGTTGATTAACTGATGATCAAGGTTTCCTGATCATGAACATTGGATGTTGTTAATAACGGGGTCATATCATTAGAAGAATGATGTGATGAACACTCACACCCATAGTACAAATAGCAATACGATCAAGTCATCAAGTTCATTGCTATATCAAACTCATGCGAAGTAGTTCTAATCCTTAGACCATGAGATCATGTTAATCACTGATACCGGAAGGGTACTTTGATGATATCAAACGTCACACCGTAATAGGGTGATTATAAAGGTTGATTTGGGTACTCTGAAAGTATTAGTTGAGGCTCATGGATCAAGAGTGGGATTTGTCCATCCGGATGACGGAAAGATATTCTCTGGGCCCTTCTCGGTGATATTGCATTGGAATCGCTTGCAAGCATGTGACTAGGTCACAGGAATGCATTATCACGGAACGAGTAAAGAGACTTGTCGGGAACGAGATCGAACTAGGTATGGTTGATACCAAATGATCGGATCTCGGACAAGTAATAATATCGCGAGACAAAAGGAATTAACTATGTTCGTTACCGGTTCACACGATCACTAGTTCATCGTTGAGTAAGTGGGAGTCATCATGGATTTCCAGATCCCGCTGTTGATTATTGATCGGAGAGGAGTCTCGATCATGTCCACGTTATTCACGAACCGTAGGGTGACACACTTAAGGCTCGTCGTCGTTTTTGAGTGGATACGATACTCCGATCGAATTACAGGACAGCATAAGGGTTGTTTCAGAAAAGCACCGAAACTGTTTCGGGATATCGAAATAACTCAAGGGTGTATTTGTTAATGTTTGTTAATTGAATGAATTAACAAATATTAAAGAAATAAAAATGTTTTATTAAATCAATAAGTGTGATTTTAATTGGCATGAATGTCATGCATTAAAATGGGGGTTACCTCATATTGATGAGGGAGTAATCACCATAATGGGAATGAAGAGGGGGCAATGAAGGGGAGGAGGCACCTTGGCCGGCCAGCCCTTGGCTGCCCCTCCTCCTCTATATAAACCCCCCTCTCTCCCTTGTTGACACACACTTCTTGATCCTCCCTCCCTTGCATAGTTGCTGCCCACTTTCCGTCTTGGCTTAGCGAAGCTCTGTCGGAATTGTAGTTCGTAGTTCACCCACTTGGAGAAGTGTGTGGAGGAGTGTCCAGCGGATCCCTTCTTCCGCTGCCCCGCTGGACCGAGGGCGTGGAGGAGTCGACATCAAGCTGCACGTGTGTGCGAGTACGGGGGCGCCGCCACTTGTGGCGCCGGGAATACGATCTTGTGATCGTCAAGTGAACCACGACATCGACTACGTCAAGTGAACGACTACGTCGACTACGTGCGTCTTCACCAACTCTCCATCGTCAACGTTTGTGCGGGAACGTAATCCCCGCTCACGGTCGTCGAGGGTGAGTATCCGTTGCTACCATCTCGTAGAGTATCTTGGCCAGTTTATGCGTTCTTGCGTAGGAAAATTTTTGTTTTCTATGCTACGAACCCATCAGAGACCACCCTGGTCCACCTCTGACGATGCCCCTTCGCCTATAAGAAGCCTCCCGAAGTCAAAACCCTAAATCAATCGGCGTTTTTCCCAGAACAGTTCCGCAGCTCCGCCGCCATCGAAGACAAATTTCAGGGGCAGAAGTCTCTATTCCGGCACCCTGCCGGGACGGGGAAGTGCCCCCGGAGCCATCTCCATCGGTCTCCATCGCCGTCTCCGCCGTCTCCATCGACCTCACCGCCATCTCCATCAACCTTGCTGTCTCCTATGATGAGGAGGGAGTAGTTCTCCCCCGGGGCTGAGGGCTCTACCGGTGGCTATGTGGTTCACCTCTCTCTCCCATGATGTGATATTTATGTGATCGTGAGCTTTGTATCTAGTTGAATTGGTAGATGTTATTATTCAGATATTATGCTACTCCCGTGCTTTATTATTGTAAACTCCGGAGACACCTCGTATCATAATGGGAAGGTGACTAGTGTGCTCATTATGTGTGTCTTTTTGGTTAATGTCTCTATGAATTGTTGGTGTTTGTTGGAACCATCTAGTGCGTTCACGGTGATAGTGTGGGACAATCTAGTTTGGGTACATACGGACTTTGAGGAGTGCTTCGTAGCCCTATGCATGATTAGTGTTCGTTTTCCATTGGAGAATTGTTTTGAGTTGCATATTAATGATAATATCTATTGGTTCAATTATGTTATATTTGTTGGGAGTGTGTCCACTAGCGAAAGTATGATCCCTAGGCCTTGTTTCCAAGCATTGCACACCGTTTCCTTTCAGTTTTGTTACATGTTTGCTTGCAGCGATATTTATTTCATATTACAGTCACTACTCATAATCATCACTACTACTTGTATTTCACTATCTCTTCGCCGAACTAGTGCACCTATACATCTGACAAGTGTATTGGGTGTGTTGGGGACACAAGAGACTTTCTGTATCATAATTGCAGGGTTGCTTGAGAGGGATAGCTTTGACCTCTTCCTCCTTGAGTTTGATAAACCTTGGGTGATCCACTTAAGGGAAACTTGTTGCTGCTCTACAAACCTCTGCACTTGGAGGCCCAACACTGTCTACAAGAACAGACGCGTGCGTAGACATCAGCGGCAAGGGGGTTGTGAAGAAGCTCGGAAGCGCAAAGGGGATGCACAAATGGTGGCGCAGGAAGGGCAATGAACTGGTAAACAGTAACAACCCCACTATCCCCCCTTATAAAGTGTCCTAGTGAAGGAACGTGGGCTGCGACGTGGCGTAAGAAGCGGAAGCGGTAGCCCACTAATGGGCAGGAAAAATTGTGAAATTATCGCGCTGCCCACGAGTAACGGTCAGCGCCCAGTCAAATCACATACAGAGTGATTCTACTAATGACGTCACGAGCATTCGAGTAACGAGAAATAAAAACATTACAGGACAATATGAAAGTTATGGATATTCATCGAAAATTCAGCCGCAAGTCTAGCATTACGATATGCGTATTCGTGCTGATCAAGGAACCCGACAAAATCTGCTATGGGAGATACAGAGGAGTTAGTGAAGAAAACTCATTTTTTGAGTCTATACCCGAAAATATTCGACTATAGCCTCAGGGGCTACTACCATTGGGAGCGCTGGGCGCGCACCCGACGATATTATCAGAAAAGCTATTATCTGATGATTAAAGGAGCGATAATTTATTTGAGGCTATACTCGAAAACATGTCTTTCGACTATAGCCTCGGGGGCTACTCCCATCGGGAGCCCTGGTCGCGCACCCGACGAAATTTCTACACGCATGAAAGAGTAAAGAAGGCAAAAGAAGACTTGGAAAGTGCAATTACTCCCATCGGGAGGGAATATATATTAAATCAAGGTTGGACAACTCGAAGATTTTCAGAACTGAAACAGTCAAACAAGGCTGCGACGTATGATTCTCGAGTTGCGTCATCGTGACAAAATTCGAATGCCATGATTGAAACATATCATGAAGGTAAGACCCCAGGATCCGTCCTGTGTGGCCTGGTATACGCACATGGATGCGCTCTGCTAGTAATTATCCATGTCTATGATGTGAAGAAAATCCTGGTGGACGCACTGGGTACCCTGAGAACCACTGGGACTCATTCTTTGTAAGTCCTAAATGCGGCAAAAGAATGGGTTTGACCAGTTTCCCGGATTCAAGTCCAAGGGGATTGAATTTGAAGTAGGTGACAAGTATCTGTTCCGGCAGTTAACTGACCTCCTGATCCGTCAGAGCTGTCAGGCTTGTTCATCAAAAACCCCTTGCGAAATAATATAATGAAAGTTGTTTATTTTTTAGTACATGAAGAATAAGAAGTCGAAAGATTAATCAAGTCGAAGATTTGAAGATTTGAGATTCAACCCGAATCTACAATTCTGATAGAATCTCAGGGGCTACTGACAAGGGTATAGATAATAGAGCCCGATAGTTGAGTACCCATGAGGCCCGTTAAGCTAGGCTCAAGTGTAATACTAGTCAAGGTACGAGTTCATATTGTATATCGATATTGTAATCTGTGTCGGACCCCTCCCGTACCTTGAGACCTGCCCAACTATATATAGGGGCCAGGAGAGGACGGTGAGGGGCAGATTGAGAGTAAGCCAAAGTGTGCCACCACGTTTACTTTCGATACACGCCTTGTTTGACTGATTTTACCTTCGAGTTCATCCAACGCCCTATTCCCCCGATCCTAAGTCCTTCATATTGGACATTTGTCGAGTTAACCCTCGTTAGTCTATGTATTATGTTGTAATGCCCAAGTGAATCTCATAGTGATCCTCATGACATTTGTACGCTTGCATTATGCTATCAATTGCCCAACTGTAATTTGTTTACCCAGCATGTTATTTATCTTATGGAGAGACACCACTAGTGAATTGTGGACCCCGGTCCATTCTTTTACATTGTTATTTTTGTTTACCATTTACTCGCTTTATTTACATTCTTGCAAACTACTCTCTTTTACCACTCGATACGCTTAATCCTTTGTTTACAGCAAACCGGTGAGATTGACAATCTCACTGTAAGTTGGGGCAAAGTACTTGGTTGTGTTGTGTGCAGGTTCCACGTTGTTGCTGGTTTAAAGCTATGCCCTGGACGAGGCGCCATATATAAATTGTTTGGAGCTGTCGCGAAGCTAGCGAGCATCAACCTTCGGAAGTTGGTTCTTTCTCCTACGGGTTCGATAAACCTTGGTTTCATACTGAGGGAAGACTTGCTACTATGCTCATCATACCTTCCTCTTGGGGTTCCCAACTGGGCGGTCATCTACACGCCATCAAGCAATTTTTCTGGCACCGTTGCTGGGGAGAAAGAGGATTTCTGCAAGGGGAGCCTCTCGCTTCCAATCTTTTACTTTGTCATTGTTTTGCTTTATTTTATTTTTGCTTGCATCGTTTTTATCAATAATACAAAAAAAGTTAGTTCCTTTGATAGTTGGTATTCCGTTACTTTTACTTTTAGTTCATAATGTTGTTCCCTAAGTATGCTTTGGAGGACCTTACAATAGGTAGTGGTTCTATAATTGGGAAAGGTAACATTGAGGAGTTCTTTAATCATGTTAGTATGCATAAAGATGTTGAGGATAGATCTTTAGCTGAGCTTGCTCCTAGTTATGAAGTTGCTGCTGCTTATTTAGTTCACATGTTGGAGGCTAGGTTTGTTAACCTTAATCCTTTTATGCAACAAATGTTTCTTAAGCTTCATGATATAGAAGACTCCAAAAAGAAAGATTTTATTTTAGAGACTTTGCATAGAGAATTTAGAGATGTTGTTATAGAACCTAGGAAAGTTTTTGAGCATTTTAATATGTTTGGCTCACGTGTAAATGTTGTTAGTACAAACAAGGAAGAAATCAAAGTGCCAATACCTTGCAAACTTGTAGGATTGCATAAAGCTTTAGAAAAGAATTTTGATTGGATTGTTCCTGAAAACCCTTTTGATGAAAGTAGTGAACCCAAGAGTGTTCACAAGAGATCTTCAAAAAACTCATTTGGATACAATACAATTCATTGTTGAAAAGACTTCTGGAATTATCATGAATGCTTCACCGCTTGATATTACTTGATTTCCACTTTCTGCGCCTAGCTCAAAGGCGTTAAAGAAAAGCACTCTTGGGAGATAACCCAATGTTTTCTTTTCAGTACTTTTTCTTTTTGTTGAGCCTTGGAAGTTATTACTACTGTAATAACCTCTCCTTTTCATTTTTATTTTGTTTTTGTGCCAAGAAGAACCTCTAATTTGAGGACGTAAGATTTGGGGAAGTTGCTGTCCTGAAACAGATTACTGCGCTGCACCGTAAGAATTCGTGAAAATTATCAGAATATATTTTTGATCTGCGATTTCTTGTGCACATGCCCCAGGTTATTTCCAAACTTTCATTAGTTATGCACTTTTCGATTTGAGCAACAGAAGGTCCTCCGAAAAATCGATCTTTGTCAGCTATTCTGTTTTGACAGATTTCTACCACTATTTGTGTTTGCCTCTCGATCGCTTTCTTTTTGAGTTCTTTTGATCACAGAACTTTTGAGGAAGTTGCTACAGTAGCTTATGCTTTAATGGATGGTATATTTGAGTTTGAAACTGAACCAAAAGAGTAGATTTACTATCATGCTTACACTAATATTGCTAATTGAATTGTGTGAAGTTTTGTATGAAGGAAGTTTTCAAGTGTAGGGAAAGGAGAGTGATGAGATGAAGTATGGACAAAAGCTCAAGCTTGGGGATGCCCATGTCACCCCAAGAAATATCCAAGAGGTACAATCGTCAAAGCTTGGGGATGCCCCGAGGCACCCCTTCTTCATCGGCAAAAATCAGGTCACCTTTCAAGACACAATATTTTTATTGCTTCATGTACTATGCGTTTTTCTTGGAGCGTCTTTACTTTCGCTTTCAGTTTTCTTTTGTTTTGTTTGCTGCAATAAATGGTTTGACCCCAACAAATTTCTTTTGGAGAAGACACACTCTGTTTTTCATTGCCAAGAACACTCTAGTTTTCACTCTTATCGTTCAACGAGTGTTCTCTTTTTCTAGTACTGCGTTTAGCTTTCGTTTTTTTCCTTGATTTTTGTTCAGATCTTGTTATATCTTTGTATCAAGGTGTATTTAGACCACTAGTCTATGTTGGTTTTCATCTCAAAGAGTTGATTCAAAAAGGTCGAATGGTGTTGGAAAAGAGAAAATAGTTTCATGCCTATAGTGGTACAAATGGGAGCTTGTTTAGACTGTGGCTTAGACTTTTGCATGTCATCTTGATGTTATTTTGATAGTATGCTCAGTAGTTTTTTCTGTAGCATGACTTGTCTCAAATGACTGAGATTGCTTAATGTGCCTTTGAAAGAATCATGCGTTGTTTTTATTATATGGGAGCATATTATTGTGGTTTTCTCCTTTGATGCTTAATTTGGGTTGACTTGGCCCATGTTTACCACATGTTTGACTCTAACAAGTCGCCATAAGCCTCTATGATCATTTGGTTTTTGACTTGTGATATCACTTTATGCTTCGGTTAATGATGTTTTGTCGCTATGCATGATTATGGCCGTTATTGCTCTCTTAGTTGGTCGCTCCCAGTCTTTTGCTAGCCTTCATTTTGTACTGAGAGGGAATACTTCTCATGCATCCAACTCCCAAAAAACCAAAGTTTTCCAATGTGTCCACCATATCTACCTATTAGCAATTTGCTATTCCAAGCACATTTGTCTTGCTTTTTATCTATCCTTCAAATTAAACTTTTTGTGTTATGTGAAAATTAGTCAGTAAAGCTCCCACGAACCTGATGGCACACTTTACTTTCTGGCTTTTAATAAATTTGACCATTTTGGCTCTCTTATGGTTACGTTATGCTTGCAAGTTGTAAGTTGGAAGTTAGCCCAGCCATGCCGTCATGGGGCAAGCTTTCAACATTACACTTTCTCTCATTTAGTTGATATCGTGATCTTTTGTTTATGGATACCTGCGATGTGAAAGAAGTTCGAAACTTGTGAGCTCATGGAGTTTGTATATGTGTTAGAGAAACGCCTGGGCTGCTAATCTAAGCCATGCATCATTCATGGTGGAAATTTACAGCATGCCCATAGTGGACATTCGACGACGCATCTCAAAATAAAAAGCTATACCCATGGTAAATAAAAGAGATGTCGAGGTGTCCATTGTCTGTTTGTCTTGTCATTTTGATGTGGGCTTGTTCCATGCCATCGGGCAAGAGGTACCCCGTTGGCGTTCTCAATGATACATGTATGCTTACAATGATAAGAACTTGCTTGGGATCTAAGTCGAGTAGCATGAGGTTTGGGTATTCGTACTTCACGGGACATGAGATTTTCAACTTATGATTTTTTAAGCATATGCTTCATAATTGTACTCGCATTAACCTAAACCACTCAAGATGCCTATGATGGGGGCAATGAGAGCTCAAAGCTAGTAAGTATCATAATTTTTGGAGGTTTATAAAACTTGCAATCACTGTTCCCCTCTGCGAAGGGCCTTTATTTTACATTTATGTTGAGTCTCAACCTTCTACCTTTATGCCCGTCTAAGAGAGCATGGTTGTCATTCTGACTTTAATGTGCATAGTCCCAAAATTTATTATTGATTGATTCATGATTATGGTTTTGCTTGTTCTTAAATTATTTGTATCTAATCGCCCTCTTAAACTTGAAGGTGTCCTATGCATTTATGTTTTGCTATTCCATGAAGGACAAGCTGAAAAACACTTTGCTATGTTTTTGTATATGCTCGAAACACACACTTGACTTTCAATGCATCATTACTCATGATCTTTTGTTTGTGTTACTTTTCATGTTATAACATGGTTGCTAAGTTTTATTGTGAAGATTATGTCTTTTATGCCCATGTTTAGAGTACTTTGATCTCAGCACTCAATGATTTACATTGTTTGATCAAGATTGTGTTGGTGCATATCACCTCAAAAATTATTGTTCTGTTATCACTTACCTACTCGAGGATGAGCAGGAGTTAAGCTTGGGGATGCTTGATACGTCTCAAACGTATCTATAATTTTTGATGCTCCATGCTTGTTTATGCACCATTTGCTTTGTGTTTTGTTACACTTCGTGGCGTTTTTATGCATTTTCCAGAACTAACCTATTAACGAGATGCCACAGTGACAGTTCCCTGTTTTTGTGTTTCAGAAAAGCTACACAGGAAATCTTCTCGGAATTGGACGAAACAAAAGCCGAAGTTCCTATTTTTTTCCGACACAAGACGGAGTCCAAAGCTGAGATGGAGGGGGACCAGGGGCCGCCCACACCATGGGGTGGCACGGGTGATACGTCTCCAACGTATCTATAATTTTTGATGCTCCATGCTTGTTTTTACACCATTTGCCTACTGTTTCATTACACTTCGTGGCACTTTTATGCATTTTCCGGAACTAACCTATTAACAAGTCGCCACAGTGCAAGTTCCCTGTTTTTTGCTGTTTTTGTGTTTCAGAAGTGCTACACAGGAAATATTCTCGGAATTGGACGAAACAAGTTCCTGAAGTCTTATTTTTCCCGGAAGCTTCCAGTGATCCGAAGAGGAGACGGAGTGGGGCCACGAGGTGCCCACACACCAGGGCGGCGCGGCCTGGCCCCTGGCCACGCCCCCTATGTGTGAGGCCGCCTCGGTCCACTCCTGACGATGCCCCTTCGCCTATAAAGACCCCCCGACGGGAAAAACCTAAGTACCTGATCAATTTTCGAGAAACACATCGCGATCCGCCGCCGTCGTCGACCCAAGATCGGGAGGGTCCAGAAGCTCTTCCCGGCACCCTGCCAGAGAGGGGAATCACCACCGGAGGTCTTCTTCATCGCCATGCTTGCCTCCGGAGCGATGAGTGAGTAGTCTACCTTGGACTATGGGTCCATAACAGTAGCTAGATGGTTGTCTCCTCCACCATGTGCTTCATGTTTAGATCTCATGAGCTGCCCTACATGATTGAGATCACCGTTATGTAATTCTACATGTTTGGTTTGTTGGGATCCGATGAATATTGGTGTTATGATTGAGTTGCTATACTGAAATATATCTTATGTTATCTCTATGTTGTTTATGATCTTGCATGCTCTCCGTTGTTAGTAGCTATCTTGGCCGAGTAGTTGCTAGTGACTCCAAGAGGGGGTATTTATGCTCGATAGTGGGTTCATGCCTCTATTTAACCTGGGGGAGTGACAGAAACCTCTAAGGTTGTAGATGTGTTGTTGCTACTAGGGAGAAAACAACATTCATATGCTCAAGGGCGTATGCTTTGTTTACATTACACACTTTGCTTAATGCAATTATCTGTTGTTCGCAACTTAATACTCATGGGGTGTTCGGATGATATCCCCGGGAGTGGATTATTAGTCATAGATGCAGTTGGATGGCGGTCTATGTATTTTGTTGTAATGCCCAGAGTAAATCGCATAGTGATCTTCTTGACATATCACGTTTATCTTTATTCTATCAATTGCCCAACTGTAATTTGTTTACCCAGCATGTGTTATTTTATCTATGGAGAGACACCACTAGTGAACTGTGGACCCCGGTCCTATTTCCATCATATTGCTATCACCTGTTTACTTTACTCGCACTGTTTACTTTACTCGCATACTTTCACTTTCCACTTGATACGCTCATACCCTTTGTTTCAAGCAAACTGGTGAGATTGACAACCTCATCGCAAGTTGAGAACAAAGTATTTGGTTGTGTTGTGTGCAGGTTCCACGTTGCTGCTAGCAAAGCAAAGCTTGGACGAGGCGCCATATATAAATTGTCCGAAGCTATCGCGAAGCTTGCAAGCATCACCTTCAGTCGTTTGTCTCTCCTCTCCTGATCGACAAACCTTGGTTTCTTAACTGAGGGAAAATCTTGCTGCTATATTCATCATACCTTCCTCTTGGGGTTCCCAACGGGCTGGTCATTTACCACGTATCAAGCATATTTTCTGGCGCCGTTGCCGGGGAGGAAGTAGAAGACTTCTGCGAGGGGATTTTTTCACATGCACATCCTTTACTTTGTTATTGTTTTGCTTTACTTTATTTATTTTACCTGCATCATTTTTTATCAAAAAACCCAAAAAAATTAGAATCCTTGGTAGTTGTTTTTACTTGTCTTGCTTTATCATGCTTTCTATCAATGGTTGGTTTCTTAGAAACTAAATCTTTTTGGCAAGGTGGGTTCACGGAAGAGCAGCAAAATTATTATGAGAAACACCGCTTGTCACCAAAAGGGAAACACTTATGGGATATAACCCAAATCCGCGTAGTAGATGCAGCCAGGTCGAAGTGTCGGGTGCACTCTGGTGTCGACGGAGATACACCGGACATGATGGACGAAGAAGGCATGACTTCCAATGTTACTGACGGCATGGAGAGAGCGGCTCTCAGTGTCCACACGGTACACCACTATTTGACCTTCCTCCAAACGACCGCCCAACAACACAAGCAGCAGATCACCATCCGACTTCACAAGGTAGAACTTGTCATTTCCAAGTTCTGGAAATGAAAATAGTGTCTCCATGTTGACATTGCTCGCGCCCTGCTCCAACTGGACATTGTTGGTGCACACTAATGTTCCGAACTCAAAATTGTTCACAGCTAGTGCATAGAATTCACCATTGAACGTGGTAATGCAACGCATAGAATGGTGCTCGATCGAAAATCTTCCTTCTCCCCAATCTTCATCTATACCCTTAGTTGGAGTGCTCTCATCGACCCAAGCAATTTCCGCCGGGTAATATGTGGAAACGAAGAGCATAGTCGGGGACTTCATTACAGTGACTAACTCCAGAATAACAGATGGCATCTGCGCCTCAAATATAGTATTCGATGTCTTTGTGAGTGGGTTCAGAAGCCGTATCTTGTGCGGCTGGTTCTTTTGGGCAAGCACGATGATGCCACGGCAAAAGCTGACGAAGTAGTATCTAAAATATATGGGATTGATGAAGATAACATTCAGCACTAAGATGTTTACGATTGAAAATAAAAGGATTAACTCTATAGATATGGAGGAATTTGAACCTTGCATGAACTTCCGTTAGATCGATGGAGACGTAGCGGGATGTGCGGAGGTGGAGGAAGGAGAACTCAGCGGCACGTGGAAGGGCGTGCTCTACCATGATCCATTCGTGCAGGTGCACGTCGGGCTCAGGTAAATCTGAGCGCCAATTAGTACAAACTTGCCTCAAAGCAGAGTAGGTGTCCACGTACTCCTCGTTCGCCAGTAAGCAGGCGCCGATCTTGTGAAGTGGTCCGTCAGCCCTGAGAGAGGCCCAGTTCATGGAGGCGCCGCGCCTGGATGCGCCATCCTCGGAGGCGACGGGCTCGGCGGCGACGACCTCGGATGCGACGGGCTCGGATGCGACGGGCTCGGAGGCGACGGGCTCGGGGGCGACGGCCGCCGACGCATTCTTCTTCTCCATCGCCGGCAGGGGAGGGCGCGTAGGGCGGCTGGGTTTTTTTGGAGAAGGTGATGGGACGTGACAAGCGTGGTTGCGTGCATGAGTTATAATGACTGTGTGCAGAGGGAGGGAGAGAGGGGCTCTGTACTGGCAAAGTGACGGTTCGTCTCAGCAGTTGACGTTTGGTCTCAACACGCGCACCGCGCGGCTAACCGCTGCTCACCGCGACACGCGTCCGTGGGACTGTACGTCAGCACCGTTACGTGTACTCAGTTCTACCCTCGAGTCTTACACTGGAAAAATATCTGTACTCAGTTTTCCCCTCGAGTACTAATACTGGCTAGTGCAATATACTCAGTTTTACCCTCAACAGATGGGATTAAGCCATCTAATTGAGTCATTTCATGCGCAAAAAAATTCAAAAAAATAAAATCATAGTGCCTCCTACTCATGGAGTCTTGTTACGCGACCTACCACGTAGGAAATCATAACAATCATATATAAATCAAGTTCTCACACAAATGGCCACTTCTGAAATCACTAGTAGCTATGAAAGTTCATGGCTTTCCACTCAAACCCCTTCTCAAAACATCTATTCCCAAAACATAGTTTGTCTGAATGAGGCCATAATTTTTACACTCATGTATATTTGAATTTCAAATACTTTGAGGTAGGCCAACCTGGGTTTCATTGTACAAAACATGCGTTTTTCTTTTTCTAAATCTCTTATTTGAATTCCTTAGCCTGTTTACTATTTACTTGCCCTTGTATCCTTGATACTACTCAGTTTTACCCTCTCCCTTCTCATAGAAGCCCAAACTTGGCCTTATTGGTCGAGCTGTTGTCACACGGATCATGCCCATCTACCGTCGATCCTATGATCTAACGGGCAGGATCGTGCCACCCTCTCTCTATCTGTCGGTGGCAAACTACTACCCCTCTATGTATGCTAAATGACGAGTTTGCCACCGGATTCAACAAGTTGGGTAATCACAAATTTCTTTTAGGCATTACTTTTCACGGTAAAATGATAAACTATCACGAATTTCCATTTCTTGTAGGCATTACTTTTCACGTTGAAATGATAAACTATCATGGATTTCCATTTCTTGTAGGCTTTACTTTTCACGGTAAAATGATGAACTTTCACGAATTTCCATTTCTTTTAGGCATTACTTTTTGTTGAGATATAAACCACCCCCACAACGGTCATCTCCTCCTTAATTTATTGTGTAAACCCCACAACGGTCATCTCTACCTTAATTTATGGTGTAAACCCCACAACGGTCATCTCTCCCTTATAAACCCCCACAACGGCCATCCCTCATGTCAATAGGTTCTGCCTCTCTCTTCTTCGTTTCTGCCTCTCTCTTCTTCGTTCACATACACTTGATCCATTGCCATGGCTTCCATGTCTCGGACGCCGACCGGAAGGGGAAGGGGAAGGGGAAGGGAAAGGGGAAGGGGAAGGGGCGGCCGGGGTGGTGGATCATCATCATTGCCACCACCACCGTCAACACTGCCATTGATCATAGAGGAGTTCTTCATCACCATCTATGAAGACCCTTTGGCCAAGAAGGTACGTACGCGTTCCCACATATATGATGCATGTGATTAATTATGTGCATGTTCTAAAAAACCTTTAATTTCAAACGATCGGCGCTCGATCTCTTTGCAGGCACTCCCACAAAAGTTTGCGGACTATCTTGATGGCCAGGAGCCCGCAAAGGTGTATCTGCGAGCAGCTGACTGCGGTCCTCGTCTCTGGACCGTGGAGGTCCTATTTGACGGACAAGGCCGGATGTACCTCGACAAGGGCTGGGAGAATTTCGCCATCGCGCACGGTGTGGATTTCGGCTGCTTCCTACACTTCAAATATGAAGGCGATTATGTGCTCACAGTGAAGGTGTTCGACGGAACAACGTGCAGGAAGTACTACTACACGGACGACGAAGATACTGACGATGAAAGCGACGACGACGTGAAGCCATGCATCTAAGGGGATTATGACCAAGAATATATATGTAGCTTCATATGCATCGATTTATAGATCTAGCTATTTTCTATATATTATGCATGTAAAAATAATAGGGAATCGCAATTTCCACTATGATTCGAGCACCACAGCCTCCAAACAATGCCGATGCCGATATCGGCATGGTCAGAACGGCTATGCATGCTCGCCGCCACTGCTAGGTTACCGTTGGGATGCACCCTCAATCCCGTCCCCTCATTCGATCACTGACACACCAGAGATACCGCCGAGGCCAATGACGAACGTACATGCTGATGCCAATGCCGAACATGCACGCCGATGTGGGCACGGCCACGCCGCCCCGCTATGCTGGACGCCACAGACCACCGCGAGGTATTTCCCTTTGCCACCACACTCCCCTAGCACCTATCTATACACGCCAGAAAGGACAGACACTAGTTTTCTCTACATTGCTCGCGTTCGTGTCCGACACCGTCAGTCAAAGTGTTGAGGTCGTCGTCGATGTCCTTGACCATTTCTTCTCTTCTTTGCATGGTTAAACGCGTCTAGTTCATATCTATCTAATGCGTCTGGTCTCGCCTCATGCAGTTCTTTGTGGACGTCGATCTCATCTCGGCACCCCGCAGGCCACCTCCTCCGTGCCATCGCTGTAGAGCTCCGTTTAAAAATCTAATCATACCCCTGTATTGCCCCTTGTATCAGCGTCATGGCCCCACTTGTCATTCAATATACCGAAGCCCCACTCGTCCGCGTTTTGGTCAGGGATACGGTGATGCTTACGGTCAAATAAAGATGGATGCTCTGACGTGTCTTTGCGGGCTCTACGTGGCCCCACTAGTCAGCAGTTAACGGTCAAAGGTGTTCAACCGTCGGGCAACCGGCCGTTTCAGCACTGGTGACGGTTTCAGCCAAGGGCTTGGACAAAACTGAGGAAAAACTAAGGAGCTGGGGAAAACTGAGTACAACTAAGGACCCGAGGGCACGAAAATAGAAATCCCATATTTTTATTGCTTCATGCACTATGTGTTTTTCTTGGAGCGTTAGTTGTTTTAGTTTTCTTTATTATTTTAGTTTTTTTGCTGTAATAAATGGTTGGACCCCAACAAATTTCTTTTGGAGAAGTTGCCTTGCTTTTCATTTGCCAAGAACGCTCTAGTTTTCACTCTTATCAAAAACCGAGTGTTCTTCTTTTTCTGCTACTGCTTTTGGTTTTCGTTTTCGCCTTGATTTGCGTTCATACCTTGTCATATCTTTTCATCAAGGTGTATTTTTTCCTCTGATCTTTATTAGTTTTCATCAAAAGAGGTGTCTATAAAATTTTCAAATGGTGTTGGAAAAGAGAAAAAGCTTTATGCAAAAAAGTGGTACAAGAAGGAGCTTGTGTAGACTGCGGCTTAGGCTTTTTCATGTCATGCTTGATGTCTTTTTGATAGTATGCTTAGTGGTTTTGTTGTAGCATGACTTGTCTCAAATAACTGAGATTGCTTAATGAGCCTTTGAAAAAAATCATGCGTTGTTTTTATCGTTAGGAAGCATTATTTTGGTTTTCTCCTTGATGCTTTATTTGGGTTGACTTGGAGCATGCTCACACATGTTAGACTCTTACAAAGTCGCCAATAGCCTCTATGATCATTTAGTTTTTGACTTTTGATGCCATCTTATGCTTCTTTTAATGTCGCTTTGTCGCTTTGCATGATTATGGCCATTATTGCTCTCTTAGTTGGTTGCTCCCAGTCTTTTGCTAGCCCTCGCCTTGTGCTGAGTATGAGCTCTACTCGTGCATCCAACTCCTAAAAACCAAGTTTGCCAAAGTGTCCACCATACATACCTACTAGCAATTTGCTATTCCAAGTAAATTTGACTTGCTTTTATTTTCTCTTCAAATTAAACTCTTACCAGTGTTATGCGAAAATTGGTCAGTAAAGCTCTCACGAATCGAAAGGCACACTTTACTTTTTCCTGTTCTTAAAAATTTGACATTGTGGTCTCTTATGTTGAGTTGTTATGCTTGCAAGTTGTAAGTTGGATACTAGCCCAACCATGTTGTCATGGGGCAAGCTTTCAACATTGCACTTCTTATTTGAGTTGATATCATGATCTTTTGTTTATGGATGCCCACGGTGTGAAATGAATTGGGAATCTTGCGGGGATCATGGAGTTTGTATATGTGTTAGGGCAACGCCTGGGCTACCAATCTAAGCCATGCATAATTCATGGTGGAAATTTGCAGCATACCCATAGTGGGCATTCGACGACGCATCTCAAAATAAAAAGCTATACAAATGGTAAATAAAAGAGATGTCGAGGTGTTCATTGTCTGCTTGTCCTGTCATTTTGATGTGGGCTTGTTCTATGTCATCGGGCACGGAGGTACCCCGTTGGCGGTTCTCGATGATACATATATACTTACAATGACAAGAGCCTTGCCTGGGACTCTAAGTTGAGTAGCATGAGGTTTGGGTACTCATATTCACGGGACACGAGGTTTTCGACTTATGATTTGTCAAGCATATGCATCATAATTGTTCTCGCATTAACTCTAACCATTCAAGATGCTTATGATGGGGGCAATGAGAGCTCAAAGCCGGCAAGTACCATAATTTTTTAAGGTTATAAAACTTGCAATCACTGCTTCCCTCCGCGAAGGGCCTTTCTTCTACTTTTATGTTGAGTCACCACCTTCTATCTTTATGCACCATTAAGAGAGCATAGTTGTCATTCTTAGTATAATGTGCATTGTCCCAAAGTTTTCATTGATTGATTCATATTGTTGGTTTCACTTGTTCTCAAACTATTTGTATCTAGTCGCCCTCTTAAACTTGAAGGTGTCCTATGCATTTATGTTTTGCTCTCTATGAAGGACAAGCTGAAAACCATTTGTATGTTTTTCCTTATGATTTGAACACACATTTGACTTTCATTGTTTCATTTTCATGATCTTTTGTTTGTGTTCATTTGCATGTTATAACATGGTTGCTAAGTTCTTATTGTCAAGATTATATCTTTCATGCCCATGTTTTAAGTTCTTATGATCCCAGCTCACAATGCTTACATATGTGATCAAGATTGTGTAGGTGCATGTCACCTCAAAAATTATTCTTTTGTTATTGCTTACCTACTCGAGGACGAGCAGGAGTTAAGCTTGGGGATGCTTGATACGTCTCCAACGTATCTATAATTTTTGATGCTCCATGCTTGTTTTTACACCATTTGCCTACTGTTTCGTTACACTTCGTGGCACTTTTATGCATTTTTCGGAACTAACCTATTAACAAGTCGCCACAGTGCCAGTTCCCTGTTTTCTGCTATTTTTGTGTTTCAGAAGTGCTACACATGAAATATTCTCGGAATTGGACGAAATAAGTTCCTGAAGTATTATTTTTCCCGGAAGCTTCCAGTGATCCGAAGAGGAGATGGAGTGGGGCCACGAGGTGCCCACACACCAGGGCGGCGTGGCCTGGCCCCTGGCCGCGCCCCCTATGTGTGAGGCCGCCTCGGTCCACTCCTGACGATGCCCCTTCGCCTATAAAGACCCCCCGACGAGAAAAACCTAAGTACCCGATCAATTTTCCAGAAACACATCACGATCCGCTGCCGTCGTCGACCCGAGATCGAGAGGGTCCAGAAGCTCTTCCCGGCACCCTGCCGGAGAGGGGAATCGCCACCGGAGGTCTTCTTCATCGCCATGCTTGCCTCCAGAGCGATGAGTGAGTAGTCTACCTTGGACTATGGGTCCATAGCAGTAGCTAGATGGTTGTCTCCTCCACCATGTGCTTCATGTTTAGATCTCATGAGCTGCCCTACATGATTGAGATCACCGTTATGTAATTCTACATGTTTGGTTTGTTGGGATCCGATGAATATTGGTGTTATGATTGAGTTGCTATACTGAAATATATCTTATGTTATCTCTATGTTGTTTATGATCTTGCATGCTCTCTGTTGTTAGTAGCTATCTTGGCCGAGTAGTTGCTAGTGACTCCAAGAGGGGGTATTTATGCTCGATAGTGGGTTCATGCCTCTATTTAACCTGGGGGAGTGACAGAAACCTCTAAGGTTGTAGATGTTCTGTTGCTACTAGGGAGAAAACAACATTCATATGCTCAAGGGCATATGCTTTGTTTACATTACAGACTTTGCTTAATGCAATTATTTGTTGTTCGTAACTTAATACTCATGGGGTGTTCGGATGATATCCCCGGGAGTGGATTATTAGTCATAGATGCAGTTGGATGGCGGTCTATGTATTTTGTTGTAATGCCCAGAGTAAATCGCATAGTGATCTTCTTGACATATCACGTTTATCTTTATTCTATCAATTGTCCAACTGTAATTTGTTTACCCAGCATGTGTTATTTTATCTATGGAGAGACACCACTAGTGAACTGTGGACCCCGGTCCTATTTCCATCATATTGCTATCACCTGTTTACTTTACTCGCACTGTTTACTTTACTCGCATACTTTCACTTTCCACTCGATACGCTCATACCCTTTGTTTCAAGCAAACCGGTGAGATTGAGAACCTCGTCGCAAGTTGGGAACAAAGTATTTGGTTGTGTTGTGTGCAGGTTCCACGTTGCTGCTAGCAAAGCAAAGCTTGGACGAGGCGCCATATATAAATTGTCCGAAGCTGTCGCGAAGCTTGCAAGCATCACCTTCAGTCGTTTGTCTCTCCTCTCCTGATCGACAAACCTTGGTTTCTTAACTGAGGGAAAATCTTGCTGCTATATTCATCATACCTTCCTCTTGGGGTTCCCAACGGGCTGATCATTTACCACGCATCAACGGGCCAGCCCCTGGCTGCGCCACCAGGTGGTGGGGCCACCTAGCCTACCTCCTGACACCGCCCTTCCACCTATATATTCCCCTCAATGGGAAAACCCTAAGAGCCCGATCAATTTTCCATGAAACATATTGTAAGCCGCCGCCATCATCAACGCAAGATCGGGAGGGTCCAGAAGCTCTCCCCGTCACCCTGCCGAAGAGGGGAATCACCACCGAAGGCCTTCTTTATCACCGTGCCTACCTCCGGAGTGATATGTGAGTAGTCAACCTTGGACTACGGGTCCATAGCAGTAGCTAGATGGTTGTCATCTCCTCCATGTGCTTCATGTTTAGATCTTGTGAGCTGCCTATCATGATCAAGATCATCGTTGTGTAATTCTACATGTTGTGTTTGTTGGGATCCGATGAATATTAGTACTTTGCCAAGTTGATCTATTGAATTATCATCTTTATGTTATCTCTATGTTGTTTATGATCTTGCATGCTCTCTATTGCTAGTAGATATCTTGGCTGAGTAGATGCTAGTGACTCCAAGAGGGAGTACTTATGCTCGATAGTGGGTTCATGCCTCTAGTAACTTGGGGGAGTGACAGAAACCTCTAAAGTTGTAGATGTGATGTTGCTACTAGGGGGAAAACAACAATCTTGTGTTTAAGGACATTTGTATTTTTTTACATTACACACTTTGCTTAAGGCGATAATCTTTTGCTTGCAACTTAATACCCAACGGTTGCTCGGACGACATCCGGCGGGTGGATTATTAGTCATAGATGCAGTTGGATTATAGTCTATGTATTATGTTGTAATGCCCAAGTGAATCTCATAGTGATCCTCCTGACATTTGTATGCTTGCTTTATTCTATCAATTGTCTAACTGTAATTTGTTTACCCAGCATGTTATTTATCTTATAGAGAGACACCACTAGTAAACTATGGACCCCGGTCCATTCTTTTATATTGTTATTACCGTTTACCATTTACTCGCTTTATTTACATTCTTGCAAACTACTCTCTTTTACCACTCGATACGCTTAATCCTTTGTTTACAGCAAACCGGTGAGATTGACAACCTCACTGTAAGTTGGGGCAAAGTACTTGGTTGTGTTGTGTGCAGGTTCCACGTTGCTGCTGGTGCAAAGCTACGCCCTGGACGAGCCGCCATATATAAATTTTCCGGAGCTGTCACGAAGCTTGTGAGCATCAACCTTCAGAAGTTGGTTCTTTCTCCTACTGGTTCGATAAATGTTGGTTTCATATTGAGGGAAGACTTGCTGCTGTGCTCATCATACCTTCCTCTTGGGGTTCCCAACTAGGCCGTCATCTACACGCCATCAAGCATATGCCTCATATTTATACTCGCATTAACCTTAACCATTCAAGATGCCTATGATGGGGGCAATGAGAGCTCAAAGCTAGTAAGTACCATAATTTTTGGAAGGTTTATAAAATCTTGCAATCACTACTTCCCTCTGCGAAGGGCCTTTCTTTTACTTTTATGTTGAGTCTTCACCTTCTACCTTTATGCACTGTCTAAGAGAGCATAGTTGTCATTCTGAGTATAATGTGCATAGTCTGAAATTTTATTATTGATTGATTCATGATTATGGTTTCGCTTGTTCTTAAATTATTTGTATCTAGTCACCCTCTTAAACTTGAAGGTGTCCTATGCATTTATGTTTTGCTACTCCATGAAGGACAAGCTGAATACCACTTTGCTATGTTTTTCTATATGCTTGAAACACACACTTGACTTTCAATGCATTATTACTCATGATCTTTTGTTTGTGTTACTTTTCATGTTATAACATGGTTGCTAAGTTCTATTGTCAAGATTATGTCTTTTATGCCCATGTTTAGAGTACTTTGATCTCAGCACTCAATGCTTTACATCATTTGATCAAGATTGTGATGGTGCATGTCACCTAAAAAATTATTGTTTTGTTATCACTTACCTACTCGATGACGAGCAGGAGTTAAGCTTGGGGATGCTTGATACGTCTCAAACGTATCTATAATTTTTGATGCTCCATGCTTGTTTATGCACCATTTGCTTTGTGTTTTGCTACACTTTGTGGCGTTTTTATGCATTTTCTGGAACTAACCTATTAACGAGATGCCATAGTGCTAGTTCCCTGTTTTCTGTTGTTTTTGTGTTTCAGAAAAGTTACATAGGAAATATTCTCGGAATTGGACGAAACAATAGCCAAAGTTCCTATTTTTTCTGACACGAGACGGAGTCCAAAGCAGAGACGGAGGGGGGGCAAACGGCAGCCACGCCATAGGGTGGCGCGGGTCACCCCCTGGACGCGCCACCAGGTAGTGTGGCTGACTGGTCCACCCCTTGACATCGCCCTTCTGCCTATATATTCACCTCGACAAGAAAACCCTAAGGGCCCGAACTCTTTTCCAAAAAACATACTGCAAGCCGCCGCCGTCATCGACACGAGATCGGGAGGATCCAGAAGCTCTTCCCAGCACCCTGCCGGAGAGGGGAATCACCACCGGAGGCCTTCTTCATCACCATGCCTGCCTCCGGAGTGATGTGTGAGTAGTCTACCTTGGACTACGGGTCCATAGCAGTAGCTAGATGGTTGTCTTCTCCTCCATGTGCTTCATGTTTAGATCTTGTGAGCTGCCTATCATGATCAAGATTATCGTTATGTAATTCTACATGTTGTGTTTGTTGGGATCCTATGAATATTTTTTTGACACCTTTACCGTAGGGGAAACCCCTACGGTGTCATTTTTCATATATAAGCAGAGGGAGAGAATTTACATCATCACAGGGAGAAAGGAGGAAGAAAGAAAGGAAAAAGAAAAGGGAGAACAACAAAAGAGTCTTTACATCAAGGAGGTAGGAAGTGAAGAAAGAAGAAAGAAAAGATAAGAAAGTAGCAAAAGTTCATAAAGTTACAAGGCTTGCAGCCAGTCAATAAGAGGTTGAACCAGCTCAGATTTCACCCTGTATTGGTGCAGCATCAGATCCGACTGAAATTTTGTTCTCCATCTGGCCAGAGAGCATGGAAGACCCTGAAAAATAATATCATTCCTCATCTTCCAAATATTCCAAGCCCCACAAGCAAGTATTTCCATAAAGCAAGGGCCCATAAAAGACTGTTTAGCAGCTAGGATTCTAGAAGAGATTGGATGCGCTGTATCCCAATGAATCTCAATAATTTCCCAGCATGCCTGAGCAAAAGGGCATTCAAAGAAAAGATGGTTTCTGGTTTCGCTGGAGTGGGAATTGCATAGCACACAGTCAAAACCATTGTCCACATGCCTGTTCTTGCGGTCCATGATATCCAAAGTGTTGAGCCGATCATGAAACAACAGCCAACAGAAAACCTTTAGCTTGGGAAGCATTCTGGACTTCCAAATAGCCTTGCACGTATTATCCGAAGGTATGATGGCAAAACAGAATTTGTAGAATTTAGATGGAGCATAAGACCCACTCCCCCAAGGGAAAAACCTCTGGTCATTGGAGCCTGCTTCAATAGGTTTATTGATCATCATGGCCGAAACCTCCTGGAGATCTTGGTAGGCCTCAACAGAAATAGGCAGCATAAATTGAGAGTAAATATTTTCAGTCCCATACATAGCAGCTACAGAGGTATCTTCAGATATAGCAAAAGAGAATAATCTTGGAAATTTCTCACAAAGGAGGGTGCCATCAGACCAAAAATCCTTCCAGAAAAGCACAGAAGATCCATCACCAATCACACATTGAGTTACTGCTCGATAGTCATCAACAAAGCTAAAAATGTCTTTCCACCAAAAGGATCCTCTCTTAGAGCAAGCATGGGGGACATTATCACCATATAAAGACCAAATTAAATGCACCCAAGGGACATCCTGCTTTGTATAGAATTTGTGCAGTTGTTTCATAAGGAGAGCTTTATTCTATAATTCTAGATTAAGAATACCAAGCCCACCTTTATCCTTTGGCCGACAAACCATAGGCCAAGCAGCAAGTGAATTAGAATGTGGATTCCCCTCTTCCTTTGCCCATAAACAATGCCTACTCGCCCTGTCACAAATATTCAGTATGGCTTTTTGCACTTTCAGGGAACAAATGTAGAAGTTGGGCAAGGATGACAAAACTGATTTAACAAACTGAAGCCGACCACCGTAATTCAGAAAACGAGCACTTGCATTCATTCTCCTTTCCACTAAACCCACCAGTGGGGAGAGATCTTGAATCGTAGGTTTAGTGGTTCCCAGAGGCAACCCAAGATATGTAAATGGCAGTGATCCAACAGAGCATCCAAAAGTGTTAGCCAAGAACTGTAGATAATAATCATCAACATTGATGGGCATCATTGCAGATTTTGCATAGTTTACTCTTAGACGAGTGGCTTGGGCAAAGTTCTCCAGGAGTTCCTTTAGAGCAAGGAGCTGGGCAGGACAAGCCTGCAAAATCAGCAGCGTATCGTCTGCATATTGGATAATAGGGAAGTCTAAATTTGGAATAGGAAGTGGTGCACTGAGAATATTATCTTGGAACAATTTGTTAACCATGCACTGAAGGAGCTCGGCCACACTGACAAATAAAATTGGAGAGAGGGGATCCCCTTGGCGAACCCCTCTTCTACAATTAAATTTCTTCCCCGGCACACCATTTAGAAGGACAGAGGATGTACCAGACGACATGATCATGGACATCCAAAGTAACCATTTGTCATCATATCCTTGACAAGTAAGCATTTTCATGATTGCTTGATGCTCCACTGTATCAAAAGCTTTTGCGAAGTCCAATTTGAGGATCACAATTTCCCTCCTGGATTGCTTGCATTGATGCAAATATTCATAAGCCCAACCTACACAATCTTGAATATTTCTGGTCTTCAGAAAACCATACTGGTTTACATGCACAAGCTCCAACACTTTTAATTGTAATCTGTTGGCTAAGATTTTGGTGATAAGTTTAAGACAGATATTGAGCAGAGAAATTGGTCTAAAATCATTAGCACCTTCAGGAGAGGCAACTTTGGGAATCAAAGTAATAAAAGAATCATTGATGCTTTGCAAGTTCAGAGAACCTTCCCAAAATTCCTCACATAATCTATAGAAGTCATATTTGATAACCGGCCAACATACCTTTAAGAACAGACCTGAAAACCCATCTGGACCTGGGGATTTATCACTAGGCATGTGAGCCACCACTTTGTCAATTTCTTCATGAGTAAATGGAACAGACAAAATACTGAGATCCTTCGGTGAGAAATATTGAGAGAAGTCAAAAGTCTCTGAAATTGGGGCAGAAATAGCCAACCTATCTCTGAAAGAATTCCATAGTAACCCAGCTTTTTCATGATGTTCAGTAGCAATGGAATCATCTTCTCTTTTCAGAGAGGAAATCGAGTTCTTCCGAAATCTTATAGTTGCCAAAGAATGGAAAAACGAAGTATTCTCATCACCAAGCTTGGCCCACCTAGCCGTGCAGCGCTTTTTCCAGTAATCTTGCTTGCAAAGAAGTAAATTTTGCAGCTTACTTTTGACAATATTTCGGAAATTCCATTCCGTGATATGCAGATTGCGTTGCTCCTCAATATTATCCAACATCAGTATGACCTCATTGCAGTTATTTATTAAGACCTGCAGCACAGAAAAGCTAGAGCTCCACTGTCTTAGCCCTTTGCGGAGACGTTTAAACTTTGCTGATAAACATTTCGCTGCATCACCCAGACAGTAAACTTCCCAAATGGATTTAACTTTATCCAAAAACCCCGGTAATCGAATCCAGTAGTTTTCAAAGCGAAAAACCTTCGCCTTGGGAATCGAGGAGCCAATTGATATAACACAAGGAACGTGATCAGAGGTCGGCCTGGCAAGCGGATGAACCAAAGTGTTGGGATATTTTATAGTCCAAGAAAACGACGTAAAAAACCAATCAAGTTGGACTAGAAGTGGATCTCTCTGCATGTTGCTCCAAGTAAATGATCTACCTTTGATAGGTAATTCAATTAGGCCCAGATAGCTAATGATTTCATTGAAAGTTTCAATATGATTCAAATTGGCACCTGGTTGATTACGACTTTCCACAAAACGATAGAAATTGAAATCACCTAGGAGTATCCAATTAGCATCGTCAGCTATATCAAGGTGGAATAACCAGGCTACGAAATTCTCCCTCGCAACACCCTCACAAGGACCATAGACATTTACCAACGTAAACTTGTCCAGAGAAAGGACAGAGGTAAATGAAATAACAATGCCAAAACTTTCCTCCAGGAGCACTTCCCCAACAAAAGAGTTGCCGACCCAGAGAACTAGTAAACCCCCAGAAGCTCCATCCGAGGGAACAAAAGCAAATTTATCAAAACGTTTGGGTGCAAATTTTCTAATGAAAGAAGCATCAAAATGCCTCTTTTTGGTTTCCTGCAGACACACAATCGAAGCACTGCTCTCTTCAATTTTACTTCGGAGATGTGGCCATCTTTCAGCTCTATTAATACCACGAACATTCCAACACAAAATATGCCATAAACGGTTCATGCCAGCCGAAGACTGGATCAAAGTAGACGACAGACTAGAGTTCAACACAGACGACATACTGGAGTTCAACACAGATGACATGACAGAGTCTTACAAATAACACACGAAATTATTAAAGCTAGGATAGAAGCCAAGGATGGCATTATAAAGCCTTATTCTGATGAAGACGCTCCTCAGTGAGCTCTTCAGGAGCAATATTGCAGTGATCCACACCCAGCCGCTGCATCTCCTCAATCTGCATAACTTCAGGCACCCTAGCTTTCTTGACAGTAGACTTCTTACGCTGGGAGGGACCATCAGGCAGAGACAGTGGCACATAACCGTTCAGATTGTTCCTAGTTGAGCGTTTCACCAAGTTAACTACCTTAGGAGTGTCAGTCTTGCGTGGACGACCACGTGGCTTACGAGCAGAAAGAGCATGAGAACCAGACGAAGCACTATCTTCAGTAGAATCAGAACAGCCACTCAGCCCAAAGCTATTCGAGCCCAAATCAGAGACAGCAGAATCAATCTAGCAAAGGAAGCCCATGTCATTGATCATAAGCCCACCATTCTCATCAGTCCAAGAATTTTTGGCGGGAAACAAGAGCTGTTTGATAGCAGCTTCCAAAGCAAGGTCTAGCACCGAGACAGATAGAAACATCTTGAAAAATAAAGCAGCATACAACAAGTGATTCGCTACCACAGAAAAGATGGAACCGTTCAGATTTATATCATCAAAACCAAGCAAAAACTCCTTTTCTTTACTAGCATCAACGCCTTCCAGAAGAGCTGGACCAACACGGTAAATGTGAGAGCAAAGAAAGTTGAACAATGCTTTGAAGGACAGAGACGCTCTGAGTGCAGTAGCATTAGAGGATTCAGCAACATCCAAAGATTCAGAAACAGCCAAAGCACCCAAGGGAACAAAGAAAATCTGCTCATCAGAATTACCCACAATCAACCGGTCAGCAGCTTCTTCAATATCAGCAAGCTCTTCCTCTGATTCAGAGACAGGGGACCAAGTAGATGGATCTTCTGTTTCATTATGCTCTGGGAGAATACCGTCCATCATAGAAGCACCCTCATAGCCAGTAAAGGACCTCAAGCTAAGACCACGAAAATCTGGATCATAACCCCCATTGTTCTGGGTAGCAGCAGGCCAAGCATCCCATCCATTGTTCTGATCAGCTTGAGGAGGCATTGCCGCTTCCCATGGATTTGCTGCATTTTGTTGCTGCCACACCTGAACATCAAGCTGATGCTGCTGCAATTCAGAAAGAAAGGGCAAAACATATGGATGCGGAGTGACATTTAGAGGGGGGACCGGATCCTCATTGCCCACATTAGCAGGAGCAACCGATCTGCCATTGAGCATATACAGAGGAACTGACCAAGAGCGACCAGGAACACCAAAGAAACCGCCAGCGCGAGTAACCACCAGACTAAAGGGCATTAGCCTAATTAACTTAATCATAACTTTCACAAGCACTCGAGATTTGTTGACCCTAGGATTATGCCAGTGTAGAAGTTGCCCAAAACAAGAAACAGCTTTGTTCACATAGTATTGAGTCTGATAGTCAAGAGGAAAATTCAGCATAAGAACCCAGGCCTCCCTCTCAAAGATCGGAGATCTCATATTCAGACCTTCATCATGACGGATCAGACTAAAAGTAGCGTTCTCATCCTCCTCATCATCTAAAGCATGCGAACTCTGATCTACCAGTTGATCTCTAATAGTAGCAGATGCAAAGCTGACTAGACCAACACCAAGTCCAGAGACACTAGCATAAGAAACCGGAGCTTGATGATCTTCAGCAAGAATAGCACAAACCTTAGCAAGCATTTCCTCTTTAGCAACATCTTGGATCTCAGGGTTGACGGTGATGATCGCGAACTCCTCATGCTGCAGCGGTGGATCGGTCACCACCACCAGGCTTCTCTGAATGCGATCCGCAGGGCTGGCTTCAATGGAAACCGGTCCAGGCAGGAATCGAAAAGGCATGACGGGGTAGTTTGCCATGGCGGCGGCAGGCGGAAGAGGAGGTGGAGGAGGGGTGGAGGGTGGCGGTGAGGTAGGGAGAGGAGGGAGAAGAGGCGGAGAACAAGAGGAACTACCAGAAAAGGGCGAAACCGGTTTGTCAAGGGAGGCTAAATCAGGAAAAGAATCAATCAGCTTGGAAGGCGGAACGACAACCATATCATTAGACATAACTGTCTGATTATTTTCCATATCATTAGACGTAACTGTCTGATTAGTAGCCTTTTTCACCCAAATCTTTTCCCGGGTACAGCGGTGACTAAAATGGCCCACAGCCTTACAGACAGAGCAAATAATTCGTGGGCAGGCCTCCACCCTATGTCCCAGGCAGCCACAGAAACCACATAGTGGATTAACTTCACAGAATTTAGCCTTATGGCCCCAACCAAAGCAGCCCACACACCTGATCTTGTTCGGACATTTTCTTATGTGATGCCCTAACTCAAGACAACGAAAACAACAGCGCATCTGGCAAGACAGCGTCGAATCGTTTCGAAAACCCAATGGGCCATCAAGATTCAAAGAGGGACAGTCCCGCGCAATATGCCCATTCGAATTACAGATATGGCATCTCCCAATCAGAGTAAAGATTGTTTCATTGTCAGGCAGACCAAAAAGACTTAAAGTTTTTTCAATTTGCTCCTCCTCATAATTAGCCTCCCTGAGATCAAGCACTTTTTTGAGAAGCTCTTTATTACCCGGAAAAGACTCACAATTATTCCAAAAATGGGCACCCACAAATCTCGGTTTAACAGAAGTAACCGAAGCATTAAGTTTCAACAAATATGAATTTGAAATGTTGAAATTAAGATCACCACAGCGGAAAAGATCTGGATCTGACGCACCCTTAGCAAGAACTGAATGAAGAACCTTGCTAGAAGATTCAGCGGGCTGGAAATCACCAAGGGAAGAACCATCTAAAGCTGCAGATTTCATAAGAACATCCAGATTGGGTTTAATGGCAATAGAATTAGGAACTTTGGCCTTGACCTTCCACACACCAAGAGGATTCCAACAAGCAGCCGCATCATCAATTTTGTTAAGCAAAACCATGGAATCTCCACGATACAGCAAGAAATGACAAACAAAGTCTGGCCACACACGGTCACGAAAACCATAGATAAAATGACCCACTCGATTAGAAGCCACCGAGAAACGGAATCTATGATCACTGAGCTGACAAACATTGAACTTAATGCAATCCCCTCCTAAACAGCACTGAAGAACCACACCCACTGATTCTTCATTCAGAGGGAAGCAAGCAGACGAGAATGAGACTAACAAGAAAAACTCCTTGGTCTTGAGAGAAGGGGAGAAATTCACCGGGGAGAAGAACTGACGACGCACCTGAGCCTCGACCGCAAGGCCAGGCGAGAAATCCCAGTGAAGAAGAGCCTCCATGATCGGAAACCTTCACCTTAGGCGCCATGGATCACCGAGAGAGAGAGGGAGCATGGGTGGGGGAGAGGCGCCATTTTCAGGACTATCCTATGAATATTGAGTACTATGTCTCTATAAACTGTTGGTGTTTGTCTGGAACCGTCTAGTGCACTCAAGGTGACAGTGTGGGGTAATCTAGATTGGGGAATGCGAACTTTAAGGAGTGCTTTGTAGCCCTACGCATGATTAGTGTTCGTTATCCAACTAGAGAGTAGTTCAGTGTAGCATAGTGAAGAATGATATTTATGTGTTCAATTATGTTATCTTTGTTGAGAGTGTCCACTAGTGAAAGTATGATCCCCAGGCCTTGTTTCTAAGCATTGAAACACCATTTACAACCTGTTCTGCTACATGGTTGCTCGCAGCAATTTTTATTTCAGATTGCAATTACCACTCATAATCATCCATATTACTTGTATTTCACTATCTCTTCGCCGAACTAGTGCACCTATACATCTGACAAGTGTATTGGGTGTGTTGGGGACACAAGAGACTTCTTGTATCTTAATTGCAGGGTTGCTTGAGAGGGATAACTTTGACCTCTTCCTCCCTGAGTTCGATAAACCTTGGGTGATCCACGTAAGAGAAACTTGCTACTGTTCTACAAACCTCTTCACTTGGAAGCCCAACACTGTCTACAAGAATAGAAGCGTTCGTGGACATCAATACCCTCTAATGCCATCCTCTCTAGAAAAGAGATGGGAAATAGTTTTATGGTGAAGTTTTTTCACATGGAAGGAATAATCATAAAGCAAGGAGTCATCTAAGTAATGGAAACACCATAAGATTGGGGATTCCTCATGGCAACCCCCTGGACCTATCAACTCTTTGATTTGCATACTATTCTTGCCTTGTTTTTTGAGCACCATTTTACTGTTGCATAAACTTGGTGCATCAGTGTCTAATTTTTAGTTTTTAGTTTGCATATTTTGTTTTGAATAAATGGACCACCACCTATAGGTTTACTTTGTGTTTATGAGAGAGCTACTGGAGAAAAATAAAATTTTAGTTTGGAAGGAAAGAGAAATAGCAATGCAAGTTATGCTTATGTTCTATGCTTCATGTGCTTTGATTGAATAGTAATTTGCTAATGCTGTATTTAGTGCCATTTCTTCTTTGCGTATTGATGCTCAACTTTGAGTTACTTAGTTCATTAATAAATGTGTAGCATTATGGACATTATGCATGCTTATGACATTATACCTTTCCAACGGCCAAGAAAAAGAAAAGAAAGAAAAAAGACAAGCAAAGACTTGTTATATCCAAATACCTTGAGCCATACTTCTCCACAAAATCTCCACCATACCTATATATATAGAAAAAAATGATATTCCAAGTATAGTATATGTGCCATACTTTGCATTCAAAATTATACTTCTTTTTATGTTGCAATTCAATGCTCATGGGAAAGTAGCAGTCTATGGTGGAGTTCATTTCTGTATGTTATATGTTTGACAGTTTATTAGTTGGGGTTAAGTTAAACCATGCTATCATGGAACAAGACTTTCAATATTGCACCATAATTAAGCTGTTGTCATGCACCTTGGGTCATGCATATCTTTCCGATGTGAAATAAGTGGGGATTATCATACTAAAGATTCGAGTGTGCATATTTGTTAGAGAAGACCATTGGGCCGCTAACCAAAACCATGCTTAATCATGGTAGAAGTTTCAGCATGGACTTCCTCATTATCTTTCACAAGTTTAATTTACTACTCAGTTGGTACTTTAAGAGGATAAAAAAGATAAAAAAATCTCAAAAGGCACTATGTGCAGGTGGCATGGAGGTACCCCTTTGCGAGCACTTGGTTAAAATAATATGCATATAATGAAAATCTATGGTAACTCTAAAATTTAGTAGCATGTGATAGGAGGTACTATTGACCATGGGGTGTGAGACTTTCAACTTGTAAAGTGTTAATCATGTAAACCATATTTGCTTTTTACTAACGTTGACATGAGTTGCACAATCTAAAATTTATTTTCTCTTTAGCATCAAAATCTTGGCACATATAATCCCTACTTACTTTCAGTGGGCACTAGTTAAAAAGAAAAGAGGAGAAAGAAAAGTTCCAAGCACAAGCACTTTCATGTTTAATATTGTCCATAGTACTTTAATTTGTTTTTGCACTTTGTTATTGATTGTTGGACATCTTTGAGTTCAATTAGAAGTACCACTTGATATCTGAATCTCATATGCATTACTATTTAGTATTTTCATTGAAGCAATAAACTCTAAAGTCCTTGTTTAGTTTTATCACCTTCATACTCGAGGACGAGCATCGGTTAAGCTGGGGGATGTTGATGCATGCAAAATTTATGCATGAACTTTGTAGTTTACTAATGCATATTCCAACATATTAAGATGTTACTAGATATTATAATCATGCTTTTCTTTGATTTATCGGGATTTTCCGTCAATCCCTCTTATTTTGGTTATAACTCTGCAGAACAGGAAAACCCTGTTTTGTATATTTTGACATTTGAGGGACCTTCCGGAACTCAAATTGACCTAGGATTTTTCAGGCGTTAATATTTTATCACGAGAAGCAGCTAAGGATCAATAATTCAACGAGAGAGGCCACGAGGCCCAAACGAGACCAGGTGGCGTAGGCCCCAGGCCTGGCCGCGCCACCCAGGTCCGTTTGGACCTCGGAGCTCCGATGTCGTCTGTCTTCATCCCAGATTGATTAGCTTGACCTAAAAACGCCTATATGAAGACCTCCCAAGGCATTCCCTCAAGGAGGCGGTGGAGAAACATGAAACAAAGAAATAGAGGCTGTTCTAGCGAAGATTTGAGGGGGAAACATTGCCGGAGTCACCCCTGGCTGCTTCTCCAACCTCTCTGACATCACCAACACCGCCACCATGATGAAGAGGGAGAAGTCAACCTCTATACAATGGGTTTTTGGTAGTAGATTGTTCTATTTATCTATGATGTTATGATGTTTAGATGGCATATGAGCCGCCCAACATGATTATGGCACATATTATGTAATTCATATGTGGTGGATCATAATTTTATTGGATGATCTATGAGATGTGATACTTTATTATATTCTTGATATAGGAGTAGATGCATATTGTTACCCCGTTCTTAATTACTTGTTCTGATCCAACTAATATGCGAGAGCATGAGGAGGATGGTGTTTGTTAGATGGAGTAACTTGGTAGTAGTAGTGAATTGTGAACAGAATTCATGACCTGCTATGGTCGTTTACCAATCCGTGGTTACCTCACTAGGGATAAAAATAATGCATGTGCTATATTTCTTAGTGATAGCTGAGAATTCCAAGTTAACATTCATAGACAAATTTTTCTATTGTAATATGTCCAAGCGATAGCATATTTGATGTTCAATATCATGTCAAAGTACCTAAGGCTATACTATGTTAATTCTTAATACTAGATTGCTTGAAGGTTATTCTTTTCTAGTGGAGTATAAGTAAGATGTGTAGTATCATCTTTATTTTAGGACGTGATGCCCATATAAATATTGTCAAGTAACATAATAAATCATGTCGTTGTTTCGGTCATCTATCTTGCGCTTAATGCCACCACAACTTCATGAGAGAGTAGACAAATGAACCCATGAACCCCATTCCAATTTTAATCATAAGAAACATCTTTCCAACGCTTGCACGTGTCTTTAAAAATTCATGATTAATTAAATGCGAAAATAAAAAACATATTTACTTTCTTGTAATCATCTCAAAACCCCCCAAAACACCTTTACCTTATTGCTTTAGTTGCATAATAGCTTTAGTTTACTTTATTGCATTTATTATTTTATTTTACTTACATTCAACACCTTGTGCTTGACAACCGCTCGGTTGAATTGGGGACGCTAGACAAAGAGATTGTTTGCAGAATGAATAGAGCTTTTTTGATTGTTCCCCGAAAGTTCGATATTAACCCCGAGTTATTCTCGTGGGGGAAACTACTCTTGCTACAACACTCTGCACTTGGAGTCCCAACAAAGTAGCACATTGCTTAGTGTTATCAGTAGGCCGTTTTAGACCCCACCACCACAGCCCATGCTAGAGACTCGGACGCAAAACAATAAGCGTATGTAAGGCCAAGGTTATCATATGTCTTGCTCGCCGCAGGAACCCCCATTTTATTTTGCTCGTCCTCACCGTGCATAGGAGCGAATGTGAGTTTTACTTGGGTTTGTTTGAGACTTCTATGTATGCTTGTGAAATATCCATGGTGATGTCAGGATCACTCAACCACGTGGATCCTGACAATGGATCGTGATGTGTCTCGCATGTGGTAGTCTAGAAC
Source organism: Dactylis glomerata (assembly GCA_007115705.1). NCBI lineage: Eukaryota > Viridiplantae > Streptophyta > Magnoliopsida > Poales > Poaceae > Dactylis > Dactylis glomerata. Next base: position 842,930 of record QXEO01000905.1, on the reverse strand, counting down.
AAGCACAAACAATCTCACATATTTTAGATATAGAAATGCGTACCACTACACATATAACTGCTCAAATTAGAGTCTAAAAAAGGCTAGAGATACTTATTGTCCAGCCCTGGATGATAAGCTCCTTTGCATGGGTGACAAGGACGATTGCAGGTTGACAAGCACTTATCGTGCAGGCTCACATATATATGGGACGACTAGTCTTCTCGTGCAAGTCAGGGACTTACACTACTTGATACAATGTTGATTTTTAGACCTATAAAGAAACTAAAACTAGGAAAATTGTATGATGTTTCGTGCTAGATATAGACTCCAAACGCCTCCTGGATCTTTCTTGAATCTCTTGGTCCCTCTGGGTTGGCTCCGGTTTCTTCGTGTTAGACTTCTAACACGGCTTTTTTCTTGAGCTTTTGGCATGAGTCACTCTTTATTTGGCTCCCGTGGCCTATCTCCCTTAACAGATTTTTTATAGTCTCTTGGGCTTCTTGGACATCTCCTGCCGCTCCTCCTAGTTGGACTAATAAGCTGATACGTCCATCTGGTACTAAGTCTCTTGCAGGTCCTCCTCATCTTAGTCGCTGACATGCCAAAATCGGATGTGAGCAGGTTCCCACTAAATTTATCACATACAAATCCATAAGGCATGGTACCAAACATTTCAGTAACACACTGCACACAAAGGTACGATACACATTACTTAATATTTGGAGGGCTCTTCATTTGAACTTTCCGCCCTTATATAACAAAGAGTGCTAGAGGAGCCGAGGACGGAGGAAGTGTGCGCGCCTTTAGTCGATGGTGCTAGGATGGGGATCACGCGCACATGTGCTCGGGTAGGAGGTGTGAAGGGCCCCCTCTTCCCTGCCATAGTCTGCGCGTGCAGAATGCTGGTATCCAGTCCTTGATGCGATGCGGAGAGCTCTGCTATCACACTCGACAAGATCGGCGTTGGTACTAAACGATGAAGGAAAGAGGGTCATTTGTAGAATGAGAAAAAGGGAAGATAGACCAAACAAAAATATATGTGTACATAACACATTACGTACATTGTTGCGAAAAGTAATTGTGCGTGACATAATAAACATGGTCAATTAGTTTGAATCGTGTGCTTTGTCATGGATCTCGCATGTGGGTGTTGCACGTTGTAATGATGTATTTTAATGGTCCGTGAGCCATCTTTTGAAGCGTAAATCGATAAAGCCTTCTTTATGTGAGGAGGGGCATTAAAATGACCGATCTGTAATAGTGATGGGCACTCAAAATAATTTGTATACCATAAGTATCCCCTTTTTTACATTTTTTCCTTGTGACTTGTGAAATATGCAAAGCCATCGTCAAAAGAGCTTCTTGGGCGTAAAATAGTAAACATAGACCCTTTTGATGTCCGAGACTAAAATCATTTAGCAGTCACTAAATTGGCAAACTTAGTGTTCGACAAATGGTGATAAATTGAAGACGACCATTTTGTTAGTTTTGTTACATCTTTTCATGGTTCCACCTTTTACCCTGAAGTCCTAGCATCCTTTTTTTTTTTGCCATATTTTACCCACTAGTTACATCGTGACACATTATACCATATTTACCATTTGTTGCACGATTCTCGCAAGTTGTGACAAAAAGTAGGACAAGTAAGTTGTCAGTAGGATTTGGTTCCCAGTCATCAGCCAAGTGTACGGACAAGTTGACCCAATTTGTAAGAATCAGGGAGAAAATATATCTTGAATGGAGCAAACGGGTAACAACTAAGGGAAAATGTTTCAAGAAATGCGAAATGAGATAAATCCTATACACCGTACAAATTTATGCATACAATCTGGTAGCAAGAACCCGATGGGGAGCGCAGCCGGCCATGCTGTGGACTTTGGACCAAACTGTGACCAGGCTCCGAGTCATCGATCTCTGCCCATCAATTCCACAACGTGCCAGCAGGCTTGTGCAGCCCAACTTGAACTGAGAAGTTAATGACCAATATTGCTAGCTACTTGTCCACTCGCTGACTCCTCGCCTACATGGATCCACGTATAGACTAACTCTACAATCCGGACTTAAGATCAGAAGTTGGTGGAGTATGTTGTTGGATGGTTCAGTTCCGAACTGCGAGGCCCTAGCTTCACTTACATTGCTCACCACTTAAGAAATTTAAAACTGGTTTTTCACAACAAACATGCGCCAACTCTAGTGGTTCTAGATAAGACTTAAGAAGGAAAACTGATTGTGGGTAACCGCGGATGCTAAGCAATTGAACAAAATGATGACCAGATATTTTAAAACGAAGGTAAAAGCTTTGCCTTATCAATTAAGTAAGAAGAGAGTACCAGTTAATTAGAAGGAAATCGTGCGAAAACCGATACAAACAGGGTCAAGCTCACCCAAACACCAACACAAGAGGGTGCGCCCACTCTTGCCGAAGACACAGATCACAAAAGGACGCCAACCACATGAACACAACCAATGGTTACCCTCTCTACCAAAATAGCCAATCTTCTGCCACCAAAGAGAAGAAGCCGCATCATGCAGTGCCAGTGAGGGATGGCCGGTTCGGCTGGCCTTGTTGGGTCAAGGTGCGTTCTGGACGGATGTGTTTCTCTTGTTCTTTTTATTTATGCATGTGTTGCTCATGTCGATCTCTTTAAAACTAGATGCTCAGTTAATATGTTTCTATATGTTTTCTTTCGTATGCCCTGATTTCCCCCATCGGCCTTAGTATCCTACCACGAGTGTATGCTAATACGTTTGCATGTCCTGCATTTTTTTTAATGTCCCAAGTGCATGTTTTTCACTATCTTTATATTGTGGTGCCTTGGATTGTCCTGCTTTTGTCCCCTTTGGTGAGTGCATGTTTTCAACTACCTGTAGATTATACTATCTTTAGTTTTCATGTCTTTAGTGGAAGAATTCATGTTTTTAGTGGAAGAATTCACTGCAGGCTAAGGGAATCATGACAAAGTTGGGACAATGTGCATTTTGGTGTGTGGGGTCTAGTAATGTTCCTAGTTGTGGGTCATCAAGCGGGCTCAAAGTCGCCTATAGAAGAAGCTACAGAGCTATGCAACATGACTGGTGAAGCTGGGAAGGAAATGGTGTGGGGGAGAGGAGAACAACATGAAGGGAAGAGTTAGAGGATTATAGGGGTTCCTCTAGGAGATACTATGTGTGTGGTGCTTCTCTTTCTCTCTAGAGGTGACAACCCGATAAGTGGATTTGAATTTTAACAATCAATTTGAAAAACCTAATAAAATTCATGGTAATGTAAGATATCTTAGCAGGATGATCCCTGGTGGTTTTCACTTTGTTACCCCATCACCGGTAGTGTACAAATTTGGCTTTGAACTACAAGTAGGTGAAACATGCCTCCAATGTTTAAAATTTTACTCGAGATAGTAAATTCCATATTAGCCACAATTACATTTTTCATGAATGCGAAAGCATCATTTTACTGCATTGAAAATGTTTACAATAAAAGTTTTCTGATATCTTCATGCTGACGAATTGAACATCAACACTTTGGTTATATAGCCACTGTCTATAAACAACATAAATTTGTGAAAACATTATCATTGTGTCATTTATAAATATACATATATTAATAACTTATTGTATAGTCGTTAGTACATGGTATTCATAACTCAAAAATGAGCATCAAATCTCTCGAGTTAGGCATTATACCTATAAACAGAGATAAAGTTAAAATTTGGGTTAATATTAACATAATTTAATGAAATAAAATGTCCACCAGAGTAATTGCCAAAAAGGATGTGTCTATGTACAACCATGAAAATCAATCCGCCATGGTTAACTAAATATAAGGTTTCTATGCGTACAAGATTAAGGATCAATATGGCCCTAACGATTTCTCCCAGGCGCAGTAGTGTGACTTGGGGGACTGTTGGGGATCGCTAGATGTGAGCCCGAACTTTTCCACATGGCAGTTCTTTTTTACAAATGCCATCCACCATATGCTATAAAACTTGATGTCTCCATATGCCTTCGCACAATAAAATTTCCTCAGATTTATGTATGTTGTTTGTTTTACCTTAGAATTTTCTAGCTTCAGTATCTCTTCTTTATTTTAATGTAGAGTACACTCTACGTGCTATGAACATATATTAGGATAGAAATTCAAATGAAAATATCATGAAACTTTTCAGAAGAGTAGCCCTCGCAAATGTGATGCCCTCGCAAATGTGATGGCATCATTCTTATTGTGTCAAAATTACTATTAATTCTGCCCATAATTTTAAAGATATTCGAATTTCTTTATATATAATTCCACAATCCATGTAAATACAAAGATAGATGTGCTATTATGATTTATATTCTAAGATTTGTAGCAGCGTATAAATTCTATTGTAGAGATTGGCCTTAATCGTGCAACCTGTTTGTTTTTTTAGGGAGAGCGGATCCAATTTTTGAAGCCTCATGGTATGTACGCAAATAATTGGATATAGACAATGTCAAAAAATTTGGAGATTCCTCTCATACAGATATTAGTTTGTATATTCTAGCCACTTAATTTGAATAAAATCCATATATTTTTACTGCTAAATTATTTTCATACTTAGCTCTAAGTTTGTATATTGAAATCACTCAATTTCAAAAGTTTGAGTCAGATTTTACAAAGTCTAAAAAAATATAACAAAAAATATGAAAATGTTTCTTGATAGAAGATGGAGAGTGCTTGATTGACGGGGTTCATAATTGAACGAATCTAAGTTTTATGGATTCTTAACTTATCAATATTGATATGCAATGGTAACGACATGTGCAATGGGAAGACTCTTTATCAGTCAAAATATGTCTACCATACAAACCAAGCAATATCCGCCAAAATAGCTCATAAGAATTTACTAACACTATACCTTGTTATCAAAATTAGTGCTAAATATTAAACATATTAAGTGGGGATCTCATGTGACTTAGCCTTGCATGTATCATTAAGCCAAATATTTTATAGTGTGAGGGGCGTTCTCTCCGATATTGCATCGACTAACGTTATGTCTTCATCAATTTTGAAGGTTTCATGATCCGTGTCTCATTAAGTTGGAATATTTCATTGGTGGAGCGACATCTTCATCCTCAAAACAATATGTGTTGACTATGCATTGTGCATATCATTAAGCCAGCAAAATGTTTAGTATGAGTCCATAAATTCATGTCGACAGTGTGCGGGGTCAGTCGTTCATGTCGATAGTACAACATGTCTGTGACTTTATTAATTTTAAAATTCCACGACTCTGAACTTTGGCAAGAACTTTGTGGGAGTGTTGGTCTGCTGGCATTTGAATTAAGTTATCAGTTATTTTTAATCAATCATAGAAATAATGTACATAGTGCAACCAATGCCGTGATTTTATCAAATTTAACGACTCTGAACTTCTGCATGCATTTGTGAATATGTTGGTCTGACGTCAGTCGAATAATTTTTTCATTGGTATGTACACAAAAAATATAAATAAGTCCTATGTTTAAAATTACCCTGCATTTTGGGTTTAGTTAAAATCAATTTTTTAAAAGTTTGATCACATATATAGGAAAAAATATCCAAAATATAAATCATTATTGTCAGTATGAACATAATCAATCTTTACAAAATTTAATTTTAATTAAACTCAGAACATGGATAAATAAAAAGAGGAAATACGTATAGATTAGTTTACATTTTTGTTAAAAAAAAATTCATATCCTAGCAAGTTCCTACGCTACCACGTTTCCAGCCAGTTCTTTTTGTTTGTCAGTTTTTTTTGTTTGCTTGCAACTATATCTCACATCCAGCCAAGGTGTGTTACGTGTGCACGGATGTCTTTTTTTTCAAAAAGGGCAGCTCGTACGTAGATGATTTTTTTAAACAGCACCGCTATAAATCCTAAGGCGGACTGATTTATATTACGGAAATCCCAACAAATTACGTTATGTGGCAGCTGGCGCACGTACACAACATAAATTGTATAAAACATGTTACGTAACTAATAATATTTTATAAAATCTCAACCACATATTTTAGATCTAACTATTAAGATTAATTTAGATGATGTGGATTAACGTGGTGTCTCTATTTTAGACCCCCGTATTGTGCTTTTAGTATATAGTAGATTGCCACAATGGTATTTGCAGTTCTTCCAACATTTGAATTTAAAGGTTCAAAACTTAACTCAAATACTGAAAGGATCGATACGAGCGACTAGAGGGCGGGTGAATAGGAGCTAATCCAATTTTTAATTATTTTTGTTTTAGGCTTGACACAAAGGTAAATCTTCTAGATGTGCAACTAGGTGAATTTCCCTACAAGTGGGAAGCAAGCATACAACAAGTAATAAACACAATACAAGTAAAGGAACGAGATAACTGCAATGGAGAAGACGAAGACACAAGAATGTATTCTCGTAGTTCATTCCTTTTCAGGGGAAGTACATCTACGTTGGAGAGGTGTGGCGACACAGAGTCCACCAATGCCACAAAGGCTCACCATATTCTCCAGTGAGCAAGCCATGGAGGCTAGCTCGCTTCCACTAAGCGGTGGTCTTGAAGGCGACGACCGAAACCTTTACATAGAGCTTGGGCACACATCCACAACTAAATTGGAGGCTCCCAAGAATGCCACAGAGGCTAAAATACCACAAGGACAAGTTTATCAAATACGATCAACACCTAGGGTTTCCAAAGAAACACTAGGCACAAGTTCCCCATGAAAATGGGGAGGGAAATGAAATTCCTTCGGTGAGAATATAGACCAAGGTCTTCTCCGCTGATTCTCCGAAGATCAAGAGCTTTGGATGGTTGGAGGAGGAGATCTTGCAATTTGGGTGCCTATAAAATGGCTTGAGCAGCTCGAGCAGCTTGAGGAAGAAGAAGGGGAGGGTTATTTACCCCTCCCGGAATGTAGTTGTTGCTGCAATTCTTGGGCCAGATAATCCGGTCCAAGTTTTGCCCGAATATTCTAGCCTGACCAAAATAATCTGGCCCAAAATTCTACCCCTATCTCTGAAACATGCGCGCCCTAGTCCTTAGCAGAAATTTGGGAGGGCAGGATTATCCAGCCAAATCTGAATTATTCAGCCCAAAAATCCGGCCCCCCATCGGGGGCTAGCGTAGGCAGCCGCCTCTCCGGTCCTTAGTCGATTTTGGCCATGGCCGGATTATTCGGACAGAACTGGAAAATCCGAACAATAATCCGCCCCCATCTGGGACTCGCGCACCGGGACCTTCTCGAGTCCTTAGCCGATTTTGAGCCGGGGCCGGATTATCCGGCGAGGAGTGAAATCTCTGGCCTGAAACAATCCTGCTTCTTTTCAATGCTTATATGGATATTGATGCAATCAAGAATTTCTCGCTGAAATTATCTGCAACAATCAGACATTAGATTACCACTAGTGTTGTTAACTAGCACACAAAAATATAGAGGGCCGGGAAATGACCTTTCAAATACCAAAGCTTTTTTAAAAAAAATTGGAAATAGTTAGGAAAAAATTATGGCATGAAGACCTAGGAAAAATATAGGTCACCAATACTATGATAATGCCTTTAGAACTTCCATTTAAGTGCATATTTGAGCATTTTGCAAGGTTTTGAGTATATTGATCATTAAACCATGTAACTAGATTGAATGATACTATGGGATGAGATGCACTATATTACATGACGCGACAAACTTCTAATCACATGATTTGACAAGTTGGGTCATTACATGTGTCATCACTTTGAGAAATATGTGATGAACTTGACATGACGATGTTTGGGATGGTGGCAAAATGTCACAATATTCTGTGACATTTTGAGAAATTTTGTGACACTTTTAGCTCGTCACAATATCTGATCTCTCGTAGTTGCAGACGTATTACCTCAGTTGATGAAAGTTTCCATTCATGGGTGGATATGTGGGTGTCGTGAGTGGATCATGCACTTCCACTGATGGAGGTTGTCCGTAAATGGAGGTTGACTTCACTAATAGGAGAGTAGTGAGGGGCCACCTGCACGTCACCGATACTGGGTAAATAGCCCATTATTAAAGATTGATTCTAAGATAGTGAGCATTCTAAGTCCCTAACATTGCCTATATGTCTTCCTTATTCTTCTTCCCCTCTTTTCTAGTAGTTGCATTCGGCATAGAATGAGGTGCATAATAACATGAAAAGAAATACTTTGTACTCCTACTAAATTGAGCTTGTTGGTCCTCCTCAAATTTGCACTTAAACTTTCACTAAATTTATATAAAAAAATAAGTTATCTCAAACCAAAAAATATTATTGCATTCATATTAGAAAGATGTTTTTAAGCTCTATATTGTTAGTGCAATATAACTCATATTTTATTTGTTAAAATTATAGTCAAATTTTGACTCTTTCGAGGGGGACTTATAAATCCAAGCTGAAGGATTAATCAACATATGCCAATGCCAATAAAATGTTCTTTATTGATGATGCCAATAAAATATTATTGCATTCATATTAGAAAGATGTTTTTAAGCTCTATATTGTTAGTGAAATATAACTCATATTTTATTTGTTAAAATTATAGTCAAATTTTGACTCTTTCGAGGGGGACTTATAAACCCCAAAGGCCAAATTAAATGTTGATGCTTGCAGGAGCCGCGGGATCGATTCTTCATGATTATTGAAGGGCACTTCATCGCACCATCAACTTTATTCATTCAAATGTGTCATCAGAAGCTGCAGCTGAAGCCATTGCCATGCGTGAAGGTCTTGCCCTAGCTGATCGTCGCGGATGTAACAATATCATAACGGAGTCTGACTCTATGGAATTTATACAAGCTTGCTCTAGTGACAAAACCTGGTGGGGAGAAACATCAGCTATATTTGTTGTTTGCGTTTACGTATTTGCTCTTATAGGCAAGGTCGATTTTCAATATTTGTCCAAGGAATGCAAATGGAGCTGCTCAGGAATTAGCTTCGGCTTGTTTTTTTTATAATAATCTTGTAGTTAGGTGGATAAACCCCCTAGCTTCATTCTTGAGAAACTTGTAAACAATTAATGATTAACAAAATCTCACAGAAGAGTAATATTGTTTCCTAAAAAGAAAACAAGGGCCATATCCGTACGGACGTATGTACAGAGGGACCGAGCAAAACGTCGCGATAATTAATTGCCAATCTAGCAACCGCACAGTTGTTTCTCCATAGTTAACCAATTCAAAACATATGGATCACTTGTCACATCATTCATAATATATAGGAAAGCTTCTGTGTGTGACGTGTGCAACGACTTAATTTGCAAGAACGAGTGGACGAACGGAAATCTGGTCGTTGAATTCAAAGATTCGAATATATATTTATATATATATATATGGACAGGGGAAAGTGCGCGTTTGATCACTTCCTCTTTTTAACAAAGAATATTGGTCTACGTACGTACGATTCTTCCTTCCAATGAAAGAAAAGGATACGAGATAAGATGCGCTAGCTTGCAGGCTAAACTATTCAGTATTGTGGTGGAGCTGAACACTAAGCACAAGGGGCACAAGGCCCTAACATATAATCTTTTCGGCCAACGTAGATCGATCGAATCGTCATACACTAATTGATGGGTGTGAACAGTTAACAGTTTCGGTCTTGGATTCCAAAGAAAAAGTGAAGCTATCTTCTAGTCGGTCTATCTCCAATTCTCCATCTGTAGTGGATGGGTCACAGATGGTGGATGATGCAAGCTAGAAAACCACATGGTATCAACTTATCCCCAATGCCGGCAGCACATACCACTCGACTAATTTGATCGACTCACATGCACTTTGCAGTCCTTGATATGAGAAAAGACGCACTTTCTAGTTGAATCCGCCGTGGCATAGGCATATTGCGTCAGCTGGTGGATGCTCGCATGGTCCTAGATATATAGAGCTACCTCCAAGCGTACACACTTCGCTGTCAATATATCTAGGACGCTTACGTCTTTTCCTTTTTGCCGTACCGAGATTCTTACGTTCGTTGCAAATCTCCTGCTGATCGGTTCTGCTTGATTACACTATAGGTCTGTAGCTCCTTCGGAATATTCAGACACGCGCGACCAAGTGCTTTGCTGAGAGGGGTCGATCATCGCAGCTGACGCCAAAATGAAGGTGGCCAATCCTGTTGGTATCGTATGCGCGCCGGCCGCACGCTTGGTCCACTGGTGGAAAAAGGGCCTATGGTCCCGGTTCATTTGGGCCATTGGTCCCGGTTGCCGAACCGGGATCCATTACTCGGAACCAATGTCGGTCCCGGTTCCAGCACGAACCGGGACCGAGAGGTCTCCACGTGGACGCGCTGCGGCGCGAGGGGGCCTGGGTCATTGGTCCCGGTTCGTAGAACGAACCGGGATCGTTGATCCAGGTTTTTTTTTCTATTTAGGGTTTAGGGTTTTATTTGGTGTGTTTTGTATTCAATTTAGTGGTATTATATATATACAGCAATAATGAAGGAACCACACTATATATATATATTACACATCATGGTCACGAATATATTATTCACCGTCTCATCCGTCGTGCTTGGTCGCTATTACAATCGGTAACTCACACAAATTTGATTTTACATCTTCTTTTTTACACTTCACCCTTCTAAATGAACCGGGTAATAGTATTCTCCTTTCGGATCTATGACTTGTTCTAATAAGAATCCGGCAATTTCCTCTTGAATTGCTTGCACGCGTTCCCGTGGTAGAAGACCGTCCCGCATCCGTTCGATCTAATTTAAAGAAGGGGATCAATATATATGAATGAAACTAAACACAGTTGATGGTAATAAAATAATGTTGAGATTATTGTTTATCGTACTTCAAGTTTTTTGATGTTTCGATCTGCACCCTTCTATTTGGTCGTCTGGCGAATGAACTCGCAGACATAGTATCCACATAAGTTATTCCCAGCTTCTTGCCTCAAGCACTTTACGAGAACGGAGTTCAATCAAAATAAGAATCAAGCATGATAATTGTATTGAAACTAGAATCAAAGAGATGCGTGGATCTAGCAAGTAGTACTTACATTAAATGGTTTAAATATAAGCTCTGGCTTCCAAACACCCCTAGTGTTGGCGGTGAACCGTTTCCAAGCCTTCTGGAGGCATTCCTGCATGTTCGCCCAGTTTTCTAAAGGTGTGCGTTTTGAGTCCATGACTTTGACTACTCCTTCGTCAACACTAATGATTAACAGAATAAAGTGGAAGCTGCACAGACATAACGAGTCAAATAGCTTAACATCGAGTAAAGCGAAAACAAAATGTGTACAAGACAGTAACACTCACTCGAAGTTGTAAGGAAATAGTATTTCCCTTCTGTTGCTGAAATACTTCAACGATTGTACCAAGTTATCCTCTGTCTCTTTGGGTTTTTTTTTAGAGTATCTTCATGAACAAAATTGCAGTCAACGAACCCAAGGTCAAAGATTCCTCCTCGGTCGCATTCGAGAATCTTCATTCTGCATATATAATTAGTATAATGATGAGTAAGATTATACAAGCAACGAATGAGCTGAGCTAGAAAGACTTAATAATACTTACAGGCAATAGGCACTGACAATAGTTTTGTCGAGGGCGTCTTGTTGGTAAAACTGAAATAATTCTAGAAATTCCATCAGTAAGAAGCCATCTCCATGACCGTAATGGTGGTGTTTATATCCAGCATAGATCCAGTTTGTGGATTCAGCACAGGCTTGTATGTACCAGTTATGCAATCTCCGCATTTTTGTTGGTAGATCTTTGACTAACTCGGGTTTGACGAGAGGATTCCCGTACCGGTATTTGTACGCTATTTGCTGGTACCCCTCGAACTCATCCAGACGGCTCATGTACTCAGCAATAGACAGTCCATATAACTTGGCCTTTTCTCCGTAGAGTTGAATAAACTCCGGATCAATGTTCGGATCATGCCGCTCCTGGGCTCTCCACTCATTGGTATCGTACACTTTGAGCGGTTCGATCGATTGATTTTTCTGTTGTCCGAGCTGGGCAACTTCTTTCCCGACTCTTCGCTCCTTTGCCTCAGCCGACTTGGTAATAGAGCGATTATAGTCAGGTGTGAGCGCTATGGGTTGGTGAAGCTGAATCTTAAGCGCGGCTGCTTTGGCTTTATCTTCTGCGGTGACCGGGAAGATCAATGGCTCCGTCGGCTTTGGATTTTTCTTGTTAGCCATGCCAGTCTTCCACTGTTGATAATGGGCATCTGCGGCCGTAGCAATTTCCTCATCTGTCTTCTCGTAAGGAAGCTTCTTCATATTCTGATGAGGTACTCTTGGGAGGGGCGATAGCTTACGTTTCGGTGATCGGAACGTGCTCTTGCTGCTGCTGGTGGTGCTGCCCCTCTTAGTATACTTCCGCTTTAGTCTCTGAGGCTCAGGGGACGGAGACGGCTGACGCGGCGGCGGAGACGGCTGAGGCGGCGGTGGAGACAGCTGCGCTGAGTGGTGAGGCGGTGAAGGCGACGGTTGCGCTGGAGAATGGTGAGGTGGCGGCGAAGGTGGACTGCTGCTCTGAGGAGTGGGTGGCCTTGGCGGGACATAATTTGGAAGCACGATGTGCTCCTTTGGCCATACAATAGTCCCCCCTTTGGCTTCTCCTAGTTCAGTCAGGTCCCTATCTTCCCCTGCAGGGTGGTCCAGCTTCAGCTCCTCAAAATCTTGCTTGACATCATCCACCGTGACGACAGCGTACCCTTTTGGAATCGGTCTGCAATGCCAAGTTCCGTTAGGCGCAGTTGGTACGGCCATGCCGACCGCCGCCGTCACCCTTAAGTTCATAACTTGCACCTTTAGCTCACAAGCTGTGCTCTCCGTGATATCATCCACTGGGTAGCGTTTAGGAGGAGCCATCGTCAGTGCATCATCATCACCATCGTGGAGCTGGGTGGAAGCGACGCTGCTTTTCTTATTTGATAGGGCGTCGATACCATCGAATGCAGCTTCTACCATGTGCCGCTGAGATTGGCCGCTGATACCTTGCTGGCTAAGTCTGTCGAGTTGATCCTGCTGCCGCTTTAATGCTTCTTCTACATTACGCAGCCGGTCTGCAGCTGCCGCTTTCTCAGCTGCCTCCCTTTCCTTTCTCCTCTGATGACTTTTATCGGGATATCTCTTCATTTCCGCGGGAAAGGCAACCTTCCACGGCTTGGAGCCCGGTGTGCCTCGTGCTCGTCCGGTGTGTTCATCATTTTTTAGGGCTTGTGTGAGCTCGTCGTTCTCTCTATCGGGAACGAACCGTCCCGCTTCCACATCTTGTACTGCACTTCTAATATCTTCGATAGGCAGTAGGGGATGATCTTTGTGTTTCTGGGTATATATTGCCCTCCCTTCTTCGTCCAACGTGCCCCCATGGCCGTAAAACCAGTTTCTCGCCCGTGGTGTCCATGTTGTGGGCTCTGGTCTGATCCCGGCAGCAATATACTTGACCTCAAGTGCATCCCACTTAGGCATGCAACCGGCGTAGCCAGCAGACCCCATATTATGGTGGTACACTTTCTTAGCAGCGTTCTCTTTATTTATTCTCGACCTTTCCAAAGCTTTCTCTGATGTCTTGTACTTCACAAAATCAGCCCACTGGTGTCTTAACTTAGCATAGCCGGCTTGATTAAAATCTGGAGTCTTGTCTAACTTGACAAACTTAAGGTACAGTTTCTTCTTCCAGTTCTTGAATGCCTCGGCCATCTTGATCAGAGCAAACTTCTTGACTCTTTTAAGTAGCTCCTCATTTGCTTTCTTCTCCTCATCTGGATTCACATCTAGCCTCGGCAGGAGGAAATTAAGCATAAGCCTGTCAAAAAGCTTATCTTTGGCGACGTCGCCGACAAACAGGACTCCACCGCTGCTTGGCCGATTCCATTCTTGAACGATGATCGGGATGTGGTCCCTCACAAGAACTCCACATTGCTTGACAATTTTTTTTGCGACATCTTCAGGAGCTAGCGGTTGGCCGTCTACACCGACCACTTCGATCCTATATCTCACTTTGTTATCCAAGTTTTTGGTTGGGCCTCGTTTTGTTCTGACGGAACAAGTGCTCGATCCGGAGGGCTAAAATAAGAAAGAGTGTTAATATATGCATGTATATATATAGACAGTCGGGCATTACAAAAAAACATATATACACCTCGCCGGAGTTTCCGAGATTTAAGGTTCGGCCAGAGCCGTCGTCTTCTCCCTCGTCGCCTTCTCCCTCGTCACCTTCTCCCTTGTCGGCTTCTCCCTCACCGGCTTCTCCCCCGTCCCAGGCTTCTACCTCACCGGAGTCATCTCCTCGGTTGAGAGATTCATCTCCCTCACCGGAATCGTTCAGAAACGTCCTGGTGACATCAATATCTACATTTTCTCGGATCATTCCTTGGAGGAAGTATTCATCATCTTGACTTTTTTTATGTGCTGGATCCATAGTTTCTGCAATATACCGACATTTGTTAGTTAGAATACACGCTATATATTCAAAATGCACGCTAAAACTAATTTTAACTAATTCTAATTCTAACTAACAAACTAACACTAACTTCTAACTAAGTACTAAGTAATATACTAACTACAATCTAACCTAACTAACTAACTAAGGGCATTCCTATTCGGCGCTTCAAGCGCCTGTTACGGGTGGACGCCTGAAGGCATGTTCTTAACCGGACAAAAATAAAAGATTTTTATTTCTTTTGGGCCAGCCCACTAAGATTTTAACGCCTGTGGGGGGTGCGCGTCAAATAGGAATTGCCCACAGCACCCAGCGGACAAAAGAGGCCGAAAAAACAGCACCAGCGGGCAAAAGAGGCCCAAAAAACAGCACCGCGACGCGTCGGCCCGCGTCAGTACGTCTTCTCCAATGCGACGCCCGCGTCAGTGCGTCTCCCGTCGCCTCGAGTCCCGCCACGTCAGTGCTTTGGGCACCCCGCCGTCACCTTCAATGCCTGCCGCGGCATCAACGCCGGCGTGCCGATTGGGCTGCCGCTCAATGGCATTCATTGCGGCCGCTGGACGCCCGGCCACTGGCCCCTTTAAAAGGAGGCCAACGGAGCCGCGGCCACCAGCCTCCATCGCCGTAGCCACCGCAGCCACCAGAGCCACCACATCCCGGCCACCACAGCCCAGCCATGGGGTTCTGGAAGAAGGGCAAGGGCAGCCACGACCACGAGGCCGGCATGTCTGGATCACGCCGGTCTCCTCCGCGCCGCTCTCCTCCGCGCCGGTCTGGACGCCCGTCTCCTCCGCGCCGCGCCAGGACGACCTCGCCGCAGCGCCAGCGTGATCGCCGGTACATTCCGGTGAGTCACTGCCAGGCGCTGTACCAGTGCGGCCAGAGCGTGGACTGGCCGGACTGCAGCCTCCCCGGCGGGTGGCACCTCAACAGCCGGCGCGTGCCGGTCCCGCCGGTGCCGCGTTTTGGCCCGGAGCGGGTCGCCGAGATCCGCCGCCGCCGCGCGCTGATGCCGGCGCGCCTCCGCGCCGATCCCGCCTTTGGCTACGAAAGCCAATGGTGGGACAACTTCGGGCCGCGGGAGCGCGACCCGGTGCGGCGGGCGGCCTTCCTAGGGGAGGTCGCCCCCAACCCCTACGCCGGCGTGTACATGCCGGAGCCGGGGCCAGAGCCGCCACAGGCGGAGCCCTTCATCGAGGAGATGGAGGAGGACGCGGAGGAGGCGCCGCCGGAGGTGGGCGGCGACGACATCCCTGGCGAGGAGCCCAGGGACGACACCGACGACTTCGTCGGCTGCGTCGCCTACGGCATCCTCGACGCGATGGACCACGGCGAGGCGCCGCCACCCCCCTCCCCCCGCCACCGATGATCGAGGAGGAGGAGCTCCGGGTCGCCGTCCTCATCTCCGAGGAGGAGGAGAAGAGGCGGTGGGCCGGCATCGACACGGTGCTGGCTATTTCCGTGCACCAGCAGCACGGCCGGCCACCGTCGCCGCCACCGCAGCGTGCGGCGACTCCACCGCCGCCTCCTCCACCAGGCCCGCCGCCGCCGCCACCGCGTGCGGCGACTCCACCGCCGCCTCCTCCACCAGGTCCTCCTCCACCGCCTGCGGCCAACTGGCCGTGGCCGCAGGGGCCCTACATCATCCTCCCCGACGAGGACGACGAGTAGGCCGCGGCGAGGACGACGACGCCGCCGCCCCTATGCCCGCCCCGACGAGGGCTTTTTATGTTTTTTTATTTTTCTATGTTTTTTAATTTCTATGTATTATATATATATATATATAAATAATGAAAAATTTGCGTACGGCAATTTAAATGAGACATTTAAAAAAAGAAAAAATTGGCCAAAGGGCCGGCCGGCCGGGCCGGGAAGCTCCCTCCCGAGGAGCTCACCGTCGAAGGGGGGGTGGCGGCGCTGGGGGACGGGGCGGCCGCAGGGGGGCGTCGGGGGCGGCGCTGGGGGTGCGGGGCGGGCGCACGGGGCCGGGCGTCGCGGCGGCGCTGGGGGGGCGGCGGCGCAGGGGCACCTGCAGAGAGAGAATCTGATGAGCGGCGGCGCGGGGGGAAAAGGGAGAGGTCGCGGCGGCGGCGGCGCTCACCTCCTACGGCGGCAGCGGCGGCGCTCTCCGAGGACGGCGGCTCGAAACTCGGACAGCCTGCCGGCGTGGTTTCGCTTCGCGCGCAAAAGTCCTTAGCAGTTTCGGCCGATTTGGGGGGAAGTGGGGGGAGGAAGAAGGGCCAGTTATATTTGGGGGGGTCATTGGTCCCGGTTGATGGCATCAACCGGGACTAATGGATCAACGGTCCCGGTTGATGCCACAAACCGGGACCAATGACCTGGGCGGGGGGCGCTGCTGAGCCGCCACGTGCCCAGGATCATTGGTCCCGGTTCGTGGCACCAACCGGGACCGTTGATCCATTAGTCCCGGTTGATGCCATCAACCGGGACCGTTGATCCATTGTTTTTCTTTTTTGTTTTTCTGTTTTAACTTTCTGTTTTCATTTTAACAGGAAAAAACTTTCTTTTATTTAAAATTTGAAAAAACTTTCAACAGGAAAAGTGTTTCAATTTAAATAACTAATCCAAAACCATTTTCTGTTTTCAAAATTATTAATTCTAACTAAACAATTTTACTATTTTTAATAAAAAATGCACTAACACGTTTAAAACGGGCATAAGAAATTCAAAAATGATCCAAACAATGTGAAACCTTCGCGTGGTGTCATATTATGTGTCATAGTTGCAAGGAAAAATATTGAACTTGGAAAATTGCAAACGTCATAAAAAATCCTTCACAAAATGACCTATCATGTTCGAGGTTTCATGGCATTTAGGTCAAACCACCAATGTTATGGCTAGAATCAGGGCATAGTTTGTGATAATGTGCCCATATTGTGCACACATGTGCATCTTGGGATGGCTTACGATGTTGCAGGAGGAAGTTTTCGTTTTCGACGCACGAAATAGCCAATTTCCATTTTTGAGGTGCCGAAATTGGGGTGTTCTATGAAGGAACCACCAAATTAAAGTTTGGCATTGGCACCAACCCATTTTTCAAAAATACTAGACCACCTTAGATGGACCAATTGCCAACCGGTGTATCAGAAACCTTACCGTCCATCCCTCATGAAAAAGACAAATTCCTGCCGATTCGATAGGAGGGTGCCCAGATTTGAACTACAAGTACAGGATATAATGCTTGTGAATTTTTTTAAAAATCATTTATAGGTTCACAACATGCTATTTCACCAGAGATCTACTTCAAGTTTAGCGAGGCTCAGCCCCGGGCTAAGAAGCTTCAAGCCCGCCGTTTTGAATATAGTTTGAAACGGGCATAAGAAATTCAAAAATGATCCAAACAATGTGAAACCTTCGCGTGGTGTCATATTATGTGTCATAGTTGCAAGGAAAAATATTGAACTTGGAAAATTGCAAACGTCATAAAAAATCCTTCACAAAATGACCTATCATGTTCGAGGTTTCATGGCATTTAGGTCAAACCACCAATGTTATGGCTAGAATCAGGGGATGAAACTCTCCCTACCTTCTAGGTTGGCTTGTTGAGCTGCTTGCCATGGCGTATTGATGCTACATGCTTTATCTCATCGAGCAGTGCATCCACCCATGCGTCCTTATCCTGCCGATAGCTTTAGTCCCGGTTGTGTCCACCAACCGGGACTAAAGGTTACCCACATGTCCTTATCCCACCGACAGTTTTGTTAGATGACACAAAAACCACCTTTAGTCCCGGTTGTACCCACCAGCCGGGACTAAAGGTTAGATAGTTTCCCGCGCCACTGTGTTCCCGCCTATTTTCTTCCCGCGCTTTCCACCTTTTCCCGCCTCCGTCTTCCCGCCATTTTTTCACTATATATATGTAGGCTTGGCCTCCATTTACATATCACATCTAGACTCATATCTGCAAACCTCATCACTCTCTCCCATGGCCTCCATCGTATCTCTAACCCCCAAGGAGGCGGAGGCGCTTTGCGCCTCAAACTACCCCTACCCGCCGGGCTACCGCGTCCCCACCGGCTGGATGCTGAGCGTCGGAGGCGTACCGGTCCCTCCTGTCCCTCTAGGTGTGGCGCGTCAGATGGCCATCACGAACCACTACTACTTCGAGCTCACGCCAGAGCAGCGGAGGAATCCCCAGTGGCATCCCGACTACAGCCCGACTTGGGACGCCTTCTTCATCAATCGGCGTGAGAGTGCGCTTGCCAGGCACGAGGAGGACAGCCCACCTTGTTCGAACTTCAACGAGGCCGGCCGTCGGCTGTGGTGGCGCGGCCGGACTCTCCAGAGCGTCATGGCCTACCGTGGCCCCCGCCTGCGCTACCCTCAGTCTCAGCCCACGCGTACTCACCCGCCGAGGTTCGACTACCGCGACTCCGATGCCAGCGATGACAACGTCGACGACTACGACGACTACAGTGGCGACGTTTATAGGGCTAGGCATGACTATGACTGAATCACTCCAATATTATGTGTCATAGCTGCAAGGAAAAATATTGAACTTGGATAATTGCAAACATCATAAAAAATCATTCACAAAATGATGTGTCATAGTTTTCGCACATTACATAGATTTACATAGGGTTTAGGGTAATTCTCCTTCGTCGCGTATGTCGATCCCTTGCCTATGATCGCTTCTTAGGCCGTAACCATGGAGCATCTTCATTATTTAACGGGATGCAAGGGTCAGTTTTCACGGTGAAGGGCGGAATTTCTTCAAACTTATCATAATCTGCTGACATGTTTGTCTTGTCCTCGACTCCCGCGATGTTTCTTTTCCCTGAAAGAACTATGTGACGCCTGGGCTCATCGTCTGATGTATTCGTTTCCTTATTTTTCCTTTTTTCGGTCTGGAGGACATGTCCTTCACATAGAAAACCTGAGCCACATCATTGGCTAGGACGAATGGTTCGTCTCTGTAACCAAGATTCTTGAGATCCACTGTTGTCATTCCGTACAGCTGGTCCACCTTTACCCCTTCTCTATTCATGTTGACCCAACTGCACCGAAACAAAGGGACCTTAAAAGTAGGTCCATAGTCAAGTTCCCATATCTCCTCTATGTAACCATAGTATGTGTCCTTTTTCCCATTGTCACATGTTGCATCAAAGCGGACACCACTATTTTGGTTAGTGCTCTTTTTATCTTGGGAGATCGTGTAAAATGTATTCCCATTTATCTCGTACCCTTGGAAAGTCAATATAGTCGCAGATGGTGTCGCGGCCAACAAGTAGAGTTGATCTCCAATAGTGGTGTCATTTATGAGATGTAATTGCAACCAAGTGCCAAAAGTCTCCATGTGATTTTCTTTAATCCAGTAGTCATCCTTCCCCGGGAACTTGGAGCGTACAACATTCATGTGTTCCTTGATATACGGAGCCACGAAGGTAGAACTTTGTAGAACTGTGTAGTGTGCTTGATTCAAAGAATGCCCGTCCCTAAATATCATTGCTTTCTTTCCTAGCGTGCCTTTTCCACTCAGTCTCCCCTCATACCGTGATTCAGGAACACAAATCGACTTAAGGTCAGGAAGAAAGTCAACACAGAACCCAATGACCTCCTCTGTTCCATAGCCATTGGAGATGCTTCCTTCTGGCCTTGCACGATTACGAACATATTTCTTTAAGACTCCCATGAACCTCTCGAAGGGGAACATATTGTGCAGAAATACAGGACCGAGAATGGAAATCTCATCAACTAGGTGAACTAAGAGATGCGTCATAATATTGAAGAAGGACGGGTGGAACACCAACTCAAAACTGACAAGACATTAGACCACATCCTTTTGTAGCCTTTCTAGACTTTCTCGATCGATCACCTTCTGAGATATTGCATTGAGGAATGTACATAGCTTCACAATGGGTACTCGAACATTTTCCGGTAGAAGCCCCCTCAATGCAACCGGAAGCAACTGCGTCATAATCACGTGACAATCATGAGACTTCAGGTTCTGGAATTTTTTTCTCTGCCATATTTATTATTCCCTTTATATTTGACGAGAACCCAGCCGGGACCTTGATACTATTCAGGCATTCAAAAAAGATTTCCTTCTCTGCTTTGGTAAGAGCGTAGCTGCTTAAGTATTGACGGCCTTTATCAGTATGCTTGTTGTATGGGTCTTTGATACGTTGCTGGTCCTCCCGTGCTTCTGGTGTATCTTTTGTCTTCCCATACACGCCTAGGAAGCCTAGCAGGTTCACGCAAAGATTCTTCGTCACGTGCATCACATCGATTGAAGAATGGACCTCTAGGTTTTTCCAATACTCAAGCTCCCAAAATATAGATTTCTTCTTCCACATGGCCATGTGTCCGGTAATGGGGTCTTTTGGAACAGATTGACCGCCAGAACCCTTTCCAAATATTACTTCTAGGTCCTTCACCATACCAAATACATCAGCACCTTTAGGGAGCTTAGGCTTCTTCCGGTGATCTGCCTCACCGTTGAAATGCTTGCCTTTTTTTCTTACTTGATGATTGGTCGGAAGAAATTTACGACACTCCAGGTACACAACCTTCTTACATTTATCCAAATATGTACCTTTAGTCTTATCTAAACAGTGCGTGCATGCATTGTATCCCTTGTTTGACTGTCCTGAAATGTTACTAAGAGCAGGCCAATCATTGATGGTTACGAACAGCAACGCTCGTAGGTCAAATGGCTCCTGTTTGTGCTCATCCCACACCTTTACACCTGGTTCTGCCCACAGCTGCAATAGTTCATCGACTAATGGCCTTAGATACACATCAATGTCGTTGCTGGGTTGCTTTGGTCCTTGGATGAGCACTGGCATCATAATGAACTTCCGCTTCATGCACAACCAAGGAGGAAGGTTGTAGATACATAGAGTCACGGGCCAGGTGCTGTGACTGCAGCTCTGCTCCCCAAAAGGATTCATGCCGTCTGTACTTAGACCAAACCATAAGTTCCTCGCATCACCTGCAAAGTTTGAGTACTTTCTCTCAATGTTTCTCCACTGCGACCCATCGGCGGGGTGTCTCAGTTTCCCGTCTTTCTTACGCTCTTCTTTGTGCCATCGCAACAACCTAGCATGCTCTTTGTTTCTGAACAGACGTTTCAACCGTGGTATTATAGGAGCATACCACATAACCTTAGCAGGAACCTTCTTCCTGGGGGGCTCGTCATCACCCTCAACATCACCAGGGTCATCTTGTCTGATCTTGTACCGACATGCAGTGCATACCGGACATTTATCCATATTCTCATACTTCTCACCACGGTATAAGATACAGTCATTAATGCATGCATGTATCTTCTCCACATCTAATCCTAGAGGGCAGATAGTCTTCTTTGCTTCGTACGTTATCTCGGGCAGCTCATTATCCTTTGGAAGCTTTGGCTTCATTATTTTCAGTAACTTCTCAAATCCCTTGTCAGATAAACCAGCCTCTGCCTTCCATTTCAGCAGTTCAAGTGTGGTACCGAGCTTTGTGCTGCCATCTTCGCAATTTGGGTATAATAACTTTTTGTGATCGTTTTGCATGGCCTCCAACTTCAGCTTCTCCCTTTCTGTATCGCATTGTTGCTTTGCATCAGAAATTACCCGACCAAGACCATCACCGGGCTCATCTGATGCCCGTTGTTCTTCTTCATTGCCACCTCCCTCTTCTTCATTGTCTTCCATTGCAGTATCACCGTATTCTTCAGGATAGCTGTCATCATCCTCTTCTTTATTTTCTTCCAGCCTAACCCCTCTTTCTCCGTGCATGGCCCAACAATAATATCCGGGCATGAAACCTCTCTGAAGCAGATGGCTTTGAAGGATTCTCGGGGTAGAGTGCTCCGTCAAATTTCGACAGTCGATGCAGGGACAAGGCATAAAATTATCCACTTTGTTTGCCTTAGCCACATCGATAAATTTATGCAGGCCTGCAATAAAATCAGAATCGCGTCGGTCGCCGTACATCCATCGCATCCGCGCATCGATCTGCGTTATAATAATTAACTATTACAATAACATCGTGAATAGTGAAATGACCACCCACATGGACACATATGCAAGATTTTTATATCAGTTACAGATGAAGAAGATAAGGTTGCTAACCTCGGCGGAGGATACCGTGTTGTGCGAACTTAAATGTGGCATGGACATTTCGTCGAACACCTTGTGTGCAATCAAAGGAAAAAAAAAAGCTAGCACCCACACCACACACACAATCTAGCAAATTTTTGTGGCAAAGGGCAAAGGGCTGGGTATCAATTTATAGCCAGGGGAGGGTCTTTGATCCCGGTTCATGCCATGAACCAGGACCGATGATCCGCAGAGAGGCACGTGTCATGCTGGGGAGGCATTGGTCCCGGTTCATGCCACAAACCGGGACCGATACCCCGAAATGAACCGGGACTAATCTCAGACGGCATGAACCGGGACCAATACGTGTCATTGGTCCCCAGTGGCCAGCCGAACCGGGACAGATGACATTTGGGTGCTGGACCAAAGACCCTTTTTCTACTAGTGGTCTTCGCCACGTCGATGGTCGGAGTTCTTTGCCGTCGCTAGAGCATACGCTCTCGCCGCCGCCCGCCGCGCTGCATTGGTCGCTTATGTACAAGACGACGTCCCTACGTCGATACGTCAAGATTTGGATAATTGGCTAAGTTTAATCAATCTCATCCTTGCTCAACCTGTTCTAGTACTCCCTCCGTTCATTAATATAAGATGTTTTAGCTTTTTTTAGACTTATCTATTTTGATATGTATCTAGTCTATTTTTAGTGTGTAGATTCACTCACTATAAGGTGTATCTATCGAGTGCGTCGATTTGGCTCCCGAGCTCACTCGAGCCCTTTATTTTGTACATTTAAAAAATGCATTTCAAAAGTTTCGAAAAATTCTTAAAAAATGTGTACATATAGAGAATGATATATACTTCAAGTATGCAAAGTACCAATCCAAAATACGTTATATTCAACTCTACACAAAAAAGATGAAATTATAGATCTAAGTGTGTGAACACTACGCGTCAAATCTTGTCAGATTTTGTCTTCTTTGTGTAGCTTATAATACAATGTATTTTAAATTCAATTCTTGTATGCTTGTAGTATACATCATTACCTCTAAGAGTATATTTTTTCAGATTTGTTTGAAACTTTAAAATGTTATTTTTTTAATTTTGGAAATAAAGTACTCTAGTAAGATCATGTTCCAAATGCATTATTTGGTATCTAGTCCACTTTAAAATGTCTAAAATGTCTTATATTTATAAACAGAGGAAGTACTCCGGTTATCGATATCGTAGATAGAAACCTGCGAAAGTTCACTCGAACATGATCTCGGAAGACCTGCATATGTCACGTGGTATGTGATCCAGTTCCATTTTAGTCAATGATAGTGTCAGCCGACGAATTGAGTGGCAGTAGCTATGAGGTCGGGTGGGGGAGTAGCTAGCGAATTTTTTTTTTCAGAGCACTTTTTTTCAGCTATTTGAGAAGTAGTATGATTAGTTTAGTATTTACGAAAGTAGGGCACCGTTTTATTCGACAGATGCGACTCCGACACATCCTATCCGGCGGACACGATTACACGCCTTTCGAGGCAGCCAACGCACGCCGGCTCACTACTCGCACCCGCCGGATTCGATTGCCGGTTTCGAGGCGGGCCAGCGCATGTCGAAGCCGCCGGTTTCGACTGGAAGCGTGGACCACGACGGCTGCGAGCAGAAATCGGTGCGTGCCCCCGGCTCGGCAGCGCACTCCCCCACTCAGCTTTGTTTCTCTTTCTCGTTGCTCTTCTCTCTTTTCTCTTCTCAGCTTCAGCTATAACCTCTCATTCTGCTATCTTATTTCTTCGATTCTGATAGCATTTGTTGATCAAAATTTGTCAATGCGCATCCGAGAACTCGTTATTTTTATTAGTTTGTAGTCATGGCAAATATTTCGGATGTTTTATTTATGAGTAATATTTTGCGGGAGTTGGCGGAAAAGAACAAGCAAAACGAGCGGAAAAGAAGTTAGCTGGAGAAATCGAGCGGGAAAGAACGAGGGGGAAAAATTTCGCTAAAAATAACGAGCGGGAATGGAGTTGGCGGGAAACAACTAGCGGGAAATAATAGACAGGAAATAACGAGCGGGAAAGAATAGGCGGGAACAAATCGTCTGAAATAAATTGTGACAAATATATGTGTCTCATACATCATAGGTGCATACAAATTATTATGATACAAAGATACAAAGATCACAAAGATCATCGGCGACGCGGAGCACGTGGTGGTCCTCGTGGCGGAGGCGTGGTCCATCCATACCTGTTAGGGGCCGCTCGATAGTACTGAGTGCTCTCGACCTCCTGGTTGTCGGTCTGTGACTGCTGTGTGGGATCAGGTGGAGGAGTAGTAAGCAAGGCCAGATAACCACCCATAGGGTCCGAGTTAATATCGATGTCACCAGTCATCCAAGTCGATCCCTGCATAGACGACGTCCCTCCCTGTGCTGTAGCGTGCAATGCAACAAAAAATATTAGAAAATTACGGCTATATATAACTTAAGAAATACAACAACTGTGAATTACACGTACCTTCTGACATGGCCATCTGTGGAGTATAATCAAAAATCTGCGACGCTATGCCTCCATACTGCGGCTGGCTCATGTAGTCATACTCCGGCTGCTGCACATAGCCTGAACCTCCTGGCTGGTAAGGATCAGGCTGCTGGTGATGCTGCCAAGCTGAACCTCCAGCCTGATCAGGAGCAGGCTGTTGGTAAGGCCCAGCTGAACCTCCAGCTGTTCGGGTGATACTCCCATGCCGAATCGTGCCCCTCGTTCACTCTCATTAAATTTGAGAAGTCCTGATTCCATTCTTTCGGAATCGGGGCCTCATCCTGATCATCTTCTTCATCTTCTTCATCTGAGTCGGATGAATTAATATCATCAGCATCTCCATCAACATCTTCAGCTTCCATCTGCTGCTGCAAAACCTCATCTTCATCGTCTGAAAATATCTCGCCACCTGCATCATCTGCCGCTGCACCTAATGCATGACTGCTCTGCCCTGTTTCATACCCAATGTTATCGGCATATGACATGGCTACAGCGGGCTCATCAGCTGGTTGCATGCTCTGCCAAGAACCAAAACCAATTGTCTGGTTGCTGTGGCTTGACTCGGCCTCCCCTCCGACAGTAATCGGCTTCGCAACCACAAGGGCGATCGGGGATGTTTGCCGCCGCTCACACCCTTTCAACCAGCCCACCCACTGAGAGGTACGCTCTATCTCTTTCAACTGACAATATATATTGCTAGTTGAGTTGCTCCACAATGCTTGTAAGCTGACAGTGTAGAAGTCCTGATCCCATTCTAAGAACACCATTAACATCCTTTTGAATTCCCCAATACGGATACTCTGAGGATCAGTTAACTCCACCTCATGATACTCAAAGTCACTAAGATCAGCTCCAGCATCACTGCTACGGACCGCACCGTACCCATAATGAATAACAAATCTAACTAATCCAGACATGACTCCTGCTACATAAAAAATCCTATTTCTGTCAACTACACCGCTATAATATATATACACAAAATTACACTACCACCAATTGAGAATAGTATTTTTACCCTCGTAGCGTGCGAATCACCGCCTCAAAACTTGCTCACGTCACACCACTTCCGACGCACCGGAATCAACAATAACACAATAACCTGGAGAATACAAAAACAACATCAAGAACGCTACATAATACAATAAGAATACTAGAACACCTACAATTTTTTTTTACACAAACTACATCTATATGCCACTATACGTACCATAATTATTTCTCCATAATTAAGCCCATATCTCTACACCGCTAAACTATATCAACATAAAATACACGACCACCGTATGATATTAACATTTTACCCTTGAAGCTTGAAAATCAGCACATTACAACAGCCTCACGTCACACCTCTTCTGCAGCTACGAAATTAACCTGTAGAACACAAGAACAACAAGAACAATATTAAGAACAGATGAACAACTACAGGATAACTAACACCAACTATACCAAAATGCGACGAAATGAACCAACGAAATTTCTTCTAAAGCTAACCCATTTGTAGATCGGGCTATCCTCTACTTCTTGCAACAAATTTCACTGATTTTGATCAAGAAATGCTCTCAGAATCGAAGAAATAAGATTTGAGAGTGAGAGGAAAGAGCTGAAGAAGAGAAACAGCAAAAGAGAGAGGAAGAGAGCCAACGGGCGAGTGAGGGCTGGGTGCAGCGAGGAAGAGCGCGAACGGGCGAGTGAGGGCTGGGTGCAGCGCGGGGGGTGCGAGTCCTTTTCCCGGTCGGCCGGCTACTCGAATCCCCGCATGCAGACTACTCGAATCCGGCGAGTGGGAGTCCTTTTCCCGGTCGGCCGACGTGGCCTCTTCCCCTCCACTCCAGCCTCGATTTCCGTGAATCGTATCCGCCGAATTCGATACCTCCTAATCGAATCCGCCGGATTCGACCGTGCCCTAAATCTGAAATTACCTACAAATTAATCCTACATTTGATAATGCTGAAAAAAAGTGCAATAAAAAAAAATCGCGAGTAGCTAGGAGTGCATGATGCCACATCTGAATTCTCAAGGAAGTTGGTCGACCGAATCACGATAGAAAAGGTTATCCGAGTTATTGGAAAAGGTTTCAGCCATTGGCACGAAGCTGTGTGTTTGTATTGCATGTGATCAAAGCTGGAATTGATCGAGAATTTTTATAGTGTATGGATAACTTCACAAGTCATAGGATTAAGTTTGATAATAGAAGTTCTATTAAAACAATAGGTTTGACAAGCTCTGGAAAACTTAGACCCTGAGATTAGACTAAACGTTGAACTCGTACAGGGGGTAGATAAACATACCGCCTACCGGCCAAAACACTACTATGCAGAAGAAAGGGAATTTGAAAGTGCTGTAGTGCGGGCAATAAACGATCCAAGCAACGTTGAGAGGAGACGGGAGCATGCATTTGGGAAGACAGCGAAGAGGACAAAGTGCACGTGCATTTGGACTCTTGCAAACGAGAACCGAACAGAATCAATATATGGCGGCAGAAATCTAGCCCCGATTGGCGCTGCACAAGTTGTAAATTTTGCTGCGCGCCACATGCTGATGCCATGGCCTGAGGCCACTCGACGGCACGTGAATGCGGTTACCGGTAGTGGATGCGATGCTTTCTTTACCCAGACAGCATCGATCCCAAGAGGGGCACCGCACCGGGGATTCGGGGCGAAGGATTGTGAGGGGGTACTTTTTACTTCGTGCTTCCCATAATCCCATGTGTGCTAGCTCTCAGGGCATGTACAATGCTCCATAAGACTATCTTATCTTTGTTTTTGCATGGGATCAGAGACACAACAAAATTACATGTTATACTACGGATTACCTCTTAGTTTTTTTTGAAACGTTCACCGGGGTGGAAAGACTCCCCACCTGAATATATTGCTTCAAAAGAGCATTACAAGATCAAGCACTTGTCCACTCATGCAGGTGTACATCAGTCAGGATGGGTAGTTGTTACAGCAGAAAAGGTAGAGGAGGGCAACAAAACACTTGAACAAGCTCAAGCGTCGCATATCTATCTTTCACAGCAGACCAAAAACGGGACAAAGAGAAACACATGGCATCACTGCGAGGACAAAAGCCTCGCTGCCGGATATAAGGCAAAGGGAGAGGAAGACGTTGGTTGGGGTTCACCGAAGATGAAGTCACGTGGCACCATAGTGCAGCAACATGCCACGGAGCCATCCGTCAATCTCCTAGGCGCATGCCCCAGACACAAGGAAGACTAGAACCAATGGCAAGAAACAGGGGTCCTCACGACGCCTTCAAGAAGGGTGTGCTTTCGCTTGGACCTCACATGTACGTGCACACTGATCTAGTCTGGAGGTTGGGAGCCATGAAACCACACCTCCAACGAGGTTAGCGACGCTGGGGGCGACACCGTGGTCCGTTAATGCACGCTGCAGGAGCAAGTCCTCCCTGCATCAACTCCCTAAAACACACCTTAGCGCACCACTGAGCGCCGATGCAAGCGCTCCAGCCCGATGGTGCTGCCACGTTGACACCCTCCAGGAAGAAGGATTACCTCTTAGTGTTATATGATATGGAATTTTTTTACCAATGAGTAACATCGAAACTTTTTCCTTCAAGATACGGCATGGAAAGATCAAGACTACGTTGGGCAGTGTTCGCAAGCACTAGTACTAGCGGGCTGTACGTAATTTGCAATCCTACAGACTACAGTTTGATCCACCGGCCGGAGAAAGCAACGGGCGTGGACGAGGACGACACGGCCAAATCCAGATTTTGTTGCCTATGCCTGGGTGGGAGTGGGACCCTGAGGATCCTAGCTAGGGGCCGTCCACCGTCGTCGCTTTCCAGGAGGTGGCTCGTACGAGGCGCCACGTAATGCTGCGTTGGATTGGCTCCTGGTCCCACACAGCGGTAGGGCAGGTGAGTGCCGCGCCCACCACGTTACCGATCCTGCCGACAGCCGGGAGCACGTGGCCGCCCAGTGGCGCCATCGTCGTCGTTGGTAGTTACTCTGCTCGGGGCTCGAAAGCTAGGGCGTGAATGGTATCGAGCAGTTCCAGAGCCAGATTTTACATATCGTGAGGGCCAGACTCTAGAAGGAGTTGTCTAGTAGAAACGATGTAAAAAATATTGTTAGTAAGTTATTTGGTAGGCAATATGTAAATAGATAGA
This sequence comes from Dactylis glomerata, assembly GCA_007115705.1. NCBI lineage: Eukaryota > Viridiplantae > Streptophyta > Magnoliopsida > Poales > Poaceae > Dactylis > Dactylis glomerata. The sequence continues at coordinate 813,869 of QXEO01000905.1, read as the reverse complement.
TTTCGTGGCATCCGTAGCTATGGTGTTTGGTTATGACGATTTTCTACGTGCTATATGAGACTGTTATACAACCTGCTAAAATAAAGACATCTTTTTACTTTGTGTTGTGCATCCGTCCTGGCTCTAGAAAAACACTCGATTTTTACGTTTTTACGGGCCTGCATCAGAGATGCTTTAACGCGTGTGCGGATAGTTTTTTGTGAGATCCTTCTCGTTTAACGGCTCACTTAAGATGAAATTTTCTCTACTCATATGAGTCTATCTACCATCACCGTACGAGCTACTAATCGTGCCTAGGACCCGTGTATGTCCGGTGGTTGTCGTCGCCAAAACCACAACTCACCACCAACGCTCATACCAGTACCACCACGGCACCGCGGAACACATCCTAGGTCTAGGTCGGCACGAAAGGAAGCATGGTACGAGGCGCAGGAAGGAATCACTTGTGGCAGCTACCAGCTGGACAAAGCGACCGACACTAGGTGACAGCCACGCGCGCAGGTACGTCCGCTCCGGCCGCCGGTCCAACCATTCGCGCCCGCACGTCGCCGTGTCATAGCACCGTCACCATGGCACTGCCGGAACGCGGTCCGTGCAAGCAGATGGATGTCGCAACAACCAGATCACAACGAGCCATACCGGCGGCGCCACTGACCGGACAGCACGTACGCGTACGAGGATCGCCGGCCGGTGAGATAACATTAACAGACCGGTCGATCTGGACGTGAGTAATCTCGATAGCCATTCCCGCGTCCGGCCGCCGGCGAGCCAACCCTCGCCCGGCACGTCCGATCGGCCACGCCGTGTCGCCGTCAAGTTCCGGCCGCCGCTCGCGCTCGATCTCTCCAGCACATCCCGACGTGCCCACCAAATCTTGGAATATCAAGGACCGCGCACGGCCGGGCTGGTACAGCGTCCCGGCGACCCGCCAGCGAACAGCTGGGCCAGCTTCCGGACGATCGATCAACAGCGATCCAGAATCGGATGCGCCAGACCTCCTTTAAACCGTCGTATGCCTCAAATGCATATTTGACCAGGTGCGTCCAGGGTTTCTTTTGCTCGAATAGGGTTCTCAAAAATGTTTAGAGAACAAACGGAAGTGTGGTCTCATGAGACATACATTGCAGTCCCACTTAATTTTGCATGTAGAAAACAAATATGTACGTTCGGTTTTTCTTCCGATTTTATAAACTCTTCTTCTTAATCATTAAAGGTTTGCCTCCATTTAAGAAAAAACCTATATGCGAATAGAATCTAGATTTTTGTATTTTTGTGACATCAATTATAGTGGGATCTCTTTTCTTCAGCATGGTGCCTGGCCGGGTCGCCTGCTTGGTTCCTAGCCAGAATTTGCTAAGCCAAAGAAAATAATTACACACCAATTTTGACAGCAATGGTCTGCGAATCGCTAGCTGGTTGGCCAAATGGAGTTGGAATCAAAGCTATAGGAAAAGAAAACAAGACAAAAATATGGAAACTTGGTACTCCCTTCGATCGGAAATAAATATCGATTATTTTGTACTAACTTAATGCAAAGTTTATACTAAATCGTTATTTCTAATCGGAGGGAGTACTGTCAAAATGCTGGAGGATTCGGATAAGTCGTGGCTTTCCGGCGCACGCGTGGAAGAATTGCGTTGGGCACCTGGACCTGGCCACGCGTGCGGGTCGATCTTGCCCAGTTTGGATGATGAGATGGAGATAGAGTCATGACGATGAAATTTTCTATATAGGACAAATTACTTGCCCTGTTTGGAATTCATTCGTCATTAGCAGATTGTGCTTTCGTTCTCTTTCCCTTTGGTCGGTCCCAGTGACGATAGCACACGTTTTTTGGTGTTGTTGAATGATCAACGCACGATTGCATCTCGACGTTTCCGACGTGTCAGTGAGTCACCACGCAAGTTGAAGGCTAGAGTAGATGGCATGGTCCAGATTTTGGCTCTCAAGCCTGCCGCCAAGTTAACAACACGGGAGCAAATGCATACAACTTCGTTAGTAAATTCGACCGAACACATCAATAGCTAGGACACCCTCAGCCTATGACTTAAGAAATGTTTTACATAATTAACTTTAACAAACAACCTTGCTAGTGTTGGAAAATTTCTTATGCCAGAAAGAAAGAATAGACATCTTTCTTGTCCACAGGGTGCAATTTCTCATGTAACTCTATATCTCACAATGTGCAATTTCAGTGGTCTTGAAATGTACCATATTTTGTTGCAGCTAACAGGGAAATGAAAAAAAAAGTTATATTAGGGTGGGGGTGCTGGGGGAGTGACACTCCCTTGTTCTTATTGCATCACCAGCTGCCCGTAGAGCACCGCACACTAGCAAAAATGGCAACAAAGTTTTAAAGCGCCACCAAAAGAACATGAAAACTGTTAGACATAAAATACTATACCGTATAGGCATGGTGTAGTACACCACCCTATACGGTATCATCTTTGTATACACCACGGTAGGGGTTTTTCCTACCCTATATTAACATGAATCACGAGCCCGAGAGGGTATCGTTTTCCGCCTAACCTAGGTATCGTACATGGTATCAGAGCTACCCTCTTCCATGACCTAGCCGCCGCCAAGATCGATCCAAGAAAACCAAAACCTAAAACCACAACCTAGCCTCTCTCCATCGGTGATCATGTCGAGTTCCTCGTCGAGCTCCTCCATCGCCGTGAACCTGGGGAATCCCCCCTCACAAAAACTCACACCGGAGAACTTCCTCTTTTGGAAGACCCTGGTGTTCCCGACCTTGCGTGGTGTGCGGGTTCTGGGGCTGCTCGACGGCAATGATGCCGCGCCAGCGAAAAACCTGGAGATTGAGGATCCAGATGATGCCAAGAAGAAGAAGATCATCGACAACCCGGCCTACAACGCCTGGCTCGAACGAGATCAAGCAGTGGTGAGCTACCTTGTGAATTCGCTTTCTCCTGATGTGCTTTCACATGTTGTTGGCCTGGAAACCACTGCCGAGATCTGGGCTGCCATCACCGAAGTTTTTGCCTCTCAATCTCGATCGAGGGTTCAGCATCTTCGGACGGCGCTCAATAACACCAAGAAAAGAGAGATGACCACTGCACAGTACTTCACCACGATGAAGGGGTTCCGATCGGAACTAGCTGCTGCAGGAAAAACAATTGATGATGATGAGCTTATTGGGTATATTCTCAATGGCCTTGACAAGTCCTACAACTCGCTTGTATCCTCGGTGAATGGCAACCCAGGTACGAGCCTCACTGATCTTTTTGGTCAGATGAATTCTCATGATATGCGCCAGAAGATGCTGCAAGAATCTGGTGAAGCCGATGAGTTTATCTCCTCAGTCAATGCTGCACAACGTGGACGTGATGATCGTCCGCGTGGAGGAGGTGATCGCTATGAACCTCCGCGTGGTCGCACTGATGGAGGTGGTGATCGCGGTGACCGCGGTGACCGCTATGATGGACGACGTCGTGACACTGATCGCCGTGGTCGTTCTCCAGATCGTGGCAATGATTATCGGCGTGATCGCCGAGATGATGGAGATCGTCGCCGCGACTACCGCGACAAACGTGACTACCGTGACAACCGTGATGGCCATCGTGATCGTGATGGTGATGGATACCGTCGCCGTGATGATAGAGTTCAGGGGCGTCGTCGTGGCCGTGCACCCACACCGTATGTTGACATCACATGCCAGATATGCAAGAAACATGGTCATTCTGCGAGTGACTGCTGGTGGCGTCACGGTGATGATTCAGATGATGATGGAGGTGATAGAGACAGCAAAGGTGCTCATGTTGCCTCTTATGGTGTTGATACCAATTGGTATACAGACTCTGGCGCCACTCATCATCTCACAGGAGAGTTAAACAAGCTCTCCATCGCCGACAAGTACAAGGGACACGATCGCATTCATACAGCTGATGGTAAAGGTATGCAAATAAGTCATATTGGTCATTCAACATTACATACCCCACATGATTCATTACATCTTAAAAACATCCTCCATGCTCCTAATGCTTCTATGAATCTTTTATCTGTTCACAAACTCACACTTGACAACAATGTATTCATTGAATATCATCCCTTCTTCTTTTTGATCAAGGATCTGGCAACAAGGAGGGTTCTGCTTAAAGGACCATGTCGTGGTTGTCTCTACCCACTGGTGCCTCTCACTACTGGGTCTGGATCATCCAAGCGAGTTCTTGCTACAATAAAGCCATCTTCCTCCACATGGCATCGTCGTCTAGGACATCCTTCTTCCTTTGTGGTGCAGAAAATTCTTAGGAAAAACAATATTTCTCATTCGCCTGAAATAAATCCTTATGTGTGTGATCCTTGTCAACTAGCTAAAAGTCATCAGTTGCCATATCCTATATCCACTAGTGTTTCTACTGTTCCTTTGGAGCAAGTATTTTCTGATGTATGGGGTCCTGCACCTATGTCTGTTGGCAAATACTCATATTATGTAAGCTTTATTGATGATTTCAGTAAATTTACATGGATTTACTTGCTTAAAAAGCGTTCTGAAGTTTATCAAGTCTTTCTCAATTTCCAAGCACTTGTTGAACGAAAGTTTGGTAGAAAAATTATCACTATGCAAACAGATTGGGGTGGTGAATATGAAAAACTCAATGGTTTCTTCAACAAAATTGGCATCACACATCATGTCTCATGCCCACATGCTCACCAGCAAAATGGTTCTGCTGAACGAAAGCACCGCCATATAGTTGAAGTTGGACTTGCTTTACTTGCACATGCCTCCATGCCTTTAAAATTCTGGGATGAAGCTTTTCTCACAGCCACCTTTCTCATTAATCTTCTTCCCAGTAAGGTCATAAACTTTGACACTCCAGTTGAACGTCTTCTTCATACAAAACCTAACTATGATGCTCTTCGAATTTTTGGCTGCGCCTGTTGGCCTAATCTTCGTCCCTACAATCAACGAAAACTTGCTTTTCGCTCCACTCGTTGTGTTTTTCTGGGCTATAGTTCCCTTCACAAAGGAGTCAAGTGCCTAAACCCCTCCACTGGTCGTGTCTATATTTCCCGAGATGTTGTTTTTGATGAGAACATTTTTCCCTTTGCCTCGATGGGTTCCAACTCAGGATCTCGTCTTCGTCAAGAACTTCTCCTGTTACCTTCTACAGATACTCCTACATCATCTAGCTCAGGGGATGTACATGTTGATGACTATATGCCTTTACCTGTCATACCTGTTGTTACTAATCATGGTCAGACTTGTGCAGATTATGGTACCTCAAACTCTACAACGCCTGAAGAAAACAATGACACCGAAAATTTGGGTTCAAATACTCCTAATTTAAATCCAAATACTGACTCACATCATGCAGAAAATGACGAATCAGAAGATTCTCCCGCTGCCTCGGAGCATGCTCATACCGATCCCGAGGAAGATACTGCAGCCTCTTCGCCCGAGGCAACGCGTGTGCAGTCCGGTGCACCGCATGCAGCTGTCGGACCTGGCGTGTGGTCGCCACACGCCTCGCCTGATTCTCCTGGCGCCTCTCCTGCCAGGCAGTCTTCACCATGGTCCCTACCAGAAGACACAGCATCGATGTCTCCTGACTCATCTGACACCGCCGGATCTTCTGCACCTGATCTGGATACACATGAGCCTCCTGCTGCTGGATCCTCTGCTTCTTTGGATCCTGTAGCTCCTCCTGTGACCCGTCCTTGCACTCATCTACAGCAAGGTATTCGTAAACCGAAAAAATATACTGATGGTACTGTTCGATATGGTCTCCTTACTGTAACAGGTGAACCTAGTTCTCTCTCTGAGGCTCTCATGGATAACAATTGGAAACGTGCAATGGAAGATGAATATTCTGCTCTTCTTGATAACAAGACCTGGCGCCTTGTACCTCCTAGCCCACATCGTAACCTTATTGACTGTAAATGGGTTTATCGTATCAAGCATCATGCTGATGGTACTATTGAAAGATACAAAGCTCGGTTAGTTGCAAAAGGATTCAAACAGAGGTATGGCATTGACTATGAAGATACCTTCAGTCCAGTTGTTAAAGTAGCTACCATTCGCATTGTTCTTGCTATTTCTGTATCTCGTGGCTGGAGTTTACGGCAGCTAGATGTCAAGAACGCGTTTTTACATGGTAATCTGGAAGAGGAGGTCTATATGAAGCAACCCCCTGGTTTTGAAAATCCTGCTGCTCCTGATTATGTGTGCAAACTGGACAAAGCAATTTATGGCCTGAAGCAAGCTCCTCGTGCTTGGTTCTCTCGTCTCAGCTCCAAATTACAATCTCTTGGGTTTACTCCCTCCAAGGCTGATACTTCCTTGTTTCTCTATGCCAAGTCAGGTATCATTGTTTATGTTCTCATATATGTTGATGACATCATAGTTACAAGTTCTTCTGATCAAGCTATATCTGCTCTTCTTCGAGATCTCAATGAGCATTTCGCTATCAAAGATCTAGGTGATCTACACTTCTTTCTTGGTATTGAAGTTAAGAAAATCTCGGATGGTTTATTGTTGACACAAGAAAAATATGCCACTGATCTATTGGCTCGTGCTTGCATGAGTGGATGCACTGGCTCGCCTACGCCTCTTTCCTCTACTGAGCAGCTGTCACTCATGGAGGGGACGCCTCTAGGCCCTGAGGACAGCACACAGTATCGCAGCATTGTTGGTGCACTACAGTATCTCACATTAACTCGTCCAGATCTAGCCTTTTCTGTTAATAAAGTTTGCCAGTTTTTACATGCCCCCACAACAACACATTGGACAGCGGTGAAAAGAATCCTTCGTTACGTCAGTAACACTGTGAAACTTGGTATTTCCTTTCGACGATCATCATCTACCCTTCTCAGTGCATTTTCAGATGCAGATTGGGCTGGTTGCCTTGATGACAGGAGATCTACAGGAGGATTTGCCATATTTGTTGGACCAAATTTGGTCTCTTGGAGTGCCAGAAAACAAGCTACTGTCTCTCGGTCCAGTACAGAAGCAGAATACAAATCCTTGGCAAATGCAACAGCTGAAATGATATGGGTTGAAGCTGTTCTTGATGAGCTTGGTGTTAAACTCAAACAGAAGCCCTGTCTGTGGTGTGACAATTTAGGTGCTACCTACTTGTCTGCCAATCCTGTGTTTCATGCTCGTACGAAACATATTGAGATTGACTTTCATTTTGTGCGAGAACGAGTTGCAGAAAATAGACTAGCTATCAGGTTCATCTCTAGCAAGGATCAGATTGCAGATGGTTTCACCAAGGCTCTTCCTGTTAGAAACTTAGATGAGTTTAAACGTAATCTCAACCTTTGTACAGGTTCAGATTAAGGGGGGCTGTTAGACATAAAATACTATACCGTATAGGCATGGTGTAGTACACCACCCTATACGGTATCATCTTTGTATACACCACGGTAGGGGTTTTTCCTACCCTATATTAACATGAATCACGAGCCCGAGAGGGTATCGTTTTCCGCCTAACCTAGGTATCGTACAAAAACAACCACAACAATCTTCAAGACTTTCAGCTCATCAACCTGGCAACGATGAGAGCCCAACCATGTCTTATGGAATATTCCTCGCGCATTGCCAACCTAATATTCACTTCTCCTTCTTCAAAATTTTATGCATTGGTCTTTCTGCAACATTGGCCAAAATTTCAAGATTATTATTGTTGAATCATCAGGAAAGCAACGCGTAAAACATGTATAATTTCCGGTTTTCTTGATCGTTCAACTCGGTGTCAGTCCTCGAGACAAAGCACTAGTTTGTGCACGGAAGAGAACGAATTGATCTAGTTTTAGGTGTTGTAGAAAAATAAAAAGCAGAAAGCACAACTTGCTTAATAAACTGGGAGATGCCCTTAGTGGGAGACGATCAATCCAGGGTGCTTCGAGTGCTACAGGGCAGGCTCACGCGAGCGTCTTCTCTATGGCAAGCAGCGACCATTTCCGGGCGTCATCATGTCCACGCACCGTTCGACAGCGGCCACGAAGCAGAGCACCAAACCGTCGACAACGCGGGACCGGCCAGGCCACCAACGCACACGCACCTCACGCGGGACCGGCGGTTACCTTGCCCTTGTGCCCCCGACCGTCGCGCCAGCCAACGCGTCACCGGCCACCACCGTGCATGATCACGTCATCTTATCCTCCACCTGCTAGGCCAGGCCTCGTGTGCATGGCCCTCCTCGATCTGTTGGATCCGGCGAGGCCGGAGGGAGATGACAGTCGATCGGAGACCTCGCTTGACGTGCGGTTAGAAGACGTCGTAGTTGCCCCCGCCGTCGTCGTCGTCGTCAGACCGCGCCTCGTCCTTGGCCGCTCAGGCGCTGCAGACCGTACACCGAAGCGACGTCTCGCTGCGGTCAGCACAGGAGGCGAGGCGACGGACGAATGGAGACAACGAAGCGGCGAGGTAGTCGCTGACAGTGGGCCACGCGGCGAGTCACACGTCTAGCCAGCGCCTCCGCTCACCCCCTCCCTATGGGGATAGGGTTTGGATCAGGTGCGCCGGATAAATAAACACACCGCGTCGAATAGAATTTTGATTTAAGGACCACGGCTAGGCGGGATTTTCTACACCGACGCTCCAAAAAGCTATTTAGAGACTCTTAGTGCATGCCCCGGCAGGTGGCACTACATGTGGATCAGAACTTCAGATTCAGAACACGGATCATGTGTCTAGCGAGGGCAACCTGCACACGCCTCAAATTATGGAAATGTATACTAGCATGATAATATGCGTGAACATGCAAACCTTTGTAAAAAGAAAAAAAATGTTTTTCGCTTATACTCCCGAGAAACAAAAATGTCACATTCTCTGTCCATATTCTTCATCCCTGACATGATGCCACTGGCTGGGGCATTTCTTTTTCTGTTTGTTCGCTGAATCATCTCACTACATTTCTCTATCTCACTCACCTTTTTTTTTGCAAAACCTATCGCACTCACCTTAGTGGCCCACAGCCCAGGGGAGGCGCCTATACACCACCATGGTCGGCGCGGACTAGCCGCCGCACACCAGGTGTGGTATATGGACCGGCCCAGTTCCCTTTGTCGCTTTTTTTGATTCTACTTTTTTCTTTTTCAAAATCTGAGCATTATTAAATCTGAACGAATATCAAATTATGAACAATGATGAATTTAAAATTTTGAATAAATTTGGAAATCTGAACGAATTTTAAGAGTTTCAAAATTTGTGAAAATTTCAAAATTTGAACAAAAATCAAACTAGAAAATTTCAAATTTTTAACAAGTTTTCAATGAATTTTATATATTGAACGAATTATATATACTGTACAAATTTTGAAATGTGAACAAATTTCAAAATTTGAACAAAAATCAAAATTTGAACAAATATCAATTTGAACAAAAATCAAAATTTGAACAAATATCAATTTTTAAAAAAATTGAAATTTGAATAAAAATTCAAATCTGAACATTTTTAAAATATTGTAAAAGAAAAAGGGAAAACTAAATTGAAAAGAAAAAGGAAAACAAAAAAAAGAAAAAAGAACGCATAAAAATGACCCGACCAGTTCGGCGCTGCTGGGCCGGCCGACACCTGCGTGGGGGTGTGTGGCGCCCCCGTACACACCGAACTGGTCGATGTATAGGAACCACTTGTGCAAGGGCAAAGTCCTATTTGACGCGCGTTAGCACGCGTTTACTGTTTTACTGTAGTTTTTTTCCAGATAGTGGATGCGCGTGTGCGAAGTGCAGTAAACATGCGCTAATGCGCGTCAAATATGATTTTTTTAAACTACAGTAAAGCAGTAAACACGCCCATTTGGAGGTCTTCGCTATTTTGCTTTACTGTAGTTTTTTCTGTTCAGATTTAAAAAAATCAATTTTTTAAAAAATCAAATTAAAAATGTTTCAAATTGTGAATTGTTCAGATTCAAAAAAATGTTCTGATTCAAACATTGTTCAAAATCAATTTTTCTTCAAATTTTAAATTTGATCAAATTTGAAATCTTTTCATATTAAAAAATCAAATTTTGTTCATTCTACATTTTTGTTCAACTTCAAAATTCAATTTTTAGAAATGTTTAAACTTGAAAATTGTTCACTTTAGAAAAACTAAAAAGAAAAAGAAAACAAAAAAGGAAAAACATAAGAAAAGAGAGCAATACTTGTTACTGGGCCACTTACGGGAGCCTCTCACAAGCAGACGCTACATACGGGGCGCTATCACTAGGAGCTCCCATCTGGAGGTGTACGTGCTGCAGGAGCCAAGTAATGCTAGCTTGGCTATGCAAAGCAAGCCTAATTGATGTAAATATTGCATGTAGTGAGATTTAGGAGGGAAAAAAGATCCTCATGACTTAAAAATCGCTGCAATAGAGTCACGTGAGGGGTTTCTTTGAGGCACATCAGAAGCAAGCAAATAAAAGAATACATATAAAATAATAGTGAATGGACTCAGGTTTGCACGTGAATTATTTTTAGTTTCTGATAAAATTTGTTTATTGTGTGCAAGGTTATACCATGAAACTAGGCAAGGATCGTTTGGAGACAGCGAGAGGTCAAGAACAATGGTATGCGCATAAGGCTTACAGTAGCCTGAAGTGCGACGTTCAGGGATCACATATCTACATGGCGTTGAGCAATGTTTGGTTATGTATTAGGCCGATACGACACAAAGTGAATCATGGTTGCAGCCGGACAAGTTCGGCTGGATCATGCACATAAGGCGAGTAGCCTATATAATTTGACGGATCAGCAGGAGATCAGTCGAATAGAAAATAACAGATGAGATCAGTGACGACGACATAAGAACGTGATGTTGATGACGTCCTTGTTTCTATGGTGTGGAAACACGTGACGCATGTTTGAGAGCTACGTGCTTTGACATGCGGCATTGGGTTGATTCAAGATGATGATCACATTGGAGAGCTTGAAGTCAACGGGCGTGGGTAGCAGTGGCGGAGCCATGATTAAAAATACTTATGATGTCAAGCTTTTAAAAAAATAAGAACACACTTGTGTTTGCGTAAAAAAATTAAGCGAGAGCACAAAAGATCACACTTTATTGCAACATAGTTATGGTAGAATCCCTGAAGAACTTCCTGCATTTGAATCTGACTGCAACTTCTTGACGAATTTTTCAATGTACAAAACTGAAGATCTGACAATAAAATGCTATTGCCGTAAGAAAAATAATACAGAAAATTATTGGAGAAAGTAATGTCTGCTTCCTATTTCCCGCAAGAGGACAGGTCAAATAGTTGACATATAACAACAATTCTGAGTAGTACTGATTCTAGGTTTAAACTAAACTAGTATTCTGAAATTTAGAAGTGATGGAAAGCATAAATTATCTAAACTATAAGATTCGAGTTGGTGGTGAAGCCACCAACTCGACATACATCATTTGAGTTTCGAAAATACCCCTTACAATAAATCACCTCATTCTATGTAACATCCTAGAACGTAGGACAATTTCGGGGTAGACTAGAAGGGCTTTTGTGCATTGCATCTGAAATTACGGGATTTTTTCGCGCTTTTGTTTCTAACACCTAAGAGTGATCGAATCTCTCTTCGAGGGGAATTGGTAAACTCTCGAAGTGCGAAAGGTTTGGGCAAGATCTCTTTTGATCCATTGTAGTGAGGAGTGATGATTTAGAATACCAAAACCCTAGCCATCAACTTTGAAATTGAACTAGTACACATATCAAGTTAGAATTTGAATGATGGAAATTTGAATTAAAAGCACATTTAGAAAGGATAAATAAATGTATAAAGAAATAGATAAGCATTAAACATCAATAAAGTTTAGAGAAAACTTAAACTTTATTGATCATCACACATAAGTTACAATGTCTTTACAAAATTCAAGATTAAAAAGAATATTACAAATGTGGAGAGAGACCAAGACAAATACAAAAAAATAAGAAAAGAAAGATTACATATATAAATCTAAAGAAGCTAAGAATCTTCTTTCTTCTTTCTCTCTTTCTTTCTTTTCTTCATTCTGATCTTGATATCTGCAAGCAAATCAAAGGAATACAACATATTGTCATGGTAACAATTGACAAATGTCAATTAGAAATAACACCACTGTAGATAATCATCAAGGGTTTGGTCTTATCACCAAGGGAGCCGGATAGAAATATCCCAGGCCTTGCCGAGGAGGGCAAGACACAGCAGCAGCACAGTCACCAGGTGCATGCCATCGGGTGTCACACACCTAGGACATCAGCCCTAGGTATAAAAACCTCACAGCAGTGAAACTGGCCGGCTAAAGCCACAGTCGACCAACATCAACACCCAGCACGCCACCATCACCAGGAACACACCATCACCACCAAGACCAGCATCACTATCACTGAATCATCACACACAAACCAACCCTGCTCATGTGTTGAGCAACAGGGAAGGTTTTCACCCTAGCACTTCATCACCAAAACCATCCAGCAAATCCAAAGGCCAACATGGTCACATAGTTCAACTAGGAACTAGGTCAAGCAGCTAGGAGGAGCAGGCTTGCCACAAGAAGCAGGAAATCAGAATACTCCAGAAGAACAAGCTACTCTTCAGCAGCAGGTTACTTTTAAACCAAAGCACACATGAGTGCTGGGAGAAAACTCACAAGTTATTCTCCCAAGCAGACTGCACAAGGCACAGCCACACAAAGAGCAAGCAAAGCCATGCTAAGATCAAGCAAAGCTTGATGAAATAGGGCTTTGGTCATCATTTGGATATCCAGGAGGCCAAAACCTTAGAGGCAAGGCCATCCACAGCACCTACTCCCTAACACACACCTTATCTGGGAATTTCTCAAAGGAAATACTCACAGAAGTAAGAGCTAAGCTAGGAGTGGCACATGGGTTGCCTAGCTACCAAGTTAAAAGCCTAAAACCTAGAAAACCATCAGCTCTGTCAATTAATATTGACCAAGACCAAGTTAATCATCTGGGTAAGTGGACTGGGACACTTTTTATCAAGTAAGCCACCAGTAGATCACTACAAAGAGTGATCTCATCTCCAAAGCATCAATTTTAAACCCACAGTAGCTGTGAATACCTCAGAGAGGAATCATAGAGAAGCAGTTAGCTAACAGCTACTGCAAGAGCCATCACAGCAGGCTAAAAGGATTGCATCACAGCTAGGGAGGATCTAGCTCAGCAAACTAAGCTACATCATTAAATCAGCACAACAGAACACTGCAAGAAAGTGCAGTGGAACTGTTAATGAACACTAGCCAATTGAATAACACATTCAGAATAACTAGAACACATAGTTATCCATGCACTTGATCAAATTGATCAAGATTAGCCACTAGCAAGCCAGCCAACAACAGCAAGTGATGAACAGATCACCAAGCTATACAGTTAACTGAATTAACAAGATTCAGTTAACAGAGTTAACTAAAACTTTAACAGGAACTAGCAGTAATAGTTACATAAGCATGATCTAGCTTCAACAGTTTAGATTATAGAGCTTAAAGAAACACATCACAGCCACTGAACATCACAGCATCAGTAGAGGCTGGGGAAGAGACCCAGCGTAGCAGTAAGTAAAAGAACACAGCCAGCACAAACTCCAGAAGAGCATGGCCAGCACAAGCTCCTGGTGAGCTTAACCAGAGCCAGCTCGAGGTGGGCCTAGCCAGCATGAAGCAAGCTTCAGAAGAGTGGAGCAGCACACATGGAGAGCAGGGGGCAAGCTCCAGGAGGGGAGCAAGCTCCAGCTAGACACGGCAAGGTGCAGAGGAAGAGAAGGAGCAGAGAAGCACTTACACAGCGCCCTGGAGATACCACCGTGGCATAGCGAGGCAGTGCCCGCGCGGCCACGATGGCATCGAACCAGAGGAAGACACCGACGACACGTCGACGCAACAGCAAGCTCACCAAGCCCAAGCACCACCGTGGACGAGGCCCAGCAACTCGAGGGCAAGCTCGAGGTCGCCATGGCTGGAGTCCCGAGCGTCGGAGGCGAAGGGGATGCAGACGACGAGGACGCAATCGAGCAGATCTCGCGGACAGGCGGAACCGCCGTCGCCTGATCTATCGATTGGGCGGCATCTCGGCGGTGGAGACCAACGGGGCTCGTCGGAATCAAGCGCGGCGGCGGCGCGGCGGCGCAGTCGCCAGGTGAGTCGCGAGAGAGGAGAGGAATGGGTGAGCGAGAGGGAAAGGAGGTGGCCGGTCGGAGCCGACCGAGCCACTGGTCCAGCTCGACCAGTTGGCTTAGCGCCGACAGGTGGGCCTGGCCCGACAAGTGGGCTAGGCATGGCAGTGAGACAGAGAGGTGGAGGAAGTGTTTTAAACCAGAAAATTAAAAACAGAAATTGAGAAAAAGAAAAGGACTTTTCTAGAAAAAGGCTTTTCAAGTAAATTAAAAGGAGGAAAATAAATGGAATTTCTACAAAAATAACTTTAAGAGGTTTTAACTTTTTAAATCACTTAATTAGTGGTTTTGACAAATAAAAGATGATTATTTCATAATTGTCTTAGACACCTTTCTTTTTTTTCAAAGGAAAATCTCTAGAATTAAATCTTATAAAAAGGGAAATAGTAATCTTGAATTAAAATCAAGTAAATCCATTCAAGAATTTGACCTTAGTATTCTTGAATGAATTTAACCTAATATATACTCTGATAAAATCATAATTTGAGTATATTCACTTTAAATAATCCACCAAGTAAAAGAAAATTATTAGGATTGGAAACTCAAAGGGTTTTCTTCTTAATTAGAATAAAACTCATTATCAAAATTGAACTCCATTCCAGGGTATTAAAGAATATTCTTGAATGAAGCAATTTATAACATATACTCTTTAAAATCATAAGAAGAGTATATAAACCCTAGGATAAGAATAAAATACTTCTGGGGGGTTAAAGGGAATACACACACTATCAAAGAGCATGCATTATTTAAATCTTTAACCATTGCCCTTATCGGACAATGATGATGTTTTCTAGAACCCGAGGTCCCGGGTCACTTCAACAAATCCGACTGCACTACCTTGCAGTTTGCAGGCAAGTTCACTCTTGCTCATATCTCTTGTTTATCTTTAACAAAGTACTTGCAAATATACCGGTGGTATTATAATTATGATTGCATTAAAAAGCAAAGGTTCTGCTTTTCATGAATGAATATGCTTAGTGGTTAGCAATCATAATGGTTGTCGACCTAGGAAGGTGGGCAGTGGGACCATGGTAAGAGTATGGTGGAGCTCCCACTGTACCGGGAATGTTCACCTAGGACTAATAACCAATGTCGCCAGTGATTCTTGTGCCGTAAAATACGGTCAACCATAGGGTCTGGAATGGGACGGAAGAGTCAGTTGTATCTTTTCCCTCATGCATATCAACGGACCGGCCGTTTCGGAGCAGTCGTCTCCCTGCGCGGAGCTTCGGGATTGGGTGGATTCCCCTTAATGAATTCACGATTCTGGCGGTCTATGATGGATTGCGGCAACGATGGGGGTAGAGTGCCGAGGCCGGTGTTACCACAGTGCGTAACCGGAAACCGGTAGGGGGTGACTCTTTGCCTAGGAAAGGCAAGTATGCCGAGGTTGGCAACTACTAAACTATAGACCGGCGAGGGTAGCGAACCGAAGTTGAAGCCACAAAAGGGTGGGTATGCACGGTCGCGGGAAGGAACAGTGATTGGCTCGGATCAACGGCTGGGCCCCATACCAAGGAAGTGTGGACGGGAAAGTACGCCCGACTGTGCAGCAAAGTGTTGATCTCCTATGGGTACAAGTGACCACCTCTGCAGAGTGTACAAAAAGTATCAAGATACTCCCTATTCTGGGAAGGAGCTATGAACACGGCAGGAAAGGAGCCCATCGAAGCTCTAATCAACCTGTGAAGACTGACGGACATAGTTCTTTGAATAAAATCAATCTTTGAAGAAATGCTTACAAAAAACTGCATTTGGCCTAAGACTTTTAGTCCATGGTCGTAGCTAGTGCATTAAACACCTATATCCTATTAAATGAACTTGTTGGGTAACACTCGTTACTCACCCCACTCCTTTTTAACCCTTGCTTAGAGTCGGAGAACCAGTTTGAAGAAACTGAAGGGAGCCCGAAGGACTACGAGGAGGTCTACTACGAAGAACCGAACTTATCCGGAGAAGTCGAAGGCATTGATTACACCATCTCCTATGGTCCCGACGAAGGAAACGACGAGGAGGCCGACAATTAGAATCGAAGGATAGGAACTTTGGTCGCATCGGACACTTAGAATAAAGCGACTGGAGTTAAGCACCATGTTTAGTCTTCTACTTTCTGTTGTAACTAAGGTTTGTAGTATCAACTTAGAACCACCTAGTGTTCCTCTTTGGACCGAGGAGGAACTGGAATCCTTTGTAACATTGTGGCTTGTAATATTTAGTGCTTGAATAAAGACCGCTATGTTTCTGTTGTACCACTCTGAGGGATGTAATATTTGTGAATTGGTACTTCACGAGTGTTATATCAACGACTTGCATACTACAACATGCAGTGGTATGCTGGGTCACCACATTCTATTTTTAGCGCTAACAATCGATCACGGTAATCAATCACCATAATACATCGTGCATCACCCGCCGATGAGCCCGCAGATGCAGGCGACCTCGCCGTCCACGATTGTCGGAGAGCGCCCCGCAGCAGACCTTCTCCGGTCGCGTCAGCCCGCTCCTGGTCTCCACGTATGTCTGGTAGGAGGACAAGTTCAGCATCGCGCCCTTGCAGTCCAACTCCCCACAGCTGGGCGCCGGAGCCCCCGCTGGCGGCACCTACAGCTCCGCCCGCAACATTGTCGCTTGTTCAACGAGGAAGCAATCCTTGTCCTCAATTTGGCTGGCGATGTACGAAAAGGAGGCGCCGTGGGGAGGGAAGGCCAGCGCAGATAGAAGGCCGGAGAACCGGCGATCAGCGGCGCGCGGCAGATGGCGTGCGAGCTGGTGTCGTCTTTTAAGCTTAAACTGTCGGCGCCGATCAATACGTGGCAATGTACCGGTATCACATGGCGACGGAGTACAGCTACGCGGGGATAAAGTTCAGGAGCCTGGCCATGGGCGAAACGGGGAGCGTGCGCTGCATCCTCGGTTTGAAGCTGAACCCAGGGTGATAATTTATTCATCGTCAGTCGGCACAGCCAAGCTTTGATACAAGCAGCTTTTGATGCAACCACCTTTTCTTCCGATCTGATTTCTATATTCTCCCCTATGTGACTTGCTTCTATTTTTCCCCAAACACAAACGCCACATGATTACATTCATGTTTTTCATGCTTCTATTTGATACTTCCAAGACGGATATGGTTCCCATGGTTGATTATATTGACTATGATCGATGGACGAAAAATGGAAGAGGAAGGTTGTGAATTCCGTGGCTAAATGGGTTGTAATGTGGTGATTTATGTAAACTAAGACTAGCAAAGCACCTCAGAATCTAAACAACCTAAGTGAAGACTCAATTATTAGGTTGAGGAAGAACCGAAGAAGAAAAGGTCGGTGGTTATGGTCATATTGGGAGATTGACAAACAATCTTCATTATTTATATGATCTAATGCTTAGTTTGAGGAAACTTTTTTTTATTCTAGGACTATATTTAATAAGTACACCATCTTTCTCATGCAAATTTTTGCTAAATGTATATTAATCATCCCTTTAAAAAAAGTATAGCAATATCTATGAAGAAAATAGCAGCTATGATATGAATTTGTAGCACTCAAATTATTATTGTTTATATTTACCTAACCTAATTTGCATGTATAGCAAGGCAAACGCAGGAATGGGCGTGCACTCAGGATATCGATATTTTTTCATCACACAATCAAAAACAAGTTTGTTTGTAGTCACTCGTAGCATTAAACAGAGAAACATTTTAATCAAACTCTATTTGAATTGACAGAGCGTGCACAAGCAGTGGAGCCACCCAATAAAGGAATAAAAGTTTGAGTTTTATACAAACGAAACTTAGATGGAATTTGATTTTACATACTCTATCTTTATTCCGTAGCAACGCACGGGTATTTAGCTATATACAAATAATAGGGGAGAAGGGACGGCTAACAAATAAAAGTGGAGCAGGGCCTCGCCCTGGACTACCGATGTCGTTTTTCTTGAGGTGCTTTGTACTGTTCGTTGTTTCTTTTAATGCCAGAGTTCTATTCGCAAAAAAAACTGTATTTTCACAGACAAACTGACTACAAGACTGTGAATCGGTGATGTCGTGTCGTCTAGTCGCCGAATGTTATCATTCCTGACCGGAGATTGTCGAGCCACCGTCCCGCCGAGGTGGCCGTGCACCTAAACTTTGGAGACGGGCATGCGCTTGAATGCCGGAGATTGTGTGACTGGCAAATTTGGGGCGGCGCCACGGTGGGATGGCCTTAGCGGCCCAGCTCTCAATTTTGAGTTGGCATCGATCAGATCATCAGAGCATTACTGATTTAGAAGGAAAAGATTTGGGGATCGATTATAGGGAACTACAGGTAGGTGGAACAGAAGAGAAGTAGTTGAGAGACGACTGCATCGATGACTCGAGGGGGATCGGGAAGTTACTAGTGCCTTCATTTTGCTATTTGGCCTAGCTCAATTATACATAACAGATAACATCCTAAGTATTTTAGGTTCAGCCGTGAGTACTCTATACCTGGGGTTATCTGAATTGCAGAAAACTTGTGATGTCGTTGTTAAACCTCTAGGATCATCTAGGCTAGATCTAACCGGTAGAAACTATCCATGCAACATGGTTCACTTGAGATCTGAGAGAAAACACAGAGAGAGAGACGGGAGAGGGGAAGTGTACCTTCTCGTTGGCTCGATGAACCTGTCGAGGTGGCCATAGTGGAGAGAAACGGCGATGGCAGTGGGCTGAACGGCGGCGGCGGAGCTTCCCATCACTACTGCGCCAATCCTAGATCGGAAGGGTGTGTCGATGGGATGTACAGCTCGCGACAAACCTTGTAGTGCATGCTGCCGGCCCCCACCTTTTTATATAGTGCAGGTGATAGGGGCCCGCCAACCATAGTTGGTTGGGCGCCCCGATCAGGGCGTGGATCTAAGGCTCGGTGGGCCATCGGGCCCACGTGGGAGGAGATCATCCTAACACTCTCCCCTAGATCTCAACTTTTACTTTTAATTATATACTTTTACTTCACTCATTTCATCACGGATTAGTACATAGAGCATGTTTCATTGTCACAGCTCAATTGCCGATAGAATCAGACAGCTATAACATACTTCTCTGTTTTGAAACAAATTTTGTTTCTTTTTGGGCCTCTCATGATCTAGGAATCATAGGCTTTCCCTTAAACCCATGCCGGCTAAGTGTTCCTTGAACATACTGGGTGGTAAGACTTTCGTAAGCGGATCCGCAAGCATACCGTTTGTCCTTATATGCTCGAGACTTATAGTGTGATCTTGGATTTTATCTTTCATAACATAATACTTTATTTCTATTGGTCTGGAAGCTTTACTCGACTTGTTCTTGTGAGCATAGAATACTATGGGCTGGTTGTCACAGTACATCTTTAGTGGTTTGTCAATACAATCTACCACTTTCAAGTCGGGTATTAATTTCTTTAGCCATATCGCCTGCCATGTGGCCTCAAAACATGCTGTAAATTCTGTATACATCGTGGATGATGCAATTATTGACTGTTTGGAGCTTCTCCATGAAATAGCCCCTTATGTGAGAGTGAAAATGTATCCTGACGTTGATTTTCTATCAACTTTGTCTCCCGCAAAATCTGCGTCTGAATACCCTCTTATCTCTAGATAATCAGATCTTCTATATGTCAGCATGAGTTCATTTGTGCCTTGCGCATAACGCAATGCTTTCTTTACCATCTTCCAGTGTTCTATGTCTGGATTTTCTTGATATCTACCGAGTACCCCAGTGATAAAAGCTAAGTCAGGGCAAGTGTACACTTGTGCATACTGTAAACTTCCAACAGCCGAAGCATATGGTACTGCTTCTATTTGATCGATCTCATATTGGTTCTTGGGGCATTAAAATTTCTTAAAAAAATTGTCCTTGACTATAGGAGTAGGTGTGGCATTACTCTTATGCATATTATACTTCTTTAGAACCTTTTCTAAATATGCCTTCTTTGATAGTCCTAAAACTCCATTTTTTCCTATCTCGGTGAATTTCTATGCCCAAAACATATGATGCTTCACCAAGATCTTTCATATCAAAATTTGAAGACAAGAACTTCTTTGTTTCTTGTAGCGGTCTAACATCACTGCTAGCAAGCAAGATATCATCCACATACAAGATTAGGAAACTAATTTTCCCATTTTTAAACTTTGTATAAACGTAGTTGTCCTCAACATTTTCTTTAAATCCAAATCTTTTAATTGTCTCATTAAACTTTAGGTGCCACTGTCTAGAGGCTTGCTTTATTGCATAAATGGATTTCTTTAGGCGGCATCCCATATCTTCCTTGCCTTCCATGATAAAACCCTTGGGTTGTTTCATGTAGACCCTTTCTTCTAAATTCCCGTTTAGAAATGTCGTCTTTACATCCATCTGATGTAGCTCTAAATGAAAATGTGCAATTAATGCCATTATGATTCTAAAGGAATTACATGAGACTGAATAAAATGCCTCATTGTAATCTACCCCTTTTCTTCGTGTAAATCCTTTTTTCATAAGTCGCGCTTTATACTTTTCTATATTCCCATTAGTGTCATACTTAGTTTTGTAGATCTATTTACAGCCTACTATTTTGGCTCCTTTAGGAATTTCTTCTAAGTCCCAAACATCGTTGGAACTCATCGATTTCATCTCATCTTCCATGGCCTCCAGCCACTTCGATGAGTGAGGGCTTCTCATGGATTCTTTATATGAAGTGGGATCACCTTTCATATGTACTATTTCCGTATTATAAACTTTATAATCAGTAGAAATAGCTGATTTTTTAAACTCTTCTTGACCTTCAAAGGGCCTCATTTTTCTGGCACATTCTGTGCCTCAACTTCCGGCACATCTATTAAAGGTGCCTGCTGCAGCTCCCTTTCATGCTCAACAACAAGTTCAGTCGGCTCCTGACGGACAAGTTCCGGATCTTCACACATTATTGTCATAGGTGGAGTTAAAACAGGTGCTTGCACCGCAACCTCACGGATTGTCGGTGCAGGTACAACAGGTAATGAGAAAAATGGCTCCTGAATCATCGGTAGGTGCATGCACCCTCTTCTCCTCAAGATAAATTTTTTGAGCTACCATGCTCCCCCTCATCATTTCGTCCTCTAAGAAGACTGCATGTCTTGTTTCTACAAACTTTGTGTATCTGTCTCGATAGTAGAAATGAAAACCTTTTGATCTATCAGGATAGCCAATGAAGTGGCAACTGACTATTTTAGGATCTAGCTTTGCAATATTTGGATTAAACACTTTGGCCTCAGCTGGGCTCCCCCACACCCTTAGGTGGTTTAGAGAAGGCACTCTGCATGTCCACCATTCGTATGGTGCTTTGGGCACCGACTTGCTTGGTAATCTATTGAGGATGTGAATGGTGTTTTTTAACGCCTCCATCCATAATCCCAATGGTAAGGTGGAGTAACTCATCATACTGCGCACCATATCCATAAGTGTATGGTTACACCTTTCAGCTACTCCATTTTGCTGAGACTCACCCGACATTGAATACTGGGCCCCTATGCCAGTCTCCTGTAAGAACCTTGCAAAAGGTATAGGGACTTGGCCAAATGGAGTGTGCCGATCGTATAACTCCCCCCCTCCCCCCCACAGTCAGATCTCACTATCTTTATTCTTTTGTCATGCTGATTTTCAACTTCAGCTTTAAAATATCTTAAATTTATCCAATGCTTTAGATCTTTCTTTGATTGGATAAATATAACCATATCAGGAGTAATCATCTGTGAATGTTATGAACGAGTCATAGACATCCACGCTTTTCATAAGAAATGGTCCACAAATATCAGTATGAATGATTTCTAGTGTTCATTTGCTTCGGTTTGCACCTTTTTTTATTTGCTTTACATATTTTCCTTCAATGCAATCTATGCATTGTTCTATGTCTGAAAAATCTAATGGAGGAAGATTTTCATTTTTAACTAGTCTTTCTATTTGCCCCCTTGAAATATGGCCCAAGCGACAGTGCCATAATTTTGATGAGTCATGAGTTCTCTTTCTTTTCTTTTTTTCTTTGTCCGACGCAGAAACATGTAGGGATAACAAATAAAGCTCATTATGAAGGAAAGCAACACCCACATAAGCATTATTAAACCATATGGCACACTTTCCATATCCAAAATGACATTCATAATGATCTTTGTCCAAATGTGAAACACTAATCAAGTTTTTGTGTAATGAAGGAACATATAAAACATCTCTAAGCAGAATCATGAATCCATCAGCTAACTCCAGGGAGATGTCGCCGACAGCTTCAACGTCTGTTTGAACTCCATTTGCAACTTGAATGCGTCTTTTGCTTCTTTGCGTAGTCTGCGTCGAATGGAATCGCTGTAAAGAATTTGCAACATGAACATTTGCACCTGAGTCAATCCACCAAGTAGATTTTGAAAACTGTGTATACAAGGATTCAGTTACAGAGGAAATAGTGTTGTTACATTTCTTTGCCATTATAGACTTTAGCCAATCAGGGCAGTCTTTCTTGTAATACCCAGTCTTCTTATAGTGGAGACATGTATCTTTGTCCACTGAAAAATGCCTTTGCAGATGTCGATGCTGAAAGGGAGCTTTTCCATGTGGCTTTGAAGGGGAACTTTGGTTACTTTGATTGTAGTTCCTTTTCTTGTTATCCTTCACATAGTTTATGGCACCACCATGTAAGGTTTTAAGTCTTTCCTCTTCTTGCACACACATGGCTATTGTCTTTTCAATGTCTCACTTTTCTAAAGACATGTTGTAGTTGACAACAAAAGTGTCAAACTCTTTTGGCAGTGAAGCCATAACAAGGTGAACAAGGAGTGCAAGCTTAAGCTCAAGATCAGCTTACATGGGCTTGAGTTTAGCTGTCATGTTGCTCATCCTGAGGATATGCTCTCTTATGCCATGTCCACCTTCGGTGTACTTTTCTGTCACCAGCTACTTTAGCAGCGAGGTAGCATATATCTTTGAAGAACCAGTGAACTGGCTCTTTATCTATTCAAGATACTCCCCTACGGAGTCACACTCTGCAATTGAGCCCAAAATGGCCTGATCAATTGTGTTCTTTATGAAAGCCATGCACTTTTTGTTGGCGGTTTGCCACTTTTTGTTTTCAAGGGTATATGCCATCTCCAATGGAGTATAGTCCCTTTGCTTTTTCTCCCAAGTAGCATCATCATCTTTATCACATTTGACTGGCTCTAGTGGTTTGACCGGCTGTGGAGTGTCGACAACCCATTCCACCTCAACACTAACGAAGGCCAAGTCCACCTTCTTTCTCCATTCAGTGTAGTTGTCCTCTCTGAGGGATGGAACATCCTTGATGAAGCTCATCAATTAGTACCCTTCTGAAACCACAATGAAGTGAGATCATAACAACAATTGCATGCATTAATCCAACGGTGGTCAAAATTAAGACATACAACTGTTTATGCAATTAAATCTATATCACCGTTGGGCAGAAAGTAGAAATAAAAGCACATATAATACCAAATAATGATTATGTTATTAACAATGTTGGTATAAAATAACAGAATCATAATTGTTTCAAAAACTTTAACATGATCTTTAAAATTAATTCTCACTTTTAGTTCTATTTACCTTTAAATAGCACTTTTAACTATTTGCAGCAGAAACTATGAATAACAAATTCATGAACTTTATACTTTTCACAAGCATTTCGGTCACTTTTCTACTTTGCTAAAACAAAACTTTTTGTTGGATTAGTTTGAATAGAAAAAAAACTGGGCGAAAAATTGCAAAAACTTAACAAAATTTCGCAAAAATTTGCTTCTGGAAATAAGAAAACAGTTAAAACATTGGCCCACGACCTTCTGTGCGCGCGCCGCCCCTGTGTGAGATTTTGCGCATGCACGCATGCTCTCGCGGCCCAGCCACTAATGGCCCACCGCCTGCGGCGCGTGACCGCACGGTGCTCGTGGTCATCCGATGCAGATCGGACAGTCGTCCGTGCTCTTCGTCGGATCAAAACCGCCCGTCCCACCCATCCGCCCTAAACCCTAGCCATCATTTCCCTTTCACCCCGCACTCTCGTCTCCCGCACGCACGGCGGCGGCGAGCAAAAAAAACAGGACCCGTGGTCGGCAACCTGCCAACGATAGCGGTACACCCCACGTCGGCGAGCCTTCCCTTACCGTTCCCCCACCTTTTCCTTCTCTCTTTCCCTTCCGTGGCGTGTCTTTTCCGCTCACACATCACGCGGCCGGTGGCCCGCCGGCGAGGGTGATGCATCCCACTGCGGCAGGAGTCGGCGAGAGGCGAGCGTTCCCCCGCATCTTTCCCCTTCCCAGCACCGTTGGTGACCTGAAAAGAGCGGCGCCCCTCTGGCCCCCTTATCGGCATGTGCGTGCACCCGCAGGTGGGCGCACCGCCATGAAGTAGCTCAGCGGCGGCGCCCGGGCCCTTTGTCGGCGACCGCGTGGCCGTGCCGGTAAGATCTCTCTCCCTCTTTGCCCTCTTTGATTTTTAGGGTTAGGGTTCAGTGGGGATCCGAGATGAACTGTTAGGAAATTCTTTAGGGTTTGCTACTTTTATTTCTACCCAAAAAGATCTATTACCTAGACTGCTCTAATACCATTCTTAAACCTCTAGGATCATCAAGGCTAGATCTAACCGGTAGAAACTATCTATGCAACATGGTTCACTTGAGATCTGAGAGAAAACAGAGAGAGACGGGGGAGGGGAAGTGTACCTTCTCCTTGGCTCGATGAACCTATCAAGGTGGCCATGGTGGAGAGCGACGGTGATGGCAGTGGTCTGAACATCGGCGGCGGAGCTTCCCGTCACTACTACGCCAATCCTAGATTGGAAGAGTGTGTCGGAGGGATGTGTGGCTCGCGACGAACCTCGTAGTGTGTGCCATCACCCCCCACCTCTTTATATAGCATAGGTGACTGGGGCCCGCCAACCATAGTGGGTTGGGCACCCCCAATCAGGGCGCGGATCTAAGGGCCCGGTGGGCCGTCGGACCCACACAGGAGATCATCCTAACAGTCGCTTGACATCACAGCCACAACATGGCTCCGCCACTTGTGGGTAGTGTGTACAACTACATGAAGTCATGTTGAAAGTGAAGCTAGAGTCTGGCGTAAGATTCCACTTGGCTAATGGAGGGGCTACGGCGTAAGCATGCAAAGAGCCAAAGTCTAGTTCAGCAGAAAAAACGAGCGACACATTGTTTAGGCTGGTGTTGAGAAAATTGTGATTTGACTATAGATGACTTAAGACGACGGCAAAACTCTTTCGAGTTTTGTGATATGCAGTCAACAATAGCAATGGTGATGAGTTTGGTAACTCTTACATGTGACACATGATATGTGTGAGTTTTTCCTTTTCACATATACCAGAAGAAGCTACCAAGGTGATGCATCAATGTTGTCGGCTATGGTGACCTTGTGATCGATGTGTGATGGCATTGAACGGATACTCCAGAAAATTGGGAATACACGGCAAGAGTGTGGTAGAACTTAATTTTTCGTGGACGCGTTGACCGTGATGAAGAAAAGAAGGAACTACAGTTGCAGGTACAGTCATGTGAATTCAAGAAAGTACAACGGAGCTCATGATTAATGGTTCAAGTCCAAGTATACATATGTTCGAGCATGGTAGCTTTAAGATGGTGAAGGTCATGTTCGTCAAAGTGAAGTTTCTTAAGATATGTGTCAAATATGTGTACGAGTCGTGCTACAGTTGAACTTGTAATTATATGGTAGGTTACATGTTGGAGTCAAACTCTGTAACATGTGCCTATTATATAAAGGCACCAAGGGGTAGCCAAAAAGACTAGACGCAAGTTGTAGGTTTGGCACAAGTTTGATTTTGGCGATCCTGCGTTAGTGGCAGAGGCTGCCGGACTGGCGTGGTGTTGTAGATCTAAAGTGTCTATATCATCATGATGAGTTTGTCGTCAACGGTACAATAATGAGTACTTGAAGAGGAACACCCTTAAATCATGCGCCTCGGACGTAGATGTTATTCGCTGAACTGTGTTAGCATTCTCGGTATTGTTTGATGTTATTGCTTGTCCTCGATGATCGGTAGACGCCTCCGACGATACAGGAGGAATGCACATACGGTGTGTACTTCGATCGAATCCATTAGAACTGTTGGTCATGGCCAAACTTGTGGCACTTACTTGGAGGATTGCCAACTAGTTTTCATGGCAGTTGCAAAAGTACTCCCTAACCAAGTCTAGTTCACTTTGTTTGCCAACATTTGCCAAAACATGATCAACCAAAACATTGGCTAGCAAATTTTTTTGTGAGGTTCACAGGCTACATCCCCCGGATGGCGATCTTCCTAAGTAACTTCAACCATGGAAAGCAAAGCAAGAAGCTCGAACCCATATGGCCATATGTCAATGTCCTGCAAGGCACTCCACCTCCACTCTCCCTCCTTGCAAAAGCTCTTGTGCACTGCCCCTAAGGATCTTCACACATCTCCGTCCTCCTTTGTTTCCACCTTCCTGTGTATGCATGCATGACTGAGTAGCGAGCTAGAGCAGTAGGAGCTAGTGCATGACATGATGGCACAAGCCACCCTGCAGAGGTCGAGGAAGCGGAGATGCCCGTCCGGGCCGTCCCACCGCATGCTCTCCGTCTCGCGCGCCCTCCTCCCTCTCCTCTTCATCGTCCCCATCCTCTACCTCCTCCTCCACCGCTCCTCGTGCTCCCCGCTCTTCGGCCACCTCACGACCGCCACGCGTTCATCGTCGAGCTTGAGCGGCTTCGCCGGCGGAGACCTTCGCGACATCGAGTTCTCGTGGAACCACCTGCCGTTCGTGTCGTCCCAGCCGCCCCTTGCCAAGCTCAAGATCGCCGTGTTCTCTCGGAAGTGGCCCGTGGCCACGGCCCCGGGTGGCATGGAGCGCCACGCACACACGCTGCACACGGCGCTCGCTGCGCGGGGCCACCGCGTCCACGTGTTCACCTCCCCTCCGCCGCATACGGAGGCGGCGCCCTCGCCGACCGCGGACGGACCTCAGCTGCATTTCCTGGACGGCACCCCGGGCCAGTGGCGCTGCGACGAGGCGTGGAAGCTGTACGAGGCCGAGGGCGAGAACGACCCGTTCGACGTGATCCACTCCGAGAGCGTGGCGGTGTTCCACCGGTACGCGCGCGGCGTGCCCAACCTGGTGGTGACCTGGCACGGCATCTCCCTGGAGGCGCTGCACTCGGGCATCTACCAGGACCTGGCCCGCGGCGAGGACGAGCCCATGTCGCCGGCGTTCAACCAGAGCCTGTCGGAGTCGGTGCGCCGGGTGCTGTCGGAAGTGCGCTTCTTCAGGAGCTACGCGCACCAGGTGGCCATCAGCGACTCCACGGGGGAGATGCTCCGCGACGTGTACCAGATCCCGGCTCGCCGCGTGCACGTGATCCTGAACGGCGTGGACGAGGCGCAGTTCACGCCGGACGCGGAGCTCGGCCGGGAGTTCCGGGAGGAGATCGAGCTGCCCAGGAGCGCCGACCTGGTGCTGGGCGTGTCGGGGAGGCTCGTCAAGGACAAGGGCCACGCGCTGCTCTACGAGGCCTTCTCCAAGCTCGCGCTCCGCCACCCGAACGTGTACCTGCTCGTCGCCGGCAAGGGGCCGTGGGAATCGCGGTACATGGAGCTGGGGCGCAACGCCAAGGTGCTGGGCGCCGTGGCGCCGGGGAAGCTCCGGGCGTTCTACAACGCGCTGGACGTGTTCGTGGACCCGACGCTGCGGCCGCAGGGGCTGGACCTGACGCTCATGGAGGCGATGCAGTGCGGGAAGCCGGTGGTGGCGACGCGGTTCCCGAGCATCAAGGGCAGCGTCGTCGTGGACGACGAGTTCGGCCACATGTTCGCGCCCAACGTGGACTCGCTGCTCGAGGCTCTGGAGGCGGCGGTGAAGGACGGCGCACGGCGCGCCGCCCAGCGTGGCCGCGCGTGCAGGGAGTACGCCAGGTCCATGTTCGCTGCCACCAAGATGGCCCTCGCGTACGAGAGGCTCTTCCTTTGTGTCAAGAACGAATCATTCTGTGGCTACCCCTCTGAGCTCGATTAGTTAATTAATTTTGTCTGCACTGCACTGCGTGCATAAAATGCTTAATAATCATACAGTATACGAATGTAGTACTCCGTACGATTATATGATGTTTCTCTTTGGCATTTTTTTCCCTCAATGAACTGCCAGCAGCAGATATTGATCAGGTCTGAATATACTCGGTCTACAATTTTCACTACGATTAACATCCTGACTCACTACGAGACTTACGTATCTTCATAACAGAAAACTGCAACTGCGGATCTTGCGAATCAGTACATTGGAAACCTGTTTGCTCAAGTGTGCGTACTACGAAAAGCTTCTCGAGTTGACGAATGCTTTATTGGTAAGCAAGCTAGAGAGCTCAGTCACAGGCTCACAGCCAGGGTTGACCCGCCCCCGATTATGTGGTGTGGGTGTACAAGTGCTGGCTTCCAGGGAACTCTATCTCGTTCTCCTTCTTACGGCATCCCCTTCAGACTTTACTAATACCGATATGCGACGACTTTGATAGAGCTGCCGGCATGTTCAATTTTGAACAAAATACCTGGCACTGGCAGCATGTTTCCACGAATCGCTTTACGTAAATACAGATGTTTCAGCTTGGATTTTCCATGTCTTCGTCCTAACGACATGCTCAGTAGTCAGTAGTAGTTATTCCCCTCCACATTATTTGTTGCTAACGACATGCTCCGACACACATCACCATTAATTAAGCAAAAATAAATTGGCCAAACACGATTAAATCATCACGCAAACCTTCAGTTGCATCATCTCCACTAATCACAAACAGCATGAGGTAAGGTCGCAGTGAAAGTAGTTCTCTTTTCGACAAGAACAGCAGATGTACACAGCTAATCACATACTGCTCGTCGTCTTTGAGTACTAAGGATCACAAATATCTATACCAACTCATCGCAAAAAAAAAATCTATACCAACTGTCAAATTACAGTGGAACGAAAGAATTAGCATAATAAAAAATGGCACACCACAAAATGACAAATGAATCAAAAAGATTTTATACTACAGAAGAATAGCTGGGTGGAGGAGGTGGTGGTGATGCCTCTGTTGAAGGTGGTTTATCCTGTGTCTCTGGTGCCTCGGCAGAAGGTGCATCCTCTGTAACTCCACTGTGTGTAACAGCAGGTGCATCAGTGCCACTGGCACCAGCTGCCGGAGCTGGAGCAGCAGCAGCAGCAGCAGCAGCGTCAGGACTACTTGCTCTGTCTGTAACCGGTGCCTCTGTAGCTTCCGCAGTACCAGGGGTTGCAGTAGCTTCTGCATTGCTGGCAGCTACTGTAGCCTCCACATTATCCGTAGCTGTTGTTGCCTCCAATGGCTTTACCTCATCGGTGCTCTGTACCGGAGCAGGAGAGCCATTATCTGTTGGAGCTCCTTGATCCACCGGAGTACCTTCAACCATTGGGGCGCCTTGACCATTGGGAGCACCTTCAACCATTGGGGCGCCTTGACCATTGGGAGCACCTTCAACCATTGGGGCGCCTTGACCAATGGGAGCACCTTGAACCATTGGGGCGCCTTGACTCATGGGAGCACCTTGAACCATTGGGGTGACTTGATTCATTGGAGTACCTTGAGCCATTGGGGTGCCTTGATTCATGGGAGCACCTATAGCTGCATTAGCAAGCCCAGGTTTTGCAGCGGCCTTTTTAATAACAATGGGTGGTGCAGATAGTGGCGGCATTCCAGGAGGAAGTATTTCAATTGGTGGTTTTTTCTCAGCTTCTCCCAAACTAGTGAGCTTCGGGTCCTCAAGAGAAGCCAAGAATGCTGCGGCAGCATCAGTTTTCACGGTCGGTGTGTGATCCAGCTCCTTCTGTAGCACCTTGTTCCATGTTATGACTGAGCTCCTTAATGACGGGCGACCATGGGCCTAGAGAGTGGAAAACCTTGTAAGAACTTGATAATCATACTCATTGTCATGTGGCCAAATGAAAAGGCCATGTCATCTTTAGGAAAACAGCAGGAGCAGAATGTATATTCAAGAAAATACTTCATTATGGACAACTCATTATGGTTGGCTTATCTCATAAGCAATGATGTCACTAGCAATCATATAAAGTCTTTGCAATGTATTTGCACAAAAATTATACCCCCAAATTCCAGCCATAATGCTTCACAATATCATTATTTTTTGGAGGAAGAACCAGTGCTTCACAATAGATGGAATCATTTCATGCTAGTTGAAACTTGAAGAAAGCGCAGCAACTCCAATCTTTTTTCTCATCTACACATGATGCATTTGGACTTTTGAAAATACAGAAATCAATTGAAAAAATGGTGTTAGGGGATGGCAAGGACGAAAAAGGCAGGATAGCCGGAGCAGAAAACACATGCATCTGAGGCAGGATGTCGGTTGTGCTTTAGGTTTTAGGAACTATTGGTAGGAGAGTTTTCTGATTTTTGAAGCAACTAATGGAGGAGTAACTAGAAGACGAGAAGTATGAGAGATATTAGGGGGTAAGGGACCAACTTCTATTCTCAACCATTGGATCTAACGATTATGGATTTCTAAGACTGATTGGTTCACACCAAACTCACGTTTCTTATAGTAGTAAAAATTAGTAAGCATAGCTGAAGAATGAAATTAAATATAAAACTTACTTGAGCATGTAAAACAGCCTCTGCCAGCATTCCTGTGTCTTGCCATGCTTTTTCCATGAGGGCATTATCACCCAGAACAGCAGCTGCAAATGCTGCTTCACGCCCATGGCCAGCTGTGATCAAATTGGTCACCAAACCCTGGAAAGGTGCAACAGTTAGTGATTGTTCCTAAGAAACTCTCAAACATGTGCAAATCAACATAAACGATATATGATACAACAGGTTTTAGCATGCATGCATGAACAAGGTTCCTTGCCATGTTCCAAAAACAATTACTAATAGTAGACATGTTGTCTATGGTGTACTCCATAATCATGACATTTAGTAACTACCACCATGACATTTAGTAACTACCATCCATATGGAAATCACCATTCTGGGTGAGAACCAAGTTCTAATAGTAAATATTACTCCCTCTGATCGGAAATAACTGTCGGGGACTTAGTACAAATTTTGTACTAAGTATAAAATCACCGACAGTTATTTCCGACCGGAGGGAATATCAGGTCAGGTAGCATACCGACAGTCGAGTAAGCTCCCCATGGTTTGCAAGACGGAGCGCCAGGCCTCGTAAGGTTTGTCCATGTAGAGCTCCCTTTACAGAAGCTGCAGCGGCTAATCTCTTCAAAACTTCACGAGCGATTTCAGCCTGGCCAGTGGCATCTGCTGCATCAATTAGGTCAAAGAACTCTTTGACAAATTTCACTATCCCCTGCACAGCATCTGCAAGACTTTCTTGCTTAGCCTGCTTAGCTACTGCTAAATTGAGAATCTGTGTAACATCGGTAGCAGTAGTTTCTTGTCCCACATCTCGGCTATTGCTCATTGTCAGCAAACATGCAAGCGCCCTTTTCAAGTCCTTGCTCTGCATTGCAAGGTCAAATTCTAACCTGAGGAATATCAACACAAATTAAACTCAGGAAAATAGTATAGATCCATCTATCAAAGTGAAACATGAGAATAAAATTAAATAAAGAGAAAGACATGAATATCTGATAATAGAAAAATTCAGGCAGCGAGAAATCTCACCTCTTAGATATTCCAGGTAAATGAAGTGCTTCAGTAGCATAGCCCATTCCAAGCATAAACTGAGCGAGGTCATCATGGTGTTCTCGGCCAAGTCTAGTAGCCCTGCATGATTGGTTTTAAGTTGTCACTTCTACCGACTGCAAAGCCAACAAAATGCGCTAAACCATAAAAGCGTACCATTTGACAGCACTAACTGGATCTCCATATGCTGCAAGGCACCGACATCTTATCCCCGGATGGCTGAGAGACAAGGCATGTGCACACATATACCTTTGAGGAATGTTGTAAGATGTCAGAATTGCACCCAAACTAGCATCTCACGTATCACCAGAACAAATAAAAATTAAAACTTGGTTCTATTTGAGCGATTATTATTTTCACCGGCATAATGGCATATGCTTGCACGCAAAGGATCATGGAACTGCTCTCAATGTCCTTAGTATGTATTACCTGTCAACAAGCCAGAGAACTCCATCTCTGACACCAACCAAGACAAGTGGTCCAATAGGTCTTTTCTGCTCTGCAGGAAAGCGGGTTACTGCAACCGATACCCCTCCTCCAGCAACAGCGACTTCGGCATATCTTCTATCATCCAATTCTTTCAGAAATACTGAATCCTCCCCATTTAATTTGGATTGCTTTGGCACTATAAATGGTGGGATTGATGGAGCATGTTGAAATGAGGCTAAACGAACAACCTGTAAAATTACGAAGTACAAGCTGTAATCAACAAGACCTCATAATATTAGCTAATATAAAAAGGCATAAATACGAAAGCCATAGTTAAACAGAAGTCATATAACGCAGTGAAGTACATTGAAATTAAAAAATTATACTGGTAACCCTGAGTTCCATTGATATTTAGTGAACGCATAAGAAAATAATAAAGGTAAAAAAAGGGTTACTAACAGCATTCAACATATACAAATACGCACCTGCAACATCGGAGGTCTTAATGAGATTTTCTCACTTGCAGTAACCTGGGGAGCTTCAACTGTGATAAGAGCCAAATCTCCATGCTCTGCAACTGCTCGACCCTGAGCTTCTCTAGCTTTCATTTCTTCTTTTCTCCTTTTTGTCTCGATATCAATTGCAGCAACTCCAGCATCAACAAAAACGCACCTGGAAAATATGTTCAAAAGTTCAAGAGATAGCAAGATGTCCAATGTGCTTTTTCAAGAAGCAAGTGCCATCAAGACACCAAAAAACTATTTGCTGGCAAAAATATACCTATACCAGAAATCCATTTAAAAGTGGCTGCCTTCTCAATATCATAGCACTACCTTTTTTTACGCTATTGATTGTACATTATATTATATACAACTTAATGAATGCAATATAGTTTTCAGAACTCATTGGATAATATAACATAAATCGTACAAGGACTCCTAAGCTTCCTACATCACTTTAATTTATATATACCATCTGAATCACACACAAGTAAATCATTATTA
The DNA here is from genome assembly GCA_007115705.1 of Dactylis glomerata. NCBI lineage: Eukaryota > Viridiplantae > Streptophyta > Magnoliopsida > Poales > Poaceae > Dactylis > Dactylis glomerata. Next base: position 780,663 of record QXEO01000905.1, on the reverse strand, counting down.
AAAGACAGCCAAGAGCTTGAAACAGACTCAGCAGTGGAAGTTGGGAAGACATGGTAACGAAATATGGGGCACACTAAATGAACAAGCCAGACTACACATAGAAGAGTTAACTTACTCGATGGTTGTTGGTGTAGCCACAAATAACTGTCTACGGTGCCAAACAGCACCAGTAGCAAAGGGAATTGAAACATCTCCAAGATACCTAAACTGAGGTCGCAGGGAAGAAATTACAATATACTGCTGATAAGCAAATGCGCAGTATTCAACAGTTTGGTCCCACACTGTCCACTCAGGTTGCGCAAGTAGGCCGCTTACAGGCTGATAGGTCTCCCAGCTGCACGAAACAAATGTAGTTAAGTTGGGAGTTTTAGGGTAACAGATATTAGCTGCAGATATCATGGGTATAGGAAGTAAAACGTTAGCTAAGATTAATATCGGAATACATAGCATAGCAATCATCTCGTATCTGCCAACAAATAAATTCTCTAGATATCCGGGAAGCATAAAATACATAGGTGCATGTATACCTGTACAACTGGAAATTTTGGGGCGGCCCTTCTTTGGTGGAAAATGGGTCATCCGAAGCAAACGATGATGCACTTCCTCCAAAACCTGATAGGGGCATTGATTGAACAGTTGATATAGCTGTCGCTGTCAAAGGACTGATTCTACGAGATGTCCGGTATGTGACACCAAGCAGAGCACCGCCATGTAAGCCAACAACCTGCAAGTGTACAACCATAAACCTCTTGAAACAACAGACCGCTAAGAACAATATGTTAAATTAAGCCTTTTTGGAAAGTGTGATTTTAAGTACGTAGGAATAGGAAAAACAGTAGAACTGAGATGTCATTACTTACTGAATCGTACAAGAAATGAGAATTAAGGAGGAATTTGCAAATATGGCATTTGGGGGTCCAAAAAAATTTGCAAGAATTTCAAAAGAGAGGAAGTTGCGTCCAGAAAATAAAGGAAAATTTCCATGAGGTCAAACATCTTGCTACGACTCCTATTCCTATAGAACTGGTGTGTAGGAAAGCAATCCATAGGAATTTGGGTGGTCTCATCTTATGATTAAAATGGCCTATATTGGAAAAATAATAATTGAAATCCCACAAAAATACAATGAACTCCTTCAGTCCCAATAATACTACCTCCATCCCAAGGCTTAAGGCTTATATTTTTTTGAAAAGTCAAACTAAGTAAAGTTTGACCAAACTTTTAGAAGAATCTATCAACAAATATGATATTTTGTAGATACCACATGAAAATATATTTCAATATCTGCCTAATGGTATTAATTTTGTATTTTGTATGTTAATGAAATTTGATAAGAACTTAGTCAAACTTGACATAATTTGACTTTCTGAAAAATATATAAGCCTTAAGCCTTGGGATGGAGGTAGTATATGCCTAAATAGAGATCATGTAGCTATATGGCCAAAAAATCAAGATTCTTTTCACTGGTCAACCGAAGGATATGTGCTTAGGTGATAGCAAGAACGTGCAACCATGTGAACATCAAAATGGGCATTGCATACCACCTTATGTTTCAGTAACACTGATATGCAAGACAGCTAAACCAAGGTATGTACAGACAATTGCTAAACAATGGCAACACAATAGAGTTTAAAATAATTACTCAGTACAATTAACCAAGCATAACAAGAAAACAGATGACCTGATACTCAGAAAAAAATCACACGGTGTAATTTTTAAGACAGAGATCAATAACATTAACTGAACTATAACCTTTTCTGCCCAGAATGAGAAAATGAGCCTTTTTGTATCAAATAATTATGAAACTATAGCTCTATTATCCCCCCCATGTCAAAATGTGGTCATGTCTGAATATAACTAAGCTACTTAGGATGGGAATCTTCCAGTATATGCCGAGCATGGTATGATGGTTTTCTAATAAATGATGCCGATGGTCTTCATATATTTCCATCAAGAAACAAAACAACAAAGTAAAAAGGAATACAATTACTGTCGTTCTAAAATCACATGCTGTCAAATTGGTGTATTTAAAGAAAAGGGAAGATTCTCTGTTAAGAACGTAAATAATAGTATCATAAATGATGATTACCAACCGGTTCACTGCGGCCATCAATAGACCTCTGCAAAACATGAGCTGTTCCATCATCTAACAAAATGCGAACTTGTACTGTGGCTGCAGAAGCAGCACTAGCTGCTGCCGCTGCTGCTTGAGCTGCTGCTGCAGCTGCTTCTTTTGCCTTTTTAGAAGAACCACCTTTCACAATAAGTGGCATCCTTGGAGCCAATGCACTCTCGACAACAGCATATCTGTCACGACAGCTGTCCCATGCAAAAAGTTTTCCTGTACCTGAATCAACAACCGACCAATCACTAGCTTTGTACACAGCAAACGATGGAATGTCTGGCCATACGACTGCAACATACCTGCAAATAAATAAATAGCTTTTTACAAGAATCATAGCATGTAGTAATGAACAAGCACAGTAAAACAGTAGAAAATGCAAAACAGATTAGACATCCGAAACATTGATTTCTAACCGACACATTGCAATGAAATAAGTCACATCACATAATGGTTAACTACTATGCAACACTAACCTCTCACACACAATGCAAAATGCAACAATAACTAGAATGAAGACTAGTACGGATTCAGCTAGGGCCTATGTGTACTGCAGACAACATGAGATTTATGAAAAGGAAAAACCCAGTACATGGTGTCTGTTTCTTTTGTAGTACTCAAGTGCTAGGCAATATTGCGATAAGATGGCATGGATACTTACTTTCCAGAGCTGCTAGCTGAAAGGATTGAATAAGAATCATGCGGAGCAGGCGTGCTGATATGCTTCTTGGATTGCTTAACTATCAGCTGATCCATAGATTCATTCCTTGATCTTCCTGTTTCAGATGCACTTCCTAGGGATGGATTTGCTGTGTTTGACAATTGGAAATTCAGTAACTTAAGTTCTCTTTCAACAATGTAAACAGCAGAGTGTTCCTTGCTTTCTGCCGGTGCTGGTAAAGGAGCAACAGCTGGAAGTGCTCTTGGATCGAACTCGCTTAATATGATACCAATATTCGTTCCAGTAGCAACAAGATGTGGTTGCAAGGGATGTGCCACCATGCAGTAAACCTAGAGTAGTCACAGAGTTCAGTCTATGTTAGCATGCTTGAAAAACTGCATTAGTGGCTTTATCTTTATACGGAAACCAGCATCTCAGCAGCAACATGGTACTGTGAACCGGATTTTGTTTTTACATTACGTAGATTCAAGTTATCTTTCACTGATCTGTGATAATTTGTTTTCCATTTTTAAGTCCAGAATGATGTGGTATACAGCTTTTGCAAACTGCATCATTATAGACACTGAAGAGTAGAGACATCATTTAACACCTAAATAATCAATAAACCCTACTGTTAGCCCGAATGTAATCTTGTCATGGTATGATCTGCACACATAGGTTATGTCAGGCTGTAGTGTGAATAGCACACATAGGTTGTGTGCTGTGTGTGAACAGGGCAGATGAGTTGTGTCCTGTGTGAGTGAACAGTGCATATAGGTTGTGTACTGAAGATAGGCATGGTGATGTGGGTTGGCTAGTAGGAGCTAGCTAGGTCATGAAGTATACATGGTATGTAGGAGAACTCTAGAGTTAGGAATATTCTAGAGTAAGATATTTAGGAGTAGTATGAAATGTCTAGAGTTTGTAGAGTAATCTAGAAGTATGGTGTAAGGTTTAGATTATGCCACATGGCAACAATCTAAAGGGTCATGTACAAGTATAAATAGGTCCTAGCATAGGTTGCTGGGGTAAGCATAGGTTGCGGTGGGCTAGCATAAGTTGCAAGCCAAGATGTAGTAGATAATCTGTGTGTCGGGTCGAAGCACATATGTGTGTATGTCATAAATATGTGTGTAAGCATAGGTTGCTAAGTGTCTCAGCATTCGTTGCTGAGTTTGTAGGCATTTGTTGCCAAATAGTGGAGCATCCGTTGCTCCAAAAGCTAATAGAAGAAGAAGGCATTTGTTGCCTGAAACTTCTGTGTGTTCTCCTCTGTAGTGCTAGTCTCTAATCTTTCTGCTTTTACTTAAAAAGAGAAGAACAGAGAGAAGAGAGAACAGAGAGAGGGAACTCCAACAATACCTATTTGTAGGGCGGGTATTTTGATCAGACAAGACTTTGACGAAGAATCACTTTTTGTATGTGTTTTATGACATAAAATTGGTACCATATGAACTATGTATTGATGGAGTAATTCTTCCTACAAATAGGACTAGAGACAACATTAACAACATGAGCAGTGATCATTGAGTGCTTACACTCTGGCTGTGCGCCACATTCTTACTTATAAAGTTACAATACACATGCCTAGCTCTGCAGCACTACGATTACTAAAACTCGGAGAAAATGAGAAGGAAATAAATATTTACACAATACAGTGGAATCATCAGATAATAGTCATAAACACAAAAACACAATAGCTTGACCTGAATTGACAAAATAATATTTTCTATTAAAGGTATCAGTCCAGAAGCATACCCTCAATTTCTTATGCTGTGCAAGGGCTTGTGGAGGAACAAGCGAGGACAATTCACAGAGCGGTCTTGTTAAAGCAGAATAAGTAGGATGTTCTATGGCCCTGTAACAGTCCAGAATGCAAAATTATGCACGTAATTTTTTTTTTCATCACCATATAATATCTATAATGTGATGTTTCTTTCCAAACACAAGAAAATCATACCAAATATGGGAGTCCTTGACACAAGTCAGAATATCAAGGTTTGGAGCACGAGGATGACACCAGGATGCAACACTATGGCAGGCAAGCTTAGGTACGGGTTTAATGCGCCTTATTTCCTGCCCAGCAAATATGCTATTGTATAAGCACTTCCTAGAATAACAAAACACATAATTTCATGGAAATGTTGAGTATACATACCTTAAATGTAACAGTATCCCATATGGCTAAAGTTTTATCAGCTCCTATAGTAATGAGTTGTGGAGCACTTCCCATTACTCTTGAAAGTTCAACCGCAACCACCCCTCCATCATGAGCCTTTGGAAGATACAAAAAGAAAAAAACCAGTATCAAATAACCCACATTATAAACTACTCAATAATGTTATTTACATGGTTAACCTAAATATTATGCATTTAAAAAGAAAAGCAGAAACACAAAAATGTTTAAAAAATGATACCTTCAAACTAATCTTAGGTACAAGTTCACGGGAGTCATGGATATGATCAGCGCTCCACAATACCAGCAGACCATCACTACCACCAGAAACCAAATGTACCTGAAGCCACACACTCATTGATAAGTAAAGATATAACAGTACCATGTGGAAAATTAAAATGCTGCAGAAACTAACAACAATGAAATAGCAGATAAGTACAACAAACAACACAAGCACATAGCATATGGACACAACAGTCAATAGGGGAAATCACAGTTTGATGACCAAAAAGAAGAGACCAAAGCCTAAAACAAAACAAAACCATGAGAAAAATTACCTCGCCGGCTGCAGACATGAATGTCATTAAGCAAGATATCGCTCCTTTATGTCCACCAGTATACCTTCGCACGAGCTGCAAGGACCAAACTGCTAGGTTTGAAATGCAACTATGAAGAATCAGAGAGGGTAAGTATAAGATGTGTAACCTTCCATGTCATCATTGAGAGAACTCTGATCACGCCATCAGATGCCCCGAATGCAACAAGAGGGGCATCACTAGAAGATGACCTGGAGAGGAACTCCATACTGCAAAAGCACAAACATGATCTAAGTCAACATCTAGCACTAATCTGAAGTTTTAAAGTACAGATGTATGTTGGGTTTTGGAGAAAACTACATAGCATAAGCTCTTAATCGTGTATCGGACTTGGTGGTAATTCATTCATTTTCTCATTTGTTACTGTATGGTTAAAATATACCAGGAAATGCAGCAGCGATAAAAAGGAGCACAAGGTTAATGCATGTAACATTTCAGCTCGGTACAAATCCAGGTTCCAGTTACAGAATAATGCTAAAATGTTGGATTCGACACCAGATGCAGGTGTATTTGTTAATATCACCGAAGTGCATGTAATTAGGAACAATATGCTGTTGTGAAAACTAAAAATATGATACCTACCTATAATGATTGACTATAGTTATTTTCATGAAACATTGGCCCCGAGATACTCAGCTGCCAGAAATGGTTCCCAACCAGTATAGCCTACAGGATTTAACTGATGCAGGACAATCATCACAAGTAAAATATGTTTTTCCTATTCATGCCTTACATCACCAACCCAAAATTTTAGTTAAAAGGAAAACTTAAACTGGCATGCACAACTCATTTAGGTCCATGTAAATACCATGAAAAATTGAAAAGAAATGTATATAGACATAAGGATGGGTACTCTGCAAAGTAATAGTACCATAAAAGTGACTTGTTATCAAGTTCTTGCTTAGGAACATCACGGCCCCGCATAGTCACCAAGTCCAAAAATATTGCTTTGTTCTCACAACAAATGACAACAAAATGCCTTCCTCTTGTAGATGGTGCAGGTGCACTGAAAGCGGATGATTGTTGATTAACTGCAGTTGGAGCCTCAGCAGCAGCAGAGCAGTTGCGCCAATGTTGCCAAAAGCGTATATCGTCGTCATAAAAGGAAACCTGCTTTACACTTGGGTGTAACAGTTGGCCGGTAGGGATGTCAGGCAAGATACCATGTAAAATGGTCATGGGAAAATAACAAAACTCTCAAATCAATACCTTCCGCCTCGGATTGCCTCAGTGGGTTTTCCTTTTGAATCTGCACAGATTTTGACAAAGTCATAGTAAGCCAAAAGTATATATCACATATGGTATGTTACATTACATGCTCATCTTGAAAAGAGAAAATGCGAAAATAAATCAAATAACTAAAAACCATGTATAGAGAAGGTTGAGGGGAACCTTGTGAAGTCAGAAAACAGAATATTGTCGTAAAATCAAAATTACAAACAAGCTTTGACAGGGATTGCACTTGATAGTTAGAATCGAGGAATGTTTTCTAAATACGTACTACAAATTACTTTCAAAATTATACTACTACATATGTCGGTAATATATATAAACATTGTAAAAAATTGGCTCTCGAACTATCACTTGGGCTCAGTGTTTTCGAACTAGATAACCACCAACCAGGCCCCTGAAGGCCTGAATTTCGAATTTCGGCTCTCTTCGTCCCGTCGTGATGTGTCGCTACACATGGACAAGGTAACGCAGTAGGGCAAGTCTCACCCCAGCCATAACACTCAAAAAGATCTCAATAGCCCTGATAGACTGTGATACAAGTAATATTGCACTCAAACCATGTTCCTGAGACATTATGCATCCATTCTAAGCTATGCTGTCATCATATATTTTATGTATTTGCAACACGCAAAGGAATTGACACACATAAGAAATTCTTAGGACCTCTGTTTGTTCCAGGCTCAGCCCAAACAAAATATAGCACACCCACCAGCACAGCATTTGGGTTTTGGTAGGGTCAATGTGAGAGGAATTTGGAGGCTACTTCGGTCTGGACTTCATAAGTGAATAAGCTCAGAGGATCGATGAGAATTGGAATTTTTGCACGCTATGACTAGGCAATGACTTGGCTGTATTGAGTCAGGTGATTCACATGTCGCGCCACATGAGCGGCAAGAAGTAACCAAGCCAACATTCAAAGTTCAAGGACTGCTTCCGTCAGTTCTGTAGTTCGAGGATGCAACTGAGCTATGTATGATAGTCCAAGGACTGTATTTTTTATTAGCTCTAAAATAGTAAATTTAAAGTTTCTCAAACCCCGACCAGTACAACAATTTTCATTGTTGTTATTTTTTGAAGACGAATGTAAGAAGACAGTGGTTTATTAAATTTACATGACTAATTTAATGATATGCATGAAACTAAGCAAACAATTAACCTAGTTCCACACATACACACATCATGGCTTCTTCGCAGGCCCAGCTCCCGGCAATCAGTTAAAACCATGCAATTGAACAATTTAAGCGGCAGTCCATTGCTATTCAACAAACGAGAAAACCAGCAAATCTAACATTATCACTGCAACCGCGCATTAACAATCCTATGGCATGCCTAAAAAGTTATTTCAACCGGAATTACTGCACAACATACCAGTTTCTCCCTCTGCGAGCTTATCAAGCTTCACGCCGACCAACCTCCGTTCATCGACGCCACCCGCCTTCAGCTCATAGATCACCTAGCACCCCCATGCACCAACAAATTCCAAAGCAAGTGGAGATCAGTTAATCGCAGACAGAGGCTGCTAAGCTGGTTCAGCAGGACGAGAGCAAATGGGGACGAAAAGTATAAAGAGCGCCCAATTCAGAGCGGGGTCTCAGATAGCAAGTGGTACCTGGCGGTGCTCCCAATTCCATACCGCGACGCGGTCATTGGCGTCGGCGGTGACCAGCCAGGGGTGAGTGGGGTGGAGCTGGATCTTCACCACCTTGTCGCTCGTCGGCCGGAACGCCCTGAGGCGGAGCATGTCGTCGCGCCCCGCGCGCGCGGCGGCGACGTCGTGGCGGGCGACGAGCGAGTATAGGTGTGAGCGTGAGCGCGGGAGATCTGGAGATCCGAGGGAGGAAGCAGAGGAGAGGGGCAGTGTTGTTTGTTGTGGGAGCTCGCGGGGGTTGGAAGGTCAGGGAGATCTGAGCTTGGGACTTTGGACGACGACAGAGAAGAGAGAGAGGAAATGTGAGCTGTGCGAAACTGCGAATGGGCAACTTGGGCCTGCTCGCTTTTTGGTGGCCCGAGATCTTTTTGTTTCTTAAAATCGAAAATTAAATTTACAAGTTTCAGAAAAAATGAAAAAAATATGGATGTAGAAAATTTGCAACGCCAACTTAGTTGATTCTAGGCTACATAGAAATACCAAGATCAGAAAAAATTGGAGACTTGAAAATATGCATTGTTCACTATATTGTGATCCATATTCCACTTTTATGTGGAACAGAATATAAGGTATTTCAACTTGACAGTTTGCACATTTGTACGACACATCATTGAGTACATCCATATGTTTCTTATATTTTTTTAATTAAGTAAATATTATTTTCAAAATTTAAAAAAAATAAGGGGAAAATCTTCCTTTTGTATGTCCTTTGTCACTGCGCTCCTTCTTCTACATAGACTCACAACGCTTTTTCTCCTTTACCTCCTTCATCGGCTCGTCTAGAGAAAGAAGGGAGAGGGGCTCGGAGATGCCTCTTGTTGTGTATATTCTCGTTTTGTAGCCATGACCTGGCTTGGAGGCTTTATGCCATGGAGTGGCTCGTGGACTTGGAGGATCTCTTAGAGTTGTGTTATGCTTTATCTCTCCACTCGCCTTCCTCGTCCTTGTCACAAGCTAGGAGAGTTTGGTGTTGCATCCCTTCCCCCTCTGTAATCTCCAAATCTCGTTGGATTACTCATGAGATCTTTTTTCCCTAGTCTAATGAATCAATGTCCTCTTCTTCCGTTCGTGTTGGATGTGTTTGTTCCAATCCTCTCCTTCGGGCGAGTGGGTTTCAATACTCTATCATGGAGTCTCGAGCAAGTCATTTTGAGGTGTTTGCATGTTTCCTCGATCAGTTTCACGGTGACACCGTCTGCTTCTTCTGATGATGATTTCTTTTGCATCCTTGCATCACGGAGAGGCCGATCTACAACCCACCATTGGCCTTCTCGTGGAATCCCTTTACCTCTAGTTTGTAGGCCCACTTAGAGATCCTAGAATGGGCTCGTTTATGGTCTTTTTCGAAATGTGGCAGCCTCTGCATCGAAGAGATACACACAACCTTGCTTTATTTCATCTATTCATCACGGACTGGCAAAAAGCCTTACAATGATTGGATGTAGAAAATTTGCAACGCTAACTTATTTGATTATAGGCTACATAAGAATACCAAAATCAGATAATTTTGTTGATTTGATAATATGCATTGTTCACTATACCGTGATCCATATTATATTTTTGGTTGGATCAGAATATAAGGTATTTCAACTTGAAATTTTCCACATTTGTAGGACACGTCATTGAGTACATCCATATGTCTCTTACCTTTTTTCAAATTTAGTACAGATGAATTTCAAAATTTTAAAAATAAGGGGAAAATCTTCTTTTCCTATGTCCTTGTCCTTGCACTCCTTCTTCTACATAGACTCGCGACGCCTTTTCTCCATCCTCATCCATCATCGGCTCGTCCGGTCAAATAAAGAGGGGATAGGGGATCAGAGCCGCCTCCCACTGTGTATATCTTTGTCTCGTAGCCATGTCCTGGCTTGGTGGCTTTATGCCATGGAGTAGCTCTCAGACTAGGAGCCTTGGAGGATCTCTCAGAGTTTGGTGCTACTTTCTCTCTCTGCTCGGCCTTCCTCGTCCTTTTCACAAGCTAGGAGAGTTTGGTGTTGCATCCCCTCCCCTCAATAATATACCATATCTCGTTGGATGTCGCGAGCTGCTACAGGACACTCACGCCGGAGAGTGCGGACATCACTCATCAGCAAACATGATTTTTTTAGTGAAATGACCAATGACAACTTGCCACGTGGCCAGCAGAAAGTGAAATTTGCCATTTGTTGTTGGCTCCTGCGATTCGTGTGGCTTGCATGCAGTCGCGTTGTGAGACCTGAATGTTCACATATGTGTGATAGATTTCTGATTGGTAATTAACCACATTGTTTGGTTCATAGAGTTCAGTTTGAATAAATAATTGCAAGTGGTTTCAAAACATTTGGCTAGTCCAAACTGAAGTTATGAATTTAAGAAATAACACTATGCACGCGACTTAAATAAACTACTACAACTCAACCAAGTAAGAGAGAGATCCAAACAAAGAGATTAGATTCAGTAGGTTAGTAATAAGTTCCTAATGTTACTCCTCCTGATTGATGTGCATCATCGTCTTGTGTATTTTTAATTTTGACCAATAATTTACCTTATATATCTTTATTATTAAATAGGAGTTCGTGACGGCGGTAGGTTCTAAAACGCATTTGACATACATCATTGAGAGCATCCAGGCCATCCAATCAACATCAAACGGTATGATTTATGAAGTAGAAAAAATGCCACCATCCCGCCCACTAATTAAGGAGTCAATCAATGAATGAACGTCAAAACGCTATAAAAAGAAAAAAAACTCATCAGTGAAAATTAGGAAAGTCAAGATCTCTACCATTAAATTGAAAAACAACACTATTCATTCAGCCCGTTGCCCTCTACTCTTCATGCGCGTCAACCATTATGGAAGTATTAACGCGGATTTGCTAACCACCCGGCTAGCTGTGCACGTGCTTAGAGCTGTTAGATATGGTATCAAGATTCGTGCTGCCGTTAGCTGCCATCTACTTCCGTTTACCCATTCCACTTTCTAGTGAGCCTCTGACATCCGAACATGTCCTTGCTCTGACATTCGAACATGTCCTTTTCAAAAATGAAGGTGGGTCCCTGCATGCATCCATCCGCAAGAAAAACAAAACAACAACAAAAATGTAGACAACTGCTTTGAGACTTTTCATCTCAATTTGAACCTGCACCTAAAACGCGGACAACCTCACACATGACTTTGTTCTGACATCTAATCGGAAAAGAAATAAAATCGAAAATCCACATGAAAATATATCAAAAGTTCTTTACAATTTTGAACAAACTACAAACTTCATCGGATTATCATGGATAAACACGATCTACAAAGTGCCTCAATACAATCAAATTTTTTAAAGACAGAAAATGAACTTAATTTGCAATTTGCAGGACATAGTTTCAAATCCAGAACCCACACAGTGCCTACTGCCCAAACAAAACAATTCCAAAATTTATTTTCTAGAAACCTAAACCAAACCAAACCAAACTTATTTTATTTTCCACCCAAACTCATCCACTTTATCTTCTGTGTCCAGTTTGAACTCACGAATTCGAACCATAGTGTTGATCCAAAACAAGACAGTACACACGGTCACACGCATGCTTAATTAACGAAATCTGCTGCTCGTCCATCGATCCAAATAAGAAACTAGCTGGTATGACGTGATCAGATGCCACAAATAGCTCGTCCAACACCACACCATCTTACAAATCTGGGAACACTGTTGCAATTTGATCTGACATCCACCAATTCCAGAAACAGGAATTCACATGGGAACAAAAGAACATCTAGATCTATGAGTAGGAGTAACATCGACCATGAGCAGACTACAGATTCAAGCATGAAATAGAGACAATACAGATAAAAACAACTCCATATTTCTTTCATGCTCAGAACATCCGACAAAATAGAAAAGAAGAGAAGATGAGGAAAAACGTGAAAGGATAGACAAAGAACCGAAAATACAATTGCCATCCAAGATCACAAATACTGCAGCATGTGGCCCTCGACCACGAATTGGAAAAGGATCTAGATTCTAGACAAAGAACTTGGAGAGACGGAGTGAGCAGGCGCAGAAACCGACCATCCCTGTTGGTGATGCACCGACCGGAGATACCACATCGACGGCAAGGAGTGGCGGGCGGCAGCGCGTCACTACGAGGAGCCAAGAAGGAGCTGTGCTGCTGCTGGGGCTTGCCGGCGGAAGGACTGCCGGTGGCAGGTCCGAACCTGGGAAGTTGGGCGCTACAGACGCGATGGTGGGCGAGGTGGAGAAGATCCGTGTCCATGTAGGCGGGGCGTCGAGGTCAACGCGGTGCACAGGATCCTGGAGGCGGGGCTGTGCGGGGATCCAGCTGCGCGGATCAGGACCGGAAAGCATGGTTCCAACGCCGGGCGCTGGGATCTCCTCGATGCTTACCTGGCTCCCGTACGGAGTCGCGGTGGGCCTCGCTGCGCAAGACCATGGCCATGGATTCGTCACACCTCCCACCAAGGAAACCGCGGCCGCCGTGGCGCCCGCGTATCCACCGTGACCATGATGTGTCGGGACAGCGCGCTTGGTGGAGGTTTGACCGCCGTAGATGCTCGTGGTGGGGCGAAGGGCGGCGCGTGGGGTACTCGGTGGAGGGTGGGTTCCTCTAACTCTCGAGCCGGCCGCGGCGCATAAGGAAGCCGGGGCGCAGGGCAAGGGAAGGAGGACTACTTTGGGGAGGAGCAGGGCAGCCGCGCCGGCGTCGAAGAAGGAAGAGGAGGGCCAGCCGGCGGCAATGGGGAATCTCGGGTCGGTGGAGCGGGCGATGCGGGGAAGAAGAAACTAGTGTGGTCTTGGTTGCTGGAGCGGGGTAGGTGGGGGCGATGGTGGCGATGCGGGAGTAAAGAAAAAGATCCGAGACACCGGTGCGGGATGTTGTCTGGACTGTGAGTAACGCCGTTAAAAAGATCCACGGTGGGAAATGTCTTATAGACTGATCTAATGGTTGATTGCCTATGCACACCTACCATGGTGGCTATCTCACTATTTCCCATGGAAGTATATAGTATGTACCTATAATCAGGGCTACACACACTAATAGGATTTTAAGGAAAACATGGAAAGGAGGTAACACCTTTTCTCCTCCGTCCGCAATCATGGGAATTTTTAAAATCATGGAAACTTTTTTCCTATATCCACAATTACGGTAATTTAAAAACATTGTAAGCACCTAAATGGAAAGCAATCACCGTTGTATGTTCTTCTTGTACAGCGGCAAGCAATTGCCTACCAACGAGTCGATCGACAGAATTAGCGCATTGCGCATGACTAGCTCATCCCGGCTAAGGTCATTGGAAAGACCGTCCTCTGCTACTGCGACACCAATGCCAGGTATGCTAGCAGTGCTGGCATGGTGCTCGTTAACATCGTCGCAAACGGCGAATAGCTTGTCTCTGACGTGCACATTCTTCCTGGTGTTGGCGTCGGATAGAAGGCCGACAACGCGCCATGGGAACCTGATGAGAACTATACAACGTCGGATCTGAACCCGTTTGCCAACATAGTGTTCGCCAGCACGAAGGTCGGATCCTGCCGTCACCTGTCATCGGGGCCTCTCGCCGAGCGGGGCAAACACGGTGACTCCCGGCATGGTCACTTGGTCAGGATCTGGCGGCCCCTCTCTAATTGGCGATGACAACCGGCACAAGAGCTTCAACACCGTGTCCTGCGTGGACATCGGAGCCAGCCACATCAATATGGCTCTTGTGTACGACCTCTACGATACCGATTTCCTGGACTTCCTATATGCCATTAACTACCAGCAGGCAAGCCGCTCTCACCAAGCACTGGACGGACCGGACCGGTGCAGTGACAATCTCACATACGCAGTGACCGCGCTCTAATCTAACTACCTTTTTTCTCGGTGATGTTACCCACGGCCGGCAACAACGTTGGCAGCCCGATACATGCAAGGTGAGGGCCGACGCAGATCGATTGCTGCTCTCACAAAGCACTCGATGGGTCCAGCGACAATTGCACATACACGTTGAGCATGCTCAACTACCCGTTGCTCTCATTGAGGTTTGAGGACTCACCACACCGGGATAGAACAAAAATAGGCAGGTTTACCTTGATTTTGGCACTAAAAACACCCCACGGCCGACAGCAAAGAGAAGCACACATGCACGGTGACCAACCACAGGCAGTTCGACACGTACTACATGGTGATGGCCAACACCGCAGCAGGCAGCACACCTGTGACCCCCCGTGTCGGTCGATCCGTCGATGTTGACCTTTCACCAAAGTCGGTGAGAAGGAGCTACACAGTGTGAGATGCAGTCGGCTAGACGCGCGTCCAGAGCGAACTGGTTCGGTTGGCTCGCCTTGTGGAGAAACCTCCACGTGGTTGCCAGTTTGATCATGGCGACGTGGATCATGCGGCCAATGATAGCTAACTAGCAGTGATCCCAACGTTATTATTCATGGCGGGGCAGCAATAGCACCCGCATCACCAATTAGATGCAATAAACATCAAAAATAATAATTGTGTATTCTGTCGATTGCGTGGTGATTACTGATGTCTTATTCCATTTGCTTTATGTTACCTGTAAGCCTTGTTCATTTGTCACGCTCGAGTTATAGCAATGTGACATTTGGGCATAGATTTGCAAATTAGTCATCGTGAGAAAGTAAGTAAATTATCCATTTGGGACATAGATCTGTAACATGTATTTAAAATTACAAAGAATTCAATTCTACTAAATGATGAACATGCATCACTATAACCCGACTAGGATGTCGATATATTTTTCTAGAGTATATACAAATATTTATCTTTATAAATCAATGTGTCAGAAAAACAAGGGCCGTAGCAACGTACGGGCATTCAACTAGTAAATATAATACATGTATTCTTATAAAAATTATACTACCCTACCATATTCAAAACTTTAGTTAAATTCCAATTTAACAATAGAACTTTTGTGGCGTGTTTCATTGGTTAAACCTAATAAACCAAGAAAACATGCTCGGCGTTAAGTGACAGAAGGAGTAAAGAAAAGGTTACAAAATAAAAAGGAAATGGAAATTGCATCTCCTACGCGTGACTGCGTGAGGAGACACTTCGCATCTCTCCTGCGACTGGAGTGAGCGGACTACCGCGCGCTCCTCCATCCTCGCCGCCTCGCTGAGCCCTCCTCCATCCTCGCCGCCTGCCTTCGTTGTAGATGCACCGCCGGTGGTCGGACTAGACTACCACGCGCCATCGCTGCCCTTTTTCCATCTTTATTCCCCATGCCTGTTCCATCTTGATTTCTGAATCCAGACAGTCTCACTCTCACCTCCGCCCAGTTTATGATTTGAGCCACTGGTTGGCCGTTGCCGTCCCGACACGGGAGGACAGCCTACCTCCCGGTAGTCCGCAATGTCACGCCTCCGACCCAGCGCTTCCTCCAGCTCCGTCCTTGTAAGCGCCAACCAGCTGCTGAAGGAATTCAAGGACCATCTGGGCTCCGGGACTCTCTGGCGGAGCTCGCGCGCCAACTGTTCGACGAAATGCTGCTTCAACCTGACCAGGTATCCGAGCGCGCGCTCAACGGCTTATTTGACACCCTCGCGCGTGCGCCACCCTCCTTCGCCTGCCCGGATGGCCCTGCCCTGGCCATCGCTCTCTTCAGACGAATGACCGGAGCACCGCAGGCCCGCTACCACACCTACGGCATAGTAATTGAATGCTGCCACAAGGCTCGCCGCCCAGACCTAGGGCCAGCCTTCTTTGGCTGCCTCATCAAGACAGGCATCACGGCGGACATCATTACCTTCAGCAACCTATTCAAATGCCTCTGTGACATGAAGCGGACAGAGGAGGCTCTGGACGTGCTGCTCCACAGGATGCCCGACAACCTGCCTGATGTCAAGTCCTACTCCATAATTCTCAAGAGCTTCTGCAAAGAAGGGAGGAGCCAACGTGCGCTTGACCTGCTACGTATTATGGCCGAAAAAGGAGCTCACCACTCCCCCGACGTGGTATCATACAACTTGGTAATCGATGGCTTCTTTAAGGAGGGTGAAGTACGCAAAGCATGTCATCTATACCATGAGATGATACAACAAAGAGTTGTACCTGATGTTGTCACGTATAGCTCCATTATCCATGCGCTGTGCAAAGCAGGAGCAATGGACAAGGCAGAGGTGATCCTTCGACAAATGCTTGTTAATGGTGTCCAGCCAGATACTGTGACATATACCAGCCTGATCCAAGGATATTCCACTTTGGGCCAGTCGAAAGAGGTCGTTAGGTTGTTGAGAGAAATGAGAAATCAAGGTGCTATACCAAACGTTGGTACCTGCAACTCTCTCATGAAATACTTTTGTGAGCATGGAAGAGTCAAGGAAGCTGCAGAAATATTTCATTCCATGGCTTTGAACGGCCGAAAGCGTAATGTCATCTCATACTCTATTATGCTCCATGGGTAAAGAAGGATCCCTTAATGACATGATTGATCTCTGTGAGCTGATGGCAGGAGACGGAGTTGTACCCGATCTCCATGTTTACCATATTTTAATTGATGCATTTGCTAAGCGCGGAAGGATGGATGGTGCTATGCTATTCTTCGAAGACATGTTGGAGCATGGAGTGAACCCTAATGAAGTCATATATTCAACTGTCATAGCTGCGTTCTGCAGAATGGGCAGGATGGTTGATGCTATGGATAAATTCAATGAGATGATTGGCATGGGAGTACCACATGACACCACTGTTTACACGTGGATGATTGAGGGTTATCTTAAGCATGGTGATTCTGTGAAAGCCATGGAGTTGATTACACAAATGAAGACCAAGAATATTCGTCATCACCCGCGAAAGGGTAATTGAAGAACACAATTTCTTTGACTTGATTATACGTGCTGGTGAGAGGCTTGATCCAGTTACATGTACTTAAAATGATTGGCGGATATTACTTGGTTGCCAATATGGAGGAAGCATTCAGAGTATTTAATGATATGGGCCTAGTGTTACTACCAACACTTGATAATGGTGTTGTCAAAATAGAAGATCAATGATGGATTGGTTTTATTCAGAGAAATGTTGGGCAAGGGAGTCAAACATACAGCTTATGTACCTAGCATCATAATGGATGGGTTATTCCAGTTTCCAAGATGGTGAATTGTTGCTGCATTATCTGAATTATTGTTGCAGCAAAATGCTTTATAGTGTTTTATGTGGTATTTGAACTGGCACATTGACTCATGGTTAAACTGCTCTGATAATTAAGCAGCTAAATGCCTAAATGACAGTTTGGATTGGTACTTCAGCTTAGCCTTAGATAAAGGTTTCCTGTTGGCATCAAAGTACACTAAGTGACTGCAAATTAATTCAAAGTGCCATCTGATTAGATAAACGATGCAGTAGAACTGACAATATAATATTTTTTGCTGTGCACATGTTAACCCAGTGTTCTTTCTGATTTACATTAGCTTTAGCATTTGCAAAAAAAAAAAGATTTATGTTAGCTTTAGAAAATTAAAAACTAATGTGCCCTTTTTTTTGACATATTATTCAGTTGAGTTGACTTTGAGCCATAAGGAATCCTTGTCGTTGCCTGTGCAATGGATGCTCTCTATACATCACAGGTTTGTAAACATTATCTCACCAAAGGATCTCATTTGGCCAAGTTTGTTCCCTTACATCTCCCTTGATGTGCTACAAAGGATTGAATTTCTTACTCTGGTACTCACTAATATACAGAGATAAAACACCTGTTTGCCATACTTGGTGAAAATGGCAGAAGGATGGATTACCATGTTTGAAAACAATGTTACTCCCCCTGCTTTTCTCCTTATGCAATCACATGTGTGACCTTGGTTCAGATTACCTTTAGCATTTGTTTGAGTTCTGAACATTCTAATGCCTGTGATTGATGCAGAGTTCTTGAACAATCAATACTAAACTACTAAAATTCACCTGCTTGTAAGTTGTAACCCAGACTAGCAGGTTGTTAGCTAAAAGCAGTACAAATAATCAAATGCAACTCTGAAGGGAACGCACCAGATCAATATCAATTCCAGTTATCCATTATTTTGCCATGTTTACCAGTAATTCAAGTACTCACTTTATAGCTGGCACAGAGAATGGTGCCAGAGAACGCAAGTTGAAGACCAGTTACGATATGCATCTGGGAATGGGAATAGAATGAGAAATCTTTGTTTTATTGTCTACATACCTCACCCCTATTAGTTGTATATACAATACAGATTGTCCTTCGTCCATTATGCCTCCAAAAGATGGAGATTTTTACAAACATGGATAATATTTCCAAAGTCTGGGTGAGGCCACCAAATGCATACATCTAACAGTTATCTGGGTATTATTCAGCGAGGCTCAGTTCATAGATAATGTCTCCATGAAGGATTATTCTGTCACTACTCTCCAAAACATAATATGGCGATCAGAGGTTCAGAGCTATATATATTGCCAAATCTGCAGTGTACTAAATAAATAAATTAAGAAAAAAGGCATCTCTTGAGACTGAAAACCAGTGTTATATTCATGTGCTTATAACTGTTTTGGCATCTCTGCTCGAGGAAGTTTATGGTTGTATGCTTGTTTTGTCTCCTTAGAACATTATGAAGTTCTCATCGCTCAGCCGTCACCATTATAACTGCTTGCCTTTCTCTTCTTTCTGGAGCTCATTTGAGTACAGTTTCATGTCTAGGATTAGTTCTTGGTATCTTTGTTTTCCAACTGATTCGTGTACCCATCCTATGCTATTTAGTTCTGGTAGACAACAAATTCTTATTGATGAACAATACACTCTTTAGTTCTGCTAACAATATGGTTGTTGTGCAGGAGTTACAAGTGTCCGACGTCTTCAACACATTTAGTTTATTTGTAAATCGAGTAACTAGATTTGGAAGTAATTAACAAGCGTGCTATGCCTGTTGCATCCATTCATTTGTTTTCTGTACTTCTTACTCCTGTTGATTCCAGCTTCTTCCATGTTTCCTGTTCGAATGTAATTTTTTTCCTTCAGGATCGAAAGTAACCCTTTTATGCCAGTCTCTTGATTGATTTGTGTTGTGCCGATGCAAGATGGCGACCTCTCGCCGCATGCATTCGGCGGCAGCAGCCAGTATTTGTTCAAGCTCTACACCTCCTGGAGTTAGTTGCGGTGCCCTGGACTTAGCCTAGATCGATCTGGGCAGTAGTATTTTTCAGATCAGGTTTTGGAGCTTCTCCAAGACTTCTGATTCCTAGACATAAGAGTAGAAAATATGGTCTCGTCATTCTGGCTGGCTGCAACACAGTTTTTTTTTTTTTTGATGATGAAGAGGTTAGAACTAATGGACTTATTTGGTTAGATGTTGTATTACTCGAGTTCTCCATTGTTTTACACATGTATTTCAGTTTAATCAAGTACTTTTTTTTGCAGCAAACGTTTTGAGTAATTTTTTAGGGTCTTGAGTATCCTAATTTAATATCTAAATAAGAGAAAAAAGGATTAATTATTAGTGAGAATTAAAGAAACTGAAAGGGCTTGAAACTGGTGGATATTTTTTTTGTTAATGCAAAACTATTTATCCTTTATTGCATTTAATTAGTGTTGCAGCCACCCTTCTATATATAGAAACAGGCTAATACGTATTGGTATAAGACACATTCAGAACCTGCAGATCAAACCACACTTCAGGTTGAGTTGTACATGTATATCCATATGTTCAGATAATGGATGTCATGCTTTTGAAAGTTTAGTACCCTTCTATATATAGAAACAGGCTAATACGTATTGGTAAGTTTTGTTAGGTCCTTCTAATTTTTCAGAAACTTGGCTTCGCTTCATGAGCTCACGTAGAAATATGTGTGCTTGAAACATTAGTGTTGTGGATACTGAAACATTGAATATTATATCTGTGTGCCATGCTACATCTGCTCCCAAAGTCTAGTACATACACTACGCATAGGACAAGCAGGAAACACATAACAGATTGTCGTTTCAAAAAAGTAGAAGACCCGTTTGCCAATTGTTTTCATTTATACGCATAAAAATCACTAACTTAATATATCAGATTCGTCAGTTATAGAGTAAGGTTTGCTTAGGCTCCGTCTCTTTTTCTTGACATGGATTATTCTGTACTCGCCCTAGGATCATGTAATCTGGTAGCCATGTTTGCATATCACATTTGACCGTTCAAAAAAAAATCACATTTGCATGCGACACATGACTATTTCAGTTTTGCTAAGCTTTGCACATTATTTTCTTGCAACTTGAGAACCCGTAATGCCAATGAAGCATGAGGTTTTTGTAGGCATATGCATGCTTGAGCATATAGTAGCATTTATATTTAGTCCATTGGGTCAACTTCATGTCCAAAATTTGTGTTCCACCATATTAGAAGGCATTAATTGTTGTATTATCTAGCTTTAGCGTTTGGTGTGTTCCATGTGCAATGGGTATGAAACTCTGATCAATAAGCCAGTGGCCACATTTAGGATTGTGCTTTGGATGGTTCCGATGCCTAACCAACTAAATCATTATTTTTATATTCTAGAGTATTGTGACCTACTCCTTCGAGCCTTTAAAGGTGCTTGATTCTAGGCAAACCAATAGGGTTCTTGTAGCGTCCTACTTTTTGATAAAAGTAGCAGAACTTTGTTAAGTGCTACCCCCGATCACTGATAGCACCACATCACAAAATATAGTAATCATTGCAAATAGTATCATTTATTACATCGCAGATCCAGATACGCAAGTCTTTAAACCTTACAAAAATTGCTTAGCCACTTGGACTAGCTTAAATAACAGAGTTTGACACATAGTAACACTAACACAACAGAAATAAATTGCAATGAGCTTTCATCTTCAGCAAGTGCCACAGGCAGACATGTTGGAATGTAGACTCGAGATCCCTACCAACTACTCCTCCTCCGAATAACTTGCACATTTGAATATACAACCCAAATGAAAGGAGTCAGTACAATGACGTACTGGTAAATGACACATATTTGATGGTTGTTGTGAAAAGACTATACTACATGATACTTGGCTTGTGGATCTTTTGGGCTAATTTGCATAAAGCCAGTTTTATCCTATATTTGCCAAAACAAAACATTTTAAAACATTTTAGATTTTCCTTTAAGGTCAAGATAACCCCTAGGTCACCACCACATACCATGGTTTTCACTGCCAGGTATGTAGCCCCGGGTAGTCACTTAACAAAACTAGGAAAATCCCTCAAGTTACTACAATACCATGGTTTTCACTGCCAGGTATATAGCCCGAGGCATTCCCTTTCTCTAACAAGTTTTATTATTCCAAAAAGGTGATGAGATTCTTCCGTACATTCCATGTCTAGAGACTCAAGTTGTCCATAACCGGAGACACGGCTAATCGATTAGTTTTACACCCTACAGGGGTTGTGCACTTTTACCTTAAGACTCATTCTACCCAGAGATAAGAATGAGATGAGACCTTTCAGAAGGAGTGATCAACCATACTAGCATGACCCGTTCCCAAATACCACCTCATGTCATACTACAAGTTGAACCCTCACATCATACTCAATCAAGAAAGAGCCCATAATGTCATAAGGTTGCACTGAAGGTACACTATACACGGAAGACATAGTAATCTCTTTGTTCCTGGGTGGCAAACCAAAAGTAAACTAACTCAGGTCACTTACCACATACCATGGTTTTCACTGCCATGATATGTGGCCCCAAGCAGCCACTCAACACACCCAAAGCCACACCAATCCACCCAGGTATTTCATTAAGATTGTAGTTTTTTTAGAAAAATTCATCAACATAGCATGGCATCATTTTCCAAAGTAATTTGCAATCCTAGCAGGTGGGGTTTAAAGGATGGCTACACACTACTAGGTTCTAAGCATTTTACAAACTCCTTTGAAAATCAACCTATCATGCATACTACTGGAAAACACTACTGCAGTAGTAAAAATAGGAAGAAGAATGTGTGTCACTTGCCTTGGCAATAACCAGCACACTCACAACAATCACAATTGTAGCTCAGCTCCTCTTCATAATCTAAACAATAAATATACAAAGACATAAACACATAGCTCCACAATAGCAATCATAGACAAGTATGCATGCATACAAATGACCTTTTAGTTTCACACAACTTATGTTGTGTGAAAATGTTGCAATTATGGTTCTCAGATGATAGGTTTTAGTAAAACAAAACCACTGCAAGTGGAATTAATCAAAAAGCAATGTTAGATTTTTAATTATTAACAAAACAGTGATCTGCAAGAAATTAACTATACCAAGTTTGTGCATGTTTCAAACGTTGAGATTTTTTATTCTAAAACAATCTACAAGTCCAGAGCAATCTAATGACTAAAAAAATAAAGGATTTGGACTTGCAGAACAAAATATCTAAATTAAATAGCACAAAATAGGGTTTAAATCAATCTGAGATTAGATCCAGATTTGATAAAATAAACTTGGAAAATAAACTACACTAACGGATTCTACACTTCCTAAGCTTTCCAGAGACATAAAATTTGCTCAAAACGGAGTTGTAGAACTTTTTCTATGATTTTTGCAAGTTTGCAGCAATTTAAAACAATTTAAATCAAATTTGAATCGGGGCTAGCCAGGGGCTCGACACGTGGTGCAATCCTATTGGTGCGTACCGGTTCGGCCAGATTATGTGGTGACCCAGCATACCACTGCATGTTGTAGTATGCAAGTTGTTGACATAACACTCGTGAAGTACCATTTCACAAATATTACATCCCTCAGAGTGGTACAACAGAAACATAGCGGTCTTTTATTCAAGCACTTAATATTACAAGCCAAAGTCTTACAAAGGACTCCAGTTCCTCCTCGGTCCAAAGAGGAACACTAGAAGATTCTACCCTAGTATTACAAAGCTTGACTAATACAGAAAGTAGTAGACTAAACATGATATCCTACTTAAGTCACTTTATTCTATAGGGTTCGGTGTGACTTAAGTTACTATACTAAGTGACTAGTTG
This sequence comes from Dactylis glomerata, assembly GCA_007115705.1. NCBI lineage: Eukaryota > Viridiplantae > Streptophyta > Magnoliopsida > Poales > Poaceae > Dactylis > Dactylis glomerata. The sequence goes on along the minus strand of QXEO01000905.1, from coordinate 757,297 downwards.
TCGGTCTCCTCCTCGGTTCCTTCGCTGATACCATAGGTGATGGTGTAGTCCACGCCTTCGACTCCATCGGTAAGGTCCGACTCCTTGTAGTAGACTTCTTCGATGTCTTCAGAGGCTCCTTCAATCTCCTCAGTCTGCCCATCCGAGTCTAAGCAAGGGTTAAGAGGGAGTGGGGTGAGTAACGAGCGTTACCCAGCAAGTTCATTTAACAACATAGAGGTGTTTGATGCACTAGCTACGACCGTAGACTCAAAAGTCTTAGGTCAAATGCAGTTTTTTTTATAATTATTTCTTCAAAGATTGTTTTTATTCAAAAGAACTATGTTCGCCAGTCTCCACAGGTTGATTAGAGCTTCGATGGGCTCCTTTCCTGCCGCGTTCGTAGCTCCTTCCCGGAACAGGGAGTATCTTGATACTTTCATACACTCTGCAGAGGTGGTCACTTGTACCCATAAGAGATCAATGCTTTGCTGCACAACCGGGCGTACTTTCCCGTCCATACTTCTTTTGTATGGGGCCCAGTCATGTGATCCAAGCCAATCACTGTCCTCCTCCGCGACCCCGCATACCCACCCTTTTGTAGTTCCAACCTCAAAAACAATCCTCGCCGGCCGTCTACGCATTGTGGTAGGTCCGACCTCGATTGATACAATCCACGCCGGTCTCCTACCCCAAGGTAGTTCCGACCTCGATTTAACTTACCCACGCCGGTCTACTACACTTTGGTAGACTTCCGACCTCGGCAGATATACCCCACGCCTGTCTATTTCGACCTCGGGCTTCCCTCGTTGGTCTCCTACAATCCATCATAGACCACAGTACCATGGAATCATTAAAGGGATTCCACCCTCATGTTGTCGGGGGGATGACCCCCGGTAGGGTCAAGAGACTAGAAAGATATGAGGTAAGTGGTTGACTTTGTAATGGTTGACCAAGATTGGGCCTGGCCGGCATATAGGAGTATCAGCCAGGCCGGCATATAAGCCATATTCCGGCTAGTGTTCAGGAATGTCGGCATAGCCGAGATATATCTGTAGTGTGCCGGCATATATATAAATATGCCGGCCTAACCAAGTTGGTATGTTATGCAGGAACAGGGTGGTCCGGCATATAGGTCCGGGATATGGCTAACGGCTATGTCCGGGATACAGAAGTCAACTAAAGGGTCACATCCCTATAATCAAGGAAAGAACCTTCCAAGTATGGAGCAGGATCATGATGATAGGATGCACAGTGGTGGTCTAACAACCATCACTGTGCCAAAGTACAGTCCTTACCTCATAGTGGTAAGGTCACAGTCGAAGCAAGTACAAGGTACATCGATGCTGAGTCCCATCGAGAGCAATCAGGGGCAAAGTCAAGGGTGGCAGCCATCGTCACCTTGTCCTATTTGGACTGTAGCCAGTGTCATGTGCATGTATATGACCGTTGTAACCCTGGCCACCACTATATAAGGTGGCATAGGGAGCCCTAGCGAAGGGTTGGTCACTCCATAGTCTCTCAATTCATAGTTCATCTTCCTCCTCTCACAGAGAGCTTGGAAGCACCATTGTTGTACACTCCATCGATCCATTTATATAGACAGTAGTGCAGGAGTAGGGGTGTTATCTCCTTACGAGAGCCCCGAACCTGGGTAGATCGCGTGTTCTTCTCTGTCGTGCTTCTTAGTACGCTTCCCTCTCCCGAATCCTCCAGCACCTAGTTCAGCCCCCATTTAAGCCATCCCATGGCATATGTCGTTTCACCACGACGACATTTGGCGCCCACCGTGGGGCAGATCGATGTGCTGGGCGAAGTCATCATTCGGACGGGATCTGTGATAGCATCGTCGGGAGTGCGCGTGGTCTCTGGCCTCGTCCAGAGGCTAGGCTCGCTTAGCTTCATCTCCGACAATGCCGGTTTTCTTGGTGGCCGGCCGTTCCCCAGGGACGGCCGGATCATGTCTTTCGGTTCCCATGAGGTGTACGTGGGGACTGAGAGTGTTTGCATGTATCCGGAGCAAGTGCTGGTCACGGCGGATCCTTCGTCGCATCTGCTGGCTCACGCTGGGTGTAGCGCTCGCCCAGTAGAGTCGGCGGAGGTGATGATGGCCGGCACTGCCGTGCCGCCGGCAGGTGGCGCCGGCAAAGGAGCAGCTGCTGCAGATGTTCCTCCGGAGAAGGAGAAGGCAAAGAGAACAGCGCGTCCGCCGCTGGAGAGGGCAGAGAACCTGCCCGGCACTTCTGGCATGCCGGCTAGAGGCCAGCTCCTCATCCCCATCATCAACCGGCTTCTAGAGCCAGTGCAGTCCGGCGAAGATCCGGAGCAAGCGAAGGAAGTCCTGGAGGGGACGCGTCAGGCCCTTGTCGACGAGGCCCTGGCCATGCAGCAGGAGTGGGAACGGTTCAACCGGCAACTCCATGAGTATGAGGCTACCCAAGGTTTTACTCCTGTGGTAACCCGGCCTAGCCGGATAGAGGAAGTTAGAACTAGAGGTAGAGATCTAAACAATGAATTGGGTAAGGATAGTAGAGCTAAAACTCATAGCGCAACTAGTACTGTGCCTAAGGCAATTTATAGCTCGCCAGTAAAAAACCTTAGAGCAGCTGCAGAAGTAGCTAAGGAACTATCTAGTTTATCCGGCGAAGCACTGCGTGAGCAGCAAGCCCGGCTTAACCAACTTTTGTCTAAAGCTAGCAAGCAGCAGGAGGCCTTTAAGAGGGCAAATCCAGGTGCCAGCGCATCTCAGTATATTGCGTCGGTGGGAGGTGCCGGCGCGAGGTCGAGGGGCCAAGCCTCATCCCCGCATCCAAGTGCCCGGCGTGCCTGAAGTGTAACCTCTGGCCACCGGGACAAGCAGATCCAGGTGTATGATCCGGCAATCGCCGGAAAGAAGGCGCTAACGCAGGGAAATGCCGGCCAAGGTGACCGGAATGTCGGCAACAAGAGTGCTGGCCAGAATCCTCCGGCCGGGAAAGGAGCACGCTCGGCTGGTGGTGGCCGGAATAAAAACATATCCCGGCATCAGCAGCAGGGCACCGGATATGTGGTGCAGCATCAAGGAGGAGGTCAGCCGAGACATCAGGAAGATGATGGGAATTCCACCCTTGCGAGGACGGGATATCAGCAACCTCAGCAACAGCAGTATCAGCAAAATCAGCAATATGAGCAATACCAGCAGGACCAGCCGGCGCAGCAGCAAAACATGATTCTGGGCCCAATTGCCTCCCGGCTAGGACCTCGGTCCCTGGCCCCAGATGATGCGTGCTTCAAGCTGGACAGAATTTACCAAACAGAGTTGGTGGAGAGACAAGGAGCTCCGGGTCCTATGTGTTTTGGGCCCCGGATTATGGGTGAGCCGGCACCTTACTGCTTTCAGCTCGCGCGTGGAGCGAGAACATATAACGGCAGTACAAAACCGGAAGATTGGTTGGAGGACTACTCCACTGCAGTGAACATTGCCGAAGGAAACCTTCGGTGGGCGGTGCATTATGTACCGCAGATGCTTGAAGGTCCAGCCAGGATATGGCTGAACAATCTACCGGCCGGAAGTATCAACGGTTGGGTAGACTTTGAAGAGCAGTTTGTGTCCAACTTCACCAGAACATACAAGAGACCCAACCGCCCGCAGCAGCTAGCTAACTGCCGGCAAGGAGATTACGAGACAGACCGTGACTACCTCATTAGGTGGTGCACGTTGCGCAATTCCTGCGAAGGAGTTGTGGAGCAGCAGGCCATCATGTGATTTGCTCAGGGGTGCCGACATGGCACCATGTTGTGGCAGAAGCTTCAGAGGGATATGCCGGCCACGTTGGCCGAAACAATCAAGATTGCAGATAGTTATGCATTGGGAGATCCATTGCAGCCCACACTTGCCTCACAAGGTTAGGGGCAAAGCCAGAGGAACAACAACAATGCCGGGGGATCTGGGCAGTTCTATCGCCCTGATAACCGGAACAAGAGGAGAGATGACATGTCGGATTATCGGTATGGCTCGTCCCAAGTGGCGGCCGTAGAGGAAGAGCAAGCAGGCGCTGGTAGTAGCCAGCGTCCGAAATATGAGGGCTATCAGCAGCCTCAGCAGCAACAGCAGCCACCACAGCAGCAAGCGCAGCCGTGGCAAAAAAGAATGTCTGGATTAATAAGAATGTCGGCGCTGGCCAGAAGAAGCAGTGGCCGAAGTATACAGTGGGTTTGGCCATGGACAAGCCCTGTGTGTTCCACACATTTCAGCCGGGTAAGCCGGCGAATCATTTGACCAGAAACTGTTCATGGCTAGACGACATATTGGCGGGTCGTGCAGGTCCCTTCGGGCTAGCTAGGCCACCTGTCCCGACAGCTCCATCGCCATTGACAGGTGCAAATATAGTTGCAGTCCCGCCCAGGCCGGCTAATCCCGGAAATCAGAGTAACGCCGGAAATGCCAGCGCAAATTAAGTTGATCAGAGTTATAACCCAGAGTTTTATACTGGCGGCCCTGCAGCGGGCCGGAATGAGTACAAGGAGCATGAACAGAGCTACATGGTCTTTGAGACCGAAAGAACTGACAAGCAGAGTTTGTATCGGCGGAGTTTGGAGGTGAACGTTGTTATGTCGGCAGTGCCGAAGTTGATGTACTGGTCTGACCAGGCCATTGGCTGGGACAGGGCGGATCATCCCAAGATCATGCCAAACCCCGGAGGATATGCGCTGGTGATGGATCCGACATTTGTTGGGCCAGCAAACAATGTGAGGTTCAGCAAGGTCCTCATTGATAATGGGAGCAGCATCAACATCATGTACCGGGATACGATGTAGAAGCTGGGCATCAAGGAGAATATGCTGGAGCCAAGCAAGATGACATTCCACGGCATTGTGCCGAGACTTTCATGTGCGCCGATGGGCAAAATCCGGATAGATGTCATGTTTGGCAACCGGGATAACTGCAGGGTGGAGAACCTCATGTTCGAGGTGGTAGATCTGGATAGTCCTTACCATGCATTGCTGGGTAGGCCGGCATTGGCAAAATTCATGGCTTCCACGCATGTGGCATATATGAAGATGAAGATGCCGGGGCCCAGAGGAGTGATTACCATCATTGGTGATTACAAGCGCTCGATGGCGTGTGCCACGGCCGGATCTAATCTGGTCGAGACTCTGATCATAGCAGAAGAAAAGAAGAGGCTCAAGCGAGCAGTGGAGATTGCTGAAACGGTCATGGCCGGCAAATCTATGCCGGGTATAGCAAACCCAAATGGTACCACTTCCTTTCAAGTGGCAAAAGAGGTCAAGAAAGTGGCTCTGGATGAGCTTTTCCCAGAGCGCCATGCCCTCATCGGCGCTGGCTTGGACCCAAAATAGGAAAGCGAGCTCACCAGCTTCCTCCATGAGAATCGGGATATCTTTGCATGGTCAACTTCAGACCTGCAAGGTGTGCCGAGGGAATTGGCTGAGCACGCACTGCATGTGAGGCCGGATGCTAAACCGGTGAAGCAGCCGCTCCGACGGTTTGCAGATGATAGAAGGAAAGTAATTTGGGAGGAAGTAGCCAGGCCCCTAGCTGCCGGCTTTATCATGGAAGTATTGCATCCGGATTGGCTATCTAATCCGGTCATGGTGGAGAAGAAAAAGGATGAGCCCACCATAGTCAAGATATGGCGGATGTGTGTTGATTACACAAACCTGAATAAGGCATGTCCTAAAGATCCATTCTTGCTCCCTCGGATTGATCAAGTGATTGATTCCACACCCGGATGTGAACTGTTATCATTTGTAGATGCCTATTCTGGTTTCCACCAGATCCCTTTGTATGAGCCGGATCAAATAAAAATATCCTTTATTACCCCGTATGGGGCTTATTGCTATCGCACTATGCCGTTCGGTTTGAGAAATGCCGGCGCTACTTACCAGAGGTGCATGCAGAAGTGTTTGCATGATCAGATAGATAAAAATGTGCAGGTATATGTCGACGATGTCGTCATAAAAACCAAGGAAAGCCAGACTCTCATAGATGATATCCGAGAAACTTTTGCCAATCTGAGGAGGTTCCAGATGAAGTTAAATCCGGCAAAGTGCACCTTCGGTGTGCCGGCAGGCAAGTTACTTGGTTTCCTTGTTTCCAGCCGGGGTATCGAAGTAAATCCCGGCAAAATCCGTGCTATAGAGAAAATGAAGCCGCCGACAGATCTGAAGGAAGTTCAGAAGTTCACTGGATGCCTCGCATCCCTGAGCTGTTTCATAAGCCGGCTGGGAGAGAAAGCTTTGCCGTTATATCAACTGATGAAGAAGTCCGACACATTTGTCTGGACAACGCAAGCAGATGCAGCTTTCAAGGAATTGAAGCACATGCTGTCAATAGCACCGGTGTTGGCATCTCCAATGCCGAAGGAGCCGATGTTGCTCTATATAGCGGCGACCAATAGAGTTGTCAGTGCAGTGGTGGTGGTAGAGCGAGAGGAAGGAGGCAAAACCGTGCAGCGGCCGGTATATTATCTGAGTGAAGTCCTTTCCACCTCGAAGCAAAACTACCCTCTGAACGGATCGTATGGGCACCTAGAGGGGGGGGGGGTGAATAGGTGCTACTCAAATTTTAGTTCGTTTTCAATTTAGGCTTGACACAAAGGTAAATTCTCTAGATATGCAACTAAGGTGAATTTACCTATATGTCAACTAGCAAGCTAAACAAGATACAATATATAAAGGCAATAAAGGATAGAGGTAACCGAGAGTGGAGCACGCGGAGACACGGATGTAATTCCCGTAGTTCCTTCCTTTTTAGGGGAAGTACGTCTACGTTGGAGGGGTGTGGTTGCCACAAAGGCCTAACCAACGCCACAAAGGCTCACCCTATTCTCCGGTGCAAGCTTCCGCCACAAAGGCCTAGCTCACTTTCCACTAAGGGATTCCTCAAGGCGGAACCGGCCTTTACAATCTTGGGGCACGCATCCACAACCTAATTGGAGGCTCCCAAGCACAACACAATGCTGTCAAACAACAAGTAGCAATATATCAAATACACAAACAAGGTCTTGGGACACAAGGGAACCCAAGACACAAGGGCCCTCAAGCAAATGAGAGGGGAAATCAAATCGCTTCGGTGAGGATGTAGAAGATGGTCTTCTCCTTCGATTCTCCAAAGATCAAGAGCTTTGGTGGGTTGAGGGAGGAGATCTAGTTGAATTGGTGGCTCAACAATGGTGGTGTTCTTCAATTTGGTCGAGCTGCCCGTTGGAGAAGAAGAGGGGGGTATTTATACCCCCCCAAAATATCTGACCGTTGCCAGCCAGGAAGTCCGGCTATAGCCGGAGATAAGTCCGGCTATAGCCGGCCTGAAATATCTGGCCCAGCCGGAAATAGCCGGACAAATAGCCGGTTGAGTCCAGAGGCGCGGGGCCTCTCTCGAAAACGAGCAGTCCGGCTATAGCCGGTCTGGGGACCGGCTAAAGCCGGCCTTCCTAGCCAACATTTATCTGAAACTTCTCCCAGAGCTGATTTTCACCATTTCCTCCATAATTTCCTTTGGGCAATATTAAATATCAAGTATAATATAGGAAACCCAATATCTTGTGCTAGAACATAATAAAATCCTGCAAAGCATAATCACACATTAATAGATAATGTATTGTTAACAAACGCCAAAATCAATTAGGCGGGAAATGCTCTTTCAATCTCCCCCTTTTTGGTGTTTGATGACAATACATAATTTTGCATGTTTCAAACTATATAAAATATAGACGGAGCTCCCCCTTGCTATGTGCCTTATTTTAAATTTGTATTTGAATACAAAGACACATCAACAATAAGAACTCCCCCTAGATTTTATAATGTGATCCATATATGCACAAGATATATATCATAATTCAATAGCACATAATCAACAAACATATAATATGACAAGATATAGCAAGTAGGATTAATAACGATATAACGATAAACATAAGTTCTACTACACAATAAGCATATAGTTCAACACATAGTAGATAACGATAAGTTCAACCATGGGACACAAGCAAGCACACGATATAAGAGCTTGTGACCCAACCAAATCCAAATGGAAAACCTCAAATCCAAATGGAAACACATGCAAATGGGACTTTCTCCCCCTTTGGCATCAAGACGCCAAAAAGGGAGACCACAACATGAGATCACTCATCAACATCATCAAAGTCCTCATCATCCTCATCATCTTCTTGGTCATCGTCTTCTTCCTCTTCATCATCATCACCATCTTCTTCCTCATCTTCTTCATCAACGGCTTCCTTGCCCTTGGAGGTGACTTCGGCTAACTCCTTCCAATCAAAGGTTGATCCTTCATTCCACTTGCCAAAAGAAAAAGTGTCCTCGGATTGATCTTGCTCTTGGGACTCTTCTTCATGGCTAGCACCTTTGCCCTTCTCCACAGCCCTCAAACGAGTATCCAACTCCCTTTGCTTCTTGGAAATGTGCTTGCGGTCCACATAGTCCTTGTATTGAGTGTGACGCACATCATTGTTCATGCAAAACAAAGCCCTTTGCCACCACTTGAGCTTCTTCATCTCTTGAGCCATTCCACCACTTGGTGGATCCGCATTCTTCCTCCTAGAACCGGTAGCATAGATGTTGCCACCCAACACATCACTCGAAGAGGGATAAGCACTTGACGTGCTAGACACCAAATGAGCGGTCTTCTTGTAGAGCTTGTTGGGCTTGTGCACTTCCAACTCTTCATCAAGCAAATCTTCCTCAATCTCAAAGTCTCCCTCAATGCCTCTGTCAATGATGAGCCTCATGATGAATGGAGCATAAGGAGGGATCTTCCTATCAAGCATAGCAATCTTCATCTCCATGAAGATGAAGTACATCACATCGAGCTCCATCCCTTCACAATCTCTTCCGGCCTCGAAGACAAGCCGGGCATGGTGGAGCAAATGCACAAGACCACCTCTGATAGAATCATTGTTGCCCCCACTTGGAGCAATGTTGGCACGGAATATCCGAAGCAGAATATCATAGAGGGGAAGGAGATTTGCAGTCTCTCCCGCTTTGCCCCCTGGACCATACAAGCACTGGATCTTCCCTTTGTTGTACTCTGTGGTATCAAGATGCAAGCGGGCACCTCTAGGTCGATGAATACCATCAAACCTATAGCCCAAAAGCTTCCCAAAACGAGACATGGTCGAGTACTTCCTCACCTCACCTGACATCCAAGTGAAACCAACTTCATCCCGAGTATCAAACTCCAAAGTGGCAAAGAACTGCTGAATCAGACGAGGATTGTAGTTTTGCTTGAAGACCATCAACTTGTGCAACCCTAGCTTCTCGGTGACCCAAAGAGCATCGGCAAAGTACTCATCCCTGGACAACGATGCAATGTTGGTGACCTTCATGGGGCACACCTTTGTGCTCATGGTCTCATAAATCTGCTCAAATATCCTCTGATGCTCTGACCGGTAGAAAGACCCACTGTCAATGTCCCTAGGCATGATGTAGAATTTCTGCTCACGGAACTCCCGGTACTCTTGCTTGGACAGCTTCTTGAGATCACCAATGTTGGCAAACAGAGATCTCTTCTTCCGCTCTTCCAACCGCTTCTTCTTCATAGCAGCTGTCACACGAGCATCTTGATGCTCTTGACGGCGGGCAAGCGAGGGATCAACATATCTTGACCGCTTGGGTCGAGAACCACCTGCACACAGCACATAGGTAGAAAGCATGTAGGATAAGCATGCATGCCAGAAGAACAACGACAATAGCCCAGAACGAAAACATGGAGCAAAGTGGTGATCTACACCGGCTATTTCCGGCCTGGCACCGGCTTTAGCCGGTCTGACCGGCTTTAGCCGGCCTGACACCGGCTATAGTCGGACCAGATGAACTGTGCGAAGAAATCATGGGTTGGCCACCATACTACTCCAATGCTTTCGATCTACACTAATCCCAGCAAGGCAAATGAACCAAAGACTCCCAATGTACCAAGAACTACCCACGAATCGCTAACCCTAACCCTAGAGAGCACCTAGGGAGAGAGAGAGAGGAGGGATGGGTACCCTGGTCCATGGGAGAGGCACCGGAGAGGAGTGGCCGGCCGGAGAGGGGGCTCCGACGGCCGGAGCGACGAGGAACGGCGGCGGCGGCGGTCTAGGACGAGGAGGCGGCTAGAGAGGATAGAGCATGGGGGAAAGTGAGGATACCCCTCACCCCACAGCCCTAAAGGAGGAAAAAGCCGGGCCCCTCGCAGAGGCCGGCTTTAGCCGGTGTAGGGACCGGCTATAGCCGCCCCACCGGCTATTTCCGGACAAAGTCCGGCAATAGCCGGCCTAGATTGCCAAAAACAGGAAAGCTGGGATTTGAAGTTCTGGACATGCAAAAGAAAGATGCTATGGCTTTAGATAAGTGGGCTTAGGATAGAAGACATGCATGGAGTGGTTCTCGGCACTTGGCATTGCAAAACACAAGAAATCTTTGGAAAAACCAATGCTAGTGCCTTCCCATTTCAAAGATAGAGACAATGACAAAAAAGCTCAATAAAACTCAAATAAGATTTGCAAGGAATCAACTCTTCGAAAAGAAGAGGTCGGTGGCCGAGGCCACCATGTATGAGTGTCATGGCATTGGACCGCGAAGATATATCTTGGGTCCATAACCAATACTCGTCATTGAAGCTCATATATCACAAAAATGATAGAAAGAGAACAATTTAGTCACTATTGGCATTATGGGGGGAGGGATATCCCAATTAATTAGGACCGCACTCCCCCTATCTCCATGCCCACACCTAAACCAAACAAGTATTGAAGAATAGGTGTATTTGCAAGATGCTCAAGCCACACTCTTTGAATCAATGATATTTAGCTTATTCCTCAAATATCCAAATCTTGTTTCATCAAGGGGTTTCGTGAAAATGTCGGCAAGTTGATCCTTGGTGCTTACATATGCAAGCTCAATATCACCACGGGCAACATGATCTCTAATAAAATGATTCCGGATCTCAATATGCTTGGTTCTTGAATGTTGCACCGGATTATATGCTATCTTGATAGCACTCTCATTGTCACATAAAAGAGGCACTTTGTCACAATTGACACCATATTCCTTTAAAGTTTGCCTCATCCATAACAATTGAGTGCATCCACTTGCGGCGGCAATATATTCGGCTTCGGCGGTGGAGAGAGATATACAATTTTGCTTCTTAGAAGACCAACACACCAAAGACCTACCAAGAAATTGGCAAGCTCCGGAGGTTGATTTCCTATCATCCTTGTCACCGGCCCAATCCGAATCCGTGAAGCCACAAAGAGAGAAATCCGAGCCTTTGGGATACCAAAGCCCATAAGTTGGGGTATGAACCAAATATCGAAAGATTCTCTTAACCGCCATAAGGTGGCTTTCTTTAGGAGCGGCTTGATACCTTGCACACACACCTACACTCAACACAATATCGGGTCTAGATGCGCAAAGGTAAAGCAAAGAACCGATCATAGAACGGTATACCTTTTGATCCACATCTTTACCATTGGGATCAAGCTCAAGATGACATTTTGTGGCCATTGGTGTGGCGGCCCCATTTAGTTCCTTCATCTTGAACCTCTTGAGCATGTCTTGGACATATTTGGCTTGATAAATAAAAGTCCCTTCTTTCAATTGCTTGATTTCAAAACCAAGAAAGAACTTCATTTCGCCCATCATAGACATCTCGAACCTATCGGTCATAAGCTTTGAAAATTCATCATTAAAAGCTTTGTTAGTAGAGCCAAAGATAATATCATCAACATATAGTTGGCATACGAAAAGCTCCCCATTGACCCTCTTAGTAAAAAGAGTAGGATCGATTTGCCCAACTTCAAACCCACGGTCTACCAACAACTCCCTAAGGTGCTCATACCACGCACGTGGGGCTTGTTTAAGGCCATAGAGTGCCTTATGGAGTTTGTAGACATTGTTAGGAAAGTTGAGATCCTCAAACCCCGGGGGTTGCTTAACATACACTTCCTCTTTCAATGGACCATTAAGAAATGCACTCTTAACATCCATTTGTTGCAACTTAAAATTATGATGAGTGGCATAAGCAAGAAGGATACGGATGGACTCAAGACGAGCCACGGGAGCATAAGTCTCTCCAAAGTCAATGCCTTCAACTTGAGAGAAACCTTGAGCAACCAATCTTGCCTTGTTCCTCACAACAATTCCATGCTCATCTTGCTTGTTCTTGAATATCCACTTTGTGCCAATCACATTGCGGCACTCCTTTGGCTTCTCTACTAACACCCATACATTATTGCGCTTGAAGTTGTTGAGTTCTTCATGCATAGCATCCAACCAATCCGGATCTTCAAGTGCTTCAAATACTTTCTTGGGTTCAACCATGGAGATATAAGCATGATGAGAGCTAAATTGTGCCAATTGACGCCGGGTTGACACTTTGCTTCTTAAATCTCCAATAACCCTCTCAAGGGTATGACCTTTAAGCTCCAAATCCCTTTCAACTCTTCTCTTGCGACGGGCTTCGATCTCCTCATTTGACCTTGGAGGAGTCACTTGATCATCTTGATCATTTTGGTCCCCGTCTTGACCATCAAATTGACCTTGATCATCATTATCTTCATGAGTAGGTTGATCTTGGTCTTGTGAAGAATTGGGGGCGGTTGAGATAACCGGAGAGGATGGTGGTGCCCCTTCTTCTTCATGAAGGTCCTTGTCTTGTTCTTCGGTTGGTGCATTAGTTGCTTCCTTGGGAGGGGCTTGTTGAGCTTGTGAAGATGAAGGCTCCACTTGAGTAGAGCATAGTCCTTCCCGGTCGGCCACAAGGTGTCCCTCAATGGGGCGGAAAAATCCCACGCCCATTCTTCCTATGGCTTCTCGAGGTATTTCATCATCTACATCACAAGAAACAACATCTCGCCCTCCTTGGGAGCCGTCATTCTCTTCGAATACCACACTACAAGATTCTTCAACACGTCCGGTGGACTTGTTGAAGACTCTATAAGTGTGGGATTCGGCACCATAACCAACAAAAATACCTTCTATTGCTTTTGGATCAAATTTACCTAAACGAACTCCTTTTCTTTTAAAGAAACACTTACACCCAAAAACCCGGTAGTAGGAGATGTTGGGCTTGCTTCCGGTGAGTATTTCATATGGAGTCTTGTTTAGGCCTTTGCGGAGGAAGAGCCAGTTTGAAGAGTGACAAGCCGTAGAGATAGCTTCGGCCCAAAAGTTGTATGGAGACTTAAACTCCGCCAACATAGACCTAGCCATATCCATAAGAGTCCGGTTCTTCCTTTCGGCTACACCATTTTGTTGAGGGGTATATGCAGCGGAATATTGATGACGAATCCCCTCATCACTAAGAAATCCATTTAAGGTGTAGTTCTTGAACTCCGAGCCATTGTCACTTCTTATTGCCAAAATAGTTTGCCCATGTTGACGTTCAACTTCCTTGGCAAAGTCGATGACGGTTTGTTGAGTCTCACTCTTATGCTTGAAGAAGTAAACCCAAGTATATCTTGAATAGTCATCAACAATCACCAAACAATATTTCTTCCCACCAAGACTTGCATGAGAGGGAGGACCAAAAAGATCCACATGAAGGAGCTCCAAGATCCTCTTGGAAGAAATGATAGTCTTGCTTGGGTGGGGAGAATCATGCATTTTTCCTAGAACGCAAGCCCTGCAAACACGATCTTTGGCAAAAGAAACATTCTCTTTTAGTCCGAGTATGTGGCCACCCTTGTGAAGGCTTTGCAAAGTTCTCATATTGACATGGGCTAGTCGGCGATGCCAAAGCCAACCCACATCGGCCTTTCCAAATAAACACATTGCACTTGTAGTGGTTTTCCCCAAAAAGTCCACCACATACAAGTTATTTTCAATGTGTCCAACGAAAGCGACCTTTAGAGACTTGCTCCACAAGAGTACCACAATATCATTATCAATGAAGACGGCAAAGCCCATCTTACCAAGTGCACGAACTGAAAGTAAATTATAACCTAGGGTCTCAACAAGCATGACGTCCACAAGGGAAATATCCGGTGCGACCACCACCTTGCCAAGACCCAATACCTCGGATTGTGACATGTCTCCATAAGTGACGGTTATATGATTGTCATTTGGTCTCATCTCCGTCATAATCTTCTTGCTTCCGGTCATATGACTTGTGCATCCACTATCAAGCACCCATTTTGATCCACCGGAAGCATAGTCCTACAAGAGATCATTGCTTGGTTTTAGGTCCCCATTTTTCAATGGGTCCTCTTTTGTTAGCAACAAGGGTCTTTGGAACCCAAATAGACCAAGCAACATAACCATCATTTGGGCCAACATATTTTGCATAAACATCACCATAATAATCACGAAATAAAACATAGTGAGGGTTAGCAATTCCCGCATGATCATCATGAGTGGCTTTGCCACCCACAATAGGATCCTTCTTTGCTTGTGCGGGCTTGGCCTTCTTTTTCTTGTTGTTCTTCTTCTTCTTTGAGACATAGCCAATCCCCGTTTTATCACCAAATGCCTTTTGCTTACTCAAAAGGTCATTCAAGTTTTTCTCACCTATGGGAATGGAGGACTTGGCAAGCTCATCTTTCAACCTAGCATTTTCTTCAATGACATTTGCATGATCACAAGTAGAAGTAGAAGAACTAGGCACATTATTCTTAGTCAATTGAATTTGAAGTTGTTCATGTGACTTGGTAAGAATAGAGTGTTCACTTTTCAAGGCCTTGTGAGCCTTGTCAAGATCTTCTAAATCCTTAACAAGTATATCATGACCAACACCAAATTCAACCTTTTCCTTTTTAAGCATTTTTACTTTAGCACGAGCATGGTCACGCTCTTTAGTGAGTTTGGAAACAACTTCATTATTAGATTCCTCAATGGAATCGAGCTTCTCTTCAAGAGTTGCTCGTTCCTCTTGCTCTTCTTCAAGAGACTCAGGTTAGTGAGGCAATATCTTGAGCATATTCTCTTTCAAGCCTCATTTGTTCATCTAGTTTTTCAAGAGTTTTACCATATTGGCTCAATAGACGTTCAAAGTGAATCTTATGAACACCATCTACACTAGACACATAATCATCAAAAGCAACAATTTCTTCCTTTACTCTAAGACTAGCAAGATCATTCAAGGAAGCATCATTTGTCTTAGAGGAAGAGAAAGATGTGGGTGATACCTCGGAAGACTTGGCCATAAGGCACTTGACGTTCTTGACAAGAGAGTCCTCATTGGGGGATTCAAAGAGTGATGTGGAGGAAGTTGAGGTGGTTGCCATTGCGGCCATCTCACTAGTTGTAGTTTCTTCTTCTTCACTCTCACTTGCGGAGTACTCTTCTTGAGTCAAGAACACAAACTTTGGTTGTTTCTTCTTTGGTCCACCCTTCTTCACAAATGGCTTTTTGGATGGTGACTTGGTCTTGCTTTTGAAGATGAGCTTTCCACCATGGTCTTCTCTCTTCTCATAAGGGCACTCGGCAACAAAGTGAAATCTATCATTGCAATTGTAGCAAGTCCTCACCCTTTGACCATTGTTGTCATTCCTTTGATAGCCACTTGACTTGCTTCTTCTTTGATTGTCTTCTTTAGCCTTGTGTGGATCAACCCAAAAGGTTTTTCCATAGAAGGCCATGTGCTCATTGTACTCATGCCTTATGTCCTCGGGACACATCTCTAGTCTTGCTTCAATATTCGCTTGAAGAGGAACCTCTTTCTCAACCACACTTGCTTTCAATGCAAGATTAGAGCTTCTTTGCATTCCTATGGCACGGGCATGGGCATCTTCCGCATTTTGTGCGGAAACCTTGTAGGCTTGAATCTCTTGCATCACTTGATTGGAGGTCATCTCATTGAAGTTGTGCTTTCCTTGAACACTCTTCACATCCGCGGGCTCATATGGAGTGAGAGCAAGAATGTACTTCATCTTGATCCACTCATCATCAATATGGTGAGCACCGAGGTTCTTGAAGGTGGTTGCAATAGCCTTGAGTCTTCTATACATCTCTTGATGATCCTCACCATCCATCATGAAGGAACCCTCCGCTTGATTTGAGAAGGCAATATATCTTGTTTTCTTCATGCTCTCGTTGCCAACAAAGACGTTGGAGAGTCCTTGCCAAGCTTCTTTGGCGGTAGAGAAGTGTTGGATGTGAGGCAAGTCCTTGGATCCCACGGCGACTTGAATCATGTGAAGAGCGGTAGCATTTAGTTGGCTATCGACCGTCTCTCTTCTTGTCATGTTGTGGGGATCCACGGCCTTGAATCCTTCCTCAACGATCCTCCAAAGCTCGATGCAAGAACTGCGCATATGAGAGATCATTTGATATTGCCATTGACCAAAGTTTAATGCATCAAGCTTAGGCGGATCACCTCTATGGTTAATATGAGGATGAGGAACCGGCGGGTCGGGTGAATACCAATGCGGGTATTCACCTTTCCCGTCGGCCTTGGTGGAAGACTTAGCATCGCCATTTTTGTCGGCACCCTCCTCATCTATCCCCACATTCTCCACTTGTGGAGTAGCGGGTTTTTCCGGAGGTGGAGAAGCATTAGCAGTTTTAGCTTGCATGAGTTGCGCCATCATTTCACGCAACTCACTTATTTGAGATGTCATGTAAGCCATGGATGATTCCAAAGATTTGAACTCACCCATGGAAACTTGACCCGAGCCCTCACTAGGTGATGTTTCCATACTCTTAGGCGGTTAAGCCCGAAATAAGAGCCGAGGCTCTGATACCAATTGAACGGATCGTATGGGCACCTAGAGGGGGGGGGGTGAATAGGTGCTACTCAAATTTTAGTTCTTTTTCAATTTAGGCTTGACACAAAGGTAAATTCTCTAGATATGCAACTAAGGTGAATTTACCTATATGTCAACTAGCAAGCTAAACAAGATACAATATATAAAGGCAATAAAGGATAGAGGTAACCGAGAGTGGAGCACGCGGAGACACGGATGTAATTCCCGTAGTTCCTTCCTTTTTAGGGGAAGTACGTCTACGTTGGAGGGGTGTGGTTGCCACAAAGGCCTAACCAACGCCACAAAGGCTCACCCTATTCTCCGGTGCAAGCTTCCGCCACAAAGGCCTAGCTCACTTTCCACTAAGGGATTCCTCAAGGCGGAACCGGCCTTTACAATCTTGGGGCACGCATCCACAACCTAATTGGAGGCTCCCAAGCACAACACAATGCTGTCAAACAACAAGTAGCAATATATCAAATACACAAACAAGGTCTTGGGACACAAGGGAACCCAAGACACAAGGGCCCTCAAGCAAATGAGAGGGGAAATCAAATCGCTTCGGTGAGGATGTAGAAGATGGTCTTCTCCTTCGATTCTCCAAAGATCAAGAGCTTTGGTGGGTTGAGGGAGGAGATCTAGTTGAATTGGTGGCTCAACAATGGTGGTGTTCTTCAATTTGGTCGAGCTGCCCGTTGGAGAAGAAGAGGGGGGTATTTATACCCCCCCCCAAATATCTGACCGTTGCCAGCCAGGAAGTCCGGCTATAGCCAGAGATAAGTCCGGCTAAAGCCGGCCACACCGGCTAAAGCCGGCCTCAGACCGGCTATAGCCGGCCTGAAATATCCGGCCCAGCCGGAAATAGCCAGACAAATAGCCGGTTGAGTCCAGAGGCGCAGGGCCTCTCTCGAAAACGAGCAGTCCGGCTATAGCCGGTCTGGGGACCGGCTAAAGCCGGCCTTCCTGGCCAACATTTATCTGAAACTTCTCCCAGAGCTGATTTTCACCATTTCCTCCATAATTTCCTTTGGGCAATATTAAATATCAAGTATAATATAGGAAACCCAATATCTTGTGCTAGAACATAATAAAATCCTGCAAAGCATAATCACACATTAATAGATAATGTATTGTTAACAAACGCCAAAATCAATTAGGCGGGAAATGCTCTTTCACCCTCATTATCAGAAGATGACATATGGTGTCTATATGGCGGCCAAGAAGCTCAAGCATTACTTCCAGGAGCATCCAATCCGGGTAGTGGCCGAGGCCCCTATCTCGAAGATCATAAGCAACAAAGATGCCAGTGGCCGGATAGCCAAGTGGGCAATAGAGCTTTCACCATATACACCTCAGTATGACAAGAGGGATACAATCAAGTCCCAGGTGTTGGCCGATTTCTTCATTGATTGGGTCGAGATACAGTATGAGCCACCTTTGCCAGATGCATATTATTGGAGAATGCATTTTGATGGGTCCAAGACAATACACGGTTTGGGTGCCGGCATAGTTCTTACTTCACCCAAGAATGACCAGTTGAGATATGTTCTGCAAATCCACTTTGCTGCATCAAACAATGTGGCAGAGTATGAGGCACTTTTGCATGGCCTAAAGGTGTCCAAGGACATAGGCATCCGCCGGATTATGTGTTTCGGTGATTCGGATCTGGTGATCCAGCAGTGCTCCGGCATATAGGATGCGCATGATGCGAACATGGGGTCCTATCGTTTCGTGGTGCAACAGATGAGTGGCTACTTTGAAGGTTGTGAGTTCTGGCATGTCCCCCGGGCTCAAAATGAAGCGGCCGACACATTGTCTAAGTTGGGATCTTCCAGAGAATCAATTCCACCCGGCATTTTGCTGGAGCATCTGAGGAAGCCATCAATCAAGCCCTCACCGGAATCGTCGTCCATGTATGTTCCGCCGAGCCCAGAAGAAGCAGTGCCAATGGAGATAGATGCCGGCGCCAGTTGAGATAACCCGGGGACTGCTCTCTCAATCCCGGGGACTGGGCCGACATACGCGGTGACTATAGTGTTCTGGAGCAGAAGCAAAGGCAAGGGCAAAATGTATCAAGAGGTTGTTTCGGCATACCCGGGGACTACTCCGGCATACCCGGGGACTGATCTCTCAGTCCCGGGGACTTCGCAGCCCATGGAGATCAATTATGTGTCGGTCGAAGTGATGGAGATAGATCATCCAGTGTTCACTGCGAGGGAGGTGCCCTCCTAGGCACGTCCAATCATGGATTTCCTGATAAATGGCCAAGTATCGGTGGATGAAACTGAAGCACGCCGCATTATGAGAAGATCAAAAGCATATACAATCATCAACAAGGAGATATACAAGAGAAGTGCCATGGGTGTACTGCAGAGATGTGTCGAACCTGCTGAAGGCCAGGAGATGCTCCAGGAAATTCATCAGGGGGAGTGTGGTCACCACGCTTCATCCAGAGCTTTAGTGTCGAAAGCATTCCGGCATGGGTTTTACTGGCCAACGGCATTGCAGGAGGCAGAGGATTTGGTCCGGAAGTGCAACGGATGTTAGAGGTATGCCCACCAAATTCATTAGCCGGCATCAGCATTGAAGACTATCCCGTTGACCTGGCCCTTTGCTGTTTGGGGCCTGGACATGGTTGGGGGCATTTAAGCCGGCAAGAGGAAAGATGACTCATATTCTGGTCATGATGGATAAGTTCACTGAGTGGATTGAAGTAAAGCCAATAAGCAAGTGTGATGGCCACACAACAGTGAAGTTCTTGAAGGACATAATCTTGAGATATGGTGTTCCTCATAGCATCATCACTGACAATGGGTCAAATTTTGCCCAGGGGCCATTTGCCAGATATTGTGAGGAGGTGGGAATCCGGCTAGACATTGCGTCGGTCGCTCACCCTTGCACCAATGGCCAGGTAGAAAGGTCAAATGGACTAGTGTTATCCAGCATAAAACCCCGGTTGATAGAGCCACTGGAGAAAACTCCCGGCTGCTAGCTAGATGAATTGCCGGCAGTGCTTTGGAGTCTGAGGACAACTCCAAACCGATCAACAGGCTATACGCCGTTTTTCCTTGTGTATGGGGCAGAAGCAGTCCTTCCAACAGATGTAATACATGATGCACCAAGAGTTGTGCTATATACCGAGGAAGAGGCTAAAGAAGCCAGAGAAGATGATGTTGATTTGCTTGAAGAAGCAAGAGAGATAACACTATCAAGAACTGCAGTATATCAGCAGAACCTCAGATGCTATCATGCGCAGAAGGTGAATCCAAGGAGATTCCAAGAGGGAGATTTAGTGCTCCGGCTAAGGCAAGGCACAGAAGGCCGGCATAAGCTAACTCCTCCATGGGAGGGGCCATTCATTGTGAGCAAAGCATTGCACAATGATGCCTATTATCTTATAGATGTGCAGGCCCCCAAGAAGGACAAGGTGGACAGGTCCGGAGAAGAAACCAAGCGGCCATGGAACATAGCTCTGCTCCGTCCTTTTTACTCCTGAAGCTTAATGTATGTATTTCCATTTTTGCTTTGTGTGCCGGCACTGTATGCCGGCGCAAGACTAGTGAATGAAATGTCGGCATCCCGAGGAGATCGGGCTCTGCCTCCGGTATATATTGTTGTCTATTTTTAGTTTTTGTTTATATGCCGGCTGGCTTGGTTTAAATGTTTCCTATGTCGGCCAAGTAATGTGTCGGCACCGAAGGCCACTCTTCGACTCAGCTGCTGTCCGAAACCTGGCTTCATGGCTACCAAGAGTAGATGCCGGAGATTGTCTACACATGAAAAACGGCTAAGGAAAGATAAAACAAGCGAACCGACATTTATTTTACTGCAAAGTTAAAACTTGAAGTGCTAGATGATTTGAAGTTTAAGTTTCAGAGTTTAAGTACTGTATGTTTAATAAAGTAACCTTGAGACTCATATGTCAAAAGCCGAAAAAGGTAGACAAGTAGCCAAGGTTGTAGAGTTAAGGAAATAGGAAAACAAACTCGGTGACTTAGCCAAAAGATGACCCGACATTAATAAGCAAGCAAACCGAAATAAAACTTGTTCAGGTAGCAAACCAAAGCAAACGAAGTGTATCTTACAACTGCACCCGGCATACCGGGGATCTGATGAAACTTAAAGTTTTTGTGGCAAAGTTTAAGAGGCAGGGGCGAAGGTAGAGCCGTCGGCAGGTGGAGCAGTGGCCATGGAAACGTTGGCCTGTGGTGTGCCGGATCCAGCAGAAGGAATGGCACCATCACCTCCGGCCGGCGCAGGTCCCTAATCCGGAGCTTCAGCGCCGGCATTGCTGGCATCTTCAGTTTCCTCCTCATCTTGGCTAGAGTCAGAGCCTTCAGCATCATCGGCGTCGTCCTTCTTCTCCAGCTCGCAGATGTCCCGGACGAAGACCTCATTGTTGGCATAGTCCACATAGCTGTGGGCCAACTCCTGGCGACGCCGGATAAACTCTGGATCTGTGGTCCATGGAGATCCTTCGCGCACAGAGCGCAAAGTCTCCAGATCAACCTTTTCGTATCAGGATAAGAAGTATGTGAGGGCTTCATCAGCCCCCACCCGTGCGCCGGAGTCCCGCCATTCTCCAATGCGGTCTTTGGATAGCTGCAAGTCATTGCCAAGGTCAAGAGGGTCAGTAGGGGTCTTCTGTCTCGGCCAAAGAGCTTGGTGTGCTTCCTAGGCACCAAGTAAGAGGTCATCAGTATATGCCATCATTGCATTCTTCCGGGCATCCAGGGCAATCAGCTGCTCTGACATGTCCCAGTTGGAAGAGTCAACCAGAACATTCTGGTTCAGCCGATCCACCTGCAGGGCCTTCTCAACATCTTCAGTAGAGGCAGGGAACAAGCCTGAGAGACAAAGAAGATATTAGGAATATGAGTATATGTCGGCATGACTGTTATGCTGGAAAAGTTTGCGATATGTCGGACAATATACGTCGGGCAAGGTAAAAGTGAAAGGATTTGAAGCTTACTGGCGAGATCGGCGTTGAGCCAGGCAATGTCAACTTCCCATTTGGTGGCCTGCTCCTTCAGGTGCTGCAGTTCAGTTTTAGCTCCGGAGGCATCGGCCTCTGAAGTGACAAGCAGCCCCTGGACTTTCTTGAGTTGGCCCTCCCTCTGCTCCTTCTCATCCAGAAGCTCAGCAATCCAGCCCTTCAGTTGCTCTACTTCAGCTTTGTGGGCGGCATCCCTTTCATCCAGCTGTTTAGCCACATCCACTGAGGACACACAGTCCTGGTGGCGAGCCTACAATGCAGCCTTTTCATCTGCAAGGATTTGAAGTTAATAGAATAAGAAAGGATTTGAGGATGGAGAACAGTGATAAAGATTGAAGGATTTGAAGTGCAAAGTGCTTATTTGAAGATTGGCAGAATCCGGCATACCTGTGAGCTCCTTCACCCTCTTGACAAGCTCGGTGACTTGTTCCTCAGCAGTGGCTAAAAAATGTCGGAAAAGGGTTATGTGTCGGCACATCTAGATGTGTTGATAAGAAGAATATTGTGAAGTAAAAGAGGAAAGTAATCCGGCATATAGCGGTATGTCGGCTAGGTTTACCTTTCTTGGTCAGATCCAGGTGAAGTTTGCTATGCTCGTTGGACAACTTCCGATGCTCGCATATGAGATCATGATACATGTCCTGGCGCTCATTGTTCATGCGCTGCAAATATGTTAGGATTTGAAGTATTATGAGGAAAATTTGGCATATCAGAAGATTTGAAAGTTCTACCAAGTTTTTATGTTGAAGATCCGGCACAAGTGCTGTGCACCTGTCCCGGCTCTCGGTGACTAGGATTTGAAGCTCGGATCGAGCTTATATGTCAGACAGGTGGATTTGAAGGTTATATCAAGTTTTTATTTTTGAAGACCCGGCACAGGTGCTACGCACCTATCCCGGCCCTCGGTGACTAGGATTTGAAGCTCGGATCGAGCTTATATGTCGAGCAATTGGAAAATCAGCTAAGTTAAAAAGATATTGGAAAATCCCGAATGTCCATATCCCAGACAGCCGACATTTTCGGGGACTGGGGAGATATGAGATTAAGTACTTACATTGGTGGCATCGGCCAAGCGGTAAAGCCTCTGCTGGATGCTGAAGAGTTCGCTAGCAATGGCAATGGGCTTCGCCGGTATAACATCGGGGTTGCCAGGAGCAGGAGTCCCGACCAGTGATTTCTTCTTGCCGGAACTGGCAGTATCCACAAAGTCAGCGTCGTTCCACTTCATGCAATATTCCTTGAGAGACCTGATGCCTGGTAAATGACCGGCCCGTTGGGAACCCCAAGAGGAAGGTATGATGAATATAGCAGCAAGATTTTCCCTCAGTAAGAAACCAAGGTATGTCGATCAGGAGAGGAAGGAGCCAAACGACTGAAGGTGATGCTTGCTAGCTTGCGATGGCTCAGGACAATTTATAAGGCGCCTCGTCCAAGCTTTGCTTGCTAGCTGCAACGCAGAACCTGCACACAACACAACCAAATACTTTGCTCCCAACTTACGATGAGGTTGTCAATCTCACCGGTTTGCTTGAAACAAAGGGTATGAGCGTATCGAGTGGAAAGTAGTAATAGTATGCGAGTAAAGTAAATAGTGCGAGTAAAGTAAACAGGTGATAGCAATATAAAGGAAATAAGACCGGGGTCCACAGTTCACTAGCGGTGTCTCTCCATAAGATAAAATAATACATGCTAGGTAAACAAATTACAGTTGGGCAATTGATAGAATAAAGACAACGTGCATATGATGAGAGGATCACTATGAGATTTACTCTGGGCATTACAACAAGATACATAGACCGCCATCCAACTGCATCTATGACTAATAATCCACTTGTGGCGAATCAATCCGAGAAATCCATAAGTATTAAGTTGCGAACAACAGATAATTGCATTAAGCAAAGTGTGTAATGTAAACAAAGCATATGCCCTCGAGCATATGAATGTTGTTTTCCCCCTAGTAGCAACAACACACCTATAACCTTAGAGGTTTCTGTCACTCCCCCATATTAAATAGAGGCATGAACCCACTATCGAGCATAAATACCCCCTCTTGGAGTCACTAGCAACTACTCGGCCAAGATAGCTACTAACAACAGAGAGCATGCAAGATCATAAACAACATAGAGATAACATAAGATAAATTTCAGTACATCAACTCAAGCATAACACCAATATTCATCGGATCCCAACAAAACAAACATGTAGAATTACATAACGGTGATCTCAATCATGTAGGGCAGCTCATGAGATCTAAACATGAAGCACATGGTGGAGAAGACAACCATCTAGCTACTGCTATGGACCCATAGTCCAAGGTAGACTACTCACTCATCGCTCCGGAGGCAAGCATGGCGATGAAGAAGACCTCCGGTGGCGATTCCCCTCTCTGGCAGGGTGCCGGGAAGAGCTTCTGGACCCTCCCGATCTCCGGGTCGACGGCGGTGGCGGATCGCGATGTGTTCTGGAAAACTGATCGGGTGTGTAGATTTTTCCCATCGAGGGGTCTTTATAGGCGAAGGGGCATCGTCAGAAGTGGACCGAGGTGGTCTCACACATAGGGGGAACGGCCCAGCCCCTGGCCACGCCGCCCTGGTGTGAGGGCCCCTCGTGGCCCCACTCTGTCTCCTCTTCGGTTCTCTGGAAGCTTCAGTAAAATTCTGGGCGACTGCCTTTGGTTTCGTCCAATTCCGAGAATATTTCCTGTGTAACTTTTCTGAAACACAAAAACAGCAGAAAACAGGGAACTGGCACTGTGGCGACTTGTTAGTAGGTTAGTTCCGGAAAATGCATAAAAGTGCCACGAAGTGTAACGAAACACTAAGCAAATGGTGTAAAAACAAGCATGGAGCATAAAAAATTATGGATACGTTGGAGACGTATCAGCATCCCCAAGCTTAACCCCTGCTCGTCCTCGAGTAGGTAAGTGATAACAAAAGAAATAATTTTTGAGGTGACATGCACCTACACAATCTTGATCATCCATGTAAGCGTTGTGCGCTGGGATCAAAAGAACTTAAAACATGGGCATGAAAGACATAATCTTGATAGAAGAAACTTAGCAACCATGTTATAACATGAAAATGAACACAAACAAAAGATCATGAAAATGAAACAATGAAAGTCAAACGTGTGTTCAAATCATAAGGAAAAATATACAAATGGTTTTCAGCTTGTCCTTTATGGAGAGCAAAACATAAATGCATAGGACACCTTCAAGTTTAAGAGGGCGACTAGATACAAATAATTTGAGAACAAGTGAAACCAACAATATGAATCAATCAATGAAAACTTTGGGACAATGCACATTATACTAAGAATGACAACTATGCTCTCTTAATGGTGCATAAAGATAGAAGGTGGTGACTCAACATAAAAAGTAAAAGAAAGGCCCTTCGCGGAGGGAAGCCGTGATTGCAAGTTTTATAAACCTTCAAAAATTATGGTACTTACCGGCTTTGAGCTCTCATTGCCCCCATCATAAGCATCTTGAATGGTTAAAGTTAATGCGAGAACACTCATGCTGCATATGCTTGACAAATCATAAGTTGAAAACCTCGTGTCCCGTGAATACGAATACCCAAACCTCATGCTACTTTACTTAGAGTCCCAAGCAAGGCTCTTGTCATTGTAAGTATATACGTATCATCGAGAACCGCCAATGGGATACCTCCGTGCCTGATGACATGGAACAAGCCCACATCAAAATGACAGGACAAGCAGACAATGAACACCTCGACATCTCTTTTATTTACCATTTGTATAGCTTTTTATTTTGAGATGCGTCGTCGAATGTCCACTATGGGCATGCTGCAAATTTCCACCATGAATTATGCATGGCTTAGATTGGCAGCCCAGGCATTTCTCTAACACATATACAAACTCCATGATCCCGCAAGATTCCCAATTCATTTCACACCGCGAGTATCCATAAACAAAAGATCACGATATCAACTCAAATAAGAAGTGCAATGTTGAAAGCTTGCCCCATGACGGCATGGTTGGGCTAATCTCCAACTTACAACTTGCAAGCATAACAACTCAACATAAGAGACCACAATGTCAAATTTTTAAGAACGAGAAAAATAAAGTGTACCTTCCAGTTCGTGAGAGCTTTACTGACCAATTTTCGCATAACACTGGTAAGAGTTTAATTTGAAGAGTAGATAAAAGCAAGTCAAATGTACTTTGGAATAGCAAATTGCTAATAGGTATGTATGGTGGACACTTTGGCAAACTTGGTTTTTAGGAGTTGGATGCACGAGTAGAGCTCATACTCAGTACAAGGCGAGGGCTAGCAAAAGACTGGGAGCGACCAACTAAGAGAGCAATAATGGCCATAATCATGCAAAGCGACAAAGCGACATTAAAAGAAGCATAAGATGTCATCAAAAGTCAAAAACTAAATGATCATAGAGGCTATTGGCGACTTTGTAAGAGTCTAACATGTGTGAGCATGCGCCAAGTCAACCCAAATAAAGCATCAAGGAGAAAACCAAAATAATGCTTCCAAACGATAAAAACAACGCATGATTTTTTCAAAGGCTCATTAAGCAATCTCAGTTATTTGAGACAAGTCATGCTACATCAAAAACACTAAGCATACTATCAAAAAGACATCAAGCACGACATACAAAAGCCTAGGCCGCAGTCTACACAAGCTCCTTCTTGTACCACTTTTTTGCATAAAGCTTTTTCTCTTTTCCAACACCATTCAATTTTTTTATAAACACCTCTTTTGATGAAAACCAATAAAGACCAGAGGCAAAAATACACCTTGATGAAAAGATATAACGAGATCTGAACACAAATCAAGGCAAAAATCGAAAACTAAACGCAGTTCTAGAAAAAGAAGAACACTCGATCAAGTCCGTTTTTCACTCTCTCGTTCAATGAGTGTTCTTGGCAAATGAAAAGCAAGGCAACTTCTCCAAAAGAAATTTGTTGGGGTCCAACCATTTATTGCAGCAAACAAAACTAAACTAAACTGAAAACTAAAAACAACTGACGCTCCAAGAAAACGCATAATGCATGAAGCAATAAAAATATAGTGTCTTGAAAGGTGACCTGATTTTTGCCGATGAAGAAGGGGTGCCCCAGGGGCATACCCAAGCTTTGACGCTTGTACTTCTTGGATATTTCTTGGGGTGATGCATGGGAATCCCCAAGCTTGATCTTTTGTCCATTCTTCAACTCATCTCATCACTCTCCGATCCCTACACTTGAAAACTTCCTTCATACAAAACTAAACACAAATCTATTAGAAACATTAGTGTAAGCATAACATAGAATCAACCCTTTTTGCTTCAGGTTTCAACCTAAAACCACCACATATTAAGCATATACTACTGTAGCAACTTCCCCAAAAGTTCTGTGATCGAAAGAACTCAAAAAGCAAGCAATAAAGCGGCAACACAAATATTGGCAGAAATCTATCAAAACAGAACAGCTGACAAAGGTCGAATTTTTGAGGGTTTTCTGTTGCTCAAATCAAAAAGTTTTAAACTAATGAAAGTTTGGATATAACCTGGGGCATATGCACAAGAAATCGCAGGTCCAAAAGATATACAGAGAATTTTCACGAATTTTTACGGTGCAGCATCAAAAACTATTTCAGGACAGCAACATTCCCAAATCTTACCTCACTCAAATTAGAGGCTTCTCTTGGCACAAAAACGAAATAAAAAGGATAAGGAGAGGTCATTACACTAGTAATAACTTCCAAGACTCAAATAAAAGAAAAAGAACTGAATGTAAAAACATTGGGTTATCTCCCAAGAGTGCTTTTCTTTAACGCCTTTGAGCTAGGCGCAGAAAGTTGCGAATCAAGTAACATCAAGTGATGAAGCATTAAGATCAACTGAAGAGGTCTTCTCAATAAGGCATTGTATTTCATCCACATAAGTTTTTGAAGCCCCTTTGTGATCACGCTTTGGTTCACTCAAATCACTAAAAAGATTTTTGGGACATATCCAATCAAAATTATTTTCAAAAGCTTCATACAATCCCAAGAGTTTGCTAGGTATAGGTATCTCGGTTCCCTCATTGTTACTAATAACCTTTATAGGTGAACCAAGCTTATTAAAGTGCTTAAGAACTTTCGTAGCTTCAATGGCAATGTCTCTAAATTCTAAGCGCAAAGTTTCCAAGATAAAAGCTTTCTTTTCAGGATCCTCAATTTCATGAAGCTTAAGGAACATGTGTTGCATATAAGGATTGAGGCTAGCAAACCTAGCTTCCAACATGTGAATTAAATAAGCAGAAGCAACTTCAATACTAGGAGCAAGCTCAACCAAAGACTTTTCCTCAACTTCTTTATGCATGCTAATATGATTAAAGAACTCCTCAATGTTACTTTTTCCAATAATTGAACCACTACCTACTGAGAGGTCCTCCAAAACGTACTTAGGGAACAACATAATGAACTAAAAGTAAAGAAATAACAACTACCAAGGATACTAATTTTTTTTGGGTTTTTGATAAAACGATGCAAGTAAAAATAAAGTAAAGCAAAACAATAAACAAAGTAAAGGATGTGCGTGCGAAAAACTCCCCTCGCAGAAGTCTTCTTCTTCCTCCCCGGCAATGGCGCCAGAAAATATGCTTGATGCCTGGTAAATGACCGGCCCATTGGGAACCCCAAGAGGAAGGTATGATGAATATAGCAGCAAGATTTTCCCTCAGTAAGAAACCAAGGTATGTCGATCAGGAGAGGAAGGAGCCAAACGACTGAAGGTGATGCTTGCTAGCTTGCGACGGCTCAGGACAATTTATAAGGCGCCTCGTCCAAGCTTTGCTTGCTAGCTGCAGCGCGGAACCTGCACACAACACAACCAAATACTTTGCTCCCAACTTACGATAAGGTTATCAATCTCACCGGTTTGCTTGAAACAAAGGGTATGAGCGTATCGAGTGGAAAGTAGTAATAGTATGCGAGTAAATTAAATAGTGCGAGTAAAGTAAACATGTGATAGCAATATAAAGGAAATAAGACTAGGGTCCACAGTTCACTAGCGGTGTCTCTCCATAAGATAAAATAATACATGCTGGGTAAACAAATTACAGTTGGGCAATTGATAGAATAAAGACAACATGCATATGATGAGAGGATCACTATGAGATTTACTCTGGGCATTACAACAAGATACATAGACCGCCATCCAACTGCATCTATGACTAATAATCCACTTGTGGCGAATCAATCCGAGAACTCCACAAGTATTAAGTTGCGAACAACAGATAATTGCATTAAGCAAAGTGTGTAATGTAAACAAAGCATATGCCCTCGAGCATATGAATGTTGTTTCCCCCTAGTAGCAATAGCACATCTACAACCTTAGAGGTTTCTGTCACTCCCCCAGATTAAATAGAGGCATGAACCCACTATCGAGCATAAATACCCCCTCTTGGAGTCACTAGCAACTACTCGACCAAGATAGCTACTAACAACGGAGAGCATGCAAGATCATAAACAACATAGAGATAACATAAGATAAATTTTAGTACATCAACTCAAGCATAACACCAATATTCATCGGATCCCAACAAACCAAACATGTAGAATTACATAACGGTGATCTCAATCATGTAGGGCAGCTCATGAGATCTAAACATGAAGCACATGGTGGAGAAGACAACCATCTAGCTACTGCTATGGACCCATAGTCCAAGGTAGACTACTCACTCATCGCTCCGTAGGCAAGCATGGCGATGAAGAAGACCTCCGGTGGCGATTCCCCTCTCCGGGAGGGTGCCGGGAAGAGCTTCTGGACCCTCCCGATCTTCGGGTCGATGGCGGCGGCGGATCGCGATGTGTTATGGAAAACTGATCGGGTGTTTAGGTTTTTCCCATCGAGGGGTCTTTATAGGCGAAGGGGCATCATCAGAAGTGGACCGAGGTGGTCTCACACATAGGGGGCGCTACCCAGCCCCTGGCCGCACCGCCCTAGTGTGAGGGCCCCTCGTGGCCCCACTCTGTCTCCTCTTCGGTTCTCTGGAAGCTTCGGTAAAATTCTGGGCGACTGGCTTTGGTTTCGTCCAATTCCGAGAATATTTCCTGTGTAACTTTTCTGAAACACAAAAACAGCAGAAAATAGGGAACTGGCACTGTGGCGACTTGTTAGTAGGTTAGTTCCGGAAAATGCATAAAAGTGCCACAAAGTGTAACGAAACACTAAGCAAATGGTGTAAAAACAAGCATGGAGCATCAAAAATTATGGATACGTTGGAGAAGTATCAAGACCCAAGGCTATTATCGCTCTTGGTCCGCAGAGAAACGCGGCCCTCAAGTTCTGGAGTGTGGAAGGAGCTAACCCGGGCCGCCCCCTTGCCTATGTGGAGTGTCATAGCGGAACTAGCAGGTGCGGCCTTGGCAGGTGCAGAAACGGCCTTGGCAGGTGCCGGCGCAGTCTTGACAATCTGCGTCATCTTGAAAGTGCCGGTCTTGGCCGGGGCAGCAGTAGTCTTCTCCGGAGCCGGATTCTTGGGCGCTGGTTTCGCCGGCGTGGCCGGTGTAGCTTGTCCCGGAGAAGCTGATGCCGGATCAGTTCGGACTTCTGGCACTTCGGGGCTCTTTCGCTTGTCTATGCCGGCGCTCTTGTTGCCTGCGCCGGCATTCTCAGCAGTTCTGGCGCCGCTCGCATCAGCACCAGTGTCAGGAGCATCTTGTTGAGCCCCTGTGTCCATGTGGACATCGGGGGTAGAGGTGTCTTGTTCCGGCGGAGGATCGTCCTTTGCCAGGGTAGAAGTCTTTTCGGGCGCAGGCGAAGATGCCCGCGCGGAGAGGTAACGTGGCTGGTAGCTGGGATATCTAGGCGCACAGGAGACGCCGGTTTGTCTGCATGGGGGCTGGCACTGGAGCTATAGGCACGTTCCGGAGCAAGTGGAGCCCTGAGAAAGAAAAGAACAAGTTAGTAAGCAGAAGAAGAGAAATGCCGGAAATAAGGAGAAGGGAATAAATTTACCCCGAGGCAACATGCCTCTGCTTCTTGGGCAAGGGCACGCCGATGTTTTGCCTCTTCATTGTCTGAGCTGGTTCAGGCTGGGGCTTAACTCCATGTTTCCGGCTGACACGTGCGCCGGTGGAGGGAGGTCCCTGGTTCAGAGGGGCGGCATCTACGACTTCCTCGTCCGGGATAACTGAGGACGGCATTGTAGGAAGAGCATAAGCAAGGGGTGTTGGATAGATAAACATCCGGCAATCCTCATTAGAATCATCGTCACTCCAGTCTTGAATCGAATGCCGGGAAGAGGAAGCCTTACCCACGGCAGAAGCGACGCGGGTGTTCTTGGGCATCTTATCTTCGTGATCTGGATCTTCAGGATCCAGAACGGTGCGGTCTGCAGTGATCTTAATCCGGGAATTCTCTATGTCCTGGAAGCTGAATTTCTGCAAGAGAGAAAGCAAGTTGATAAAAAACCAGAGATATACCGGCAATAAGGATGTGTCGGATCAAGCATAAGTGTATCAGCAAAATAAGCATGTCGGATCAAGCACGGATATATCGGCTAAGTAAATATGTCGGAATAAGAGCGAAAGTGTCGGCTAAAGGGGTCTACCGTCGGGGCGGGGCGATCCCGGCTGTATGGCTCGAGCCCCCAAGCAAAGACAGTCTGTGAGGTCTTGCAGATATCTTTCACCCGCCGCAGAATGTCGGCGGGGCCCAGTTCATCTGTGGAGTGTCGAGTGGGGTCCATAGCCCCGCTCATCTGGCAGATCTTGTGAGACCGGCGCTGAAGAGGAGAAACTCACCGGCTAATGAAGCAGGCGATGATATCCTTCGGCGTCAGGCCGACATCGCGGAGGTCGTCCTTAACCCGTTGGAGAGTGTTAACTGCCCCCACTGTGTTCTTAGGGTTATAGGTCCAATTCTTCATCTCATTGGGAGGAATGTCAACATATGCCGGCAGGTTGAGCAGGTCAACTTTTGTAGTGTTCTTCACATAAAAATAGCTCTTCTGCCATTTCTTGCATGACTCAAGCAGTTCGATCTTCGGAAAGTCAGAGCCTTTCCGAGACATAATGGTGGCAGCGCCATATTGGGTCATGGGGCGGTCCTTCTTCTCCTTAGCGGTTTCCGGCGGATCATCTTTGTCCCGAGGCTCCTGGGCACTTTGCTTGCGTAGCTGGAAGTATTTAGCCCACCCTTGGACGAAGGGCTCTATGCCGGCGTAGCCCTCGCAAAAGGCAGCAAAGGCCGACAAAATCATAATAGCGTTGGCTGACAAATGGTGAGGTTGGAGATCATAGTGGTCCAGGAAATCCCGGAAGAAGTCACTGTCCGGAAGAGCGAATCCTCGCTCAAAGTGTGAGTTGAAGACCACCCTCTCGTTAGGCTCAGGTGCCGGCACAGTTTCGCCAGCAGGCAGCCGGCATGATACACCAGCCGGTACACGTCGGGTGGTGGTTATCCAGGATATGTCAGCCGGGGTCACCTCAGACCCCTCCCAGCCGGAACGTCCCTGAGGTTGGGCCGGATTATCCTCTTCCGGCGCAGAGGTGGCCGTCATACTGGAGGAAGCCATTGAGATGGCCGGGATAGGGCGTGAGAGCCAGAGTCCCATACTGTTAGATCCTAGCATAGGTAGGTAAAAGGGGGAATGTTAGTCGCTCCGGCAAACAGATCTCACACAAGTTAGTAGGAAAGTCAGATCTACTGTCGCAGTTAAATCAAAAGTAATGCAGGGAAAATTCATACACGAAGAACATCTATGAACTTGCAGAGAAGATGAACCGCAATGCTAATAGAATCAATCGGAGCCTATGCTAAACAACTATAGGAGATTCAAGCCAGGAAGGTTACCACTATGAAGTTACAGAGAAGCATAAGAGAATGAGAAGAGGAAGAACTCACCGGAGCTAGCACGGCGGTGGCGGAGCAACGGTGAGCTTGCAGTGAAGAGGCAATCTCCTCGAGCAATGCACTGGTGAGGAAGAAGAGTGGCGGCGGTGTTGAAGAAGACGTCGAGGTGCGGTGAGTACCGGCGCCGGCGGGAGAGGAAACAACGGCGGCGCGAGTTCTCTGTGCGTTGGTCCGGCGGAGGAGCGCTCGAGGTGGAGAGCCAGAGGAAGAAGAAGAAGTGAGGGGTAAAAAGGGTTAAGTTACCCTGCTCCCCTATTTGTACCCGAGGGGTAGAGATCGTGGGCACGGTGGTAGTGTTCCACTACGGCGACAGTTACTGAGCACGGGTGCCATGTGTGGGCACGACGTGGGACGGCGGTTCGAATAACTGTGCCACTAGGCAAGTTATGACAGTAATGGCAGGCAATGATCACACTGTGAACTGTCACTTGATGTGACCGTTTGCAGTAGCAGAGCAGTTACAAGTTTTGAGGTAGAATGTCGGACTTAGTTTCTCGAGGAAGATTCAGCTAAGTGCCGGCAAGACCAAACTGAGAATATGACCCGTCCGAAATACCTTTGGGACCGGCCGGAATAACTTTTAAGGAGGGAAGAGGTGTCGGCATATAGGCAGCGGGCCGGCATATATGTTAATTGCCGGCATGTAATCAAGAGCTGGGATATCATAAGAAGAGAAGCTATGTTGAACCTGCCAAGGCCCCTCAGTTGAAACTGGGGGACCTCGACAGCTTCGGGGACTAGTGTCGGGGGGATGACCCCCGGTAGGGTCAAGAGACTGGAAAGATATGAGGTAAGTGGTTGACTTTGTAATGGTTGACCAAGATTGGGCCTGGCTGGCATATAGGAGTATCGACCAGGCCAGCATATAAGCCGTATTCCGGCTAGTGTTCAGGAATGTCGGCATAGCCGGGATATATCTGTAGTGTGCCTGCATATATATAAATATGCTGGCCTAACCAAGTTGGTATGTTATGCAGGAACAGGGGAGGCCGGATTACCCGACCTTGGGTCGTTGGTCCGGCATATAGGTCCGGGATATGGCTAACGGCAATGTCCGGGATACAGAAGTCAACTAAAGGGTCACATCCCTATAATCAAGGAAAGAACCTTCCAAGTATGGAGCAGGATCATGATGACAGGATGCACAGTGGTGGTCTAACAACCATCACTGTGCCAAAGTACAGTCCTTACCTCACAGTGGTAAGGTCACAGTCGAAGCAAGTGCAAGGTACAGAGATGCTGAGTCCCATCGAGAGCAATCAGGGGCAAAGTCAAGGGTGGCAGCCATCATCACCTTGTCCTATTTGGACTGTAGCCAGTGTCATGTGCATGTATATGACCGTTGTAACCCTGGCCACCACTATATAAGGTGGCACAGGGAGCCCTAGCCAAGGGTTGGTCACTCCTTAGTCTCTCAGTTCATAGTTCATCTTCCTCCTCTCACAGAGAGCTTGGAAGCACCATTGTTGTACACTCCATCGATCCATTTATACAGACACTAGTGCAGG
The DNA here is from genome assembly GCA_007115705.1 of Dactylis glomerata. Classification (NCBI taxonomy): domain Eukaryota; kingdom Viridiplantae; phylum Streptophyta; class Magnoliopsida; order Poales; family Poaceae; genus Dactylis; species Dactylis glomerata. The sequence continues at coordinate 723,270 of QXEO01000905.1, read as the reverse complement.
AGTACGGGTGTTATCTCCTTACGAGAGCCCCGAACCTAGGTAGATCGGGTGTTCTTCTCTGTCATGCTTCTTAGTACGCTTCCCTCTCCCGAATCCTCCAGCACCTAGTTCGGCCCCCATTTAAGCCATCCCATGGCATATATTGTTTCACCACAACGACACATGTTGCTCCCAGCAGGAGGCCAACAACTATGGTACGCGCATCCGTTGATATCCAGAAGGAAGTCGGTACAGCTGACTTTCCCGTCCCATTCCAGATCTTATGGTTGACCGTTGTTTACGGCGCTAGAATCACTGACGACATTGGTTATTAATTCCTAGGTGAACTTTCCAGTTGCAGTGGGACCTCCACCAATACCCATACCATGGTCCCACTGCCCACCATCCTAGGATAACAACCACCGTGGTTGCTAACCACTAATCAACTTGATTAAGAAAACAGAACTTTGTTTTTAATGCAGTAGTAGTACCACTGGTATATTTGCAAGTAATTTGCTAAAAATAAACAATAGATATGAGCAAGAGTGAACTTGCCTGCAAACTGCAAGGTAGTGCAGTTGGATTTGTTGAAGTGACCCGGGACCTCGGGTTCTGGAAAATAGCATCATTGTCCGATAAGGGCAATGGTTAAAAGATTCAAATAATGCATGTCTTTACGTGTGTGTGTTCCCCTTATACCCCCCAGAAGTGTTCTATTTATTTCCTAGAATTTATATATTCCTTTTATGATTTTAAGGAATATATAGGTTATCAATATCTTCATTCAAGAATAATACTCAAATATTCTTGAATGGAGTTTAACTTTGATAATGAGTTCTATGGCTAATCAAATTCTTTTAGATATTTCACACTTTTATTATAGAAAAGTATTTTTGAAATCCCCCTTTCTTTTAAATAATATTTATTTTTATAGGGTGATTTAGTAAAAGGTGTATATACCCTAGTTATGGATTTACCAGAGTATATGTTATATTAAATTCATTCATGAATTCCAAGGATAAATTCTTGAATGGATTTATTTTAATTTGCAATTTCTATTTTCTTCTTTATAACATTTCTAGAAGTTTTTATTTTTTTAAAAAGAAACCCCATGGCTTTATTATGAACAAAACCTCTTTTATTTCTAAAATCACTTATTAATGTGATGGAAAAGCTCAAAAATTATTTAGGATTATTTTTATAAAGTTAAAATTATTTTTCTGCCATTTATTGGGTGTGAAAAGGTTTTTTTCCAAAAATCTCTAATTTCCTAAGTATTTTCTCTATTTTTAAATCTGGTTAAAAACCTCTCAATCTCTCCCGCCAGGCCTGGCCCACCTGTCGGGCCTGGCCCACCTATCGGCGCCGGCCTACCTGGTCGAGCCCGACCAGGTCACTCTCCCCTCGCTCACCTCTTCCTCCTCTCTCACCTGAGCCCTGGCGATTGCGTCGCCCCGCCGCCGCCGCGCTCGATTCCGACGAGCTCTGCCGGAGTCCGCCGCCGAGATGGGTCGTAATCGATAGATCTCGCGATGGCGCTCCTGCTTGTCCGAGAGATCTAATCGATTACCCCTGGTGCTCTCGTCTCTGTCGCCTCCTGTGCTCTGGATCTCGGCCATGGTGACCTCGAGCTTGATCTCGAGCCGCTTGGCCTTCACCTCGGCGAGACCTGGTGCCTGCCTGGGAGATAAACTTGTGAGTTTTCTCCCAGCACTTATGTGTGCTGTGATTTAATAATAACCTGCTGCTAAAGAGTAGCTTGTTCTTCTGGATAACTCTGATTTCCTGCTTCTTGTGGCAAGCCTGCTCCTTGATACGTCTCCAACGTATCTATAATTTTTGATGCTCCATGCTTGTTTTTACACCATTTGCCTACTGTTTTGTTACACTTCGTGGCACTTTTATGCATTTTCCGGAACTAACCTATTAACAAGTCGCCACAGTGCCAGTTCCCTGTTTTCTGCTGTTTTTGTGTTTCAGAAGTGATACACAGGAAATATTCTCGGAATTGGACGAAACAAGTTCCTGAAGTCTTATTTTGTCCGGGAGCTTCCAGTTATCCGAAGAGAAGAAGGAGAGGGGCCACAGGCCGCCCTCACGCAGGGCTAGCGTGGCCCAGCTCCTGGCCGCGCCGCCCTAGTGTGAGGAGGCCTGGGGCCACCTCTGACATCGCCCCTTCGCCTATAAAGACCCCCCGATGGGAAAAACCTAAGGACCCAATCAATTTTCCAGAACACATCGCGATCCGCCGCCGCCGTCGACCCGAAGATCGGGAGGGTCCAGAAGCTCTTCCCGGCACCCTGCCGGAGAGGGGAATCGCCACCGGAGGTCTTCTTCACCGCCATGCTTGCCTCCGGAGCGATGAGTGAGTAGTCTACCTTGGACTATGGGTCCATAGCAGTAGCTAGATGGTTGTCTTCTCCACCATGTGCTTCATGTTTAGATCTCATGAGCTGCCCTACATGATTGAGATCACCGTTATGTAATTCTACATGTTTGGTTTGTTGGGATCCGATGAATATTGGTGTTATGATTGAGTTGCTGTACTGAATATTATCTTTTGTTATCTCTATGTTGTTTATGATCTTGCATGCTCTCCGTTGTTAGTAGCTATCTTGGCCGAGTAGTTGCTAGTGACTCCAAGAGGGGGTATTTATGCTCGATAGTGGGTTCATGCCTCTATTTAACCTGGGGGAGTGACAGAAACCTCTAAGGTTGTAGATGTGCTATTGCTACTAGGGGGAAACAACATTCATATGCTCAAGGGCATATGCTTTGTTTACATTACACGCTTTGCTTAATGCAATTATCTGTTGTTCGCAACTTAATACTTGTGGAGTTCTCGGATTGATTCGCCACAAGTGGATTATTAGTCATAGATGCAGTTGGATGGCGGTCTATGTATTTTGTTGTAATGCCCAGAGTAAATCTCATAGTGATCACTACAACAGGACAGAGCTTTCGTAACACAATGATGTAACACATACTAAAATATGTTACAAGCGAAATTAGAGTAACACATCATTTGTGTTCTACTTACGGATAGTAACACAAACTATATAAGATCCAAAATTGTGTTACAGATATACCAATTCAGTAACATATAATTATGTGTTCGCCGCTATGTGTTACAAGTATATTGACAAAGTAACATATAAATATATGTTCGTAGAAATGTGTTACATACTTTAGTATGAGTAACACATAACCATGTGTGCTTGTCCATAGTGTTACAAGCTCTATTATAGCGGGAAATAGAAAAACAATATAAATTGTATGTCTATATCACCATTATCTTACACATAGCGCCCACTTGTCAACATGATATTTTTTAATGAAAATAATAAATTAATTATTTTGGCAAATACTGTTCCATTTTGGTAAATATTAAACTATTTTCGACAGAGTTTTGATAAATATCACAAAAATCTGCCATGGGCTGGCAGATCTTGGTCTCACGTCAACACGGGTCATGACCCGGGGCATTTAAAAAATATTGGCCCAGGGCCTTCAAAAAATATTATGCACACGGAGAGTCGAATATGGCCTGGGTGTAGAAAATTAAGCCCATTCATATTTTTTAGTTAACCTCATAGACCCTAGACTACTCAGTAAACCGACTACAAAGCAGCCCAGACGATAGTTAGTATTTTTTTGAGGGCCACTCGATAGTTAGTAAAAAGTTTGGCAGAGATTAATCATAGTCACTTCGACCATTTCTGTCATTTTAATGCATTTCAGTAATTATATTTTGCTAGAGAATTAAATGCTATAGATGGACACAAATTATTTCAGACAACAATAAGCTTGTAAAATTGGCCCAATCGTCGGCCAATAGTGGCTCCGCCCATGGAAGCCTTTAATAAAAACTAATTTAGCATTTTAAATGAACTTACATTATGGTAGCTGTGGGGCTTTTGCCTCACAGTCCTCAGTTTTTTTTTAAAAAAACTTACATTATGGTAATATAATTCTTTAACGAATAGTATAGTCTATCTATTCATTAACAAATTATATATCTATTTCCAAAGGAATTCTGTCATACATGAAGCATACTATGAAAGATTGATGCGCAAATACTGAAATCCACTATAATCTAGGAAAAAAGTAGGCCGCTAAAAATCTACAGACCGCTGTTGTATCCCATTGGTAAGCTAAATGATTACAAGATAAATCACACCCATAAAATCACATATGCTCCTTGAGTTCAGCTCCTGCTCCGTAGTCAAGCTCCCCCTCGCAGCCCAGGAACCTTATCACGCATGCCCTCGCAGCGATCGCGCTGCTCAATGCTCTCCTCGAGTCGCTCCTCCTCCATGGTGCGCCGCCGCACGGCCTCGTCTCCGACGCCGAGGAATGTCTGCTTCAGCGAGCTATGCATGTGCTTCTAGTTCAGGAGAGGGCACCGACTGACGCAAACTGCACATTCAGGATGGTTAACAGTAGTACTCAGATTACACATTCAGTGAACTGCACAATTGCTCAAATTAACACTGGAAATTGACAGTTTAAATGGGAGTTTGACAGTGAACCATTCGCATTAGAGTACGCACACATAACAGAAACTGATATATAGAATAGTCTAACCACCATTAGAGAGTAAGAATACCATAAAAGTAGTGGAATAATGGGAAGCTGGTGTTTTTGCTGAAAATTAGAGTAACATAAGTGTATATTGCTGTCAGTGCACAAATACAGTGGCAATTTCTAATTTCTAAACCCCCAACAATTTCTAATTTTTTCAAGTGGACGTGCCATCTGCAATCAAATGTTTTTCCTATTTTCCAAAACTCATCCAAAATTTATACTTGTACCATTCAAAGAGGACCATAGGTTGAACCCAGATCAACTGGCAAGGGCAACATGCCTAACACAAGAGACAGGAGCTTTACCACACTCTAGAAATATGTACAATTATTATTCATAAGAAATACCACGCATCACTGTTTTTAAGCAAAAGCGCCAAATATGTACATGAGGACATAAGAGCTTGCGAATTTCAATATGCTGCATGATAAATTAGAGAAACTGCTAATGTTTGATGCTAACACACACATCAGAAAAGATGAAAGTTTAGTATTAAACGGATGCAGACAATATATATACAATAATACAAGAACGATCTCTGGTTGCACATTTTATATGTTGAACAGGGCAAGTCTAGATCATTTTACTTTGCAAAACTTTCGAACTTGAACCTCACTCTCCCACTTTTCACATGGCCTAAGGAAAATAGGAAACACAAAGGAGAAGCTTGCTGGGTACTCGATCAGGACTTAGAGAGACTGATGAACAGAAATCTTGATGACCTCTGTTTGACTATTAAATATTTTCACCTTAGTTATGGGCGCTGCTACTTCTCCCTACATCTTATTCTGTTACCCCACCTGACCACTTCTAAACATAGACCAAACAGTACCCATTTTGAGCATATAACATTAACATCGACTTGCTAGTTTTGAGTCTAGTTAGTCTCTAAGAAAGGTAAGGCCTCAATGAATTTGGAAGGAAATGAAATATAAATATACGCTACATTACCTTGCACTATTCTTCATTGCTCGGAGCATTGGTGTTATCATCCACTTCTGTTCCTTCAATGTCAGTTCTCACCCAATGTTTATCATGCCTTTTGCTTTTGAACATCTTCGCAAGGTGTGAAACATGGAAGGGCTCTGTGTCCTCTGCATATTCCTCATTGCCAGTGTCATAGAGACCTCTAGGTTTCGGTGGCTTCATTACAACAGACCAACCTGGCTTTGTTTCGTCATCCACATAAAACACTTGCTCGGCTTGGTTAGGAAAAATAAAGGGCTCGTGCTCAATGTTGTTTCCACTGTGTATCAGATGTGAGAAGTTCACAACTGTGTAGCCATACCTATCCTTTTGAATTCCATTTTCAGAAAAAACATCAACCCACTCACATTTAAACAACACAACTGAAAATTGTCCAGAGTAGTTTAGCTCGATAATATCAATTATTCTCCCGTAATATGCCACATTATCTAGAACTGGAGTTCTATCACCTGCTCTAGCATAAGTAGATGTTTTTGCATTTACCATTACTCCGCTATTTTGTGTCATTCTATCCAAGCGTTTAGGCCTAAAACGCATGCCTCGAGAGATGAAACCACAATAGCTTTTTGCTGCATCAACTGGGCCCCGAGCGAGCCATCTAATATTATTTTTCATATTGGAAATGTCGTTTTCTGTCTCCACTTTCATATAGTTACTGCAATCACTATAATACTGGGAAACGTACATAGGCATATTTTTGCAGGTTGGCCATGCTTCATCTAATATGTAAATTTATCCAATTCATCATAGATTTCACTTATAGTTTACACCATGGACTATGTGCATGTGGCTATGCAGCTGGCTACTACAGTTACAAGGTAAATTTATCATGGCAGTTCTGAATATCTGTCTCTTGTCATGGCATGCGAACACAACTAATGTATCTTTTCATGTCCTCACAGTGGGCCGAAGTGTTATCAGCTGATGCATTCTCAGCGTTTGAAGACGCTGGTCTGGACTATGAGAAGGTACGTTTTCAGCGAACTTTGTCTTATGATTTTTCCAAGTCTCTAGCACATCTTGTTCCTAAATTGCTCAGATCCGAGTCATTTAATAGTTTAGCTTCGATTTGTGAATTTCGGTGATCAACAGTTTACTTGTATTGCACAGAATCAACCAATGGTTTGTGGAGCTTCCGTCGATTAAAGAATACTAAAGATGTAATGCAATTTGGTTTGATACCTAGGGGAGATGACGACGAACTGCCGCCCGTGCTTCCGTTCCTCGCTGCCGATCCTCACGGCCTCCTGGCGGTGCCGATCCTCACGGCCTCCTGATGGGGCGGTGGCCTGGGGAGCGGCGAGGTGGAATGGGGTAGCGTCCCCGGTCGCTGCCTAGTGGAGGATTGGTGTCAAGGTAGGGGAGCGATTCGGAGGCGGCGCACTTGATGGATAGCTCCGCGACGGAGGTTCCTGAGGAGCGGTGGCGCCGGGGTTCGTGGGGGAGGGAACAGGAAGCAGGGGAACGGTGTCAGCGACCGATTAGGCCTTGTTTGGTACTAGAGTTTTGAGTTTTGGTGGGGATAATCCCCTAGAGTATTGGGTGAAACCCCCACCTTCACCCAATCCCCACAAAACCCCACCCACAATCCACTAGGTAGAGGTAGAGTATTGGGGATTGAGAAAAATACACTAAAATTTAGGGAAGAGTGGGGATTAGCGGGGATTATACTCGCCCAATACTCTAGTACCAAATATACTTTTAGAAGTGAGTGGGGATTTGGGGTTTAATCCCCACCAATCCTCACCAAAACTCTAGTACCAAACAAGGCCTTAGGGGAGAGCTGGCGTGATATTTGGCAGATTTAGGCCCAACAATAAATTAGATGCAATCATGCGAATAGTGTCTTGTGAAAATAAAATTGTTTATTTTTTTGCCATTACATGTTTGGGTTGGGTCGTATATACTTTTTTAAAACATTCAATTCATTTTAAAATAATGTACATAATACAATTGAAAGTAAAAACATGGAAAATTAGGGATATTATAACTGAGACATCTAGGGGCTCTCTCACGCCATCAGCGACTTGGGCCGTTCGATCACGCCTTTAGACCTATTTTGGCCGTCCGATGCTCCTGACTGTACATCCCCAAACCGCTACTCTGGAGATCAAATCGCATGCCTCTCGTTCGATCCCGAGCGGACGGTTTTGATAGGGCCACCGGCCACGTATACATCAACAAAATCCACCTCCCCGCACCTCACCCTTCCCACAGAGCACCAAACCACGCCCCTCACAATGTCAACCCCAGAGGCGATGCGACTCTCTCTCTCTCTGTCTGTCTCTCTTCACAACGCGCGTCCGCCACCTCCTCTCCGGCCTCGTCGTTGTCCTCCTCTGTTAGTTGAGAAAATATGCATGGATTCAGTCTACTTCTTAGTGAATTTCTTGATTCAGTCTACTCTCACATCAATCAGTAAGGAGACATCACTGTAATTTACACTGCACACGCTTCACATATCGGGTGGTCTAAGAAAGATAATGTTTGCTTGTTTAATAGTAGTAGAGAGATGTACGTAGTGCTGATTTGATTGACATCTTTATTTATATCTACACCTTTAATTTATGCTCTACATTCTATCTGATTGCTTACTTTGCAAACATCTTTTGACAAGATTATATGCACATTGTGCTAGTTTTATTGACACCTTTATTTATATGTAGGATGGTTATGGACTTGCTGACCATATACCTGCACTATGAAGATGGAAATAAAGAGGACAAAATTCTACAAAGATCCATGATGAGGCGTCACGTCTCCTATTATGATTTAATTTTGATGACCGAGGAAGTTGGCTTCCATGCAATTGACTTCCTATACTATGAGAAAAAAGACCCACAAGGCAATGCCTACTTAGTTCACATCGATGATCAAAGTGTTGCGATAAAAATGTTGTCCGACCCTGAGATTGGGAAAACTGTCCACCTTTATGTGTCTAAGGAGAAGGCTAGCAATGATATTGCTCCACCTAACAGTCGAATTGGTATTCCTCCATCTAACCATCCAAATGAGAATACTCTTTTACAGGAGAGTGGTGTCTCTGTTCAAGGTGTTCAAGGTGCAGAGCATCTTAATGTGAGAAGGCCGCAAAGTATTTCCCTCCCTCTTGAACCTAAGCTATAGTCCAGACTTGATTATTACATATGTACCTATTGTTCTAATTGATGGAATAAATATGCATTGTCTGGTTTGCAGGACAATTGCGTAGGTCAAAAAGGTTGAATGTTATTCAGAACACTGACCAACGTGATGATGAAGATGGAGACTTCAACAATGGTGAGCAATATACCGCACTTGGTAATGAATCACAAGCATTGGAAGGTAATGAGGATCGAGTTCACAATCAAGGTAACTGCCCTATCCAAATTGTGTACTTCTCTTAGTTAACTTTGTATATGCTGATTGTCGAAAGAATAAACAGTGAGCATAATTTAATTACTACTTTTCCAAATTAATCTTGTAGTGCACGAGGAAGTAGTCAAGCGCAAGGGAACAAGTTTGCCAATTGTTTGGAACATGCCAAAGGGGCAAAGAATAGTTGTAGAATGCAATGAAGAAGGCCAGCCTATAGGAGAAGAAGGTGCAATCTTGGGGAAGTTTCTGGGCACAATAGCTAGAAACGATGGATTTTGCCCACTAAACATAAATGATTGGCGTGATCTCAAGAAGAATAGTCGCGAGGAAACAATATTGGAGTGTGTAAAGGTACTTCACAATTAACATAGAATATTGTGTTTGTTGCCTTTCCATTTATCAGTAATGTCTCTACTTTAAGTAAATGTGGTCCAAAGATTTATTTTTATTTATTTTTAATTTTGTACTTTCAGACAAAGTTTGTGTATCCTAGATCATGTGAAAAGTTGATACTCAAAACAACTGGAAGAGATTGGAGGAAATTTAAGTGTACTTTGAAAAAAACTATCTTCAACCCAGCCATTGAAAAAAATCCAGACATCAAGAGGAAGGCTTTGTATAAGCTCTGTCCAGATGATGTGGACAAAGATCAATGGCGTGGACTTATTAAATTTTGGAAGTCAAAAAAAGGAAGGGTAATGAGCGAGATACCGTACTTTTGTGTTCTACATTAAAATATGAGTTCTTGGGTTGTCTTAAAGTTGAACTTATATGGTTTGATTGCATCATAACAGGACCTAACTGAGAAGAACGTAATTAGTCGTTCCCTTGTGAAGAATTCACATAATGCTGGGACAAAGAGTTATGCTCGTTGGAGTGAAGACATGGTGAATAATCTTCATCTGTGATGTTTTTCTCTATTTCTGTTTTGTCATGTCAGTGTTCTTTTTGTTTTGCAGAGGCAAGCTGATCCTGAAAAGAAACGACCACACCGATCAACAGTTTACTTAGCAACTCACAAGAAGAAGGATACTGCTAAAAATAAAGAGAAAAATGAGCGTCTGGTAGGCAATAAATAGGCATCTAATAGTTCATGAGGATCAGCTTACAAATTCACTCTAACAAGTAGTGTATGCATGATTCTTTTCTTATAGGATCGATTGGAGGTTCTAATAGCTCAACGGCCAGAGCTGGCACAAAATGTCAATGGAAGAGTCGCATGGGAAGGTGATGCCCTGCAGGAAGTGTTAGGGGAAGAAAAGACTGGACAGGTGCATGGCATGGGCTTGCTTCCAACTCCTAAGCAAGTCTATGGTCATACACCACGGTATCTCAAGAACATCAATATGACTACAACTGATGGATCAACATGTGAAGGTGAAGATGGCGTTTGGGGGGAAATAGCAAAGCTGAAGGAACATATAAGAAGGCTTGAAGGTATGAATAACAAAGAAGGCCATGGGAATGAAATAGAAGAAGAGGTAAATGAACTCCTTTTATGTTCCTGTTGTATGCATTTCTTTCAATATTTTACTGATACTTGCTAGTTCTGTAGGAAAATCTCCGATCAACCAATAATGTTATTTCTCGTTTACCAATGCTACATGGTACAACAAAGGTAAATGTCAATACATGGCTATATCATTGCTTGGCACTTCAAACCTTGTATTAATATTTCACTTTGCAGAGAGTCCAGTGCAATGAACCTGTTGAAGCAAGCTCGTCTATGCAACATGGCACGTGTGAGGATAATTTACCGCTTTCACCCGAAAAGGTTATGGCTACTATTACTCATGTCACAAAGATAGAATATAAATAAATTACTTTCATAACATTGATGTGTCACCGAATCAGGATGGTGAGCATGATAATATCAACCAATTAGTTATTCAACAAAATTCATTGTCGCCACAAGACCCTGTTATTGACTCTGTGCCAGAGGTAATATTTATGTGCTTTTGAGTTTTGATGTTGAATCTTTCTGTAGCTCCATGATATGAATATTACTCCATGTACTATAATTGTCTCCTGGTAGGTGAGGGAAACGAGAGATTAGATTGATGAGTCTTTTGCAAGACTAGACCACCAGGGGACTAGAAAAAAGCGCAGACACTCAGTACCCTTAAAACCCTTAAAAAGACGGCTTACTTCTTCACTCAAGGTAAATATCCGCCTAATATCTATACTATTCAAGTTATTTGCTTCTGGGATTACATGATGTGCCCTTTAGTACATGGAATCACCAAAATGGCATTACAAAATCCAGTTAAAAGTTACTCCTGTAAGCAACTTCATTTATTTATTTATTGAGGGGATATTTTGTTAGTAATCTGAATCAGTTTTCTATGCATGTACTTACTCTTCCTGTAGTTTTTAATTACTATTCAAGATCCAAACATCACTCAAATTTTGTATATTAGCAAGTAGTAATCTGGTACTTATTCAAAATCAACTTGGGAACCTGGATATACTATATTTAAATATATGATATCTAATAGCATAAAAGGTGTTGTCTAGTAGATATCCTGGCCATGACACACTCAGGATTTTGCATGCAGCTAGAAACATGTCTTGTTATTTTGAGGTAGTTGATTGTTAATCTCTTTCTGATCTTGCTTGCCTTCTCTCTTAAAAAAACTAGTGTGTGTATGTGCATTTGTACCAAAGTTAATGTTATGACTTGTCTTCCTTAACTATGATCATGTGTATCCATTGATATATTTTCATGCAAATATATCATCATTGTTGTTGAATGCTAATATTGATTAAAATATAGGCTGGTTCCGAAGTAGTTCTAAAGATTTCAACCTATCCAAACAAGAGGAAGGTTGCATATGCTACTATTCGGAGTACTGATCCTGCAACTAAGGCTGGTGGTATTGAGTTGGGTGCGGAATTTGCACTTGTCCGCATAGATGAGCCTATTCTAGATAATGAGGAATTAGTAAGGGAAGTATCTGATTGCAAGACAATTGGAGATGCTTTTTCTTCAGGATTCTTAATTGCTTGGCCTTCAGCTTTTGTGAGTTATTTTCTTTCCTTCAATATTTTAGAATCTTATTCATGTACATTCAATCATCAACTTTTCCAATTTTATTTTACAGATTCAAAATAAGCATTGAGTTGCAGCTGTGGTTGGATCAATAAAAAATAAACTTTGAAGATTTTTCTTAGCAATAGTTATATTTTACGGAAAGAAGTCTAGATAACCCCTATAACCATCTTGTTTTGGTCGGAGAACTCCTCTCTTTGGCTCGCTGATACCGCCCAACTTGGGCAAGGCCATCAGAACTGCTGCCATGACAACCATGTCATCCATGACATGCTCGTGCCCCTGTACAAGGTTGGTGAGGCTCTTGAGTTTGTTCACAGGGAAATGCAGATATATTGTTGCTTATTTTATTTTTAATATATGTATACACATACTTCAATTCTAGTACATATATGCATTAATGAGTCTGCTAGGCTGTAGGAGCTGTGAATTTTTTTCACCTAGGAATTATTTGCTATGAAATGATTATTAAGACTAATATTAGCCACTATAGAAGTTTGTACATGTGTATTCCAATTTCTGTGAAGTGAACAGCTATTTTTGTGCAGCGACATCTAGTGTTGCTTACTCTGAAAGTTAAGCACATATGTGCACTGAGTCTGCTATGCTATGTTTTAGCTCATATGTACTTTCACGTAGGAATTTGCCATGAGATCATCATTAAGACTAGCTTAAGCTAATGATAAAGTTTTGTAGGTTGTCATGTCATACCATCTTAGATAAATGCTTTTCAAAATGTGAGAAAATCTAACAGTGTGTCAGCTAATTTGAGATGGTTATATAATAGGCTGTGGGTGTGAGTTTCTGTCTATTTGAGAACTACTTTTGTGTTACTGCTTACTCTGAAAGAACGAGTGTTGACTGACTGAAGAACTAATGTTTGCTTCTTCTCAGGTGTAGCTGCTGCTATTGTGCTCTCACCTTCTGTATAAGCTGCCCGTGAAGATGGTGTACCTGGAGCGGAGTCATGAGCTCCACCAGAGCCAGGGCGACACGGGCCAACCACAGATGTTCATGGACGTCGGCGTGTGCTACACTCTCGCCTTCATCTTCCGCGGCAATGAGTTCAACAACGAGGAGTTCAACTTAGAAATTGTTCTAGACTTCTTTCTGTTTTAAATTGATAGATTCAAAAATGTAATATCATTTCAGAGGACCTTTTTCGTTCATCAAATTGGTGCAAATGCTACGGTGTAATATTCTTCACAACTGTGTTTTCTATAGTCAAATTGATTTGAAAGTTAAGGTGGTGCACAAATATTATTAGCATTTCGTGTAAGTATATGTGTCCTACACTTGTATATTCATAATACAAATATTAATATAATTTTGTGGATGTGCCGTGCTTTGATTTCTCTTGCATTGTAATTGTGCCAAGCGCCATAGTAAATAAATAAATAAATTGTGCATGTGCAGTGATTTCTTAAATAATGTATATTCCAGAAATTGATTGATTTAATTTAATAAATGTATATTCCTTAAATTGGGCATCTAATTTTGTGTTTAAAATAAAGAATAAATACATTCTTTATGTTGGAATACTAATATGACAGTGTTACTATTGGTGTTACTATATTTATAAAATGTGTTACCAAGTTATAAATTATAGGGAATACTAATATTATAGTGTTACTCTTCGTGTTACTACAATTATAAAATGTGTTACTAGGATGTGAATTAGAGTGGTAGTCTATGGATATAATGTTATCGAGTGTTACTGATAATGTTACTATACTTGCGGAAACATGTTACCACCAATGTATTACGTCTATAAAAATATGTTACTGTGGTGTTACTATAGTTTTAAAAATGTGTTACCAGCGCATCTAGTAACACAAGATATGCATGTTACTGCCATATAAATTGTAACACAATATTTGACATATGGTAACAATTATTATGTGTGACTGGGGACAACACTTAGTAACACGGCCTAATGGAACACATTTCAAAATCTGTTACTAAATGGCATAGTAACACTGTTTTGGACCTATGGTAACACAATCTAAGCTCTGTCCTGCTGTAGTGTCTTCTTGACATATCACGTTTATCTTTATTCTATCAATTGCCCAACTGTAATTTGTTTACCCAGCATGTGTTATTTATCTTATGGAGAGACACCACTAGTGAACTGTGGACCCCGGTCCTATTTCCATCATATTGCTATCACCTGTTTACTTTACTCGCACTGTTTACTTTACTCGCATACTTCTACTGTTTTCCACTCGATACGCTCATAATCTTTGTTTCAAGCAAACCGGTGAGATTGACAACCTTATAGCAAGTTGGGAACAAAGTACTTGGTTGTGTTGTGTGCAGGTTCCGCGTTTCTACTGACCGAAGACGAGTCAACAAGTATCGTTAAACGGCGCCCTTGTTGGAGTGTTACTAAGTCAGTCTGCATCACCTTCAGTCGTTATTGTCCCTTCTCTCCAAGATCGACATACCTTGGTTTCTTAACTGAGGGAAAACTAGCTGCTATACTCATCACACCTTCCTCTTGGGGTTCCCAATGGGCTGGTTGTTCGCCACGCACAAGGACCATCAACTGCATATTCCCACGTCAACTTGGCGTTAGCACTCCTCCTAGCTGCTTGACCTATTTCCTAGTTGAGCTAAGTGACCATGTTGGTCTTTGGCTTTGCTGATTTGGTTGATTTGGTGATGTGCTGGTGTGTGAATCTTCCCTGTTGCTCAACACATGAGCAGGGTAGATGGTGTGGTGTTGATTCTGTGATGGTGATGTGGTCTTAACTGTGGTGGTGTTCTTGGTGTGGTGATGTGCTCTTAACTATGGTGGTGTTCTTGGTGTGGTGATGTGCTCGTGTGATGGTGTTGTGATACGTCCATTTTGCATCACTATTTTGTATCGTAATTTACTGTTATTCATTGATATATTTCATATTTAGAGTTGATACTTATGTTATTTCCCTTGTTTTCACATGTTTGATGATCATTGGAGGATTTGCTGCCGGAGTCAGGATTCTGCTGGAAAAAGGACCATCATGGGACCATATTTTGAAGATCAGGAAAATTCCAGAAAAATACCAGGAAATTATATTTTCCCAGAAGACTCAGGAAGCCAGAAGGAGGAGTCGAGAGGAGCCAGGAGGGGCCCTCACACCAGGGTGGCGCGGCCTGACCCCTGGACATGCCAGCCCTGTGTGAGGCCACCCTGGCCCACTTATGGTCTCGCCCCTTCGCGTACTTCATCATCCCCGAAAACCTAAGTCAAGGGGGGGGGGGGCTCAGAGTTAGACACCACCGCCTCTGCGGGGCGGAAAACACCAGAGAGAGAAAAGCTCTTCGGCAGGCAGAAATCTGCCGGGGAAATTCCTTCCCGGAGAGGGGAGATCGTCGCCATCGTCATCACCATCGCACCGGACTTCATCGGGATCATCATCATCATCATCATCATCATCTCCATCACCAGCACCTTCATCTCCACCATCACCACGCCATCCCGCTGTAACATCTTGAGTTGGATCTTGCTATATTCATAGGGGAAACTTTCCCGGTGTTGATTACTCTTGTAGTTGATGCTATTGAGTGGAACCGTTGAATTAAGGTTTATGTTCAGATTGTTATTTACCATTATTTCACCTCTGATCATGATCCATATGATGTCTTGTGAGTAGTTCGTTTAGTTCTTGAGGACATGGGAGAAGTCAAGATGTTAGTAGTGAATTATTGTTGAGAAATATTTAATGGTTTGATATTGTTGTGGTGCTATTTCACTAGTGGTGTCATGTGAACGTCGACTACATGATACTTCACCATTTATGGGCCTAGTGAGATGCATTGTGTATTTGGCTACCAATTGTGGGGTTGCTGGAGTGACAGAAACCTAAACCTCCGTTGGGAAACCTTTGCACCAGGCAGCGTAGGATCTTAGAGTTTAAGGCTGTGGTTAGATTTATCTTAATTACTTTCTTGTATTTGCGGATGCTTGCAAGGGGTATAATCACAAGTGTGTATTTATCCTAGTAAGGGTAGTGCGCTAGCACAGGTTCACCCCCGTAACACCTATCAAACCAATAAAGACTATTGGCTTTATGAAGCGAAAGCTCTTGACAGAAACTCCCGTGTGTCCTCGAGAACGTTTGGTTATTATAAGTTACACGACCGGCTTGTCCTTTGCTGAAGAAAGGATTGGGCCACTTGCTACAATTGTTACTACTGTCTTTTATTTACTCGTACTTTATTTACTCGTATTACCAAATACCCCTAAAAACCTGTTTGCTAGTATTTACAGTGAATCCTTGATCAAAACCACTCATCAACACCTTCTGCTCCTCGTTGGGTTCGACACTCTTATTTATCAAAAGTACTACGATACACCCCCTATACTTGTGGGTCATCATGTTGTTCTTGGTCGGCTGGTGTTCTTGGCCGAGCAAATCCTCAACTTGTGATGTTTTTATACTTGGTCTTGCTTCTCTGATGGCTTGACACCTCTGTCATGCATCTGATGAGTAAGCTGCTGTTGGCTGGCTTGCCCATCTCGGCTGTCTTGAGATATTTTCCTCGGGAGCTTGGTGATAAGCTCAAATAGCTTGATGATTATCTACAGTGGCATTGTTTTTCTTGACTGCCACTTGGTAATTACCATTCTAGCGATTTTGCTGTTTATGTTTTGGTTGCAGGTGCCAAGAAGAAGAAAAGAAGAGAAGAAAGAAAGAAAGAAGACATGTAGTCTTTTTTTTAGGATTTATAAACTTGCAATCTTTCTATTCTCCTGTTGTAATATTCTTTTATTCATTCCAATTTGTAATTATTCTTTTATTCCAGAATTTGTAAAGACAATGTATAATGTGTTGGTGATTAATAAAGCTCAAGTTTTCTTTCTTTATTAATATTTATCCTTTCTAAATGTGTCTTTCAATTTTAATTCAATCATTCAAAATTCAAATTTGATTCAAATTCCAGTTTAAGTTCCAAAGCTTATAACTAGGGTTTTAGTTATCTAATTCATCACCTCCCCACAACAATAGATCAAAAGAGATCATGTCCCAAATCTTTCGCACTCCGAGAGTTCACCATTCCCCCTCAAAGAGAGATTCGATCACTCTTAGGTTTTAGTGATAAAAGTGCGAAAAAATCCTGTAATTTAAGATGCTATGCACAAAAGCCCTCTAAACTACCCCGAAGTTGCCCTGCGTTCTGGGATGTTACAGACTTCCCCGTTAACAAAAACTTCGTCCCAAAGTTTGGGGTAAGATGTACCTGAAGAATGCTGGATAGGCTGTCCTTAGATCATCTTCCTTCTCCCATGTAGCTTCTCTTTCCGGGTGATGTTTCCATTGCACTTTGCAATATTTGATGGCCCTGTTACGGAGTTGTTTCCAATTCTCTGCCAGAATCTTTGATGGTTCCTCAACATATGTCAAATCAGCTTGTAATTCCACCTCTTTGTAAGATATGGTTTCTTCCGGTGTTTTCATACACTTGCGAAGTTGAGAAGCATGAAACACATTATGGACCTTAGATAGTTCCTTCGGTAGTTCTAACTCAAAGGCTACTCCTCGATTTTGACTCAGAATCTTGAACGGTCCAGTGTATCTTGGGCTAAGTTTTCCTTTGACTCCAAAATGATGCACTCCCTTCATGGGACTAACCCTTAGATAAACCATGTCCCCAACCTGCGGTTCCCATGTCATTCTCTTGGAATCTGCATAGCTTTTCTGTCGACTTTGTGCAATCTTTAACCGGTCTCGAATCACATGAATCACATGTTGTTTCTCCTTGACATAGTCTGGATGAAACTCCTTACTGGCTCCTGGTTCATACCAACAAATAGGTGATCGGCACTTCCTTCCATAGAGTGCTTCAAATGGTGCCATTTGGATACTACTTTGGTAGCTGTTGTTGTAAGAAAATTCTGCCAATGGTAGATGTTCTTCCCATGATCCTCCGAAGTCTAAAGCACATGCTCTAAGCATATCCTCCAAAACCTAATTAGTCCTTCCAGTTTGACCTCCTGTCTGTGGATGATAAGCAGTGCTAAAGTCTAGTCTGGATCCTAAATCTTCATGTAGTCGCTTCTAGAAAGCTGAAGTGAATACGGATCCTTGGTCTGATACTATTGTTTTAGGTACTCCGTGCTTGCTTACAATCTCTTGAACATATAGATTTACCAGTTTCTCCCCTGAATCTTTCTGGTTAACAGCCAAGAAATGTGCACTTTTGGTCAATCAATCTACGATTACCCAGATCATGTCTTTCTTCTTAGGTGTCAGTGGTAATCCTGTGATAAAGTCCATTCCAATCTCTTCCCACTTCCACTCAGGAATACTCAGTGGTTGCATAAGTCCAGCAGGACTCTGATGTTCTGCCTTCACTCTCTGACATGTATGGCATTCAGATACGAACTTGGCTATCTCCCGCTTCATATTGTTCCACCAAAATAGCTCCTTAAGATCCATGTACATCTTAGTGCCTCCCGGATGTATTGAATACGGTGTTTCATGTGCCTCCTTGAGTATTAACTCTTTGATTTCAGGTATGTCCGGCACACATATTCTATCATGAAACCAGAGTGAATTAAAATCACCCAAACGGAACTCTGATGGTCTACCTTCCTCGATCCTGTGGATCTCTTCAGCAATGAATGCATCTTCACCTTGTCGTCGAAATATCGTGTACTTGAGATCACTATGTCATTCATCCATCACCTTCTTGGTAGACAAACTACCTAGAGATTGTACTTCAAGACATTGAATCTCTAACCTTTCTAAATCCATGAGCAATTCCTTGGGAAGTTCTCGGTTCATCGGTTGATTATCTGTACTCTTTCTGCTCAAAGTGTCGGCTACCACATTGGCCTTTCCTGGTGTATAATTGATGGTCAAATCATAGTCCTTGATTAATTCTAACCATCTTCGTTGCCTCATATTCAATACTTTCTGAGTGAAGAAATATTTGAGACTCTTGTGATCTGTGTAAAGTTCACACTTAGCTCCATACAGAAAATGTCTCCATCCTTTCAATGCAAACACCACGGCTACTAACTCTAGGTCGTGTGTTGGGTAGTTAACCTCATGCGGTCGTAATTGTCTTGACCCATAAGCGATAACCTTCCTATGTTGCATCAATACACATCCAAGTCCATTCTTGGATGCATCACAATACACGGTGTAGTCTTTGCCTGTTTCTGGTACGGCTAACACAGGTGCTGTGGTTAGCTTCTCCTTGAGTGTTTGAAAACTCACCTCACATTCTTCTGACCAAACAAATGGTGTATTCTTCTAGAGTAACTTGGTCATTGGTCCTGCAATCTTAGAGAATCCTTCTATAAACCTTCTGTAGTAACCTGCCATTCCCAAAAATCCTCTAATCTGCTTGACATTCTTTGGTGCTTCCCACTCCAAAACAGATGCTACCTTGCTTGGATTTACTGCAATACCTTCCTCACTGATTACGTGTCCAAGGAACTCCGCTTGGTCTAGCCAGAATTCACACTTACTGAACTTGGCATACAACTGATGTTCTCATAGAATCTGTAGAGCAATCCTCAAGTGCTTGGCATGTTCTTCCTTGTCCTTAGAGTAGATCAAAATATCATCTATGAATACTATCACAAATTTGTCCAAATAGGGCATAAAAATCTTGTTCATGAGATTCATGAAAATCGCCAGTGCATTCGTCAATCCAAAAGGTATGACCAAATACTCATGATGTCCGTACCTAGACACAAAAGCTGTCTTCGGAACGTCCTCCTTCTTGATCTTAATTTGATGGTATCCGGATCGAAGATCTATCTTGGAAAATACTCCTGCTCCTCTGACTTGATCAAATAAGTCTTGGATTCTTGGCAAAGGATATTTGTTCTTGATAGTAACATTATTGAGGTTTCTGTAGTCTCCGCACATCCTGCGTCCTCCATCCCTCTTATCTACAAATATCACTGGGGTTCCCCAAGGCGAAATACTTTCTTGTATGAAGCCTTTCTGCTCTAGCTCATCCAGCTGTTCTTTCAACTCTATTAACTCCTTGGGTCCCATCTTGTAAGGTGCCTGAGCTATTGGTGCTATGCCTGGGATTAAGTCAATTGTGAACTCAATTTCCCTGTCTGGTGGCATCCCTGGTAATTCCTGTGGAAACACGTCTTGGAATTCATTCACCACCGGAATGTCCTCAAGTTTAGCTTCCTTCAAGGTATTTAGCTGCAATCAAACTTCAATGTGTGCATGACGGTCACCTTGATAAACTATCCTTCGTCCTCCTGGACTTCTCAGTGACACTGTTTTCTGTTTGCAATCAATCTGAGCTCCATTTTCTTCCAACCAATCCATTCCAAGGATTACAGCCATATCCTTCATAGGGATGAGAAAAAGATCGGCATAGTAAATGCAATCACGGATCATAATGACCTGCTCTTGCCTGAGATGCGTGACTAAAATCGTTCCCCCCCCCTCGCAGATAAGACAGTGATGGGGTATTCTAGCTTATTGCAAGGAATTCCATAAAGATCAATAAACTCTCGAGAAATGAACGAAGTAGTTGCACAAGTATCAAAAAGTACTTTGCCGGGGTGAGATAGGATTTGAAACGTACCTATCACAGTTTTATCCGAACCATCGGCTTCCTCCAAGTTGGTGCAATTCAGTTTCCCGAATGGTCGGGACTTCTTTCCAGAACCGTTGCCTCCTGAATTCCCTGCTCGATTGAATCCGCCTCCAATTGGTTTCCTTCCCCAAGCGGCCTTGTTCGGACATTGACCCTTCATGTGGCCCTCTTGCTTGCATCCAAAGCAAATGATCTTGGGCTTCTGGCATTCGTTGGAATAATGTCCCTTGGCCCCACAAGAACGACAAATTACTCCACTGCGAGGATTTCCCCCTCCTGACCTGGAAATTGTTCCCTGATTCTGCTGTCGTGGTTTGAAATTAAGATCCGTTGGTGGTTTATTAGGTGAAAACCTCCTAGGTTCCAGCTTGGCCTTCTTTCGTCGCTCCTCCTGAACTTGCTTGAAGTCGTCTTCCATGGTGATTGCTGCGTGAACCAGTTCCTAAAAATCCGCTGCCTTTAACATCCTCGGTTACTTTTTTGCCACCGGGTGTAATCCCCTCATGAACCGTTTCTTCCTATTCTCATCGGTATTCACTGCATCTGTAGCATAACGTGATAGAAGAGTGAATTCCTTGACATACTTCATGATGGTCTTGTCCTTCTGTGTTAAATTATCAAACTCCGTCCTTTTCAGCTCCATAATGCTTTCTGGCACATTCGCCTCCCTGAACTTCTGCTTGAATTCATCCCAGGTGAATACCCTCCCTAGAGGATGTATTGCCACAACGTTGTCCCACCATGCTGCTGCAGGTCCACATAATAGATGTGTGGCATACCTAAGCTTCTCGCTGTCGCTGCAATTTATGGTGTTGAGCTTCCTCTCGGTGTCCAGTAACCAATATTCAGCGTCCATTGGTTCCGAAGCTGATGCAAATGGAAGTGGTCTTGCATTTAGGAAATCTGCCAGTGGGACTCCCTGCACTCCTTCATTCCGACCCTCTCGATTACGGTCCATCACATCCTGCATCATCTTCGTCTGACACTCGATGAGCATCCGCTGCCTTTCATCCGCCATCCTCATGTATTGGGCAAAATCTTGTTGTGTCAGAAATGGTGGCGGTGGTGGTAATGGTTCCCTTGCTGCTGCATCGGCTGCCTCTTTAGCCTTGGCTTCAGTCTCCATCCTATGTTGTTCAGATTCTTCACCAACTACCGTCGCCATTTTATCCCCCTAACCCTGTTGCATGAAGCAAAACTCATAGTTACACCATGCTCATGCTTTCTGAGCTCAACTTGATGTACAGTGTTAGTCAAACAATAAAAATCCAAATAAACATAGCTAAATCACACCAAACATATACCATATATATACATGGGCAAAAAGCAACGTAGTGTTACATCGCTTATCTTCTTGTGAGCAACTACACTCACTTATTCAAACTGCAAAAGCAAATACTACATATTACACATATGGTACATATGTCACAAAACTTGTCGCCTCCATATCGATGGTGGTCTTCTACGGGTAGTCGCACTCCCGATACATCCCCGGTGTCCAACTGGTAGCTCATGTTGTCCTCCTGAGTGAAGCAGTGGTATAGGATGATGCTGCCGGTGCATAGCCAAAATCAGGGGTAGTACCTAAGTTGAAGTCAGTCATCCCTAGATAACTGCTCAACGATGGGTAAACAACATCGGTGGTACCCCTTTCCATCTTAGGCCTTGAGCATTCTCCACGCTCCATATGAGTAGGTAAGTCTTCCTCTGCATCCGACTCTATCTCTATGGGCTTTCCCGCCACGTCTCTGGTGCGGTGAACAACCCTAAACTGACTCATGACCTCATGCTCCGAATCACATGGAATCGGATCTCCGACCGCCCCAATATACTCACCAAAACGCTAACCCATGGAGTTTCCCCCAAAACTATCGTTATGAGGCATTCCCCATGACTCTAAACCTGCCTCGTATTCGGCTCCAGTCGAGCCGTGTGCAAAGTGTGCTGGTGGCATCTTTGGTTTGGCCTCGGGCTCGAACTCCCGCTCCTCGGGATCTACCTCCTCATCTAAGTTGATAAAATCTCCAGTCGAAAAGGCTGGAGTAGGTGCCCTCGGTGGTCCAGAAGTCTCTCTCGTACACCACGGAGTAGGTGTCGACTCGGTGATCTCATCCACTAGACTCTGTATCTCTCCCACTAATGCTCCGTGAACGTAATAGAACACGCTGAGCAGGTGCTTACACCTATCCATGTGCTCTGCTGCGGCATGTGGGCGTCTCTTCGCAAACTTGTAGCTATCCCGATAAGGATCTTCTCCTTCCTCGTCGTGTGGAATGTGCGTGAACTTAGTACCCAATAACTTCTCCGTTTTGTGTTCACGGATATCAGTTATGGCCTTCATCACTGCTATCTTGTAAGCTACACTAACTGTGCGTGCCTCTCCAGCTGGCATGATCACGCTCATGCCCAATTTGGCAGGAAGCATGATCCCCACCTTATACTTCTGAAAGACTCTACCCTCATAATAAGCATACTTCTTGATAGGTATACGGGTTTCACACCCGCACTCCTGCAAGATGCCTCGTAATAGATCGGATAAGTTCCCATCATAGTCATCCAGAGTCACATCTCAAACTTGCACGGTGCTTGACGGCCTTGTGCGTGCCATCCTGGCAGTATAAAAGATAAAAAATTAGTACATGATGCATCATAATAGTAACAATAAAGAATTGTAACACTAAAAAGTATGACCTTGTTATTCTCAAGTGAATAACGTCATGACAATTTTAGAGAACTCTTTACTATTCCTATTTGACTCCTACAGGTCGTTCCCATTAACTAGGCATCCAACCTAAGGTCAAAGCTTTTGCTCTGATACCAACTGTGGTGACCTAGCATACCACTGCATGTTGTAGTATGCAAGTCGTTGACATAACACTCGTGAAGTACCATTTCACAAATATTACATTCCTCAGAGTGGTACAACAGAAACATAGCGGTCTTTTATTCAAGCACTTAATATTACAAGCCAAAGTCTT
Organism: Dactylis glomerata; assembly: GCA_007115705.1. Taxonomy (NCBI): domain Eukaryota; kingdom Viridiplantae; phylum Streptophyta; class Magnoliopsida; order Poales; family Poaceae; genus Dactylis; species Dactylis glomerata. The sequence continues at coordinate 699,762 of QXEO01000905.1, read as the reverse complement.
ACAAAGGACTCCAGTTCCTCCTCGGTCCAAAGAGGAACACTAGAAGATTCTACCCTAGTATTACAAAGCTTGACTAAAATAGAAAGTAGTAGACTAAACATGATATCCTACTTAAGTCACTTTATTCTATAGGGTTCGGTGTGACTTAAGTTACTATACTAAGTGACTAGTTGTCAGTCTCCTCCTCGGTTCCTTCGCTGATACCATAGGCGATGGTGTAGTCCACGCCTTCGACTCCACCGGTAAGGTCCGGCTCCTCGTAGTAGACTTCTTCAATGTATTCAGAGGCTCCTTCAATCTCCTCAGTCTGCCCCTCTGAGTCTAAGCAAGGGTTAAGAGGGAGTGGGGTGAATAACGAGCGTTACCCAGCAAGTTCATTTAACAGCATAGAGGTGTTTGATGCACTAGCTACGACCATAGACTCGAAAGTCTTAGATCAAATGCAGTTTTTTTTATAATTATTTCTTCAAAGATTGTTTTTATTCAAAAGAACTATGTTCGCCAGTCTCCACAGGTTGATTAGAGCTTCGATGGGCTCCTTTCCTGCTGCGTTCGTAGCTCCTTCCCGGAATAGGGAGTATCTCGATACTTTCATACACTCTGCAGAGGTGGTCACTTGTACCCATAAGAGATCAATGCTTTGCTGCACAACCGGACGTACTTTCCCATCCATACTTCTTTTGTATGGGGCCCAGTCATGTGATCCAAGCCAATCACTGTCCTCCTCCGCGACCCCGCATACCCACCCTTTTGTAGTTCCAACCTTGGAAACAATCCTCACCGGCCGCCTACGCATTGTGGTAGGTCTGACCTCGATTGATACAATCCACGCCGGTCTCCTACCCCAAGGTAGATCCGACCTCGATTTAACTTACCCACACTGGTCCACTACACTTTGGTAGACTTCTGACCTCGGCAGATATACCCCACGCCGGTCTATTCTGACCTCGGGCTTCCCTCGTTGGTCTCCTACAATCCATCATAGACCACAGTACCATGGAATCATTAAGGGGATTCCACCCTCATGTTGCTCCCAGCAGGAGGGCAATAGCTATGGTACGCGCATCCGTTAATATGCAGAAGGAAGTCGGTACAGTTGACTTTCCCGTCCCATTCCAGATCTTATGGTTGACCGTTGTTTACGGCGTTAGAATCACTGATGACATTTGTTATTAATTCCTAGGTGAACTTTCCAGTTGCAGTGGGACCTCCACCAATACCCATACCATGGTCCCACTGCCCACCATCCTAGGATAACAACCACCGTGGTTGCTAACCACTAATCAACTTGATTAAGAAAACAGAACTTTGTATTTAATGCAGTAGTAGTACCACAGGTATATTTGCAAGTAATTTGCTAAAAATAAACAATAGATATGAGCAAGAGTGAACTTGCCTGCAAACTGCAAGGTAGTGCAGTTGGATTTTTTGAAGTGACCCGGGACCTCGGGTTCTAGAAAACAACATCATTGTCCGATAAGGGCAATGGTTAAAAGATTCAAATAATGCATGTCTTTAAGTGTGTGTGTTCCCCTTATACCCCCCAAAAGTGTTTTATTTATTTCCTCGAATTTATATATTCCTTTTATGATTTTAAGGAATATATAGGTTATCAATATCTTCATTCAAGAATAATACTCAAATATTCTTGAATGGAGTTTAACTTTGATAGGGTGATTTATTAAAAGGTGTATATACCCTAGTTATGAATTTTACCAGAGTATATGTTATATTAGATTCATTCAAGAATTCTAAGGATAAATTCTTGAATGGATTTATTTTAATTTGCAATTTCTATTTTCTTCTTTATAACATTTCTAGAAGTTTTTATTTATTTTTAAAGAAACCCCATGGCTTTATTATGAACAAAACCTCTTTTATTTCTAAAATCACTTATTAATGTGATGGAAAAGCTAAAAAATTATTTAGGGTTATTTTTATAAAGTTAAAATTATTTTTCTGCCATTTATTGGGTGTGAAAAGGTTTTTTTTCCAAAAATCTCTAATTTCCTAAGTATTTTCTATGTTTTTAAATCTGGTTAAAAACCTCTCAATCTCTCCTGCCAGACCTAGCCCACCTGTTGGGCCTGGCCCACCTGTCGACGCCGGCCTACCTGGTCGAGCCCGACCAGGTCACTCTCCCCTCGCTCACCTCTTCCTCCTCTCTCGCCTGAGCCCTGGCGATTGCGTCGCTCCGTCGCCGCCGTGCTCGATTCCGCCGAGCTCCGCCGGAGTCCGCCGCCGAGATGGGTCGCAATCGATAGATCTCGTGACGGCGCTCCTGCCTGTCCGAGAGATCTAATCGATTACCCCTTGGTGCTCTCGTGTCTGTCGCCTCCTGTGCTTTGGATCTCGGCCATGGTGACCTCGAGCTTGATCTTGAGCCGCTTGGCCTTCTCCTTGGCGAGACCTGGTGCTGGTGGGTGTGGTGCTTTGCCGACGTGACGTCGGTGCCTTCCCCTGGCTTGGTGCCATCGTGGCCACGCGAGCACTGCCTCGCCATGCCACGGTGGTACCTCCTGGGCGATTCGTAAGTTCTTCTCCTCCCCTACTCCCCTCTGTTCTTCTCTGCGCTTCCCTGGAGCTTGCCCTGGCCATGGTTCAACTTCCAGAGGAATTAGGGTTTCTACCCTAAGCTTGCTCTCGTGCTGACGAACTAGGGTTTGTGGTTATGTGTGAGATTCATGCTCTGATGATCACTCCTGGTCCAGTATTCTTGTAGCTCGAGCTTGATCATGTGTATGCTTGCTGCTACTGTCAGTTTCAGACATAGCTTCAGTTAACATTGTTAACTGAAGCTTGCTGGTTTCAGTTAACTGAATGCTATGGTGATCTTTTACTGTTTAACTATTCAGTTACTGCTGTTGCTTGATTAGCTAAGAGCTTGCTAGTGGCTGGTCTTGATTAATTTTATCAAGTGCATGGATAACTATGTGTTAGTTATCTCTAAATATTGCTGTTAATTGAGCTGTGATGTTAACAACCTCACTGCACTTTCTTGCAGTGCTTCTGTTGTGCTGATCTAGTGATGCAAACTAGTTCTGTTGAGCTTGGTTAATCCTAGTAGTGATGCTATATTCAATGACTGCTGTTGTGGCTCTTCAGTAGCTTCTGGCTAACTGCTTCACTGTGATGCCTCCTTGAGGTGTTCACAGTGACTGTAAGGTGCTAAGCTAGTGTTTTTGAGAGTAGATCACCCTGTGTGGTGATCTGCTAGTGGCTTACTTGTTTAAAAGTGTCTCTGTCCACTTTTCCCAGATGGTTACTTGAACTTGATCAATTTCTATTGACAAAGCTGATGGTTATCTAGGTTTTAGGTCTCAGTCTTGTTAACTAGGCAACCCATGTGCCACTCCTGGCCTTGCTCTTATTTTTGTGAGTCTTTCCTTTGAGAAATTCCCAGGTAAGATAGGTATTATGGAGTAGGTGTTGTGGATGGCCTGGTCTTCAAGATCATGGCCTCCTGGACATCCAAATGATGACCAAAGCCCTTGTATCATCAAGCTTTGCTTGATTCATGTGTGGCTGTGCTCTGTGCTGCCTACCTGGGAGATAAACTTGTGAGTTTTCTCCCAGCACTTATGTGTGCTGTGATTTAATAATAACCTGCTGCTGAAGAGTAGCTTGTTCTTCTGGATAATTCTGATTTCCTGCTTCTTGTGGCAAGCCTGCTCCTCCTAGCTGCTTGACCTAGTTCCTAGTTGAGCTAAGTGACCATGTTGGTCTTTGGCTTTGCTGATTTGGTTGATTTGATGATGTGCTGGGGTGTGAATCTTCCCTGTTGCTCAACACATGAGTAGGGTAGATGGTGTGGTGGTGATTCTGTGATGGTGATGTGGTCTTAACTATGGTGGTGTTCTTGGTGTGGTGATGTGCTCTTAACTGTGGTGGTGTTCTTGGTGTGGTGATGTGCTCGTGTGATGGTGTTCTTCTTGGTCGGCTGGTGTTCTTGGCTGAGCAAATCCTCATCTTGTGATGTTTTTATACTTGGTCTTGCTTCTCTGATGGCTTGACACCTCTGTCATGCATCTGATGAGTAAGCTGCTGTTGGCTGGCTTGCCCATCTCGGCTATCTTGAGATATTTTCCTCGGGAGCTTGGTGATAAGCTCAAACAGCTTGATGATTATCTATAGTGGCATTGTTTTTCTTGACTGCCACTTGGTAATTACCATTCTGGCAATTTTGTTATTTTTATTTTGGTTGCAGGTGCCAAGAAGAAGAAAAGAAGAGAAGAAAGAAAGAAGACACGTAGTCTTTTTTTTAGGATTTATAAACTTGCAATCTTTCTATTCTCCTGTTGTAATATTCTTTTATTCATTCCAATTTTTAATTATTCTTTTATTCCAGAATTTTGTAAAGACAATGTATAATGTGTTGATGATTAATAAATCTCAAGTTTTCTTTCTTTATTAATATTTATCCTTTCTAAATGTGTCTTTCAATTTTAATTCAATCATTCAAAATTCAAATTCAAATTTGATTCAAATTCCAGTTTAAGATCCAAAGCTTATAACTAGGGTTTTAGTTATCTAATTCATCACCTCCCCACAACAATAGATTAAAAGAGATCATGTCCCAAATCTTTCGCACTCCGAGAGTTCACCATTTGTCACATCCCAAAAATTGGAATGTGAAAAATAAATAAAACAGGAACCATGTTTGTTGAATTGATTGAAATTTTACAAGGAATTAAAACTTTTGATTAATTTAAAACCTTATTAGAAAAAAAATCCATTTCAAACCTTCTATAATCCTTGAAAAACTCTTTGAGGAAAAAGAAATTCAAAATACCATTTTACCTTTTATTCAAATCCTATGCAAGCACACTTGCAAAGGAAATACTTTGCAAAATGAGTTATATTAAAGCTTGCAATGCCAAAACCATAGTTGAAAATAAAATTCAAAGAACATTTTATAAAATTTATTCTCTGACTTTAAAAAGGAATTATTTTGAAACCCTAATATTATTCTATCTTATGCAATAAAGCCCCTAGATCAAGCTATAAGGCTTTATTAAAATTTTTGTTTAAAATTATGAAAACATGTTTATTACTGCCCTAGTTGTTCCTGTGAATTTTTAGAAAACTTTTGCAATTGGTTTGAAGTCATTTGGATTCAAAATGCAAAAGATATAAAAGAAACAAGAAAACAGAAAAAGAAAAAGGAAAGTAAAAAAGGAAAACAAATAAAAAGGGCCTCGAGAACCCTTCGGCCCGTTAACAGAAAACGGCCGCGGCCCACTTACCCCGCCCAAACCGGTACCCACGTTCTTCTCAGATCTGCCGCTGACTAGTGGGTCCCACTCGTCAGCACGAGGTCGTCTTCAACCTCAGACCGAAGATTACGCTGGAGACCGAGTCCTCCCCTGTTAATTCCCCCTCTTAAATCCCATTCACTCCTTGCCTAAAATTGACGACGCCCGAGCCTATTTAAACCCCCTCCTCCTCCTCCTCCCTTCCCCTCTTTTTCCCCGAGCCGGAGGACACAAGAGCGACGAGATTGCTCGTCGGAAACCCGACACATCTGCGGGCATCTCTGGCGAAATTTGACGTCGCCGGTGAACCTCGTTTCCCCTTCTTCCCCCTGTCACCTTTCCCTTTCTCCGGCGATCCCCCTGAAGTTTTTCTTGTGCCAATTCTCGCAGAGAAACAAGCAGAACGACAAGTGGCCGAAGCTCACCGGCGCCCCGCCGTCTCCAGTCGCCTCCCTCCCCTTTGTCTGGACGTGATCCTCGGTGCCGATCAAACGGGCGAACTCGCCTTGTTGTCCTGGTCCTTGTCGTGGTCACGCCGTCATCCAAGAGTCGCCATGACGTCGCCGGAATCAACCATCTGGCCGCCTCACCGGACTTCCTCGCCGTAACCCTAGCCAAGGTGAGCTCCTCCCCCCTCTGTTTAATCGTGTCCATTGGATCTCGATCCAGTGAACCAAATAGATCACTTAAAGCGAAGGGGTACGAGCAGATCTGATCCATCCAGCCTTCTTTAGATCCAACGCTCCAAATCAGAGATCCACCCAAACCGGTATGCACCTATCAGAAACAGCCATGTGGCAGCCCTCTGTTAAAACCAAATTCAAATTAGAATTTAAAAATAGAAAATGACTGAATCTTGTAAAATTCATATCTAATGTTCTGTTAATCCAAAAAATGCAAATAATATGTCCCTGGAATCCTAGAAATGTGTAGAACAATATTCTGCAATAAAATTTGACTTTTGAAACAGTTAAAATCATTCAAATTCAAACATGTGAATTTGAGTGATTTTGATATAATTCAAATTCTATAAACCCTTTTTTATTGATTATTTTTGCAGTATGACCATATTGCTATCATCTATCCAGTAGAACCACTGCACAAAATTTTGGACCAGTTTTTATCAAGTATTCAAATTCAAAAGGAGATTTGAGTATTTTCTTCCTAGATTTAATTCTATAAATATTTTAGGCATAATTCTTTTTGCAAAATTTATCATCTTGATAATATAAAACCACCAGGACACTTCACACACATATCTTAGGTATTCAAAGTCAAACTTCATTAGCACATTCTTTTTGCAAGAATTGTGTTATTTGAAACACTTAGCAAATATCAAATCTCTAATTCCTATCATGCACTTTGTGCCAATTGTTTTGTTCCACTAAAACCAAAAAAGTGTGAAATATACTAAGTCCTAATGACCACATAAAATCTACCATGACTTAGTGGAAACCTATTCTCAAATCCTTGCCCAGTGCAAAACCAACAACCCCATCACATCTAAAATTCTTCTAAGTGTTTTACTACTCCATCCAACACTTGGCATAGAAGTTTTCCATACCAAGACCATAGAGAAGAAGTTGAAGAAGAAGACAAGAGATGAAGTCAAACAAGAAGATCAAGATCAAGAGCCAAGTCAAGAAGATGGAAGAGATGACCTCAAGACTTAGAAATATATTCATCCAACTTCTCAACCAAGCCTAAGATTCCCTTTGAACTATTTTGTTAAGTACTAGACAATTCTTAACAACTTAGAAAACTCCCAACACTCCCTATAAGACTTTGACTTAGCCAAGCTCTCCATCCATATCAAGCCAACTTCATGCCCAAACTTTGTCCAAGTATCACTAAGACAAATCAATACCAAGCTAAAACAAGTAAACACTTTTGTCTTGTTTGATTATGTTGCTTGGATGGTGTGTTTATTTTGTTTTATCTTTTATCTTATAGTTGTACGGAGAGCTATGTGTGTTGAATAAGAGAAGTACAATCTTCGGAAATCACTAAGGCAAGTGTCACCATATTCCTTGTCCTAATGAAAGCTTTTATCACTTGTATCTTTTCTAATAGATGATGAATGGGTAGGTGATTTTATGAGTTTATGTCTTAGTGGCTAGATTTTATGCTAAGTATATGGTCTAGCTTATGTCTAGCTTTTGCATCTCCTAGTAGAACTGCTGCTGCTATAGGTTTTGCCTTAGATTTGTTGTGGGAAGGGTTATCACATGTTTTGGCTAAGTGTTGAAAACCTTGTTTTGCAAAAACCAAGAAAAACAACTAAGTTAATGAAACACCTGGGTGGAAGTGGTAAGATGGATTTATGTTGAGTGGTTCCCTGGGGTCATGTCGTCGAACCTCTGAACCACCAGGTGTATCTCACTTGTGGACGGCCACCCAGGAACAAAAAGATTGGAGACGTTCAAGTCATGAAGCTTCTAGTGCAACCACGAGTCATATGGGCTCTGTCTTGACTAACTAAGTTGCGAGAACTCAGCCAGACGGACAGAGGGTGGTAGATGATGATAGGATGGAGCACGTCCGGGTTGGTCTAAGGGATTGCCTCCGAAAGGTCTCGTCTTAGTCTTCACTTGGCCATTTGAGCAAAATGAGCATCATGGCAAAAGAGGTTGACTGAGTCTTGTGGGAAAAGTGCACCACCTCTGCAGAGGGTTAAAACTAAGTACTTAGCCGTGTCCCCGGTTATGGACAATTTTGAGCGACATGATTTTGAAGCTGTTCAAGGATCTCATCATGCCAACTTATTAAAACTAAAACTTGTGGGTTGAACTGGGAATATGGCAATTGGTGCAAGTGTCTATTGGCTAGCAGTTCCCGTGCCATTTCTATGTGCCAGTGTCTGCAGGAATAGGTCACCCAAACCAAGTTGTCCATATGTAGTAATTAAGGATTTTGACATGTGATATAGGTATCTATCGACCAGTGTGTCCCGTACGATAACTATGGCCTGTGGCTACAGGGGTAGATCACCCAAGTCAAATTGTCTAGCTAAAAGTTTTGTTTCAAGAAAATGATAGGATTAAATTGCTTAGTGCAAATAGGTCTGAAGCTCCACCTAGCCAAATATTCATTTAAGTGTTAGGTTCCATTGGTGTCCACCAAACAATGACATCTTGCCAATACAATTCAAGTGTATTGACCCTTTGTGGCTGCAACGTTTCATGTTGCAGGTTGTGACGTTAAGAAAGGTACGACAGGGTTACGAGTCTATCCACAGCATGTTCGCCTTTGGCACATGAAGAAGAAGGACTCCATGCTAGTTTTGATTTCGTTGTAAACTCTGAAAGCTCTAAGCTATGAGCATTGTAAAGTTCTTTATGTAATTGCTGGATCATGCGATGTAATAAAATGACCTTTGTTTCTTGATATTACATCTCAAACTGTGTGTGCTAGCATTGATCCAGGGACTAGCACTGAAAAGCATAGGGATCATCATATTTAAAAGATGAGGTCACTACAAGATGATATCAGAGCATTGTGTTGCCCTTAGGTTTGTGACCTGTAATATCCCAGCATTTAGGATCAAACGAAGGGTAGAAATAGGACTTTTGTGCATTCATGCATCTAAAAACCTGAGTAATTTTTTCGCAAATTCAAAAACCTGAGAGAGCAAAGCTTCTATCTAATCACCTTTAGAGTTAGAGGTCATTAGAATGTTATGGGCTTTGCTATGATCTCTTGATGATGTTGTTTAAGTGATTTTGGAATTCCATTTTGATTGTTGAATATTCTCAAATTATAATTATTAATCATTAATAAAGAAATAACTCAATTATAAATTGAGTTGGATAAAAGAAATAGAATAAGTAAATAAGTAAGTTGAAATATCACTTTATTAATATTAAACATATTCACAATGTCTTTACATATTGGTAAAGTAAATAGAAAATTACAATAGTAAAAAAATAAAGGAAAACTAAGCCTAAACTAGCTTTTGCATCTTCAAGATCTTTATGATGGTCTTGAATCATCAACCTGCAAAATAAACAGAAAATAAAAGAAAACAGAGTAAAGGTTAGTATAATATTACTCTCAGACTTTGGCAATTACATTGCCATTTGCATCACTGAGTATTTGGGCCAAGTGTAGAATCTGTTCTGTTATTTTCTAGGGTGCAAAACAGAGGGGTGCAAAGTAGTTTCACAGCATGGCCAGGGGTGGATGAGATCGAACCGAGTGAAGTACACAGGCACACAGCACACAAGCAGCTTAGTCACATGACTGGGAAGCTGGAGCTGGCAGCACCACAGCTGCTTGCAAACCAAGCAGTCGGCTAGATGAGCATCACCAGGAGAAGCAGCTCCCATTTGTCCAGCAGGGAATTATCACCAAGAACATCACAAGTTCTTGCACAGCACCACTTAAACACTAGAAATCATCCAGCAAAACTATGAGGATGTACTGAAGCACAAGATCAAGCCCAGGAGGAGAAGGACAAGTAGTCAGCCGCAAGTCCAGGAGGAGAAGGACAAGCCCAGGAGCTGAACTAGGAGGAGAAGGCAAGCAAGGAGCAAGCCATCACCACCAGCAAGCAGCAGCAGTAGATAACAACACCTTTGCTGCAAAACTTCAGGCATCAGGTAGAATTGATCACCTCACAGCACCACACTGTTAGAGCATGGTTCAAGCATGTGTAGCATATATGAAAAGCCCTCAGTTTGGCAAAGTGATGCTTTGCCAAGCTCATCATAGGGAATCAAGTTTAAAAGCCAAATATCCATAAACCAGGGTAAAAGCCCAGTATAAACTTCATTGGCAGGTTTAGTTTAGCAACAGGAGCAACAGGCTATTAACCATGTTGTGCTGGGCACATAACCAACAGGTTATACACCTCAGACACACAACAGGAATAGATTCAGCATCACATCTTAAAACCCTGGATTTGTTTCCAAGCAAATCACTTCACTTAGTTAGAAAAGCCTCAGACCAACATCACATGCTTGGTATTTAGGTAAGTTTCACCATTCTAATTAGCTTTCCAACATTGGTTGCTGGGCACATGACCCATAGGTCATGCACCTCAACACAACCAGCAGACCAATTGATAATTAGGGCAATATAAATCACCACAAATCATTTTCCTAGCTGAAACATCTAGGAATCATATTTTGCTTAAGTAAATTCACCACTGAATCTTTGCAACATTGCAAGACTCACCATCACATAGTTGTCATGGTTAAACCAGTGACAGAAGCAAACACAGTAGCATATCCATCACATGACCAGACATAGAAGCTAACTGAATCTAGAAATTCAGTTAGACACCATCAACATTTTGATATCATGAATCACAGGAGGGGAAACTTAGCACACCAAGATACTGTTGCTCACTGAAAGCTTGCAACAGGGCAAGTTTCAGAACAACATTTTTGTCAGAGAAATGCACTGACAGAGTGGTGGACACAACAAGATCATCACAGATCAAGCATCATATCACTGAATAGAAACCACTAAATAAAGCTAGCAACAGCTAACAGCATCACAGAACAAAGTCTGTGAGCTTGGCTCACTGGTCTTGACCAGATGGCCAGAGACCGTGGCCAGAGAAGAAGGAGAATATTAGAGAGGAGGAGAAATCACACTCACCATCGCCTGGGTGCTCGTCTGGACGACATGACAGAGCAGTGCCTGCGCAGCCGGCCAGAGGCTGCCCAGGGTAGTCTTCACCACAGCACACCAGGAGCACTGCAGCACGGCGACCACACTCACACATCACAAGCACCAGAGGTTGCACAGCAAGCACAGGAGAGAGCTCAGCGAGGCATGAAGTCAGAGGCGACCGGCGATGGCAAAAACCGGGGGGAAACCACCCACAGATCTCCCCAGAGAGGAAGCTCCCGTCGATTCCAACTAGAAGAGGTGGTAGAGGGAGTTGGGGCAACGGTTTTGCTCCAAGCGTCGGCGGTGGAGACCACCAGAGTTGGCCGAAATGGTCGGGCGACGACGGCGACGATTTAGGGTTCGCCAGAGCTCGCGAGGAAGAGAGGGGGAGTGAGAGGGGGCTGGGCTGGGTCGGTTGATCGACCCAGACCCGAGCCGGTCTAGTTCAACCAAGCCAGGTGGGCTGGTTGGGCCTAATGGGCCAAAGCCCATTTGTTCAAATCAAATTCAAATTTCAAACTTTAAATGATGTTTTCTTTTGAATTAATTCAAATCCAAAACTAAAATAACACTGTTTCATGTAACCCTATAAAATAACTTTCTATTCCTTAATGAACTAAATATTTGAATAAAATCATATTTCCTATTCACTCCTCAAATCAAATTTTGAAATCTTTTAATTTCCATTTTCCAAAAATCCTAATTGTTATTAATTATAATAAAAAATTAATTAAGTCTTTTCTTTATTAAATTAATCCTTTTCTTTTCAAATAACTTCAACATAAGTTTTATAACTTGAAAATTGATTTCAAACCTTAATTAATTGTGTTAATACATAATTAGGGTAAAACACACCAATAGTACTTTGTGTTATATTAAAACACTTTAACCAAACCAAGTCTTGGGTTAAATACACAAATAAGAAAACAAAGACAAAGAATCACTATGCATTGCATATCATTGCACATAGCATCCATTTGTTTCTTTAAACATTGTCCTTACCGGACAATGATTGAATTCTTGTAGAACAAGGAGATCAGGAGTATCGCCAAGTATCTGACTCCATTACCTTTCAGTCACAAGGCAAGTTTATCTTGCTCATATCTCTTGATTGCACTGGTTTTGAAACTTCTTGCAAAATGTTGACTTCAAACTCTAACATTCCAAAAAGGATGGAAAACCTATTTTCATAAGTAATATGACTAGTGGTTATCGACCAGTGGTGATAACCTAGGATGGCTGGCAGGTGGAACCACGGTAAGATTGTGGTGGTGGAGGTTCCACTTGCACGGGAAAGTAAACCTAGGATTAACTACCAATGCCACAGTTATTCTGGCATCGTAAAAACCGTGTCGTCCAAGAGACTTGGAATGGGATGGGAAAGTCAGCTGTATCTTCTCTCGTTCGCATGTCAACGGGCAACCAGTTGCCGGTCGCGATAGATCTTGCGAGACTACTTGCATATGGGTGGGACACCTAAGTTCTCACGGCACTAGTGTCTATGATGGTCCGCAAGGGACGCCTAGGTACTTTATCGTTGGGGGTGAATATCAGGGGCACAACCTGCTTGCGTGAATTCGGTGGGCATGCGTTGTGCGGAGAAGGCAGTGATTGGCTTGGATCAATGACTGGGCCCCACACCATGGAAGTGTGGACGGGAATGTACGCCCGGTTGTGCAGCAAGGCTTTGATCTCTTTTGGAAGGACACACCTCTGCAGAGTGTAAAAAGATGTGACATGTTACCCCTTGTTCCGGGAAGGAGCTGCGAACACGGCAGGAAAGGTGCTCTCAAGGCACTAATACCCTGTGTTGGCTGTTGGGCATAGTTTTCTTAAGTAAAAGCAATCTTTCAAGAAACCTTTGATAAAGCTTTGCATTGGCCTACGACTCTTTTGGGTCCATGGCTGTAGACAGTGCATATCACACAACTTTGTTCTAAAGAAACTTGCTGGGTAACGCTCGTTACTCACCCCAATCCTTAAACCCTTGCTAGACTGTGAAGAGCTAGATGAGGCGACTCTGAAAGCCATCGGAGGCCAGCAGGACATCTTCTACGAGAAGCCAGATCTTTCTCGCGGAGTCGAAGGTGTGGATTACTTCATACGCTACGGAGCATCTTCCGGCGAGGACTCAGAGTGAAGACTGTCTAACTAGTAGAATAGCTACGTAGTCGAGGAACCGAGCAAGTATAGTATAGGAATAAGTTGTTGAGTTCTTCACATGTTTAATTATTTGAAGCTTTCCAGTTGCTGTAAACACTAAGCACTTGAGGTGTTCTCTTGTGGGGAGCATTTCGTAATCATCACGCTTTGGTTTGTAATAATATGAAGTTCAGTTTGTATTTGGGCCGCAATGTTTCTGCTGTACCATTCTGAGGGATGTAATATTTGTGGAGGCTTGTTCCGCAAGTGTTATATCAACGACTTGTATACTACAACATGCAGTGGTATGCTGGGTCACCGCAGCTGGTATCAGAGAAATTGCTTTGACCTTAGGTTGGAAACCTAGTAAAGGGATAGAACCTGTAGGAGTCTAGTAGCAACAGTAAAAAGTTCTCTAAATCTATGATGGTTATTCACTTGGGAATAACATAGTTATATTTTTAGTGTTACAATTCTTTATTATGATGCATCATACTAATTCTATATCCTATTCTTGTAACAGCTTTTATGGCATCGAGAATTCCAACACGCACCGTTTGGTCACAGAGGAAGACTCTAGAAGACTATGAGGGAACCTTGACTGAGCAGTTAGGATCACTACTACGAGCCTTTGGACTCAGCACCGACATCCCTGTTAAGACCTATACTTACAAGGATGACGGGACTGCGGTCAAGTACCGTGTCGTGATCATGCTACCAGATGGATTAGCATCTAGTCCAGTTCAGCCTTCCGGAGAAGGAAGAGGAGAGACTGCAGCTTATCACGAGGCAGTAGTTCGAGCTATTGCGACTATCAGGGAGTACAGAGCGGTGGAGTTAGCAGGTACCACTTTTACCGCTATTCCTCATGACTCACTGATGGATGAGCTGGGAATGGATCACGATGTTCTGGTAAAGAAGAAGCCAAAGTTGGCAGCCAGACTTCTTGATAGGTATAGGAAGATGGTGGGATCACTGTATAACACCCACCAGGTCATTGTGGAGGACAAGGCAGAGATGCTTGATGACCTCACAGACACTACTAGGAGGCAGGAGCGAGCTCAGATGACTAGGCAGGAGTCGGATGGATCACACTTCTCACCGGTTGTGGGAACTCACAGTTACCCGACACAGCCTGGACCTTCCAGGTATTCACCCACTCCAGAGCCTATACATTACCCAGTTATCACTTCTAGTATGGAGGTGCAGTAGAGTCTCAAGGGGGTCTTGGAGTCCGAGCTTCCCATTGAGAACTCTGATGGGTGGAGGTTTGACTGGCTGGGAGACGGTCAGCAGTATACTAGCTCGTATGGAGGGACAGCTCATGCGGCAGGAGGAGGAGATGCCGTAGTCACTCCTGTTGTATCTGTTGAGGAGGAGGATCCTATGGAGGTTCAGTTTGAGAGTCAGGAGCCGGTTGAGACACCTATGGAGCAGGACGCACCGTTTGACCACACCTACTGCACTGAGAGTGTGTGTTATGGAGAGGCGGAGCCTTTCCCGACTATGACTGCTCACGAGACCAGGGTGTATTTTGAGAGTTACCTCAGACTGAATGGACTCGTGTTGAGTGATACCTCTACGATGGACACGTCTGACTCAGACTATGTTCCGGGCGGTAGGCCGTTCGTACCAGAGACAGTGCGCCGGACTACACGCCAGCACGGGTGGACTCCGGGCATGTACTATGAGCCGTGAGACCAGGACATGATGTCAAGACCAAGTCAGAAGCTTAGTTATATCTGTGAATGCAGCTAGTGCTAGTAGTATGTTGTAATAATAAGAGAGATGGTAGAACTTTCCAGTCTCGATCCATGAGTGTACTCCACCTGTGAGAGTACGTGTTGTAATAATGACTTTGTATCGGTTTGTATGTGTTGTATAATATGTACCTTGTATTCGGTTTTCTTGCGATCTTCCATTTGGAGTTGGATTTCTGTTTTCCATTGTGTGACTAGTTCTGGGCATGAAGTGAAGCTCAGAAAGCATGGGCATGGTGTAATTATGAGATCTTCGCTTGATGTTACAGGACTAGAGGGGCTATGGATACGGGTGTAGCTGCCGAAGCCGAAGATCAGCGCTTGGCACAAGAAGCTCAAACGAAGGCAATGAATGACCAGCAGGCAGAAAGGGAAGCCAAAGCTAAGGCTGATCAAGAAGCTCAAGATCATTTACCACCACCACCATTCAGGCCTTTGGCTGAGCAAAGCTTTATGCAGTATATGCAGTTCATGCAAGAGACACAGAACAAGTTTATACAAGAGCTCATGGGGCAGGTTGGAGCAGGAAGGGTTCAGGAAGCAAGAGGGGTAAGTCTTTCTGACTTCCTCAATGCAAAACCACTTCCTTTTGCTTCCGCGGTAGAACCTATGGATGCGGAAGACTGGCTTATGGACACAGAGAGAAAATTGAAGGCTGTTGGAGCCAATGACGAGGAGAAGGTTCGTTATGCTGTACACCTTCTATCTGGACCAGCCGCAACATGGTGGGATAATGAAGTGACACTTCAACATCCGGAGAAGGTATTCTCTTGGGAAGAGTTTAAGGAAAAATTCCGTACCTTCCATGTGCCAGAAAGTGTGGTTGAGCTCAAGAGGAGGGAATTTGAAGACCTCAAGCAGGGGAGTGCAACAATGATGGCTTGTATCAAGGAGTTCACGAGACTCTCTCATTACGCAAGTGACGAGGTGAGTACTGACAATAAGAGGATGAAAAGGTTCCTCAGGGGACTGGATCCATACGCGGCAATGCAGATGAAGTTGACTAAGCCGCATAACTTCCAAGAATTGATGGATACAGCCATCACCTGGGAGAATGATTACAAGTTGGTTCAGATGAGTCAACTGAAGAGGGCCAAGACTGTGGCCAAGAGAGTTCAGCCAACTTGAAGTACTCCGAATTTGAGTTTCAAGCCCAGAGTGAGGACTGGAGGTATTCCTCCAACTCAGAAGGTGTTCACACCAAAAGATCAGATTATCTGTCACAAATGCGGACTTCCAGGTCATATGAAGAATGAGTGCACGAAGCCGAGGATTATCTGCTATGCTTGTGGAAAGGAGGGGCATATTCATCCAGATTGTCCAAATAAACCAGCTGGTGGTTGGCCAGCTAACAGTGGAGGCAAGACAGGAGGAGGTGGACGACCTACATCTGAAGGTGGCAGTAGTAGCAAGAATGGTAATGGGAAAAGAGGCCGGACTTTTGGGAAGCTGAATTGCACATCTCTCGAGGAAGCTAACAACTCTGAAACGGCGGTCATAGGTACGCTCAGCATTCTTACTCATCCCGGCAAAGTTCTTTTTGATACCGGTGCCACTACATCATTCATTTCCAAAGATTTTGTCGAAAAATATGGGTTAAGGTGTCAGGCGATAGCTCATCTTATGACTGTGGTGACGGCCGGGGGAAACTTTTAGTATCCTGATTCAAACCAGACCAGGTCATTACGATCTGTGACTGTCCTTATTTCACCGATCTCTATGTTCTTCCACTTAAAAACATTGAAGTTGTTCTGGGTATGGATTGGATGTCCAATCATGGAGCACACATTGATTGTGAAGAGAAGATTGTGTCAATCCGGAAGCCTGGAGGTGGAAGGATCACTTATCAAGCAGATAAGCACACCCATGTAGAGATTGGGATTCAACTCAATTCTCTGAAGGAGGCCAAGTTAGAGGATATTCCAGTGGTTAACGAGTTCATGGATGTATTTCCCCAAGAATTACCGGGAATGCCACCAGATCGGGAGATAGAATTCACCATTGATCTGAAGCCAGGCACAGCACCAATTTCTCAAGCACCCTATAAAATGGGTCCTAAGGAGTTGAAAGAACTAAAGGAGCAGCTAGATGAGCTAGAGAGTAAGGGATTTATCCAAGAAAGTATATCACCTTGGGGTTCGCCAGTTATATTTGTTGATAAAAGAGATGGAGGCAGAAGGATATGTGGGGATTTCAGGAATCTGAACAATGTCACCATCAAAAACAAGTATCCTTTACCAAGGATTCAAGATCTGTTTGATCAAGTTCATGGAGTTGGGGTTTTCTCCAAGATTGACCTGAGATCTGGATATCATCAAATTAAAATCAAACCAGAAGATGTACCAAAGACTGCATTTGTCTCAAGGTATGGACATCACTGATACGTCTCCAACGTATCTATAATTTTTGATGATCCATGCTTGTTTTTACACCATTTGCCTACTGTTTCGTTACACTTCGTGGCACTTTTATGCATTTTCCGGAACTAACCTATTAACAAGATGCCACAGTGCCAGTTCCCTGTTTTCTGCTGTTTTTGTGTTTCAGAGTGATACACAGGAAATATTCTCGGAATTGGACGAAACCACATCCTGAAGTCTTATTTTACCCGGAAGCTTCCAGAGATCTGAAGAAGAGTCGGAGGGGGCCCACCAGGGCCCCACATGCATGGGTGGCGCGGCCAGGCCCCTGGCCGCGCCAGCCATGTGTGAGGGCGCCTGGTCCCACCTCTGATGACGCCCCTTTGCCTATATAAAGCCTCGGGACGGAAAACCCTAGGGGAGTCGGCAATTTTCCAGAAAGAGTTCCGTAGTTCCGCCGCCGCCACCGATGAATTTCGGGGGACAGAAGTCTCTGTTCCGGCACCCTGCCGGGACGGGGAAGTGCCCCCGGAGCCATCTCCATCGGTCTCCATCGCCGTCTCCGCCGTCTCCACCATCTCCATCGACCTCACCTCCATCTCCATCAACCTTGCTGTCTCCTATGATGAGGAGGGAGTAGTTCATCCCCGGGGCTCAGGGCTCTGCCGGTAGCTATGTGGTTCACCTCTCTCTCCCATGATGTGATCTTTATGTGATCGTGAGCTTTGTATCATGTTGAACAAATAGATGCTATTATTCAGATGTTATGTGTACTCTAGTGGTGATTGTTAAAGTAATCTATTCCTCCTGCCATGGTGTAACGGTGACAGTGCGTGCATCATGGTGGTATTTGGTTTAGGCTATGATTGTGATCTCTTGTGGATTATGAGAATAATTATTGCTATGATAGTTTGAGTGATTTATTCCTCCTTTCATGGTGTAATGGTGACAGTGTGTGCACCGTGTTAGTACTTGGTCTAAGTTGCAATGATTTCTATCTTGAATTGTGATTTGATTTGGATATCTCTATGAGTGGTGTTTGTCAAGTACTTGATGAACTTTAAGGGGTGCTTCTGTAGCCACTACACAATGATTAGTGTTATTCAATAGGAGAGTAATTCAGAGTACCATAGTGGAGAGAAGTTGTTTATTTGTTCAATCATGTTATATTGTTGGGAGTGTGTCCACTAGTGAAAGTATGATCCCTAGGCCTTGTTTCCAAGCATTGCACACCGTTTACTTGCTATTTTGTTACTTGTTTGCTCGCAGCGATATTTATTTCACATCACGTTTGCTACTTATAATCATCTATACCACTTGTATTTCACTATCTCTTCGCCGAACTAGTGCACCTATACATCTGACAAGTGTATTGGGTGTGTTGGGGACACAAGAGACTTTCTGTATCGTAATTGCAGGGTTGCTTGAGAGGGATAGCTTTGACCTCTAACCTCCCTGAGTTCGATAAACCTTGGGTGATCCACTTAAGGGAAACTTGCTGCTGTTCTACAAACCTCTGCACTTGGAGGCCCAACAAGTGTCTACAAGAATAGAAGTGCGTAGACATCAATCACGAATACTTAGTTGTTCCTTTTGGTTTGACCAATGCTCCAGCAATTTTCATGAATTTGATGAACAAGATTTTCATGCCATATCTGGACAAGTTTGTGATAGTGTTCATCGATGACATTCTGATATACTCTAAGAATAAAGAGGATCATGCTAAACATCTCAGAATAGCATTGCAAGTGCTAAGGGAACATCAGCTATATGCTAAGTTTAGTAAGTGTGAATTCTGGTTGGATCAAGTGGAATTTCTTGATCATGTCATTAGCAAGGAGGGGATTGCCGTGAATCCAAGCAAAGTTCAGTCAGTTTTGGATTGGCAAGCACCAACCAATGTGAAGGAAATTAGAGGATTTTTGGGAATGGCCGGATACTATCGGAGATTCATTGAAGGATTTTCAAAGATAGCAGGGCCAATGACAAAATTGTTAAGGAAAAAACACTCCATTTGAGTGGTCTGAAAAGTGTGAAGAGAGCTTTCAAGAGCTGAAAAGGAGACTCACAACAGCACCTATCTTAGCAGTACCAGAAACTGGAAAGGATTACACAGTTTACTGCGATGCATCTAAGAATGGATTGGGTTGTGTTTTGATGCAAGACCATAGGGTAATTGCTTATGGTTCAAGACAACTCAAGCCACATGAAGTCAATTATCCAACACATGACCTAGAATTGGCAGCAGTTGTGTTTGCTCTCAAGCAATGGAGGCAATTTCTCTATGGAGCTAAATGTGAGCTATACACCGATCACAAGAGTCTTAAATACTTCTTTACTCAGAAGGAGTTGAACATGAGGTAGAAAATATGGCTAGAGTTGATCAAGGATTATGATCTTACCATCAATTATACTCCTGGAAAGGCTAATGTGGTAGCCGATGCATTAAGTCGGAAGAGTACAGAAACACAGCTAATGGATAGAGAACTTCTGGAGGAATTGCTCAAGGATCTTGAAAGACTGGAAATACAATGTCTAGAAGTCAAATCTTTGGGAAGTATATTCACTATGAGGGTGATGGAGGAAAGACAAAGTGACTTGAAGTACACTATATATAGAAGACAAGATGAAGATCCTTTCATCGCTGAAGAAATCCACAGGATTGAAGAGGGTAGACCATCTGAATTCCGTTTAGGTGATTTCAATTCACTCTGGTTTCAAAACAGAATTTGTGTGCCAGATATACCGGAGATCAAAGGACTGATACTCAAGGAGGCTCATGAGACACCGTACTCCATTCATCCGGGAAGTACGAAAATGTACATGGATCTCAAGGAGTTGTTCTGGTGGAATAACATGAAGCGGGATATAGCCAAGTATCTAGCGGAATGCCACACTTGCCAGAGAGTCAAAGCAGAACATCAAAGTCCAGCAGGGTTACTATAACCTTTGGATATTCCGGAGTGGAAATGGGAGGAAATCGAAATGGATTTTATTACCGGTTTACCTTTAACCAAGAGACACAAGGACATGATATGGGTGATAGTTGATCGACTCACCAAAAGTGCACTAAAGTTCTGCAAGGTGCAATGGAAACATCACTCTGAACGGGAAGCAACTTGGGAAAAAGAAGAAGAATTGAGACAAGCATATCCAGAACTCTTCAGGTATACAAAGTTTTAACTTCGGGACGAAGTTCTGATAAGGGGGGAAGACTGTAATATCCTAGCATTTAGGATCAAACGAAGGGTAGAAATAGGACTTTTGTGCATTCATGCATCTAAAAACCTAAGTAAATTTTTCGCAAATTCAAAAACCTGAGAGAGCAAAGCTTCTATCTAATCACCTTTAGAGTTAGAGGTCATTAGAATGTTATGGGCTTTGCTATGATCTCTTGATGATGTTGTTTAAGTGATTTTGGAATTTCATTTTGATTGTTGAATATTCTCAAATTAGAATTATTAATCATTAATAAAGAAATAACTCAATTATAAATTGAGTTGGATAAAAGAAATAGAATAAGTAAATAAGTAAGTTGAAATATCACTTTATTAATATTAAACATATTTACAATGTCTTTACATATTGAAAAGTAAAAAGAAAATTACAATAGTAAAAAAATAAAGGAAAACTAAGCCTAAACTAGCTTTTGCATCTTCAAGATCTTTATGATGGTCTTGAATCATCAACCTGCAAAATAGACAGAAAATAAAAGAAAACAGAGTTAAGGTTAGTATAATATTACTCTCAGACTTTGGCAATTACATTGCCATTTGCATCACTGAGTATTTGGGCCAAGTGTAGAATCTGTTCTGTTATTTTCTGGGGTGCAAAACAGAGGGGTGCAAAGTAGTTTCATAGCACGGCCAGGGGTGGATGAGATCGAACCGAGTGAAGTACACAGGCACACAGCACACAAGCAGCTTAGTCACAGGACTGGGAAGCTGGAGCTGGCAGCACCACAACTGCTTGCAAACCAAGCAGTTGGCTAGATGAGCATCACCAGGAGAAGCAGCTCCCATTCGACCAGCAGGGAAATATCACCAAGAACATCACAAGTTCTTGCACAGCACCACTTAAACACTAGAAATCATCCAGCAAAACTATGAGGATGTACTGAAGCAAAAGATCAAGCCCAGGAGGAGAAGGACAAGTAGTCAGCCACAAGTCTAGGAGGAGAAGGACAAGCCCAGGAGCTGAACTAGGAGGAGAAGGCAAGCAAGGAGCAAGCCATCACCACCAGTAAGCAGCAGCAGCAGATAACAACACCTTTGCTACAAAACTTTAGGCATCAGGTAGAATTGATCACCTCACAGCACCACAATGTTAGAGCATGGTTCAAGCATGTGTAGCATATATGAAAAGCCCTCAGTTTGGCAAAGTGATGCTTTGCCAAGCTCATCATAGGGAATCAAGTTTAAAAGCCAAATATCCATAAACCAGGGTAAAAGCCTCAGTATAAACTTCATTGGTAGGTTTAGTTTAGCAACAGGAGCAACATGCTATTAACCATGTTGTGCTGGGCACATAACCAATAGGTTATGCACCTTAGACACACAACAGGAATAGATTCAGCATCACATCTTAAAACCCTGGATTTGTTTCCAAGCAAATCGCTTCACTTAGTTAGAAAAGCCTCAGACCAACATCATAGGCTTGGTATTTAGGTAAGTTTCACCATTCTAATTAGCTTTCCAACATTGGTTGCTGGGCACATGACCCACAGGTCATGCACCTCAACACAACCAGTAGACCAGTTGATAATTAGGGCAATATAAATCACCACAAATCATTTTCCTAGCTGAAACATCTAGGAATCATATTTTGCTTAAGTAAATTCACCACTGAATCTTTGCAACATTGCAAGACTCACCATCACATAGTTGTCATGGTTAAACCAGTGACAGAAGCAAACACGACATCATATCCATCACATGACCAGGCATAGAAGCTAACTGAATCTAGAAATTCAGTTAGACACCATCAACATTTTGATATCATGAATCACAGGAGGGGAAACTTAGCACACCAAGATATTGTTGCTCACTGAAAGCTTGCAACAGGGCAAGTTTCAGAACAACTTTTCTGTCAGAGAGATGCACTGACAGAGTGGTGGACACAACAAGATCATCATAGATCAAGCATCATATCACTGAATAGAAACCATTAAATCAAGATAGCAACAGCTAACAACATCACATAACAAAGTCTGTGAGCTTGGCTCACTGGTCTTGACCAGATGGCCAGAGACCGTGGCCAGAGAAGAAGGAGAAGATTAGAGAGGAGGAGAAATAATGCTCACCATCGCCTGGGTGCTCGTCTGGACGGCATGGCAGGGCAGTGCCTGCGCGGCCGGCTAGAGGCTGCCCAGGGTAGTCTTCACCACAGCACACCAGGAGCACTACAGCACGGTGACCACACTCACACATCACAAGCACCAGAGGTTGCACAGCAAGCACATGAGAGAGCTCGGTGAGGCATCAAGTTGGAGGCGACCGGCAACGGCGGAAATCGGGGGGAAACCACCCACAGATCTCCCCGGAGAGGAAGCTCCCGTTGATTCCAACCGGAAGAGGTGGTAGAGGGAGTTGGGGCGACGGTTTTGCCCCAAGCGTCAGCGGCGGAGACCACCAGAGTTGGACAGAATGGTCGGGCAACGGCGGCGGCGATTTAGGGTTTGCCAGAGCTCGCGAGGAAGAGAGGGGGAGTGAGAGGGGGCTGGGCTGGGTTGGTTGACCGACCCAGACCCGAGCCGGTCTGGTTCAACCAAGCCAGGTGGGCTGGTTGGGCCTAATGGGCCAAAGCCCATTTGTTCAAATCAAATTCAAATTTCACACTTTAAATGCTGTTTTCTTTTGAATTAATTCAAATCCAAAACTAAAATAACACTGTTCCATTTAACCCTATAAAATAACTTTCTATTCTTTAATGAACTGAATATTTGAATAAAATCATATTTCCTATTCACTCCTCAAATCAAATTTTGAAATCTTTTAATTTCCATTTTCCAAAAATCCTAATTGTTATTAATTATAATAAAAAAATTAATTAAGTCTTTTCTTTATTAAATTAATCCTTTTCTTTTCAAATAACTTCAACATAAGTTTTATAACTTGAAAATTGATTTCAAACCTTAATTAATTGTGTTAATACATAATTAGGGTAAAACACACCAATAGTACTTTGTGTTATATTAAAACACTTTAACCAAACCAAGTCTTGGGTAAAACACACAAATAAGAAAACAAAGACAAAAAATCACTATGCATTGCATATCATTGCACATAGCATCCATTTGTTTCTTTAAACATTGTCCTTACCAGACAATGATTGAATTCTTGTAGAACAAGGAGATCAGGAGTATCGCCAAGTATCCGACTACATTACCTTTCAGTCACAAGGCAAGTTTATCTTGCTCATATCTCTTGATTGCACTGGTTTTGAAACTTCTTGCAAAATGTTGACTTCAAACTCTAACATTTCAAAAAGGATGGAAAACCTATTTTCATAAGTAATATGACTAGTGGTTATCGACTAGTGGTGATAACCTAGGATGGCTAGCAGGTGGAACCACGGTAAGATTGTGGTGGTGGAGGTTCCACTTGTACGGGAAAGTAAACCTAGGATTAACTACCAATGCCACAGTTATTCTGGTGCCATAAAAACCGTGTCATCCAAGAGACTTGAAATGGGACGGGAAAGTCAGCTGTATCTTCTCTCGTTCGCATGTCAACGGGCAGCCAGTTGCCGGTTGCGGTAGATCTTGCGAGACTACTTGCATATGGGTGGGACACCTAAGTTCTCACGGCACTGGTGTCTATGATGGTCTGCAAGGGACGCCTAGGTACTTCATCGTTGGGGGTGAATATCAGGGGCACAACCTGCTTGCGTGAATTGGGTGGGCATGCATTGTGCGGAGAAGGCAGTGATTGGCTTGGATCAATGACTCGGCCCCACACCATGGAAGTGTGGACAGGAATGTACGCCCGGTTGTGCAGCAAGGCTTTGATCTCTTTTAGAAGGACACACCACTGCAGAGTGTAAAAAGATGTGACATGTTACCCCTTGTTCTGGGAAGGAGCTGCGAACATGGCGGGAAAGGTGCTCTCAAGGCACTAATATCCTATGTTGGCTGTTGGGCATAGTTTTCTTAAGTAAAAGCAATCTTTCAAGAAACCTTTGATAAAGCTTTGCATTGGCCTACGACTCTTTTGGGTCCATGGCTGTAGATAGTGCATATCACACAACTTTGTTCTAAAGAAACTTGCTGGGTAACGCTCGTTACTCACCCCAATCCCTTAAACCCTTGCTAGACTGTGAAGAGCTAGATGAGGCGACTCTGAAAGCCATCGGAGGCTAGCAGGACATCTTCTACGAGGAGCCAGATCTTTCTCGCGGAGTCGAAGGCGTGGATTACTTCATACGCTACGGAGCATCTTCCGGCGAGGACTCAGAGTGAAGACTGTCTAACTAGTAGAATAGCTACGTAGTCGAGGAACCGAGCAACTATAGTATAGGAATAAGTTGTTGAGTTCTTCACATGTTTAATTATTTGAAGCTTTCCAGTTGCTGTAAACACTAAGCACTTGAGGTGTTCTCTTGTGGGGAGCATTTTGTAATCATCACGCTTTGGTTTGTAATAATATGAAGTTCAGTTTGTATTTGGGCCGCAATGTTTCTGTTGTACCATTCTGAGGGATGTAATATTTGTGGAGGCTTGTTCCGCAAGTGTTATATCAACGACTTGTATACTATAACATGCAGTGGTATGCTGGGTCACCGCATGACCCTAGGATTGGACAATGACCCCTTAGAAATATAGGAGTTGTTTTTATTTTTAAGTTAAAAACTTTACACACTCATTTCCTCGTAAACTCTTCCCTTAGTCATTTTGTCCCTACTCTTCATTTGAACTCAAAGACGAAGAGCTTGAACTTCAACCTTAAAGGACTTCAAGATCCGCCCACCCCTATCATCAAGGAAGCAAATTGAAGAAGTCTAGAAGGAGAAGTCTAAGCATCAATAGTTCTAGGACTTAGAAATTCTTATGAAGGATCTTGATAACAATAGGACCAACGAACGGTTTTGCAAACGATGAGCTACTTGCCCAAACTCAAGGAGAAGGAGAAGGTATTCTAAGAACAAGAAGAGAAGTTCATGTTCAAGATGAGCAAAAGAAGATGAGAGAGATTAGGAAGGAGGAAGGCCCTAGGATGAAAAATCTATCTAATTCGGTTTTATTAGAAAGGTGTTTGCAATTTTAACTTCTTCTATTCTCACCTACTTCACGTTAAAAAAAAATGCTTTCTCATTCCTTAGAGATCTTCTCCCATGAAGACTATCAAGAAGAGATTGATGCTTCGTATATTATTCCTCTACTTCACAAGATGCATTGCATGGAAGCTCTCGATGAACTTGGAGAAAGACTCAACTATAAACTAAACTGCCACAAAGATGAAAAGATTTGATCACTACCTCAAGACAACCAAGAAGCTTTAGTTGGACCTCCATTTAAGATCTTTATATGTAAGAACGACATCGAAATATGCCATGATCATATCGAATTGTGGTATGACCATATTAGTTTGTTTGTGATTGAACCATGTTGTTTGATGTGACAAATGCTTGTTAGATGAATTGCCTTGATCTGCTGTGTTTGGGTAGGAATTTTCTTTAGATCCCTTCTATCTAATCTCGTCCTTATTCAAACCCAAACAAGTGTTTTCTTGACAAGCCTCCATGAAGGCAACAACATTATCAGCTCTAGCTAAAGATGCTCAGCATCAAGAAGAAGAAGCATAGAACAAGAGATGGAAAACCGAAGGATCTGCAAGATAAGGGATTTTGCCATATGAGAGTTTACGCAAACCACTAGCAAAGGATCGATAGAATTGTTTTCTAAAAATCTTAACAGGAATTAAAACATGGATTCAATATCCATAGAAACTTTTGTCAAAACTAGTAAGGTTGACCAAGAGTTAGTGTACGAGATGTTCCAAGCTGAAATACAGGGTAACGATTGGGTGCGTTATGGATTGGCCCCCATGACGACTACTCAAATTGTACGCTCTTGTAATGAGGAATGGTAAATCTAGAGAGACATACCTACAAGAGAGACGATGTTGTTAAACCTGAACCCTAGGTGGATAAGATAATGTATCCCTTATAATAGGCAAGTGTTACCAAAACGTAGGAATACGGTGAGGAATGAACTACAAGCTTACCGTTGAAGATGACTTGCAAGTCTATGAAGATCCAACAAGGATATGAAATGAAGCTATGAGAACACTCAACTTGGTCTTCTGATTGACCCAAAGAGTGAATCTTCAGTGTCCAAAGTAGGTCAAACGACTACCTTGTTGGACAGAAGCTCTACAATGGAGGAAGCTATACTCAATGCCATCTTGCGGAAGATTGATGCTATAGTGTGAGAATAGACACCCACCTATTGGAAATGAAGGTAGAAGCTACATATGGTACAAAAGATGACCCAGTGCCAAGCCAAAACCAAGGTGTGCCCCATCTGAACCCAAAGACCTAGACTACCTACAAAGTTTTCTTTTAAGGGTGGTAGCCCACCTAGTATCCGAAACCCATCTTTCTTTCTAGCCTCTCCAAATCTCGGGGTGAGATTTCTTTTAAGGGTGGTAGTCTGTCACATCCCAAAAATTGGAATGTGAAAAATAAATAAAACAGGAAACATGTTTGTTGAATTGATTGAAATTTTACAAGGAATTAAAACTTTTGATTAATTTAAAACCTTATTAGAAAAAAACCATTTCAAACCTTCTATAATCCTTGAAAAACTCTTTGAGGAAAAAGAAATTCAAAATACCATTTTACCTTTTATTCAAATCCTATGCAAGCACACTTGTGATACGTCTCCAACGTATCCATAATTTTTGATGCTCCATGCTTGTTTTTATACCATTTGCTTAGTGTTTCGTTACACTTCGTGGTACTTTTATGCATTTTCCGGAACTAACCTATTAACAAGTCGCCACAGTGCCAGTTCCCTGTTTTTTGCTGTTTTTGTGTTTCAGAAAAGTTACACAGGAAATATTCTTGGAATTGGACAAAACCAAAGCCAGTCGCCCAGAATTTTACCGAAGCTTCTAGAGAACCGAAGAGGAGACAGAGTAGGGCCATGAGGGGCCCTCACACCAGGGCGGCGTGGCCAGGGGCTGGGCCGCGCCCCCTATGTGTGAGACCACCTCAGTCCACTTCTGACGATGCCCTTCGCCTATAAAGACCCCCCGACGGGAAAAACCTAAAGACCCGGTCAATTTTCTAGAACACATCGCGATCCGCCGCTGCCGTCGACCCGAAGATCGGGAGGGTCCAGAAGCTCTTCCTGGCACCCTGCCGGAGAGGGGAATCGCCACTGGAGGTCTTCTTCATCGCCATGCTTGCCTCCGGAGCGATGAGTGAGTAGTCTACCTTAGACTATGGGTCCATAGCAGTAGCTAGATGGTTGTCTTCTCCACCATGTGCTTCATGTTTAGATCTCATGAGCTGCCCTACATGATTGAGATCACCGTTATGTAATTCTACATGTTTGGTTTGTTGGGATCTGATGAATATTGGTGTTATGCTTGAGTTGATGTACTGAAATTTATCTTATGTTATCTCTATGTTGTTTATGATCTTGCATGCTCTCCGTTGTTAGTAGCTATCTTGGCCGAGTAGTTGCTAGTGACTCCAAGAGGGGGTATTTATGCTCGATAGTGGGTTCATGCCTCTATTTAATCTGGGGGAGTGACAAAAACCTCTAAGGTTGTAGATGTGCTGTTGCTACTAGGGGGAAAACAACATTCATATGCTCGAGGGCATATGCTTTGTTTACATTACACACTTTGCTTAATGCAATTATCTATTGTTCGCAACTTAATACTTGTGGAGTTCTCGGATTGATTCGCCACAAGTGGATTATTAGTCATAGATGCAGTTGGATGGCGGTCTATGTATCTTGTTGTAATGCCGAGAGTAAATCTCATAGTGATCCTCTCATCATATGCACGTTGTCTTTATTCTATCAATTGCCCAACTGTAATTTGTTTACCCAGCATGTATTATTTTATCTTATGGAGAGACACCGCTAGTGAATTGTGGACCCCGGTCTTATTTCCTTTATATTGCTATCACCTATTTACTTTACTCGCACTATTTACTTTACTCGCGTACTATTACTACTTTCCACTCGATACGCTCATACCCTTTGTTTCAAGCAAACCGGTGAGATTGACAACCTCATCGTAAGTTGGGAGCAAAGTATTTGGTTGTGTTGTGTGCAGGTTCCGCGCTGCAGCTAGCAAGCAAAGCTTGGACGAGGCGCCTTATAAATTGTCCTGAGCCATCGCAAGCTAGCAAGCATCACCTTCAGTCGTTTGGCTCCTTCCTCTCCTGATCGACATACCTTGATTTCTTACTGAGGGAAAATCTTGCTGCTATATTCATCATACCTTCCTCTTGGGGTTCCCAACGGGCCGGTCATTTACTAGGCATCAAGCATATTTTCTGGCGCCGTTGCCGGGCAGGAAGAAGAAGACTTCTGCGAGGGGAGTTTTTCACACGCACATCCTTTACTTTGTTTATTGTTTTGCTTTACTTTATTTTTACTTGCATCGTTTTATCAAAACCCCAAAAAAAATTAGAATCCTTGGTAGTTGTTATTTCTTTACTTTAGTTCATTATGTTGTTCCCTAAGTACATTCTGGAGGACCTCTCAGTAGGTAGTGGTTCAATTATTGGAAAAAGTAACATTGAGGAGTTCTTTAATCATATTAGTATGCATAAAGAAGTTGAGGAAAAGTCTTTGGTTGAGCTTGCTCCTAGTATTGAAGTTGCTTCTGCTTATTTAATTCACATGTTGGAAGCTAGGTTTGCTAGCCTCAATCCTTTTATGCAACACATGTTCCTTAAGCTTCATGAAATTGAGGATCCTGAAAAGAAAGCTTTTATCTTGGAAACTTTGCGCTTAGAATTTAGAGACATTGCCATTGAAGCAAGGAAAGTTCTTAAGTGCTTTAATAAGCTTGGTTCACCTATAAAGGTTATTAGTAATAATGAGGGAACCGATATACCTATACCTAGCAAACTCTTGGGATTGTATGAAGCTTTTGAAAATAATTTTGATTGGATCTGTCCCAAAAATCTTTTTAGTGATTTGAGTGAACCAAAGCGTGATCACAAAGGGGCTTCAAAAACTTATGTGAATGAAATACAATGCCTTATTGAGAAGACCTCTTCAGTTGATCTTAATGCTTCATCACTTGATGTTACTTGATTCGCAATTTTCTGCGCCTAGCTCAAAGGCGTTAAAGAAAAGCACTCTTGGGAGATAACCCAATGTTTTTACATTCAGTTATTTTTCTTTTATTTGAGTCTTGGAAGTTATTACTATTGTAATGACCTCTCCTTATCCTTTTTATTTCGTTTTTGTGCCAAGAGAAGCCTCTAATTTGAGTGAGGTAAGATTTGGGGATGTTGCTGTCCTGAAACTGTTTTTGGTGCTGCACCGTAAAAATTCGTGAAAATTCTATGTATATATTTTGGACATGCAATTTCTTGTGCATATGCCCCAGGTTATATACAAACTTTCATTAGTTGAACACTTTTTTATTTGAGCAACAGAAAACCCCTAAAAAATTCGACCTTTGTCAGCTGTTCTGTTTTGACAGATTTCTGCCAATATTTGTGTTGCCGCTTTATCGCTTTCTTTTTGAGTTCTTTTGATCGCGGAACTTTTGGGGAAGTTGCTACAGTAGTATATGCTTAATATGTGGTGGTTTTAGGTTGAAACCTCAATCAAAAAGGTTCGATTCTATATTATGCTTACACTAATGTTGCTAATAGATTTGTGTTTAGTTTTGTATGAAGGAAGTTTTTAAGTGTAGGGATCGGAGAGTGATGAGATGAGTTGAAGAATGGACAAAAGCTCAAGCTTGGGGATGCCCATGCATCACCCCAAGAAATATCCAAGAAGTACAAGCGTCAAAGCTTGGGGATGCCCCCGAGGCACCCCTTCTTCATCGGCAAAAATCAGGTCACCTTTCAAGACACTATATTTTTATTGCTTCATGCATTCGGCGTTTTTCTTGGAGCGTCAGTTGTTTTTAGTTTTCAGTTTAGTTTAGTTTTGTTTTCTGCAATAAATGGTTGGACCCCAACAAATTTCTTTTGGAGAAGTTGCCTTGCTTTTCATTTGCCAAGAACACTCGTTGAACGATAGAGTGAAAAACGAACTTGATCGAGTGTTCTTCTTTTTCTAGAACTGTGTTTAGTTTTTGATTTTCGTCTTGATTTGCATTCAGATATCATTATATATTTTTATCAAGGTGTATTTTTTCCTCTGGTATTTATTGATTTTCATCAAAAGAGGTGTTTATAAAAAGTTTGAATGGTGTTGGAAAAGAGAAAAAGCTTTATGCAAAAAAGTGGTACAAGAAGGAGCTTGTGTAGACTGCGGCCTGGGATTTTGCATGTCGTGCTTGATGTCTTTTTGATAGTATGCTTAGTGGTTTTGCTGTAGCATGACTTGTCTCAAATAACTGAGATCGCTTAATGAGCCTTTGAAAAAAATCATGCGTTGTTTTTATCGTTTGGAAGCATTACTTTGGTTTTCTCTTTGATGCTTTATTTGGGTTGACTTGGCGCATGCTCACACATGTTAGACTCTTACAAAGTCGCCAATAGCCTCTATGATCATTTAGTTTTTGACTTTTGATGCCATCTTATGCTTCTTTTAATGTCGCTTTGTCGCTTTGCATGATTATGGCCATTATTGCTCTCTTAGTTGGTCGCTCCCAGTCTTTTGCTAGCCCTCGCCTTGAACTGAGTATGAGCTCTACTCGTGCATCCAACTCCTAAAAACCAAGTTTGCCAAAGTGTCCACCATACATACCTATTATCAATTTGCTATTCCAAAGCACATTTGACTTGCTTTTATCTACTCTTCAAATTAATCTCTTACCAGTGTTATGCGAAAATTGGTCAGTAAAGCTCTCACGAACCGGAAGGCACACTTTATTTTTCTCGTTCTTAAAAATTTGACATTGTGGTCTCTTATGTTGAGTTGTTATGCTTGCAAGTTGTAAGTTGGAGATTAGCCCAACCATGCCGTCATGGGGCAAGCTTTCAACATTGCACTTCTTATTTGAGTTGATATCGTGATCTTTTGTTTATGGATACTCGCGGTGTGAAATGAATTGGGAATCTTGCGGGATCATGGAGTTTGTATATGTGTTAGAGAAACGCCTGGGCCGCCAATTTAAGCCATGCATAATTCATGGTGGAAATTTGCAGCATGCCCATAGTGGACATTCGACGACGCATCTCAAAATAAAAAGCTATACAAATGGTAAATAAAAGAGATGTTGAGGTGTTCATTGTCTGCTTGTCCTGTCATTTTGATTTGGGCTTGTTCTATGTCATCGGGCACGGAGGTACCCCGTTGGCGGTTCTTGATGATACGTATATACTTACAATGACAAGAGCCTTGCTTGG
Source organism: Dactylis glomerata (assembly GCA_007115705.1). Taxonomy (NCBI): domain Eukaryota; kingdom Viridiplantae; phylum Streptophyta; class Magnoliopsida; order Poales; family Poaceae; genus Dactylis; species Dactylis glomerata. Next base: position 668,118 of record QXEO01000905.1, on the reverse strand, counting down.
GACTCTAAGTAAAGTAGCATGAGGTTTGGGTACTCGTATTCACGGGACACGAGGTTTTCAACTTATGATTTGTCAAGCATATGCAGCATGAGTGTTCTCGCATTAACTTTAACCATTCAAGATGCTTATGATGGGGGCAATGAGAGCTCAAAGCCGGTAAGTACCATAATTTTTGAAGGTTTATAAAACTTGCAATCACTGCTTCCCTCCGCGAAGTGCCTTTCTTTTACTTTTTATGTTGAGTCACCACCTTCTATCTTTATGCACCATTAAGAGAGCATAGTTGTCATTCTTAGTATAATGTGCATTGTCCCAAAGTTTTCATTGATTGATTCATATTGTTGGTTTCACTTGTTCTCAAATTATTTGTATCTAGTCGCCCTCTTAAACTTGAAGGTGTCCTATGCATTTATGTTTTGCTCTCCATGAAGGACAAGCTGAAAACCATTTGTATGTTTTTCCTTATGATTTGAACACACATTTGACTTTCATTGTTTCATTTTCATGATCTTTTGTTTGTGTTCATTTTCATGTTATAACATGGTTGCTAAGTTTCTTCTATCAAGATTATGTCTTTCATGCCCATGTTTTAAGTTCTTTTGATCCCAACGCACAACGCTTACATGGATGATCAAGATTGTGTAGGTGCATGTCACCTCAAAAATTATTTCTTTTGTTATCACTTACCTACTCGAGGACGAGTAGGAGTTAAGCTTGGGGATGCTGATACGTCTCCAACGTATCCATAATTTTTGATGCTCCATGCTTCTTTTTACACCATTTGCTTAGTGTTTCGTTACACTTCGTGGCACTTTTATGCATTTTCCGGAACTAACCTACTAACAAGTCGCCACAGTGCCAGTTCCCTGTTTTCTGCTGTTTTTGTGTTTCAGAAAAGTTACACAGGAAATATTCTCGGAATTGGACGAAACCAAAGCCAGTCGCCCAGAATTTTACTGAAGCTTCTAGAGAACCGAAAAGGAGATGGAGTGGGGCCACGAGGGGCCCTCACACCAGGGCGGCATGGCCAGGGGCTGGGCCGTGCCCCCTATGTGTGAGACCACCTCGGTCCACTTCTGACGATGCCACTTCGCCTATAAAGACCCCTCGACGGGAAAAACCTAAACACCCGATCAGTTTTCTAGAACACATCGCGATCCGCCACCGCCGTTGACCCGAAGATTGGGAGGGTCCAGAAGCTCTTCCCGGCACCCTGCCGGAGAGGGGAATTGCCACCGGAGGTCTTCTTCATCGCCATGCTTGCCTCCGGAGCGATGAGTGAGTAGTCTACCTTGGACTATGGGTCCATAGCAGTAGCTAGATGGTTGTCTTCTCCACCATGTGCTTCATGTTTAGATCTCATGAGCTGCCCTACATGATTGAGATCACCGTTTTGTAATTCTACATGTTTGGTTTGTTGGGATCCGATGAATATTGGTGTTATGCGTGAGTTGATGTACTGAAATTTATCTTATGTTATCTCTATGTTGTTTATGATCTTGCATGCTCTCCGTTGTTAGTAGCTATCTTGGCCGAGTAGTTGCTAGTGACTCCAAGAGGGGGTATTTATGCTCGATAGTGGGTTCATGGCTCTATTTAATCTGGGGGAGTGACAGAAATATCTAAGGTTGTAGATGTGCTGTTGCTACTAGGGGGAAAACAACATTCATATGCTCGAGGGCATATACTTTGTTTACATTACACACTTTGCTTAATGCAATTATCTGTTGTTCGCAATTTAATACTTGTGGAGTTCTCGGATTGATTCGCCACAAGTGGATTATTAGTCATAGATGCAGTTGGATGGCGGTCTATGTATCTTGTTGTAATGCCGAGAGTAAATCTCATAGTGATCCTCTCATCATATGCACGTTGTCTTTATTCTATCAATTGCCCAACTGTAATTTGTTTACCCAGCATGTATTATTTTATCTTATGGAGAGACACCGCTAGTGAACTATGGACCCCGGTCTTATTTCCTTTATATTGCTATCACCTGTTTACTTTACTCGCACTATTTACTTTACTCGCATACTATTACTACTTTCCACTCGATACGCTCATACCCTTTGTTTCAAATAAACCGGTGATATTGACAACCTCATCGTAAGTTGGGAGCAAAGTATTTGGTTGTGTTGTGTGCAGGTTCCGCGCTGCAGCTAGCAAGCAAAGCTTGGACGAGGCGCCTTATAAATTGTCCTGAGCCGTCGCAAGCTAGCAAGCATCACCTTCAGTCGTTTGGCTCCTTCCTCTCCTAATCGACATACCTTGGTTTCTTACTGAGGGAAAATCTTGCTGCTATATTCATCATACCTTCCTCTTGGGGTTCCCAACGGGCCGGTCATTTACCAGGCACCAACTTGCAAAGGAAATACTTTGCAAAATGATTTATAATAAAGCTTGCAATGCCAAAACCATAGTTGAAAATAAAATTCAAAGAACATTTTATAAAATTTATTCTCTGACTTTAAAAAGAATTATTTTGAAACCCTAATTTTATTCTATCTTATGCAATAAAGCCCCTAGATCAAGCTATAAGGCTTTATTAAAAAATTTGTTTAAAATTATGAAAACATGTTTATTACTGCCCTAGTTGTTCCTCTGAATTTTTAGAAAACTTTTGCAATTGGTTTGAAGTCATTTGGATTCAAAATGCAAAAGATATAAAAGAAACAAGAAAATAGAAAAAGAAAAAGGAAAGTAAAAAGAAAAAAGAAAAAAATAAAAAGGGCCTCGGGAACCCTTCATCCCGTTAACAGAAAACGGCCGCGGCCCACTTACCCCGCCCGAATCGGTACCCACGTTCTTCTCAGATCTGCCACTGACTGGTGGGTCCCACTCGTCAGCACGAGGTCGTCTTCAACCTCGGACCGGAGATCACGCTGGAGACCGAGTCCTCCCCTGTTATTTCCCCCTCTTAAATCCCATTCACTCCTTGCCTAAAATCGACGACGCCCGGGCCTATTTAAACCCCCTCCTCCTTCTCCTCCTCCTCCTCCTCCCTTCCCCTCTTTTTCCCCGAGCCGGAGGACACAGGAGCGACGAGATTGCTCGTCGGAAACCTTACACATCTGCGGGCATCTCCGGCGAAATTTGACGTCACCGGTTAACCGCGTTTCCCCTTCTCCCCCTATCACCTTTCCCTTTCTCCGGTGATCCCCTTGACATTTTTCCTGTGCCGATTCTCACAGAGAAACAAGTAGAACGATGAGTGGCCAAAGCTCACCGGCGCCCCGCCGTCTCCAGTCGCCTCCCTCCCCTTTGTCTGGATGCGATCCTCGGTGCCGATCAAACGGGCGAACTCGCCTTGTTGTCCTGGTCCTTGTCGTGGTCACGCCGTCGTCCAGGAGTCGCCAGGACGTTGCCGGAATCAACCATCTGGCCGCCTCACCGGATTTCCTCGCCGTAACCCTAGCCAAGGTGAGCTCCTCCCCCCTCTGTTTAATCGTGTCCGTTGGATCTCGATCCAGTGAACCAAATAGATCACTTAAAGCGAAGGGGTACGAGCAGATCTGATCCGTCCAGCCTTCTTTAGATCCAACGCTCCAAATCAGAGATCCACCCGAACCGGTATGCACCTATCAGAAACATCCACGTGGCAGCCCTCTGTTAAAACCAAATTCGAATTAGAATTTAAAAACAGAAAATGACTTAATCTTGTAAAGTCATATCTAATGTTCTGTTAATCCAAAAAATGCAAATAATATGTCCCTAGAATCCTAGAAATGTGTAGAACAATATTCTGCAATAAAATTTGACTTTTGAAACAGTTAAAATCATTCAAATTCAAACATGTGAATTTGAGTGATTTTGATATAATTCAAATTCTATAAACCCTTTTTTATTGATTCTTTTTGCAGTAGGACCATATTGCTATCCTCTATCCAGTAGAACCACTGCACAAAATTTTGGACCAATTTTTATCAAGTATTCAAATTCAAAAGGAGATTTGAGTATTTTCTTCCTAGATTTAATTCTATAAATATTTTAGGCATAATTCTTTTTGCAAAATTTATCATCTTGATAATATAAAACCACCAGGACACTTCACACACATATCTTAGGTATTCAAAGTCAAACTTCATTAGCACATTCTTTTTGCAAGAATTGTGTTATTTGAAACACTTAGGAAATATCAAATCTCTAATTCCTATCATGCACTTTGTGCTAATTGTTTTGTTCCACTAAAACCAAAAAGTGTGAAATATACTAAGTCCTAATGACCACATAAAATCTACCATGACTTAGTGGAAACCTATTCTCAAATCCTTGCCCAGTGCAAAACCAACAACCCCATCACATCTAAAATTCTTCTAAGTGTTTTACTACTCCATCCAACACTTGGCATAGAAGTTTTCCATACCAAGACCATAGAGAAGAAGTTGAAGAAGAAGATAAGAGATGAAGTCAAACAAGAAGATCAAGATCAAGAGCCAAGTCAAGAAGATGGAAGAGATGACCTCAAGACTTAGAAATATATTCATCCAACTTCTCAACCAAGCCTAAGATTCCCTTTGAACTATTTTGTTAAGTACTAGACAATTCTTAACAACTTAGAAAACTCCCAACACTCCCTAGAAGACTTTGACTTAGCCAAGCTCTTCATCCATATTAAGCCAACTTCATGCCCAAACTTTGTCCAAGTATCACTAAGACAAATCAATACCAAGCTAAAACAAGTAAACACTTTTGTCTTGTTTGATTATGTTGCTTGGATGGTGTGTTTATTTTGTTTTATCTTTTATCTTATAGTTGTACGGAGAGCTACGTGTGTTGAATAAGAGAAGTACAATCTTCGGAAATCACTAAGGCAAGTGTCGCCATATTCCTTGTCCTAATGAAAGCTTTTATCACTTGTAGCTTTTTCTGATAGATGATGCATGGGTAGGTGATTTTATGAGTTTATGTCTTAGTGGCTAGATTTTATGCTAAGTCTATGGTCTAGCTTATGTCTAGCTTTTGCATCTCCTAGTAGAACTGCTGCTGCTATAGGTTTTGCCTTACACTTGTTGTGGGAAGTGTTATCACATGTTTTGGCTAAGTGTTGAAAACCTTGTTTTGCAAAAACCAAGAAAAACAACTATGTTAATGAAACACCTGGGTGGAAGTGGTAAGATGGATTTATGTTGAGTGGTTCCCTGGGGTCATGTCGATGAACCTCTGAACCACCAGGTGTATCTCACTTGTGGACGGCCACCCAGGAACAAAGAGATTGGAGACATTCAAGTCATGAAGCTTCCAGTGCAACCACGAGTCATATGGGCTCTGTCTTGACTAACTAAGTTGTGAGAACTCAGCCAGACGGATAGAGGGTGGTAGATGATGATAGGATGGAGCATGTCCGGGTTGGTCTGAGGGATTGCCTCCGAAAGGTCTCGTCTTAGTCTTCACTTGGCCATTTGAGCAAAATGAGCATCATGGCAAAAGAGGTTGACTGAGTCTTGTGGGAAAAGTGCACCACCTCTGTAGAGGGTTAAAACTAAGTACTTAGCCGTGTCCCCGGTTATGGACAATTTTGAGCGACATGATTTTGAAGCTGTTCAAGGATCTCATCATGCCAACTTATTGAAACTAAAACTTGTGGGTTGAACTGGGAATATGGCAATTGGTGCAAGTGTCTATTGGCTAGCAGTTCCCGTGCGATTTCTATGTGCCAGTGTCTGCAGGAATAGGTCACCCAAACCAAGTTGTCCATATGTAGTAATTAAGGATTTTGACATTTGATATAGGTATCTATCGACCAGTGTGTCCCGTACGATAACTACGGCCTGTGGCTACAGGGGTAGATCACCCAAGTCAAATTGTCCAGCTAAAAGTTTTGTTTCAAGAAAATGATAGGATTAAATTGCTTAGTTCAAATAGGTCTGAAGCTCCACCTAGCCAAATATTCATTTAAGTGTTAGGTTCCATTGGTGTCCACCAAACAATGACATCTTGCCAATACAATTCAAGTGTATTGACCCTTTGTGGCTGCAACGTTTCATGTTGCAGGTTGCGACGTTAAGAAAGGTATGACAGGGTTACGAGTCTATCCGCAGCATGTTCGCCTGTGGCACATGAAGAAGAAGGACTCCATGCTAGTTTTGATTTCGTTGTAAACTCTGAAACTCTAAGCTATGAGCATTGTAAAGTTCTTTATGTAATTGCTGGATCATGCGATGTAATAAAATGACCTTTGTTTCTTGATATTACATCTCAAACTGTGTGTGCTAGCGTTGATCCAGGGACTAGCACTGAAAAGCACAGGGATCGTCATCTTTAAAAGATGAGGTCACTACACCATTCCCCCTCGAAGAGAGATTCGATCACTCTTAGGTTTTAGTGATAGAAGCGCGAAAAATCCCGTAATTTAAGATGCTATGCACAAAAGCCCTCTAAACTACCCCGGAGTTGCCCTACGTTCTGGGATGTTACAGATTAAGTCTGTGGGCCTGTTCGACGCGATTTTGTACCAAACAACCGTTTAAATACTTGTGCGTAGTATCGGAGAGGAAAATCACTAGTAGAAAACGGGCCTTTGGCCTGGACCCTTTAGTCCCGGCCTCCATCTGGGCCGGGACTAAAGGCCCGGCCACGTCGCCCCAAAATGGCCTAGCCGCCCGGGAGGCTTTGGTCCCGGCCCGTAACGAGCCTTTAGTCCCGATTTGAGACACAAACCGGGACTAAAGGGCTATGCGCTGAGCGGCCCGCATGTGCGCCCCCTTTAGTCCCGGTTTGTGTCTCAAACCGGGACTAAAGTCCTCTGCCTATATATATTGGCCACAGCCCCTCTCTCCCCTCTTCCTTGCATTTTTCTTGGATGGAAGAGTGTGGGTGTGTGCTAGCTCTCCTTTTTTCTTGGATGCACTAGAGGTGTTTATTGAAATGTGTGTTAGAGCGATGCTGCTTCAGTTCACCGAACACAACTACGATATGAGATGCCCGAGCCACATTTAAACCTCTTCCTCTTTATTTCCACTTATTCTAAAAGGTTAGCAACTATATTTTCTCATTTAGACCGTGCGGTACTAATTTTTAGGATCGTGATTGTGTTTGATATACTGTCGTATGATGCAGATGAGCCATCCATGGATGTACGGTGATCGACGCATAGCCGCTTACAGAGAAGGCGTGCATTCTTTTCGAGATGCGGCCGATGCGAACAAGCATGGTGGTGGCTATATGTTTTGTCCATGTGTTGAATGTCGGAATGAGAAGGATTACACTTCCTCAAGAGTCATTCAGAGCCACCTGCTTCGGTCCGGTTTTATGTCGGGCTATAATGTTTGGACCAAGCACGGAGAAAGAGGGGTTATGATGGAAGACGACGATGAAGAAGAAGAGAACGATGATGACAACTACCGATCTATGTTCCCTGAGTATGCTGATACCGCAATGGAAGACAATGAAGAAGAAGATCAAGGTGCAGAACGGGAACCAGATGAGCCCGCTGATGATCTTGGCCGGGTCATTTCTGAAGCACGGCGAGGCTGCGACACAGAAAAGGAGAGGTTGTAGTTCGAGCAAATGTTACAGGACCACAACAAATTGTTGTACCCAACTTGTGAAGATGGCCAGAAGAAGCTGGGTAGCACACTGGAATTGCTCAAGTGGAAGGCAGAGACCGGTGTGACTGACTCGTCATTCGAAAAGTTGCTGGTACTGATGAAGAAGATGCTTCCAAGAAAGAACGAATTGCCCGCCAGCACGTACGAAGCAAAGAAGCTTGTCTGCCCTCTAGGATTAGACGTGCAGAAGATACATGCATGCCCTAATGACTGCATCCTCTACCGCGGTGAGAAGTATGAGAATATGGATAAATGCCCGGTATGCACGGCATTGCGGTATAAGATCAGAAAAGATGACCCTGGTGAGATTGAGGGCGAGCCACCCAGGAAGAGGGTTCCTGCCAAGGTGATGTGGTATGCTCCTATAATACCACGGTTGAAACGTCTGTTCAGAAATAAAGATCATGCGAAGTTGTTGCGATGGCACATGGAAGATCGTATGAAAGACGATAAGTTGAGGCACCCCACTGATGGTCGGCAGTGGAGAAAAATCGAGAGAGAGTTCCCGAGATTTGCAGGTGACGCAAGGAACTTATGGTTTGGTCTGAGTACAGATGGCATGAATCCTTTTGGGGAGCAGAGTTGCAGTCACAGCACCTGGCTCGTTACTCTATGTATCTACAACCTTCCTCCTTGGTTGTGCATGAAGCGGAAGTTCATTATGATGCCAGTGCTTATCCAAGGTCCAAAGCAACCCGGCAACGACATTGATGTGTACCTAAGGCCATTAGTTGATGAACTTTTACAGCTGTGGGCCGAACTAGGTGTACGTGTGTGGGACGAGCACAAACAAGAGGAATTTGACCTTCGAGCGTTGCTTTTCGTAACCATCAATAATTGGCCTGCTCTTAGTAACATTTCAGGACAGTCAAACAAGGGATACAATGCATGCACGCACTGTTTAGATCAGACAGAAAGTATATATCTGGACAAATGTAGGAAGAACGTGTACCCGTACAATCGTCGTTTTCTTCCGCCCAAGCATCCCTTAAAGAAAAAAGGCAAGCATTTCAATGGCAAGGTAGAACCCCGGGGGAAGCCTGTCATCCGTACTGGTGCTGAAGTATTTCATATGGTCAAAGATTTAAAAGTAATCTTTGGAAAGGGTCCTGGCAGCCAACCTGTTCCTAACGGCCCTGATAAGCGCGTACCCATGTGGAAGAAGAAATCTATATTTTGGGAGCTACCCTATTGGGAAGTCCACGAGGTCCGCTCCGCAATCGACGTGATGCACCTGACGAAGAATCTCTGCGTGAATATTCTAGGTTTCCTGGGCTTGTATGGGAAGTCAAAAGATACACCGGAAGCACGGGAGGACCAGGAACGTCATAAAGGAAGAGATGGCATGCATCCAGGGCAGTTTCAAGGGCGTGCCAGCTACGCTCTTACTAAGGAAGAGACGGAAATCTTCTTTGAAGTCCTTTTCAGTATCAAGGTCCCGACTGGCTTCTCGTCGAATATAAAGGGAATCGTAAATATGAAAGACAAAAAATTTCAAAACCTAAAGTCTCATGACTGCCACGTGCTTATGACGCAATTGCTTCCGGTTGCATTGAGGGGAATTCTACCGGAAAATGTTCGCCTGGCAATTGTGAAGGTATGTGCATTCCTCAATGCAATTTCTCAGAAGGTAATCGATCGAGAAAGTCTATCAGGGTTACAGATTGATGTGGTCCAATGTCTGGTCAGCTTTGAGTTGTTGTTCCCGCCATCCTTCTTCAATATAATGACACACCTCCTAGTTCACCTAGTCGAAGAGATTAGAATTCTCGGTCCTGTGTTTCTACACAATATGTTCCCCTTTGAGAGGTTCATGGGAGTCTTAAAGAAATATGTTCGTAACCGTGCTAGGCTAGAAGGAAGCATCTCCAAGGGCTATGGAACAGAGGAGGTCATTGAGTTTTGTGTGGACTTTCTTCCTGACCTTAAGCCTTGGTGTTCCTGAATCTCGGTATGAGGGTAGGCTGACAGGAAAAGGCACACTAGGAAGGAAAGCAAAAGTATGTATGGACGGGCATTCTTTCTCTCAAGCACACTACACAGTTCTACACAATTCCACCGTGGTGGCTCCGTATATCGTGAGACACAAGAATATTCTACGCTCTGAAAACCCGGGGAAGGCTGACTCTTGGATTAAAGGGGAACACGAGAAGACTTTCGGTAGTTGGTTGCAGACACATCTCATGAATGATGACACCGTTGGAGATCAGCTGTACTGTTTGGCCAGGCCACCATCTTCGACTATATGTACTTTCCAAGGGTACGAGATAAATGGGAATACATTTTACACGGTTGCCCAAGATAAAAAGAGCACCAACCAAAACAGTGGTGTCCGCTTTGATGCAACAGATGAGAATGGGCACTGTTTGGAAACATATTACGGGTACATAGAGGAGATATGGGAACTTGACTATGGACCTACTTTTAAGATCCCTTTGTTTCGGTGCAAATAGGTGAAGCTGACAGGAGGCGGGGTAGTTGTAGACCAAAAGTACGGCATGACAACAGTGGATCTCAACAATCTTGCGTACATGGACGAACCATTCGTCCTAGCCAACGATGTCGCTCAGGTTTTCTATGTGAAGGACATGTCTACAAAAATGAGAAAAAGAAATCAGCAAAAGAAGACATCGTCCGATGAGCCAAAGCGCCACATAGTTCTTTCGGGGAAAAGAAACATCGTGGGAGTAGATGACAAGACAGACATGTCAGTAGATTATAATAAGTTTCATGAAATTCCGCCCTTCAAAGTGAAGACTGACCCAAGCATCCTACTGAATGATGAAGATTCTCCATGGCTACGACCCAGAAGAAAACAGAAATAATAGATAGGATTGTTGGTGCAATAATGTAATAATGTATTAAATCTTTTATGTAATGCATGATGAAGATTCTCCATGGCTACGACAGACACGGTTACATGGATGGCTGGATGTGAATAATGGTATGGATCGGTCATCACCGCTCTTTAGAAAAAAAGCCGGCTCACTAGTTCTTTTCCCGTCCTGCTCTTTATAGACACCGTGCTGCGTCTTCCTAAAGCGCCTCCCCTCAAAGCCAAAACAAAAGCAATGGCCGCCGTCTCCCGCCTCAACCCCGCTGCCTCGCCTTTCGTTCCGATGGCACTCCTCCCGACGGGCTACTACCTCTCCCCTACCCCTGCCGCCGCTATACCCAGTCCTGATTTCTTCGCCTCGCAGTTCTTGTACCCACAGCCTCCACATAGAAAATTATTTTGAATTACTTATTCAATTTTAAACACTTTTCATATTCATAGTTTTATCAGATTCTAAAATATACATAAAGAATATTAATCAACATAGTTTTTAATTGAAAATGGCAAACTAGTTAATACTTAGGATAGTTAAAATAATTAATTTTGAAAATAGAAAAATGTTTTGAATTATTTATTCAATTTCAAACACTTTTCATTTTCATAGTTTTATCAAATTCTCAAATATGCAAAAAGAATATTAATAAACATAGTTTTTAATTGAAATTGGCAAAATAGTTAATACTTAGGCTAGGGTTTAGGAGGCGCAATGCATCGGACGGCTCGGGTGGTGTCGTGTCCGGGTCAGACTCCGTCGCGGGGAGGAGAAGACGTCTGACAGGTGGGCCCCTCCTGTCAGTGTCCTAAACGCTGCGGCGGCGTACCGCTTTGGGCGCGCGGGCGGTAGGTGGGCTGGGCCGGCTTCCTGGCCTGGGCCGAATCGGTCCCCCGCGGCCTTTTTCTATATTTTTTAACAAAATTGATTTTTCCTTTTCTGTTTTGAAACAAAAAGGTTTTGTTTTGCAACAAAACTTGCATAAATTTGAATCACTTCAAATTTGCAAAATTTGTATAAAGGGCTAGAGGTTTTTTGAACTGAATAAACTGCAGAACACAACAAGAACAAGAGAAAAGAATTTTGGAAAAGAATTAACAACTCACATGAGCCATTTGAATAAATTTTAAAATAGAAACCTTTCTTTGAAAAAAAATTAAAACCAAGATTATTTCCAAAAATGCAATGATGAGTAAGAATGCATGCTGATTTTGAAATTTTGAAAACCTGGGATATTACCGACTAACCCCCTTAAGATGAAGCTTGCCCTCGAGCTTCAAAAAGGCTAGCAAATAGGTATGGGTGATATTTTTGAAGGTTTTCTCCATGCTCCCAAGTAGCTTCTTCCTTGGTGTGGTGGCTCCACTGTGCTTTACAGAACATTGAGGGTTTCTCTTGGTAAATCAAAACGCTTCCCCACTACGTCCATAACTTCTAGGCTAACCCCCTTAAGATTGTTTAGCCTAATAACTTTAAATTTTGAATGGAATTTGTATCTAATCCTCTTTCCCTCTGGGGTGGTGGGTGCAGTTTATCTTCCTATGGCTTCAGTGGGAAAATGCATGTTTTCTCACAAATGCTCTTGACATGAATAAATGCGATGCTCCAGTATCAAATAAAATCCAATGCCGTAAATGGGTTAAGTGGTAACGTACCCATCACTTCTTTCACGTTGATGTGGTTCACATGTCCCTTCTTGAATGGATTAGGCTTGGCAGTTTCATCAAGTTTCTTCTCTGGGCACATATCAGCAAAATGTCCGGTCTTCTTGCACTAGAAGCAGGTGATATGCGAAAGATCCTTCTTAGTACCCGAGTTGAAACGGTGCTGCCCATTACCTCCATTTTCATGTCCATTGCCTCCATTATGGTTTCCATTGCCTCCATTGTGATTTCCATTTCCTCCATTGTGATTTCCATTTCCTCCATTCTGGTGACCATTTCCTCCATTGTGGTGGCCATTGCCTCCATGATGGTGACCATTGGAGTGGTTTCCCTTGTTTCCACTATTGTTCCTATGGCCATTGGAGTTACTACCATTTCCATTGCCTTCAGAGGAGTGGTGTCTCTTGTGGAAAGGTTCAGTGTGAGTCTTGCCATTGTTGAACTTCCTCTTACGGTTTTCCTCCTTCCTTATGTTATTGTCCAGAATGACAGCTTGGTCTAGCAGAGCCTGGTAGCTTGGAGCATATGCTACTGACAGTGGTATCTTCAGTTCCCCTTTAAGTCCGTTGAGAAACTTGTCCTTCCTCTTGGCATCAGTGTCGATGTCTTCTGGTGCGTACCTTGACAGAGAGCAGAAGTCATCCATGTACTCCTTCAGTGTCCTTCCACCCTGCTTCAGGGTGCAAAATTCGTCTTTCTTCAGATTCATAATACCCGTGGAGATATGATCATCATGAAAACCTTCCCTAAAGGTATCCCAGCCCAGACCTTCAATTGGATGGGTGACTTGATAGGTTTCCCACCACATCGCTGTTGGTCCCTCAAGCAGGTGTGCAGTGAATCTAATCTTCTCAGCATCTCTGCAATCACAGGTGACCAAGTATTTGTTGACAGAACGCAGCCAGTCATCTGCCACTATTGGTTCTGTGGCAGAAGAAAACTTGTTGGGTCTGAGCCTCAGGAATTGAGCCAGTCTATCAACTTGGGGTGGGGGTGGCGGTGGCGGTGGGTTGTTGTTGTTGTTGGTACTTTATTGGATGAACTGGGTCATCACCTGCATGAGCTGGGCTTGAGTTGCCATTAACAGTTGAATAACATCATTGTTGTTGTTGTTGTCGTTGTTGTTTTCACGGCGAGGCGAAATCTGAGGTAGTTTTAGTATGGATGAGTAATAGATAGATAGAACTACAGGAGAAAATTTTCCTACCCATGCACATAACAACAAGCCACACAACAAACAAGCATAAACCAAACAATCATCAAAAATCTTTATTGATAAGTTTGGAAATATACGTTAACAAAATAGTATGGTCATACACCCACTTGATATGATCAAAAAGTATCTCTAAATCGTTGGTTCTATAAGCTAGGAATATTGGTGGTCCAGTCTACTTGAACTGCGCAAGGTATGCATTCTGATTCCCAGTCCGGCGGCATTTGACTCTGGTGCCTATGTGCTCCCCACTGCTCTTCTCCATAGGAGTCTCTTCTTCACTAGGCTTGGGCAGCACTTGCTTCTTGGGGTCCTCTTTAGGTTCCTCTAGGGTTGATTCCTTATCCTTAATAGCTAGAGGCATCTCTTTCTTGGTAGGCCATGGATCAAACTTCATCAAGTGTTGGTTGAGGTATGCACATTGTCCTTAGAGTCCTACAATCTATGCCTCCTGAGCTTCTGTCTTGAATACTAACTTATCATTGGTCGCCTCAAGTGCCTTCTTCTTGTCTTTCAACTTCTGTATGATGTCCTCCAATTGCTCAATCTTTTCTTGCTCTCTCAGAGCAGATCCTCTACATTATCTATGGCGTCCATCTCAGTAAGGAGTAAGTGCTCTATGTTGTAGACATGTGCCTCCATGTCCTCCAACTGAATCTCGGTCCAAGGTACTGTTGCCCGATTTCCTGGGGTCCTCATAGTCCATCCTTCAGAGTTGTGTTTCCCAAAAAGGTGGAAAGGAGTACCAAGATCGAATATTTCCTCGGAGTACGTCTCGCAGATGTGAGCTAATGCCTCTTGCATGGCCATCACAACTCCTATCTCCCAGGAAGGGTACCTTCTCGCATAAACCACAGTCTCGGTGGGTGGCTCAATGGTACGTCCTTTGATCTTCGACTCAATCAACCACCGAGTTCTCCCTGGAATGCCACTTCACAACTCTCTGCCATGAAACATGGGAGGGGCCAAGTTTAGCATCCGGGAGAGGCAGGAAAGCTGGTCACTGAAGTACTCCATGTCATCATCAAATGGAGTCTTCATCTTGGTGAAAATGGCCATCTATATTTGAAAGAAAACATAACAGAGTAAGTAATTGAATTGGATAAGCCTTACAAGAAAATATAACAAACTGAACTCTAGATAAATTTTATTTAGAAAAATGAATTGATTTTATTTTTGAAAGAAGAAACAAAATCCTAGGGCTTCCTAGTCTATTCCAAAATTAGGGTCACGATCCTACAGGCAACACTATGTTCTGATACCATTTTATAGCATCCTACCTTTTGATAAACGTAGCACAACTATGTTAAGTGCTACTCCCCAGATCACTGATAGCACCACATCACAAAATATAGTAATCATTGCAGAAAGTATCATTTATTACATCGCAGATCCAGATACGCAAGTCTTTAAAACTTACAAAAATTGCTTAGCCACTTGGACTAGCTTAAATAACAGAGTTCAACACATAGTAACACAACGGAAAATAAATTGCAATGAGCCTCCATCTTCAGCAAGTGCCACAGGCAGACATGTTGGAATATGGACACGAGATCCCTACCAATTACTCCTCCTCTGAATAACCTGCACATTTGAATATGCAGCACCAATGAAAGGGGTCAGTACAATGGCATACTGGCAAATGACACATATTTGGTGGCTGTTGTGAAAAGACTATACTACATGATACTTGGCTTGTGGATCTTTTGGGATAATTTGCATAAAGACAGTTTTATCCTATATTTGCCAAATCAAAACATTTTAAAACATTTAGATTTTCCTTTAAGATCAAGATAACCCCTAGGTCACCACCACATACCATAGTTTTCACTGCCAGGTATGTAGCCCCGGGTAGTCACTTAACAAAACTAGGAAAATCCCTCAAGTTACTACAATACGATGGTTTTCACTGCCAGGTATATAGCCCTGAGGCATTCCCTTTCTCTAACAAGTTTTAATTATTCCAAAAAGGTGATGAGATTCTTCTGTACATTCCATGTCTAGACTCTCAAGTTGTCCATAACCAGAGACACGGCTAATCGATTAGTTTTACACTCTGCAGGGGTTGTGCACTTTCACCTTAAGACCCATTCTACCCAGAGAGAAGAATGAGACGAGACCTTTCAGAAGGAGTGATCAACCATACTAGCATGACCCGTTCCCAAATACCACCTCATGTCATACTACAAGTTGAACCCTCACATCATACTCAATCAAGACAGAGCCCATAATGTCATAAGGCTACACTGGAAGTACAGTACACACGGAAGACATAGTAATCTCTTTGTTCGTGGGTGGCAAACCACAAGTAAACTAACTCAGGTCACTTACCACAAACCATGGTTTTCACTGCCATGATATGTGGCCCCAAGCAGCCACTCAACACAACCAAAGCCACACCAGTCCACCCAGGTATTTCATTAAGGTTGTAGTTTAATTTTTTAGAATAATTCATCAACATAGCATGGCATCATTTTCCAAAGTAATTTGCAATCCTAGCAGGTGGGGTTTAAAGGATGGCTACACACTACTAGGTTCTAAGCATTTACAAACTCCTTTGAAAATCAACCTATCATGCATACTACTGGAAAACAATAATGAAGTAGTAAAAATAGGTAGAATAATGTGTGTCACTTGCCTTGGCAACAACCAGCACTATCAGAACAATCATAATTGTAGCTCATCTCCTCCTCACAATCTAAACAAGAAATATACACAAACATAAACACATAGCTCCACAATGGCAATCATAGACATGTATGCATGCATGCAAATGACCTTTTAATTTCACACAACTTATGTTGTGTGAAAATGTTGCAATTATGCTTCTCACTTGATAGGTTTTAGTAAAACAAAACCACTGCAAGTGGAATTTATCAAAAAGCAATGTTGGATTTTAAATTATTAACAAAATAGTGATCTACAAGAAATTAACTATACCAAGTTTGTGCACATTTCAAAAGTTAAGATTTTTGATTCTAAAACAATCTACAAGTCCAGAGCAATCTAATGACTACAAAAATAAAGGATTTGGACTTGCAGAACAGAAGATCTAAATTAAATAGCACAAAATAGGGTTTAAATAAATTTGATATTAGATCCAGATTTGATACAAAAACTTGGAAAATAAACTACACTAATGGATTCTACACTTCCTAAGCTTTCCAGAGACATAAAATTTGCTCACAACGGAGTTGTAGAACTTTTTCTATGATTTTTGCAAGTTTGCAGCAATTTAAAATAATTTAAATCAAATTTGAATCGGGGCTAGCCAGGGGTTTGACACGTGGCGCAATCCTATTAGTGCGTACCGGTTTGGCCGGAGTAGGTCTGTGGGCTGTTAGATCTAAATTAGATCTAATGCTCCAGATCGGCCCGTACCGGTTTGGGCTAAGGATCTATCCGCGCCACGAGATCTAGATCAGAGGGTCAAAGAGGGAAGGGGAGAGGATCTCACCGGCGGGCTAGGGTTCCAGCGATGGTGGGCTCAGACATGGATGTTCTCATCGCTGTAGTGGCTCCCGGCAAAGACGAAGCAGTGGATGAGGTGCGCCGGACCGCGACGAGCTCGATGGTGGTGGTGGCATCGGTGATTGCGTCTCAGGGGTGTGCTAGTGCTAGGCTAGAGGCGGCGGTCGCTGCGGAGCTTCGAGCTCAAATCACGACAGCCTGATGGCAAGAGGGCTGCGGGTTTTCGGTGAGAGAAGAGAGGGGGCGGAACGCTATATATAGAGGGTCTCGGCTTGGGCAAGGGGCTAGGGTTTAGGCTGCGCGGCGCATCAGACAGCTCAGGCGGCGTTGTGTCCGTGTCGGACTCCATCGCGGGGAGGAAGAAGACGTCTAATAGGTGGGCCCCACCTGTCAGCGTCCTAAACACTGCGGCGGCGTACCGCTTCGGGTGCGCGGGCGGTAGGTGGGATGGGCCGGCTTCCTGGCCTGGGCCGAATTTGTCCCCCACGGCCTTTTTCTATTTTTTAGAAAAATTGATTTTTTCCTTTTCTGTTTTGAAACAAAAAGGTTTTGTTTTGCAACAAAACTTGCATAAATTTGAATCACTTCAAATTTACAAAATTTGTAAAAAGGGCCAGAGTTTTTTTAACTGAATAAACTGCAGAACACAATAAGAACAAGAGAAAGAATTTTAGAAAAGAATTGTTCGCACACGAACACGTCACCGTGTACCTCCGACGTCGAGCGCGATACGCATGACACGTCGCCGGAGGAGGCTAGCCGGAAGCGCGATACGCAGGACAATCCGGCGGGCTCTTTTGAAGACCCGAAACCCCACACGCCCGGGAGAGACCCCGTCTGGGCGCACGGCGGTGATGGGCTGCCCTAGGTCGGTTCGCCCGCCCCTAGGACTTTGCAGATTGAAGCTCTCCAACACGAAGAACACCGACGAGCGATGAGCAGAAAACAAGGGCGAGAGAGAAAAAATAGAGGTTTATAGATTGGTTTTTGCGATTGTGTGTTGTTGTTCAATCGGCCGTCACCCCTCATGTATATAAGAGGCGGCTGGACTTCCCGTGCAAGAAGAAGGCTTGGATTCACGTCCAAAACCCTATTTTGGGTCGAACTCGGATGGGTGGGTCCGAACTTTCCAAAACTGTTTGGTCAAAAACTTGCCTGTATCTTGCGGATCTGTTTTGAGGCAGTAAACAATCTCAGATCAAAATTTCGTAATGAGTAAAGTTGTTCGTCTAAAAAAAACGAAGAACTTTCATTTTTAGCACTTTCCCATCCGAGCTCATCTTAATCACTTAAATTAGGCCGAACCGTAAAAAGTTCGTCCAATTTGCGGAAGCAGTTTTGAATAACTATCTTACGCACCTAACCAGACATCTTAGTATATATGTCTGATTGAGTGCGTTCGATCTGGAGGTTGCATATTACTTCGGATCACAGTGATCCAAAAAGCAAAGTTGTTTGTTTCGACGAGACGCACAACTTTCATGTTCACAACTTTTTCATTTGAGGCCATCTTAAGGTATCTTCTTTGTAAGCCAAAAACGGTTGTCAACACATGCCCCCCTGTTTTTCGGCAATACTTGCGTGCCGAAAAATAACTTGCACCACATTTTGTCTAAGGACGGTGTCAACACTCCATCGGCCATCTGTTCTTAGGGCGATAACTCTATATCGGCCATGTATGCTAAGGGCGATAATTGTATATCGGCCATATGTGTGTTTAAGCTTCTTGCCACACGCTCGGGTAAAACTTCTTTAGATATCTTCCATTGAGAGCTCGAGGTAATAAATTTCCCTCCGTAGATTCAACCAAATATGATTTTCCAGGAACTACTCTCATGACCTTGAAAGGACCCTCCCAGCTCGCAGACCATTTGCTAAATTTTCTGTCTTTTGAACCAACTGGCAGGATTACCTTCCACACTAGGTCACCAACCTGGAAGCTCTTCAACTTTACCTTTTTGTTATATGCTCTTGCTACCCGCAATTTCTCCTTCTCTATGTCTCTTAGAGCAATTAGATGTTTATCGGCGACTTCATCAATGTTATCCATCATTAAGTTATCAAAATCCACCGCCGATAAATCATTTTGCTTAGCGAACCTCAAAGCAGCCAGATTCACCTCTACTGGTAAAACGGCTTCTTGCCCATACACGAGCTCGTATGGAGTTACTTTTGTTGCACCATGCCTTGAAATCCTATGCGCCCACAAAGCTTCAGACAACACTTCATGCCATCTCCTTGGATGATCTTCAATCTTCTTCTTGATGAGCTTGATCAAAGTTTTATTGCTAGATTCAGCTTGTCCATTAGCTTGAGCATAATATGGGTATGAATTGAGCATCTTTATCTTATATGATTCAGCGAGTTCTTTTACTTCCTTTGCCATAAATGATGAACCCTGATCTGTGGTCAAAGTTTGAGGAACGCCGAATCTATGTATAATATGCTCAGTTATGAATTGGATCACCTCCTTATGGGTCATATTCCTGAGAGGTATTGCTTCAGACCATTTGGTAAAATAATCAGTGGCTACCAACACGAACCGATGCCCTTTCGAAGAAGAAGGATGAATCATGCCAATGAAATCCAATCCCCAACCTCTAAATGGCCACGGCTTGATAACAGGATTCAACATAGCAGCAGGAGCCAACTGAATATCACCAAACTTTTGACAAGCTTCGCATCCTTTATAATATCTGAAGCAATCATTTATCATCGTCGGCCAATAAAAACCTGCACGTCGTAGTAACCACTTCATCTTGTGCGCCGACTGATGAGTACCACAGATACCTTCATGTACCTCCCCCATAGCGACCCTTGCTTGGTCTTCATCCAAACACTTCAAGAGAATACCATCAACTGTTCTGCGACAGAGATTATCATCTATCAAAACATATTTGAAAGCGATCTGCCAAACAGCCCTATCCGTCCTCCTGCTAGGATCCTGCAAATATTCAACAATAGGCTTTCTCCAATCTTTGTTTTCACCTGCACTAGATCCTTCATTAGTGACCAAATCAATGGGCTTTAATTCGGTCTTACCTACGTCAGCAAGAGCAAACATCGGCTTACAAGATATATGAAAAACACCACGATCAACATGGTAGCCAGATGCTTGTTGTGCTAACTCATTTGCATTCCAATTATCCTGTCTAGATATATGAGCAATGCTAAAATAATCCAAGGTAGAAATTATATCTAGACATTTATCAAGATACATATTAAGTGATTCGTCTAAACATTAGCAAACCATGGATATTTGCTGAACTACTAACAACGAATCACCATAAGCCTCAATATGTGTAGCACCTACAGCAGTTAAAAGTTCTAGTCCAAATAGTAAAGCTTCATATTCGGCTTGATTGTTTGTGCAAGAATATTCTAAGCGGCATAAGGCTTCAAACACAGCACCATGAGGAGATATATAAACAACACCAACACCTTGGCCATTGTTACAGACTGAACCATCAAAATATAATATCCATGGTACTAAAGAGACAAGGCTAATATCAATATCATGCTCACTATCAATCCGATGTTCAACAATAAAATTAGCAACGATTTGGCCTTTCATAGATTTCAAAGATTCATAAGCCAAAACATATTCAATTAAAGCATAAGCCCATTTACCAATCCTACCACTAAGAATTGGTCTATGGAACATATATTTAATGACATCGGTTTGACAAGCAACAACGCACATGCTAGACAATAAATAATGCCTTAACTTAGTACAAGCAAAATACAAGCACAAGCATAATTTCTCAATAAAAGTATACCTTGTCTCGGCATCCAGTAAACGCCGACTCAAATAAGTTATGACATGTTCCTTTCCTTCGGTCTCTTGAGTCAAAACATCACCAATAACGCCTTCCTCCACAGCGATATAGAGCCTAAAAATCTCTCCATGTTTGGGCGCCTTCAATACCGGCGGAGTAGACAAGCAAAGCTTGATATTTTTGAATGCCTCTTACTGTTTTGCCCCCCAAGTAAAATCATCATCATTCTTTAACCAAATAATAGGAGTAAATGCATCAACCTTCCCTGACAAATTCACTATGAATTGCCTCAAATAATTAACCTTGCCAAGGAATTTCTGCATATCTTTCTTGCATTTCGGTGCTTCTATTTTCTGGATAGCCTCTATCTTCTGTGGATCAATCTCTATGCCATGTTGATGTATAATAAAACCCAAGAATTTCCCAGCCGATACACCAAAAGCACACTTCAAAGGATTCATCTTGAGCCCATACTTCCTCATCCTCTCAAAAGCTAAGCGCAAATCGGCTAAATGAGATTTATTAGCATCTGATTTGACAACAAAATCATCAATATAGACTTCAAGTATAACCCCAAGCAAATCATGAAATATTAAATTCATAGCCCGCTGATATGTGGCACCGGCGTTTTTCAACCCAAAGGTCATTACCGTCCACTCAAATAAACCAACAAAGCCAGGGCACCGAAAGGCTGTTTTGAATGCATCCTCTTCGGCCATAAAAATTTGGTTATACCCCGCATTGCCATCAAGAAAACTAATAACTTTATTACCAGAGGCATCATTAATAAGCATATTGGCTATTGGCATAGGATACTCATCTTTGGGTGTAGCTCTATTTAGATCCCTGAAATCAATACACACCCTCAACTTGCTTGATCCTTTTTTCTCCATAGGTACAATATTAGAAATCCAATCTGCATACCTGCAAGGTTTAATAAAATTAGCTTTAAGCAAACGACCGATCTCCTCCTTGATCCGGTCATACATTTTAGGATTGAATTTCCGGGTCGGTTGTTTATAAGGTCTAAAACCGGCCTTGATAGGCAATCAATGCTCAACTAAATCCCGGCTCAAACCAGGCATCTCATGATACTCCCATGCAAAGCAATCGACATATTCTTTTAACAGCCCAATTAACATATCCTTATAATTGGCTTTCAGATTTTTGTTTACAAACGTCGGCCTAGGAATTAAACCACCTCCTATATCTACCTCTTCCAATGGATCAGCCGATGTAAAACCTTGTCCCAACTTATCCATATCATCTAATTCTTCAATTGACTTATACATATCGTTTCCACTGGACCGATATTCCACAAGCCTCTTCTGCAACCACTCTTCGTTGGGATCCATTTAAATCACATGTTTGGGAGCCGATTACTATAAATCGGCTTTAAAGATACGGGCACAAAGCCATTCTTTGTGGCACTAAGAAAATCAAAATCTGAAAGATCACGCCCCGTCAAACAAGTAGCATTATGATGTTGCCAATCCACCGGTGAATCAGCCAAAGCAATGCACGATGAATTATCAGCATAGACTACCTCAACTTCATCATCAACCCACTGTATCAAGAACTGATGCAAAGTAGATGGCACACATTGGTTTGCATGGAGCCAATCACGGCCTAATATGACATTGTAATTACCTTGCACCTCAGCAATAAAGAAGGCGGTGGCCAAAGATTTGCTTCCCACGGTGGGCTCTACACTCATGACACCTTTGGCCTCAGTTTTTTCTTTACCTTCAAACCCATTAAGCACCATGTTGGTTTTCATTAAATCATTCTCATCAAGCCCCAACTTCTTGAAAACCGAATATGGCATAAGATTCACCACAGCGCCACCATCAACAAGCATTCTAGAAACCGGTGACCCATTAATGTGTCCCTTGACATATAATGGTTTCAAGTGTTTCACCGGTTCTTTTGGCTTCTCAAAGATGGCATTCTTGGGCCCAAAGTCCAGCTGTGCTACCTCCCCTTCTTCATCTACGGCACGGAATTCAGAGGGTAAATAATAAACCATATTCATATCCATACCTTCCCTAGTTGGCGAGCTTTCATAGTCCACCAATTCCTCATCATCTTCCAGTGCGGGAGTTTTCTCTATAATTTCATCAGTTGAAGGAGGTGTAGGAGGTGGTGTAGTAACAATGCTCGTGCTCCCCTCCTGAGATGGTGTCAGAACTGTTGTGATTATCATGGGAACTGTGGTATCTTCCACTTGCTTACGTACCCACTTCTTAGAAGGCACTGGGTGAGTTTCATCAAAAATTGCATCCCTCCTCTTTTCAGCTTCATTCTCCACCTTCTCTTGATTCCTCATGCGCTGCAGCCTCCTTTTCTTGGTTTTTGTCAATCCAAGAGGACACCACTTAGGCTGAGTATATTTAGGATCCCTCGGCTTGGCTTTGCTTGTGCTAGCTTCGTGATCATTAGCCGAGGATCTTGGCTGAATAGTCAGTATAGCCTTATCAGAACTAGCCGGTTTATCAATATCAACCGGCTCTTTGAGTTTCAACGCTTGTGTGCCCACTATGATTGAGCTGACATTAGGATTCTTCCCTTGTTGCTTGCTAGACTCTGAAGTTTCAGCACATGGCGACATAGGATGTCGCTCCTTCTCAGCACCCTCTGAAGATTTTGGATGTGACCGATTAGTATTATAACTCAAACGGTCTCGAACAGGTCGAGTGATCCTGTCATGCACAGATTTCCTGGGTGCTGCCCATCCTGGATGAAAAGTATATGGTGCCATTGGGGGCTGCATCCATCCTCCATTGTAGTAATACGGTGCATATGGTGGCGGCGCCATCCATGGCCCTGGCGCCCACTAACCATACGGCCTTGAGTGTCTTGGATATCTCTCTCTTGGAGGTGACCACAGACGTTTCACATGAGATGACCGGTTTGAGTTAGAACCGGTCGCTTGGTTTGCATACTTAGACATTAACATATCAAAAGTTGTCTTGATCTGCTTGCGCTGCGCCTTGACCTCATTGGTCTTCCACTTGCCAACTTCTAGACTCTTGGGCTTGATGAACTTGGCACGCACATCACCTTGTTCTTTTGGTTGCCCCCCGGGTGCAGGATTTTTTATAGTGATCTTCAACGTCTCCTTGCCGTCAGGTTGCTTTCCAAGAACAAACTCCCTTCCCAAGACCTTGTTATTTTCCTTGTTGTTCCTGGGTTCACCAACAACAACATTATCTTTATTAGCAGATCCGGCCGTCTCTGGCCGAATTAAGACCTTCTTTCCATGCAGCTCCAAAGTATTCATTGGGAATGGCTGCTTGTCAATTTGCATATCAGCAAAGCTCAATCGTCCATCATTGATAGCCGATTGTATCTGTTGCCGAAAAACGTTGCAATCATTAGTAGCATGAGAAAATGAATTATGATATTTGCAATAAGCGCACTGTTTTAACTCCTCAAACGGCGGTATAGTGTGAGACAAACGAATGTATTTATCTTTTAACATAGCATCAAATATCCTATCACATTTGGCTACATCAAAACTGAATGTCATCTCATCTTCACGATTCTTGCGAATCGGCTTAAGAGCATCACAAATATAAGGTTTGGCCTTTGAGGGCCAAACAAATTCTGCAGCATAAATATCAGCCTCATCGTCCGAATTTTCACTATTATATCCAGCAGTACTTATGCGAGGACGATCAGACTTTGACCTATGCATATCTTTTGTTTCTTTGCCTCGGCTTTCTTGGGCCAGAGCCCTTTGCAAAACTTGACTAACATTTAAGAACTCATAACCTTCAATTTTTTTCTTTAATGTAAGTTCTTAAACCATTGAGCACTAAGTCTGCCATGTCTCTTTCAGTAATTACTAAACTGTAACATCGGTTCTTAGTATCTCTAAATCTTTTGACATAATCAGTAACTGACTCATCATGCTTTTGTTTAACCGATGTAAGATGTGACAACTTAAGCTCATTATCACCGCTATAAAAATGCTCATGGAATTTCTTTTCTAGGTGATGCCAAGTATTAATAGAACCATAAGGTAAAGCAGAAAACCATGAAAAAGCAGTACCAGTTAAAGACAAGGGAAACAAACACACTTTTAAAGGATCAATCTTGCCAGCTTCTCCTAACTATGCTAAATATTGACTAACATGTTCCCAAGTCGTTTTACTATCTACCCCATTAAATTTAGCAAAATCAGGCACTTTGTAACCCTGGGGGTATGGTAAAGAATCAAAATATTCCGGATAAGGCTTTTGATACATCCGGCTTACAGGCTTCGGCTCAATTCCGAAGTTATCATAGAACATCTTCTGCAATTTTGACCTAAGTGTGGCCATGTTTTCGTCTATGGCAGACAAATTTGTTTGTGGTACTTGTGCAGGAACAACAGAATTATTAGCCGTGGAGTTTACTCACGCTGCTGGTACCGAATTAAAATTCGGCACCGTGACTGTGGCTGCAGGACGTGTGGCCTGGTTTGGCGGAATTACCGAATAAGGCACACTTCTAATAGGAGTATGGTATGCTGGCGTGGTTACAATCTGACCATCTTGGCTAACGTAAGGATTCATCGGCATACCCTGAGGAAACACCGATGTGCTAGGTAATGTATGGCTAGGGTTTTCAACAGCAGCATTAGCACTAACATTACCAAAAGTATCATGCGGCTTATTATTACTAGCTTTTATGTATTCTATCATAGCATCATAGGCTTGACGACTTGATTCAGTAGCATAATGATTAATTGCAGCCAATTGATCACTAGAAAATACGCTAGTACTTACAGAGGGCTCGGCTGGATCGCCGAGCATTGGTGGAAGTTGGATGTCTCCAAGCGAGGTGACAGCCCCATGGCGGTCCTTCTTGAAGCTTGCAAGGAACATCTCCCTATCTTCCTCCTCTTGCCTCTTCTTCAACGCTTCGAACTCCTCCTTGCGCTTCAGCTCCAGCGCCTCGAGTTGCTCTAGACGCTGCTTCTTCAGCGCCTCGTAGGATTCGCGTTGATCCACCGAAAGATCATCAAAACTAGGCTTGATGATGTTTTCGGCGCTAACTTTAGCAGGCTAGGGTATACCGCTCGACATGATGATCTTCCCCAGCGGAGTCGCCAAAAAGTGTGTTCGCACACGAACACATCACCGTGTACCTCCGACGTCGAGCGCGATACGCAGGACACGTCGCCGGAGGAGGCTAGCCGGAAGCGCGATACGCAGGACAATCTGGCGGGCTCTTTTGAAGACCCAAAACCCCACACGCCCGGGAGAAACCCCGTCTGGGCGCACGGCGGTGATGGGCTGCCCTAGGTCGGTTCGCCCGCCCCTAGGACTTTGCAGATTGAAGCTCTCCAACACGAAGAACACCGACGAGCGATGAGCAGAAAACAAGGGCGAGAGAGAAAAAATAGAGGTTTATAGATTGTTTTTTGCGATTGTGTGTTGTTGTTCAATCGGCCGTCACCCCTCATGTATATAAGAGGCGGCTGGACTTCCCGTGCAAGAAGAAGGCTTGGATTCACGTCCAAAACCCTATTTTGGGTCGAACTCGGATGGGTGGGTCCAAACTTTCCAAAACTGTTCGGTCAAAAACTTGCCTGTATCTTGCGGATCTGTTTTGAGGCAGTAAACAATCTCAGATCAAAATTTTGTAATGAGCAAAGTTGTTCGTCTCGAAAAAACGAAGAACTTTCATGTTTAGCACTTTCCCATCCAAGCTCATTTTAATCACTTAAATTAGGCCGAACCGTAAAAAGTTTGTCCAATTCGCGGAAGCAGTTTTGAATAACTATCTTACGCACCTAACCAGACATCTTAGTATATATGTCTGATTGAGTGCGTTCGACCTGGAGGTTGCATATTACTTTGGATCGCAATGATCCAAAAAGCAAAGTTGTTTGTTTCGACGAGATGCACAACTTTCATGTTCACAACTTTTTCATTTGAGGCCATCTTAAGGTATCTTCTTTGTAAGCCAAAAACAGTTGTCAACAAGAATTAATAACTCACATGAGCCATTTGAATAAATTTTAAAATAGAAACCTTTCTTTGAATTTTTTTAAAACCAAGATTATTTCCAAAAATGCAATGATGAGTATGAATGCATGCTGATTTTGAAATTTTGAAAACCTAGGATGTTAAGTTCTAAGTCTAGATAATTTGTGTAGAAAGAGATGCACTCTTCGGTGAGAAAGACATGAGCGATATTTCCATAAGGATGTGCCCTATTACGGACGTAACCTTTGATGACCCCATTCATCCTTTCAAACGGTATCATGTTGTGCAGGAATTTCGGTCCAAGATGGTTGATATTGTCCACGAGATGAACCAAGAGATGAACATAATGTGGAAGAATGCGGGAGTGAAGGAGATCTCAAGCTTGCATAGAATCACAACAATCTCTTCCTGCAGTCTTGTGAGTTTCCTTCGGCTGATGGACTTTCGAGAGACCATACCAAAAAAGTTGCAAAGGCCGGTCAGCGTATCACGGACGTGCTTGTCCATTATCCCTCGGATCGTGACCGGGAGTATCCACCTCATCATCACATGACAGTCATGTGACTTCATCCCGTTGAAGTTTTGTTTCTGCTCAGTAGTAACGTGTTGTGGTACATGAAGTTCTCCCTTGATTTCCAGGTCAACCATGTCTGTCTTGCTTTTGGCCCATCTTTGGTCTTTTTCGGCATGTTCAACAGAGTGCTAAGCAAACTCTCGACATGTTCTTCGTAATATGCATGAGATCAAGGCTATGAGGCGTGCTGAGGATATGCCAGCATGTCAAGTATCTAAACACATACTTCCTTTTCCATACCCCCAGGTACGGCTTTGGTTCCTTTTTCTTCTTTCATGACATGGGGCAGTCTTACCAATCGTTCAGCGATGCGCGGATTTTTTTGTCGCTCCTCTTTAGTGGAGCTGCTCGGAGCTCGACTTTCCTGTTGAACAGATCTCCACTCTTTCTCCACGGGCCAGTCTTGTTGGATAGCCACCTTTGATGCCCAATGAAGATAGTTTCTGAAGACCCGTGATCTTTCTTTAGTTGTAGCCACGTTGTATCATCCATGCACCTAACACATGCATTGTGCCCATGGCACACCTGGCATGCGATATATCCGTAGCTGATATAGTCCTGCATCATCGTGATCACCATGGATTTCAGAGGGAAATAATCTTCTAATGTGCTGTCCCATGTATTACCCCTTGATTATCCCATAATGTGTCCAGCTCATCTTTCAGTAGCTGGAGACACAGATTGATATCGTTTTCTGGTTGTTTTAGCCATTGAATTAGCATGCTCATGTGTATGTACTTCCTCTTCATCCACAACCACGTGGAGGGGGGGTTGTATATCCATACAAACACAAGACATCTGCTATGTGTGCTGCTCTAGCTCCCAAACGGATTGAGTCTGTCTGTGCTTGCACCCAACCTGATGTTCCTAGGGTCTTCACCAAAAGTTGGGTATTCAGCGTCTAGTGCTTTCCACTGGCTTGAAACAGAAGGGTGTGTCAGCACCACCTTTCTATCAAGCTTCTTCACACCATAGGGTGGCGCGAGCCACCCCCTGGCCGCGCCACCAGGTGGTGTGACCACCTGGTCCACCTCCTGACATCGCCCTTCCGCCTATAAATTTCCTTCAACGGGAAAACCCTAAAGAGATGAACACTTTTCCAGAAAACATACTGCAAGCCGCCGCCGTCGTCGTCCCGAGATCGGGAGGGTCCAGAAGCTCTCCCCGGCACCCTGCCGGAGAGGGGAATCATCACCGGAGGCCTTCTTCATCACCATGCCTGCCTCCGAAGTGATGTGTGAGTATTCTACCTTGGACTATGGGTCCATACTAGTAGCTAGATGGTTGTCTTCTCCTCCATGTGCTTCATGTTTAGATCTTGTGAGCTGCCTATCATGATCAAGATCATTGTTATGTAATTCTACATGTTGGGTTGTTGGGATCCGATGAATATTGAGTCCTATGTCAAGTTGATTGTGGATTTATCATGTCTATGTTATTTATGATCTTGCATGCTCTTCGTTGCTAATAGATATCTTGGTCGAGTAGATGCTAGTGACTACAAGAGGGAATATTTATGCTCGATAGTGGGTTCATGCCTCTAGTAATCTAGGAGAGTGACAATAACTTCTAAGGTTGTAGATGTGATTTTGCTACTAGGGAGAAAACAATAATCTTGTGTTCAAGGACATTTGTATTGTTTACATTATACACTTTGCTTAAGGCGATAATCTGTTGCTTGCAACTTAATACCCAACGGTTGTTCGGATGATATCCGACGGGTGAATTATTAGTCATAGATGCAGTTGGATTACGGTCCATGTATTATGTTGTAATGCCCAAGTGAATCTCATAGTGATCTTAATGACATGTACATGCATTGTTTTGCATTCTTTATTCTATCAATTGCCCAACTGTAATTTGTTTACCCAGCATGTTATTTATATTTATGGAGAGACACATCTAGTGAACTGTGGACCCCCGCCCATTCTTTTACATATATATTACCGTTTACTTTCTACAAGCATTATTTACTTTATTGCAAACAAATACCTTTTTACACACAATACGTTTAATCCTTTGTTTTCAGCAAACCGGTGAGATTGACAACCTCATTACAAGTTGGGGCAAAGTATCTTGGTTGTGTTGTGTGCAGGTTCCACGTTGTTGCTGGCGCCGGTAGTGCGCCCTACCAAAAGTTAGCTAGCATCAACCTTCAGAAGTTGTTTCTTTCTCCTACTGGTCGATTAAACTTTGGTTTCATACTGAGGGAAAAACTTACTGTTGTGCTCATCATACCTTCCTCTTGGGGTTCCCAACTGGTCCGTCAACACCGCACCGTCATCAAGCTTTTTCTGGCACCGTTGCTGGGGAGAAAGAGGATTTCTGCAAGGGGAGACTCTCACTTCCAATCTTTTTACTTTGTTATTATTTTGCTTAGTTTCTTTGCTTTATTTTTGTTTGCATCTTTCTATCAAAATTACAAAAAAATTAGTTCCTTTTATAGTTGTTATTTTTGCTTGTCTGCTTTTATCTTGCTAGAATGAGTAATCCGGAGAACACTAAGTTGTGTGACTTTACTAGTACAAACAACAATAGGGGTGCGCCCTTTGATCTTGAAGTCATGCTTAAGGACTTCATTAGTAACCAAACTGCTTTTAATAAGTCTGTTGAGGAAAAGCTTGATAAGATTGATGCTCTTGCTTCTAAAGTTGATAGCCTTGCTCTTGATGTTGAACTTCTGAAGTTAAAAGTTTTGCCTCATGATGTGAAAGAAAGCAAGACTTTGAATGCTATTCAAGTTAAAATTGATAATAATGTTAGGATGTTAGCAGAATTGCATGCTAGGTGGGAAAGAGAAGATGAGATTGCTAGAAATATGACTAAGGTTTGTACTATTACCACTACTAGTAATGGTGTTTCAAATGCTAGCACACCTCCTTCTTTTAATGGTAGAGTGATTGGTGTAGAAAAAGTCCCTACTCCTTGTGCGAAATTGCCTAAAACTGCTGAAACTTTTTCTAATAAAAGTGCTGAAATTTTTCAGAGTATGGGAGACAATAGTTCTACTACCTTTAGTGATTTTGATGTTGATGGTTGTAATATCTCTAAAGTGATTTTTTTCTTGCAAAAGCTTGCTAGAAGTCCTAATGCTAGTTGTATGAATGTGGCTTTTACAAAACATATTACTAATGCTCTCATGCAAATTAGAGAGGATAAGTTGAAACAAAAGGTTTCTATTCCTAAAAAGTTAGAAGATGGTTGGGAGCCCATCATTGATATGAATGTGAATGATTTTGATTGTAATGCTTTATGTGATCTTGGTGCAAGTATTTCTATTATGCCTAGAAAAATCTATGATATGCTTGGTTTACCACCGTTAGAAAATTGTTGTTTTGATGTTCCTCTTGATGATGTCGCTAAGAAGAAACATTTGGGGAGGATTAATGATGTTCTTATTATGGTTAACAATAACCTTGTTCCCGTTGATTTCTTTGTTTTGGATATTGAATGCAATGCTTCTTGTCCTATTATTTTGGGAAGACCTTTTCTTAGAACTGTTGGTGCTATTATTGACATGAAAGAAGGCACCATTAAATATCAATTCCCACTCAAGAAAGGTATGGAACACTTTCCTAGAAAGAGAAAGAAGCTACTTTTTGATTCTATACTTAGAGCAAATTATGATGTTGATGCTCTTCCATTTGAAAACACTTGATTCTCACTTTTTGCGCCTAGCTCAATGGCGTTAAAGAAAAGCACTCTTGGGAGATAACCCAATGTTTTCTTTTCAGTATTTTTTTCTTTTTATTGAGTCTTGGAAGTTATCACTACTGTAATGACCTCTCCTTATCATTTTTATTTTGTTTTTGTGCCAAGAAGAACCTCTAATTGGAGGAAGGTAAGAATTGGGGAAGTTGTTGTCCTGAAATAGATTTATGCGCTGCACTGTAAAAATTTGTGAAAATTCTCAAAATGTCTTTTGATCTGCGATTTCTTATGCACATGCCCCAGGTTACTGTCTAACTTTCAATAGTTTTGCACTTTTCGATTTGAGCAACAGAAGATTTTCAAAAAAATTGATCTTTACCAGCTGTTCTGTTTTGACAGATTTCTGCCACTATTTGCATTTGCCTCTTGATCTCTTTCTTTTTTAGTTCTTTTGATCATAGAACTTTTGAGGAAGTTGCTACAGTAGCTTATGTGTTATTATGTGTTATACTTGAGTTGAAACTGAACCAAAGAGTGGATTTACTATCTTGCATACACTAATGTTGCTAATAAGAATTGTGTGAAGTTTTGTATGAAGGAAGTTTTCAAGTGTAGGGAAAGGATAATGATGAGATGATATGAAGTATGGACAAAAGCTCAAGATTGGGGATGCCCATGTCACCCCAAGAAATATCGAAGAGGTACAAGCGTCAAAGCTTGGGGATGCCCCATGGCACCCTTCATCATCAACAAAAATATCAGGTCATCTTTCAAGACACTATATTTTTATTGCTTCATATGCTATGTGTTTTTTTTCTTGGAGCGTCTTTATTTTTGCTTTCAGTTTTCTCTTGTTTTGTTTGCTGCAATAAATGGTTGGACCCCAACATGTTTCTTTTGGAGAAGACACACTCTATTTTCATTGCCTAGAACACTCTAGTTTTCACTTTTATCGTTCAACGAGTGTTCTCTTTTTCTAGTACTGCGTTTAGCTTTTATTTTTCGCCTTTGTTTTTGTTCAGTACTTGTTAGTTCTTTGTAGCTAGGTGTGTTTAGACCTCTGGTGTTTGTTGCTTTTCATCTTTGAGAGTTGTTTCAAAAAGGATGATTGGTGTTGGAAAAGAGTAAAAAGTTTCATGCTTATAGTGGTGCAGATGGGAGCTTGTTTAGACTGTGGCTTAGACTTTTGCATGTCATGCTTGATGTTATTTTGATTATATGCTTAGTAGTTATTGCTGTAGCATGACTTGTCTCAAATGACTGAGAATGCTTAATGTGCCTTTGAAAGAATCATGTGTTGTTTTTATCTTATAGAAGCATATCATTGTGGTATTCTCCTTTGATGCTTTATTTGGGTTGACTTGGCGCATTCTTACACCATGTTTGACTTTAACCAGTCGCCTCAAGCCTCTATGATCATTTGGTTTTTGACTTGTGATATCACTTTATGCTTTGGTTAATAATGTTTTGTCGCTATGCATGATTATGGCCGTTATTGCTCTCTTAGTTGGTCGCTCCCAGTCTTTTGCTAGCCTTCACCTGTACTGAGAGGAAATACTTCTCGTGCATCCAACTCCCAAAAAACCAAAGTTATTGCAAAGATTCCACTACAAATTCCTATGCATGGTATTTCAAGCCATTCCAAGTAAATTTTCATGTGCTACCTTTCAAAAACCTTCAAATACTTCTCATTTTGTGACACTGTTTTTAGCTCATGAAGACGTAGTGGTCGGATTTGCTATCTTCCATATTGTAAACTCTTAAAAAAAGGAAAATAAAAGCAAAAAGGCACTCCTCCATGGTATGTGAAAGTTGGTGGGCACCCGAAGGATTCGGTTAGCAATGGTTTGTGAAAAGAAAAGTAGGGAGGAGTGCCAAATTTTATAAAAGAGCATGTATATGCCAATTTCTCTCAACTTGTTTAGTATGGAAGATAGCAAGAACCCCATTGCCAGTCGTTGACAAGAACATCCACCTCTCAAAACAATTTTTTATCATTGTTTTACAAATGAAAAGCTCTAGCACATGTTAAATCACTGCTTCCCTCTGCGAAGGGCTTTTCTTTTACTTTTATGTTGAATCTTCATCTTCTACCTTTATGCACCGTCTAGAAGAGCATAGTTGTAATTCTGATTATAATGTGCATAGTCCCAAAATTTATTATTGATTGATCATGATTATGGTATTGCTTGTTCTCAAATTATTTGTATCTAGTCACCCTCTTGAACTTGAAGGTGTCCTATGCATTTATGTTTTGCTACTCCATGAGGGACAAGCTGAATACCACTTTGCTATGTTTTTATATATGCTTCAAGCAAACATACACCTTTCAATGCATTATTACTCATGATATTTTGTTTGTGTTACTTTTCATGTTGCAACATGGTTGCTAAGTTCTATTGTCAAGATTATATCTTTTATGCCCATGTTTAGAGTACTTTGATCTCAGCATGCAATGCTTTACATCGTTTTGATCAAGATTGTGTTGGTGCATGTCACCTTGATACGTCTCAAATGTATCTATAATTTTTGATGCTCCATGCTTGTTTATACACCATTTGCTTTGTGTTTTGTTACACTTCGTGGACTTTTTATGCATTTTCCAGAACTAACCTACTAACGAGACGCCACAGTACCAGTTCCCTGTTTTTTGCTATTTTTGTGTTTCAGAAAAGCTACATAGGAAATATTCTCGGAATTGGACAAAACAAAAGCCGAAGTTCCTATTTTTTCCGACATGAGATGGAGTCCAAAGCAGAGACGGAGGGGGGCCAGGGGCCAGCCACACCATAGGTTGGCGCGGGCCAGCCCCTAGTCGCGCCACCAGGTGATGGGGCCACCTGGACAACCTCCTGACGCCGCCCTTCCGCCTATATATTCTCCTCGGCGAGGAAAACCTAAACACCCGATCCATTTTCCACGAAACATACTGCAAGCCGCCGCCATCGTCGATGCGAGACCGGGAGGGTCCAGAAGCTCTTCTCGGCACCCTGGCGGAGAGGGGAATCACCACCGGAGGCCTTCTTTATCACCATGCCTGCCTCCGGAGTGATGTGTGAGTAGTCTACCTTGGACTACGGGTCCATAGCAGTAGCTAGATGGTTGTCATCTCCTCCATGTGCTTCATGTTTAGATCTTGTGAGCTGCCTATCATGATCAAGATCATCATTGTGTAATTATACATGTTGTGTTTGTTGGGATTCGAGGAATATTGATACTTTGTCAAGTTGATTTATGATTTATCATCTCTATGTTGTTTATGATCTTGCATGCTCTCCGTTGCTAGTAGATATCTTGGCCGAGTAGATGCTAGTGACTCCAAGAGGGAGTATTTATGCTCGATAGTGGGTTCATGCCTCTAGTAATCCGGGGGAGTGACAGAAACCTCTAAGGTTGTAGATGTGTTGTTGCTACTAGGGAGAAAACAACAATCTTGTGTTCAAGGACATTTGTATTGTTTACATTACACACTTTGCTTAAGGCGATAATCTGTTGCTTGCAACTTAATACCCAACGGTTGCTCAGATGACATCCGGCGGGTGGATTCTTAGTCATAGATGCAGTTGGATTACGGTCTATGTATTTGTTGTAATGCCCAAGTGAATCTCATAGTGATCCTCATGACATTTGTATGCTTGCTTTATTCTATCAATTGCCCAACTGTAATTCGTGTACCCAGCACGTTATTTATCTTATGGAGAGACACCACTAGTGAACTGTGGACCTTGGTCCATTCTTTTACATTGTTATTACCGTTTACTATTTACTCACTTTATTTACATTCTTGCAAACTATTATCTTTTACCACTCAATACGCTTAATCCTTTGTTTACAGCAAACCGGTGAGATTGACAACCTCACTGTAAGTTGGGGCAAAGTACTTGGTTGTGTTGTGTGCAGGTTCCACGTTGCTGCTGGTGCAAAGCTACGCCCTGACAGCTATCGCGAAGCTAGCAAGCATCAACCTTTGGAAGTTGGTTCTTTCTCCTACTGGTTCGATAAAGCTTGGTTTCATACCGAGGGAAGACTTGTTGCTGTGCTCATCATACCTTCCTCTTGGGGTTCCCAACTGGGCGGTCATCTACATGCCATCAAGCAATTTTTCTGGCGTCGTTGCCGGTGAGAAAGAGAATTTCTGCAAGGGGAGTCTCTCGCTTCCAATCTTTTACTTTGTTATTGTTTTGCTTTATTTTATTTTTGCTTGCATATTTTTATCAAAAAATACAAAAAAATAGTTCCTTTATAGTTGCTATTTTTACTTGTCTGCTTTTAGTTTTGCTAGAATGGGTACTCCTGAGAACACCAAGTTGTGTGATTTCACTAGCACCAATAACAATGATTTTATCTGCACTCCTATTGCGCCACCTGCTCCTGAGGCAAATTTTTCTGAGATTAAACCTGCTTTGTTGAATCTTGTTATGAAAAAGCAATTTTCTGGTGTTAGTACTCATGATACTGCAGCTCATCTCAACAATTTTGTTGAGCTATGTGAGACGCAAAAGTACAAGGATGTAGATAGTGATATTATTAAGCATAAGTTGTTTCCTTTCTCTTTAAGAGGAAGAGATAAGGATTGGTTGCTATCTTTGCCTAGAAATAGTATTGATTCTTGGGTTAAGTGTAAGGATGCTTTTATTGGAAATAGTATTGAGAAGTGATATTATGAAGTTTAGACAGTTTGATATTGAACATGTTGCTCAAGCTTGGGAAATAATGAAATCTATGATAAAGAATTGTCCCACTCATGGACTGACTACTTGGATGATTATCCAAACCTTTTATGCAGAACTAAATTTTTCTTCAAGAAATCTCCTGGATTCAGCTGCTGGAGGTACTTTTATGTCTATCACCTTGGGCACCGCAACAAAGCTTCTTGATAACATGATGTTAAATTATTTTGAGTGGCACACCGAGAGAGCTCCATAAGGTAAGAAGGTAAATTCTGTTGAGGAAACCTCTTCCTTGAGTGATAAGATCGATACTATTATGCTTATGCTTGCTAATGATAGATCTCATGTTGATCCTAATAATGTTCCTTTGGCCTCTTTGGTTGCTCAAGAAGAGCATGTTGATGTGAACTTCATTAGAAATAATAATTTCACCAATAGTGCTTATAGGAATAATTTTGCTAGCAAAAATTATAGGCCGTATCCTTCCATCAATGGTAATGGTTATGGAAACTCTTATGGTAATCCCTCCAACAACACTAGGGGCACGTCCTCTGAGCTTGAAGTCATGCTCAAGGA
This sequence comes from Dactylis glomerata, assembly GCA_007115705.1. Lineage (NCBI taxonomy): Eukaryota > Viridiplantae > Streptophyta > Magnoliopsida > Poales > Poaceae > Dactylis > Dactylis glomerata. Next base: position 632,164 of record QXEO01000905.1, on the reverse strand, counting down.
CTTCATCGGTAAGCAAACTGCTTTTAATAAGTCTATTGAGGAAAAGTTGGGTAAAATTGATGTTCTTGCTTCTAAAGTTGATAGCCTTGCTCTTGATGTTGAACTTATGAAACTAAAAGTTTTGCCTCATGATGTGAAAGAAAGCAAGACTTTGAATGCCATCCAGATTAGAATTGATGAAAATGTTAGGATGTTAGCAGAATTGCATGCCCGGTGGGAAAGAGAAGACGAGATGGCTAGAAATATGAAGGTATGTACTATTACCACCTCTAGTAATGTTGTTTCAAATTCTAGCAATCCTCTTACTTTGATTGGTGTAGAGAAAACTCCTACTCCTTGTGCGAAAAAATCCAAAACTACAAAAACTTTTTCTACAAAAAGTGCTAAAAAAATTCAGAGTATAGAAGACAATAGCTCTACTTCTTTTAATGATTTTGATGTTGATGGTTGCAATATCTCTGAAGTTATTTTGTTCTTGCAAAATCTCGGTTTAAGTCCTAATGCTAGTTCTATGAATGTTGCTTTTACAAAGCATATTACAAATGCTCTCATGCAAATTAGGGAAGAGAAGTTGAAACAAAAGGTTTCTATTCCCAAGAAGTTAGAAGATGGTTGGGAGCCCATCATTGATATGAATGTGAATGATTTTGATTACCATGCTTTATGTGATCTTGGTGCAAGTATTTCTATTATGCCTAGAAAGATTTATGATATGCTTGGTTTACCACCACATGAAACTTGTTATTTTGATGTTCCTCTTGCTGATGTTGCTAAGAAGATACCTTTCGGAAGGATTAATGATGTTCTAATTATGGTTAACAATAACCTTGTTCCCGTTGATTTCCTTGTTTTGGATGTTGAATGCAATGCTTCATGTCCTATTATTTTGGGAAGACCTTTTCTTCGAACTGTTGGTGCCATCATTGATATGAAGGAAGGCACCATTAAATATCAATTCCCACTCAAGAAAGGTACGGAACACTTCCCTAGAAAGAGAAAGAAGTTACTTTTTGACACTATTCCTAGAGCAAATTATGAACTTGATGCTTCATCGCTTGATATTACTTGATTTCCACTTTCTACGCCTAGCTCATAGGCGTTAAAGAAAAGCACTCTTGGGAGATAACCCATTGTTTTCTTTTTAGTACCTTTTCTTTTTGTTGAGTCTTGGAAGTTATTACTACTGTAATGACCTCTCCTTATCATTTTTATTTCATTTTTGTGCCAAGAAGAACCTCTAATTTGAGGAAGGTAAGATTTGGGGAAGTTGCTGTCCAGAAACAGATTTCTGCGCTGCACCGTAAACATTCGTGAAAATTCTTAGAATATCTTTTTGATCTACGATTTCTTGTGCACATGCCCTAGGTTATTTCCAAAGTTTTATTAGTTTTGCACTTTTCTATTTGAGCAACGGAAGGTCCTCTGAAAAATCGATCTTTGTCAGCTGTTTAGACTAGAGTGTTCTGTTTTGATAGATTTTTGCCACTATTTGTGTTTGCCTCTCGATCACTTTGTTTTTGAGTTCTTTTGATCACGGAACTTTTGAGGAAGTTGCTACAGTAGCTTATGCTTTAATGGATGGTATATTTGAGTTTGAGACTGAACCAAAAGAGTAGATTTACTATCATGCTTACACTAATGTTGCTAATAGAATTGTGTGAAGTTTTGTATGAAGGAAGTTTTCAAGTGTAGGGAAAGGAGAGTGATGAGATGGGATGAAGTATGGACAAAAGCTCAAGCTTGGGGACGCCCATGTCACCCCAAGAAATATCCAAGAGGTATAAGCGTCAAAGCTTGGGGATGCCCCAAGGCACCCCTTCTTCATCGGCAAAAATCAGGTCACCTTTCAAGACACTATATTTTTATTGCTTCATATTCTATGTGTTTTTCTTGGAGCATCTTTACTTTCGCTTTCAGTTTTCTTTTGTTTTGTTTGCTGCAATAAATGGTTGGACCCCAACAAATTTCTTTTGGAGAAGACACACTCTATTTTTCATTGCCAAGAACACTCTAGTTTTCACTCTTATCGTTCAACGAGTGTTCTCCTTTTCTAGTACTGCGTTTAGCTTTCATTTTTCGCCTTGATTTTTGTTCAGATCTTGTTATATCTTTGTATCAAGGTGCATTTAGACCACTGGTCTTTGTTTGTTTTCATCTCAAAAGCGTGGTTTTAAAAAGGTTGAAAGGTGTTGGAAAAGAGAAAAAGTTTCATGAGTATAGTGGTACAAATGGGAGCTTGTTTAGACTGTGGCTTAGACTTTTGCATGTCATGCTTGATGTTATTTTGATAGTATGCTTAGTAGTTTTTGTTGTAGCATGACTTGTCTTAAATGACTAAGATTGCTTAATGCGCCTTTGAAAGAATCATGCATTGTTTTTATTATATTGGAGCATATTATTGTGGTTTTCCCCTTTGATGCTTTATTTGGGTTGACTTAGCGCATGCTTACAACATGTTTGACTATACCAAGTTGCCATAAGCCTCTATGATCATTTGGTTTTTGACTTGTGATACCACTTTATGCTTCGGTTAATGATGTTTTGTCGCTATGCATGATTATGGCAGTTATTGCTCTCTTAGTTGGTTGCTTCCAGTCTTTTGCTAGCCTTCATTTTGTACTGAGATGGATACTTCTCGTGCATCCAACTCCCAATGACGAGGGTTAACTCGACAAATGTCCTAGATGAAGGACTTAGGATCGGGGAGATAGGGCGTCGGATGAACTCGAAGGTAAAGTTAGTCGAAATAGGTGTGTATCGAAAGTAAACTTGGGTATTCAACCTGGCTTGCTTTCAATCTGCCCCACACCGTCCCCTCCTGGCCCCTATATATAGGTGGCCAGGTCTCGAGGATCGGGTAGGGTTCGATACAGATTACAAATATCGACATACGGTATTAACTCGTATTCGACTATCATTACAATTGGGCCTAGCTTATCGGGCCTCAGGGGTACTCAACTAACGGGCTCTATTAACTATACCCTTGTCAGTAGCCCCTGAGATTCTACCAGAATTGTAGATTCGGGTTGAATCTCTAATCTTCAAATCTTCGACTTGATCAATTCTTCGACTTTATCTTCAAATCTTCGACTTGGTCTTTCGACTTATATTGATGATAATTTGCTCGCAAGGGGTCTCGATGAACAAGCCTGACAACTCTGACGGATCAAGAGGTCAGTTAACTGCCAGAACAGATACTTGTCACCTACTTCAAATTCAATCCCCTTGGACTTGAATTCGGGATACCGGTCAAACTCACTCTTTTGCCTCATTTAGGACTTACAAAAAATGAGTCCCAGTGGTTCTCAGGGTACCCAGTGCGTCCACCAGGATTTTCTTCGCGTCGTAGACACGGATACATACCAGCAGAGCGCATCCATGTGCGTATACTAGACCACACAGGACGGATCCCGGGGTCTTACCTTCGTGATAAATCACGGCATTCGAGTTTCGTTGCGATAACGCAACTCGAGAATCTCATCTCGCAGTCAAAGTTTGACTGAAAATATTCAGGTTTCTACAACCATAAAACTCGCTCCCGATGGGAGTAACTTCTCTTCAATTTGTCGACTACGTAGTCGAAGTTTTTGTATGCTTATCCTTCTGCAATTTCAATATTGACTATTTCATCTCTATCGGGTGCGCGCTCAGCGCTCCCGATGGGAGTAGCCCCCGAGGCTATGTTTGGCAACTTGTAGTCAAGCATAGGCTCAAAGTTCAGCTCTTCTTTCTACTGTGGACCTTTTACTATTTGACGAGCCCCCGAGTCCAAGTCGAGGTTTCCATATCGCGCGATCATAGCCTCCTGTCTTGTTTTTCTTCATTGATATTATCGTCTGCTCTACGCAGAATTTAACTCCTACTTAAAATTTGTTTGTGGGCTGCGCCATAGCACGGGGGCCCAATAATACGCGCTTATAAATAAAGCACCATCTGTTAAGGATAAAAACCCTAATCAGATCCTTTCCTCCGCCGCATCATCTTCTCTCCTCCATCTAGGGTTTTTCTGAGGTTTCCCTCTCGCACCCATGGCAGATGCTGCAGGCTCCCGTCTGAACCTTAGTTCCCCGGCGGCACCACGAGGTCGGGGTCGTCCTCGCGGCAGCAAGAACAAGAACACCGCGCCGGCCGCCGCAGGGACTTCGTCAGATGCTCCGGCTAAGCGCCGTCCCGGCCGCCCACCTGGTAGTAAGAACAAACCCAAAGTGACTAACGTCACTCCAGGTCCAATCGCTCCTCCATCTGCTGCTCCAGCTGCTTCTTCTGCACCTCCCCGTATCTTTTCTTTCCTTTGCATTGCCATGGCGTAGTGTCGTGAAATTCAGCGCTTGCCGCTAGATTTCACGAAGTTTATGGATGGCCGCGAACTGCGAGAGGCGGTTCTTCGTGAACAGTCTGGCGGTGGCATCCCCTATGAGGTGGAGGTGTGGTATGATGGCGACGGCGAACAGTACTTCAGAGGAGGCTGGTCGCAATTTGCTGAAGACCACAACATCCATCAAGGCTTCATCATGGCCTTCGACTTCCACGTCGGTACGTCGAAGTTTGACGTGAAGATCTACAATGGCACTCTTTGCCAGAAGGAATATGAAGCTTGAAGCCCTCTTTTATTAGGATCCGTTATCCATGTAATTTCGGTTGACAATTGTCCTTCCTGCAATGATATTTGCAATAAATATTCGTACTTTGTGTCGATATCGTTTACTAGTACCATGAGAACAAGTCATGCTCTGAGATACGCTTTCCATATGTCGGGTTCTTTGCGAACCAATAAATGTAAGGATGATATCGGGTTCTTTTTATGAACCAAGTTTTCTCTGTATTTATCGGGTTATGTAAACAACCTTATAATGAAAGAAAAACCCTTCCATCTTGTCATAACAATTTTTTCGTACGATCCAGGGGTTGAAGCCCCCGAACGGAGAAGTAACACGAGAATCGTACAATTTTGTCGAGTTAAACCCAAAGAACCCGACCTGTGGCCTCATGTTCTGGGTCCAGAAGGTTAACTCGAATATATTGATATTTCTATACTTAGTCTACGCGTAAAAACGTCGTAGCTGTTCTGCATTCCACGGGTTGCTTTCGTCCTTCCCAGTCTTCTTGTCTTGTAGTCGATATGCTCCTCCTGGTATTACTTCCGTGACGATGTAAGGTCCCACCCACGGGGACTCCAATTTCCCATGGCTATCTTGCCTGAGTCGCAAAACGAGGTCGCCTACCACAAAGGATCGTGGACGAACTCGACTGCTATGGTAGTTTCGTAAGCTTTGCTGATATTGCGTAGCCCTTTCTAATGCTTTGTCTCTTGCTTCATCTAGTGCGTCGACGTCGTCTTGCAATGCTTCTGTCGATGTCGCCTCATCATATGCCGTCACTCTTGGAGCCTCGTGTGTAACTTCGACTGGAAGCACGGCTTCTGCGCCATGGACCAGGAAGAAAGGAGTTTCTTGAGTTGCTGTATTAGGCGTAGTTCTTAGACTCCAAAGAACGGAGGGCAATTCTTCTACCCAAGCGCTCTTGGCTTTCTCGAGAGGTGCTAAAAGCCTCTTTTTTATTCCACTACTTATCAGGCCATTGGCTTTTTCGACTTGCCCGTTTGTCTTCGGGTGCGCCACAGATGCAAACTTAAGTTTGATCCCCAATCCTTCGCAGTAACTTTTGAATTCTTTTGAAGTAAAATTTGTCCCATTGTCTATGATGATGCTGTGTGGTACACCAAAACGAAAAACTATAGACTTGATGAAGCTGATTGCTGCTGTAGAGTCTTGAGTTGTTACTGGAGCTGCTTCCACCCATTTGGTGAATTTATCCACTGCTACTAGCATGTAGACATGCCCCCCTGGCCAAGATTTGTGCAGCTTTCCCACCATGTCGAGACCCCATTGCGCGAAAGGCCAGGATAATGGTATTGTTTGTAGCTCCGCTGCTGGTGCGTGCGGTCTGGATGCAAACCTTTGACATGCTTCACACTTTCGAACTATATCTTTTGCGTCCTCGATGGCTGTTAGCCAATAGAATCCCGCTCGAAAAGCTTTTGCCGCTATTGCTCTGCTGCTGGCGTGATGGCCACATACTCCGCCGTGTATGTCTTTCAATATTGTTTGCCCTTCCTGGGGTGTGACACAGCGTTGTAAAACGCCTGTAATACTTCTCTTGTATAGTTTTCCTTCAATCACGACAAACGCTTTCGCTCTTCGAGTTATCCTCTTAGCCTCCACTGCATCTTCTGGTAGCTTTTTATTTATCATGTACGCAAGATATGGCTGCATCCATGTTTCTTCTATCATCATGACCTCCTCTGGCTCTGTCATAGCCCCCGAGCCTGCCGTGGTAGTCGAACTTTTAGCACTTTTTATTGATCTTTCCGCTATTTCTTCCCAAAATACTCCAGATGGTACAGGTAAGCATTGTGATCCAATATTTGCTAAAGTGTCGGCTTCTTCATTGCTGTTCCTGCTGACGTGAGAGACTTCGCATCCATCGAACGTTCCTTCTAGATAATGGTACATATTCTTGTAGGCCATCATGTTGTCATTGATTATGTCACACCTGTTCATAACTTGCTGGACAACAAGGTTAGAGTCTCCAAATATCTTTAGGCGAGTTGCTCCACAAGCTTTAGCCATCTTCATTCCGAGCAACAAAGCCTCGTACTCCGCTTCATGTTAGAAGCCTGCGGGAAGCTCATCCTTAAGACATACTTTAATTTGTCGCCATGAGGCGATATTAATACTACTCCTGCGCCTGCTCCTTGGACTCGCTTTGATCCATCGAAGTACATTGTCCAAGTACTCGATAAATCTGGTGGTCCTGTGCTTTGCAGCTCGAGCCACTCTGCCGTAAAATCTGGCAAAATTTGCGACTTGATCGCCTTCCTTTTTTCATACGTGATGTCCATGGGAGATAACTCGATTCCCCACAAAGAGACACGGCCTGTTGCTAAAGGGTTGTTCAATATGTTCGATAGTGGTGCTTCATTGACCACTATAATTGGGTGCACAGTAAAATACTGTCGTAATTTACATGCAGTAGTGAAGACACTGTACGCCAACTTCTGATAATGCGGGTACCTCTGTTTAGTTGGAGATAGCACTTCACTGATGAAATATACCGGTCTTTGGACGCCATGAGCCTTGCCTTCTTCACTTCTTTCGACTACTAGAACTGTACTTACCACCTGATGGGTTGCGGCGATGTACAGTAGTAGTGGCTCTTTTTCTTTAGGTGCGACCAGCACTGGCGGCGTGGAAAGCACTTTTTTCAATTGCGCAAATGCTGCGTCTGCTTCTTCTGTCCACTCAAATTTGTCGTCTGACTTCTTCATAAGTGCATAAAAAGGAAGCGCCTTCTCCCCTAGTTGAGCAACGAAACGACTTAATGCCGCAACTCGTCCTGCTAATTTCTGTACGTCATGGAGTTTCGTGGGTTTCCCCATTGTTAGAATTGCTTGAATTTTCTCTGGATTTGCCTCTATTCCTCGTGCTGATACCAAGAATCCCAAAAGTTGCCCTGCTGAAACTCCGAAGGAACACTTTGTCGGGTTCAACTTAAGCTTGAACTTGTTCAAGTTGTCGAAGGTTTCTGCCAAGTCGCTGATTAAAGATTTCTCCTCTCTTGTAGTGATGACTACATCATCAATGTAGACTTGTATGTTGCGCCCTATTTGGCTCCCGAGGCAACTTTGCATCATCCTTTGATAAGTTGCTCCTGCATTTTTTAGGCCGAATGGCATCACTTGGTAGCAAAACACCCCATACGGTGTGATGAAGGCCGTTTTTTCCTCGTCCTCTTTCCTCAGCTTGATCTGGTTATAGCCAGAATATGCATCCAAAAAGGAAAGCCTTGCGCAGTCCGCTGTTGAATCGATTATTTGATCGATGCGGGGTAAGGGGAAAGGATCCTTTGGACAGTGCTTATTGAGAGATGTGTAGTCGACACATACTCTTTGTACGTCTGTGTTCTTGGGTACTATTACTGGGTTCGACACCCAACTCGAAGTTTTGATTTCTCTGATAAATCCAGCACTTTCTAATCTGTGCAATTCTGACGCTATTGCCTTCCTCTTGGGTTCATCGAATCGTCGCAGTGGTTGCTTGACTGGTTTCGCCTTGGGATCTACATTTAGTGCGTGCTCGACGAGTTCCCTGGGAACCCCTGGCATGTCCGATGGACACCAGGCGAAGATTTCCCAGCGCTCACAGAGGAACTCGACGAGCGCGCCTTCCTATGCGGGATCCAAGTTGACCGCAATTGATGTCGTCTTGTTTGGGTCCGTAGGGTGGACCTGTATTTTCTTTGAATCCTGCGTTGTGTCGAAAGCCTTATCTGGCAGGGATCGTCCAACGTCGGGTAGCACATTATGATCTGTTTCTCCTTTTAACCTCTCGTATTCTGCTGTCATGCCGAAGGTTTGCGCCATCTTGTTGAATTCTCTGTCGCATGTGTTGGCTACTTCAAAGCTCCCTTGTACTGTGATTGTTCCTTTGGGCCCTGGAATTTTTAACGTGAGATACGCGTAGTGCGGTACTGCCATGAATTTTGCAAATGCTGGGCGCCCCAGGATTGCATGATATTGTGACGGCCAATCCATAACTTCGAATTCCAGTTTCTCTCTTCTATAGTTTTCGCTGCTACCAAAGCAGACGTCGAGTTCTATTCTTCCCAAAGGGTAGTTTCCTGCTCCTGGTACTATCCCGTGGAAAGAGCAATCTGTTGGCTTCAGACTCATCGGTGATATGCACATAGCCTTTAGTGTTCTAGCGTATATTAAGTTTATGCCGCTCCCTGCATCCATGAACACTCTTCCGATGTCGTATCCTCCTATTTGCGCTTTTAGAACCATAGGCGAGTGGCCCGGCCTAGGAACTTTCCGTGGGTGATCCGCTCTACTAAACTTGACTGGTTGCTCTGACCATCGTAGATACTCTGTGGTAGCTGGTGGTGATGATATTGCTAGGTTCACTTGCCTGGATATGCTCTTTCGCTCTTTTTTCGACTTGGGCACTGGTTGAATCATGGCTGATATGTATACTTGCGACTCTAGGTGCTTTGATAATCTTTGAGTTTGATATCCTTGACTTCTACGTTTTTCTTCTGGCCTTCCTTCTTGGCTCGAGCCCATGGCACCTTGCAACCTTAGGAATGTTCGACAATCCTTCATCTGGTGATTTGAGACCCTTTTCCCGTCGAGGTATGCGTAGTGGATTCGACAAGGTCCGTATAGCATATCCTCAGCCGAAGGACCAGAGTATCTTGATTTTTCTGTCCCTTTTGCCTGAAACCTCCTACTTTCGTACCCTTCCTCTTCTTCTAGTACATAACCTGCGGCTACCTGATTTCGCCTTCCTTGGTTACCCCCGCTGCGGTATCGTCTCCTCTGTCGACTTATTCTATCGACTTCTGGCGAACGTCCTCTTTTATTGTTATACGCGTCCTCTCCATCAGCAAATTTGTTGGCTTGTTCCATTAGCTCAGCTACTGTCGTAGGTCTTGTTCTTCCTATTTCTTCCACAAGATCTGAGCGACAAAGTCCTTCCGAAAAAGCGTATATTGCTCGTTCGTCGGAGACGTCCTCTGCTGAGTTTTTAATTATACTCCAGCGTTGTATATAAGAACGTAGCGTTTCGCCTTTCCTTTGCACACATGCTTTAACTTCTTCCAGTGATGCTGGGCGTTTGTAGGTGGAACGAAAATTTCTTGTGAATCGACTTTCGAGTTCTCCCCAGCTTCCAATAGATTCGTCGGGTAGCGTGTTCAACCAAGACCAGGCGGCGCCGGTGAGGTGCAGCTGCAAACTTTGCATTGCAGTCGCCTTTGTTCCCCCTAATATCTGTACTGCTTGTAGATAATATGATAGCCATAAGGTGGGTTCCTGCGACCCGTCGTACTTATTCTGGTCGTATGGTAGTTTGAATCCTTTGGGTACCCGCGTTCTGTGAACTCTACGAGTAAAGCATAACGCACCCATATCTTTATCATCGTCTTCGTAATTTTCTTCCCTCCAAGCATGCCGTGATTTATCTACTCGAGCTTGTGCTATTATACTTCTTGCATCCTCCTTCCTTTTCTGTCGCTTTTTCTCTTCTGATGATTCAATATAGTCATCGTTTGAGTACTTGTACCTGAACTTCTCCTTGCCACTTCCCTTGCAGCTTGTCGACTTCACCTCTGGGGCTTGCTCCCTGATTTTACCTTCTACTATTCTGAGGCTTCATATCGCGGCTCGGTGCATATCTTCTCGCGGGTCCCCATGCTCTGGTCTTGTGGCTAGTAAATACGCTTGTGCTGCTGCTAATGCCGCCTCTGGCGTTTTTTGTGTCAGGTTATCTTCCTCCTCTTCTAACTGTGGGGTGGGGCTCCTCGAGTACCCCTCTTCTCTGTCGCGTGCTGTTACCCCCCCTTCTGTGTTTTGGATCTCCACGCCTCTCTCTGCTATATTCTGAGTCTTCACTATAGTCTTCCCAGTATTCTTCCCTTGATATGCTGTTGTTGTCTTGAAACATCATGTCTCTTTCCTCCCTTAGTTTCTTCTTGTGTTGGTATAGTGCATACTGATATCCCATTAGAACTTCTCTTCGCGATCCCTCGGGTACTTCTATACCATGATTAATGGCTGATGTAATCATCCTCCATTCACCAGCCGAGACATGGACTTTCTCTTTTTCCTTTTTGTTGTGATTTTTCACTTTGTCGACTTGTCTGTCGACCCTTTTACTCTCTTCGCTGTTGTTTCCTTCCTCTGCTTTAGTGATAATAACACATAACTGATGTACTTTGGAGACGCCGCTGCTTCCTACGGCGAAGTCCCTTGCGGTGTTGTGCATCTGACACGCTTTTTCTTCTGAGTCGAATTTTTCCTGACTTTCGTCGCTTTCTGCGATTAATGCTTTTTCTAAGCTGACCGGCGAGTTTATCTCGCTGGAAGAGCCTTCTGATGATTCCAATGCTTCCTTTGTTTCGGGCTTGCTTGCCGACGGATCTGGCTTTGTCGACTCCGAGAGGCGGGATGAACCCGATGGCCCGATGAGGATGCTCATACTTCCAATTGTCAGTTCTACTTCTTGACTTCGGTCGACTTTTGGACTGCTGTTGGCTAAAAGCGAAAAAGCCGTCGAATTCATGGTTCCAACGCCCAAAGTCCCCACGGTCGGCGCCAATTGACGAGGGTTAACTCGACAAATGTCCTAGATGAAGGACTTAGGATCGGGGAGATAGGGCGTCGGATGAACTCGAAGGTAAAGTTAGTCGAAATAGGTGTGTATCGAAAGTAAACTTGGGTATTCAACCTGGCTTGCTTTCAATCTGCCCTACACCGTCCCCTCCTGGCCCCTATATATAGGTGGCCAGGTCTCGAGGATCGGGTAGGGTTCGATACAGATTACAAATATCGATATACGGTATTAACTCGTATTCGACTATCATTACAATTGGGCCTAGCTTATCGGGCCTCAGGGGTACTCAACTAACGGGCTCTATTAACTATACCCTTGTCACCCAAAAACCAAAGTTTTCCAATGTGTCCACCATACATACCTATTAGCAATTTGCTATTTCAAGTACATTCGACTTGCTTTTATCTATCCTTCAAATTAAACTTTTTGTGTTATGTGAAAATTAGTCAGTAAAGCTCCACAAACCTGATGGCACACTTTACTTTTTTGCTTTTAAAAAATTTGACCATTGTGGCTCTCTTATGTTGACGTTATTCTTGCAAGTTGTAAGTTGGAAATTAGCCCAGCCATGCAATCATGGGGCAAGCTTTCAACATTGCACTTTCTCTCATTTAGTTGATATCGTGATCTTTTGTTTATGGATAATCGCGATGTGAAATAAGTTGGAAACTTGTGAGCTCATGGAGTTTTTATATGTGTTAGAGAAACGCCTGGGCCGCTAATCCAAGCCATGCATCATTCATGGTGGAAATTTACAGCATGCCCATAGTGGACATTCGACGACGCATCTCACAATAAAAAGCTATACCAATGGTAAATAAAAGAGATGCCGAGGTGTTCATTGTCTGTTTGTCTTGTCATTTTGATGTGGGCTTGTTCCATGTCATCGGGCAGGAGGTACTCCGTTGGCGTTCTCGATGATACATGTATGCTTACAATGACAAGAAATTGCTTGGGACCTAAGTCGAGTAGCATGAGGTTTGGCTATTCGTACTTCAGGGACACGAGATTTTCAACTTATGATTTGTTAAGCATATGCTTTGTAATTGTACTCGCATTAACCTTAACCACTCAAGATGCCTATGATGGGGACAATGAGAGCTCAAAGCTAGTAAGTATCATAATTTTTGGAGGTTTATAAAACTTGCAATCACTGCTTCCCTCTGCGAAGGGCCTTTATTTTACTTTTATGTTGAGTCTCCACCTTCTACCTTTATGCACCGTCTAAGAGAGCATAGTTGTCATTCTGAGTTTAATGTGCATAGTCCCAAAATTTATTATTGATTGATTCATGATTATGGTTTTGCTTGTTCTTAAATTGTTTGTATCTAGTCGCCCTCTTAAACTTGAAGGTGTCCTATGCATTTATATTTTGCTACTCCATGAAGGACAAGCTCAAAACCACTTTGCTATGTTTTTCTATATGGTTGAAACACACACTTGACTTCCAATGCTTCATTACTCATGATCTTTTGTTTGTGTTACTTTTCATGTTATAACATGGTTGCTAAGTTTTATTGTCAAGATTATGTCTTTTATGCCCATGTTTAGAGTACTTTGATCTCAGCACTCAATGCTTTACATCGTTGATCAAGATTGTGATGGTGCATGTCACCTCAAAAATTATTGTTTTGTTATCACTTACCTACTCGAGGACGAGCAGGAGTTAAGCTTGGGGATGCTTGATACGTTCCAAACGTATCTATAATTTTTGATGCTCCATGCTTGTTTATACACCATTTGCTTTGTGTTTTGTTACACTTCGTGGCGTTTTTATGCATTTTCCAGAACTAACCTACTAACGAGACGCCACAGTGCCAGTTCCCTGTTCTGCTATTTTTGTGTTTCAGAAAAGCTACACAGGAAATATTCTCGGAATTGGACGAAACAAAATCCAAAGTTCCTATTTTTCCCAAAGCGTCAGGGAGTCCAAAGCAGAGACGGGGGGAGCCAGAGGGCGGCCACGCCACCCCATAGTGCGGGCCACCCCCAGGCCGCGCTAGGGGCAGGTGTGCCCCTGGTCCACTTCCTGACGTCGCCCTTCCGCCTATATATTCCCCTCGATGGGAAAACCTAAAGCCCTGATCAATTTTCCTCGAAACATATTGCAAGCCACCGCCATCGTCGATGCGAGATCGGGAGGGTCCAAAAGCTCTTCCCGGCACCCTGCCGGAGAGGGAAATCACCACCGGAGGCCTTCTTCATCACCATGCCTGCCTTCGGAGTGATGTGTGAGTAGTCTAACTTGGACTACGGGTCCATAGCAGTAGCTAGATGGTTGTCATCTCCTCCATGTGCTTCATGTTTAGATCTTGTGAGCTGCCTATCATGATCAAGATCATCATTGTGTAATTCTACATGCTGTGTTTGTTGGGATCCGATAAATATCGATACTATGTCAAGTTGATTTGCTGAATTATTATCTTTATGTTATCTCTATGTTGTTTATGATCTTGCATGCTCTCCGTTGCTAATAGATATCTTGGCCGAGTAGATGCTAGTGACTCCAAGAGGGACTATTTATGCTCGATAGTGGGTTCATGCCTCTAGTACGCTGGGGGAGTGACAGAAACCTCTAAGGTTATAGATGTGCTGTTGCTACTAGGGAGAAAACAACAATCTTGTGTTCAAGGATATTTTTATTGTTTACATTACGCACTTTGCTTAAGGCGAAAATCTATTGCTTGCAACTTAATACCCAATTGTTGCTCGGACGACATCCGGAGGGTGGATTATTAGTCATAGATGCAGTTGGATTACGGTCTATGTATTATGTTGTAATGCCCAAGTGAATCTCATAGTGATCCTCATGACATTTGTATGCTTAGTTTATTCTATGAAATGCCCAACTGTAATTTGTTTACCCAACATGTTATTTATCTTATGGAGAGACACCACTACTGAACTGTGGACCCCGGTCCACTCTTTTACATTGTTATTACTGTTTACCATTTACTCGCTTTATTTACATTCTTGCAAGCTACTATCTTTAACCACTCGATACGCTGAATCCTTTGTTTACAGCAAACCGGTGAGATTGAGAACCTCACTGTAAGTTGGGACAAAGTATTTGGTTGTGTTGTGTGCAGGTTCCATGTTGCTGCTGGTGCAAAGCTACGCCCTGGACAAGGCGCCATACATACATTGTCCGGAGCTGTCGCGAAGCTAGCGAGCATCAACCTTCGAAAGTTGGTTCTTTCTCCTACTAGTTCGATAAACCTTGGTTCCACACTGAGGGAAGACTTGCTGCTGTGCTCATCATAACCTTCTCTTGGGGTTTCCAACTGGGCGGTCATCTATAAAACTCCTACATCAACACTGCACCATCACGGTGCGACGCATCCGGACTGACGCGTCCGGCCCGATGCATCGGTCCACCAAATTTGGGTCACTGATGCGTCGGCGCGGATAGGCGCGATGTCCGCCCGTGTCCTCCCACATGGGACTAGGCCCCGCATGGCAGCGACTGAATGGCCGAGAGCGATGCTGGTCAAAGGCTGGCCACGCCCCCTGACCTTCTGCGCCGCCCCGTCGCTTCTATCTGTGTCGCGGCATTGGCAGCCAGCTGCGCAGCCCGACGCATGCCGAGGCCACTTCAATGCCGGTGTTTCGGCCTACACGCCAGCAACCAATGCCTCGATGGCTTTTTAAAGAGGTCGCGGCCGACCAGTTCTTCTCACACCAATGCTGCCTTCTTCCCCACCATTCTTCTCCATACAACCGCAGGGACCATGGTAAGAGGAATTGGATCAAGGGGAGGGTGGCTAGGGCGCCCACCGGGCCGTGGCCGTGGAGGCAGGTGTCGAGGGAGCCGTGGAGGGAGCCGCCATGGTGACGCCCAGAGCTCGTCGCCGCCACCCACCCGTGGACGCCGAGGATGTCGTGGACGGCATGGTGAGAGCAGCCATGTTGACGGCCACAGGCATTGGATCGAGGCACCGCCATCTCCATCTCCTCTGCCTTCTCCTTCTCCACCCTCGACGACCGAGCCTGAGCCTGCTAACGTCTTAGAGTTTGGCATCACCCTCAACCACGGCGCCGACCAGGACTCCGTCAGGCTGCCCCGCAAGTTCGGCGACGTGGTGGACGTGAGGATGAACCAGGTCGTGTTGCGGGTGCGCGGTGGCGCCACCGGCATATCGCCCACGGAGCTCCTCTACGACCGCACCGGCACGCCATACCTAGCCAGCGGGTGGATGAGGTTCTGCCAGCGGCACGGCATCATGGCTGGCCACCTCCTCGTCTTCAACTTCGATGGCGACCATCAGATTACGGTCACCGTCTTGGATGAGGACATGTACCGTCGGGAGTACGTCGCGGCCGCCCGCGGCAAGCCCGCCGTTTTCTACTCCTCCTCTGACTAGGACGACCAGTAGCCACGGGCTACTTAATTTTATTGCTTTTTATATTAGGTTATGATCTTATATGCAATGTATTCAATTCAATCCAATACAATTTAAGACGCAAATAGACCAAGACGGACCATTTGCGTCGGCCCGCTCGAGATGCTCTTATGATGACAGGAGTCATGGCGGTGGACATTATCCTACCTGCTACCTAGTCGTGCAGTATCCACCCATCCATTCTTTACCCTGGGAAAACTGAACCATTTGTACGTCGCATTTATATCCTCCTAGCCCAGTAGGAGCATCGAGTCCTATCAGCAGTAACTTCCAGCCAGAGCCAGGTTCTGGAACTTGTGACCTATGGGCTGGCGCTTCCGCGTTCAACCAGCGCGGCGCTCTGCAGCGGCAATTTAAACAAAAATAACCTAACTTGATACAAATTTAAAAAAGAAACCATAGGCGAAACTATTTTACCCGAATAACCCTTTTTGGCCGCGCCATTCCCGGTGGCGCAGCAGATGATGGTGCGGCGCCACTGCCAGTGGCACGGCAGTGGCTGCCACGTCGACACGGCGGGCCCCGAAGAGCGAGTGCGGCGCCACCCGCAGTGGCGCGGCAAGCGTGCGTGCGGCGCCACCCGCAGTGGCGCGGCAAGCGTGCGTGCGGCGCCACCCGCAGTGGCGCGGCAAGCGTGCGTGCGGCGCCACCCACGGTGGCGCGGCACTTTAGGGTTAGGAAAACCCCCCGCGCCCGACCTCGGCCCCTCTCTCCCTCACTTCTCCCTCCCCACCTCTCTCTCCCCCATCCACGGCGGCGGCGGCTAGGACTCTTCTTCCTCCTTCCCTTCTCTAAATCTCCAACAACAACAAGAATCCCCTTGCTCAAGATCTTCACCAAGGTACTCTCCCTCCAATCCCCTTGCTCTTCTCCCTCTTCCCCTTCTCTAATCCCCTAGTTTGAATCCTACTTAGTGATGCATGGATTGATATGGTTGATTCAAATGGATGTTTTAGATGGATGGATTTGGAAATCCTAGTTAGTGATTTGTGTGTTTGATTCATATGGATGGATTTGTGTGGTGGACTTGTATGGTAGATTCAAATAGATGGATATGTGTGTTTGATTCATATGGATGGATTTGTGTGGTGGATATGTGTGATTGATTTATGTTTCTTGTTATTGAACTAGCAATTTTAGATTACTTGTGATGTGCAATTTGTGTGCTTCATCATATGTATAAAATTAGTAGAATTATTATTTGCATATTATATGGATTTGTTGTAGATTAAATGTTTGATTATGTGCATATATGCTCACATATATGTTAATAGATGAATTTTGTAGTTGAAGTTAATTTTAGATGAATTGTATAGTTGTAGATGAAATATTGGAGATAAATTGTTATAGAAGAATTGTATGAATTATGTGCATATATGCTCACATTATAGTCGGATTGTTTAGGATGGAGGAGTTAAATAATGAAAGCATTCTCGAGGGTGAAGTTGATGTTCGTCACCGTGCCTATATGATGACCGAGAAGAAGAAGGTAATTAAAAAACCAAGTACTCAAATGTAATATTGGTATGCTTGAATTGGTATGTGACACCATGCGTGTATGTTCGTCACCGTGCAGATTCTTGGACCATTGCGACTTAGGTACAACCAGATGACGGCAACGCCGATGAACTACGATGAGCGGTACACCCCCTACATCCGCAATCTAGGGCTTCTACCATTCATCCATATGGTCACCCGGACGACACTCAACGTCAATCCTGCCGCGATCACCGCGCTTGTGGACCGGTGGAGGCCGGAGACCCACACCTTCCACCTCCGGACCGGCGAGATGACGGTCACGCTAGAGGACATGGCGATGATACTTGCGCTCCCCATCGAGGGGGCTCCTGTTTGTATCGATACAGCCTGTGATGATTGGCGCGGGAAGATGCTAGATCTTATTGGGAAGTGCCCCGGGGATACTCTCAACAAGGAAGGAGCAAAGTTGAGGGTCGCCGCCGGGGCTACTTTCAAATGGATCTCAGATAACTTCAATACCTGCCCTGAGGATGCCGATGAGGATGTCGTCAAGATCTACGCCCGCGTGTACATGTGGTATGTTATCACACGGACTCTGTTCAATGATGCTAGTGGGAAGACCGCGCACTGGCATTGGCTGAAGGCGCTCACCGTCATGGATAAGAAGTGGAGCTGGGGCACTGCTGCTTTGGCTTGGTTGTATCGTCAGGTAATGAGTTGTTTTGTCCACTCCGTACATTTGCTCTCCATTTTGGCTACATTCTTGTTATTGATGTTTGCTTTCATACCATGTGCAGCTTGACGATGCTTGTTGTAGGACAGATCCACAAGCTTGTATTGGTGGTTCCCTGCTTCTTCTTTCGGTGTGGAGTTGGGAACGCTTCCCTGTTGGACGGCCCAAAATTGGTCCTCGTAAAGACTGGGACGATGGTAACGACCGCTACCGGTATCCCACATTTGCTTACTATTGGGACTTCCATTCTGAGTTTACTTCTGACCCACAACAAGCATATCAACAATACACCAACGAGTTTGACAACCTTGTCCCTGAGCAGGTAAAAAACTGTATTCCCTCACTCTCTCGTCTCCGGTATGTAGGATCTTCATTATTGGGCATGTTGTAGGTGATATGGCTACCATATGTGTCGTCGTGGTGAAACAACATATGCCATAGGATGGCTTAAATGGGGGCCGAACTAGATGCTGGAGGATTCGGGAGAGGGGAACGAGCTAAAAAGCACGACAGAAAGGAACACTGATCTACCCAGGTTCGGGGCTCTCGTAAGGAGATAACACCCCTACTCCTGCTCTACTGGTTATATATTTGGATCGATGGAGTATACAACAGTGGCGCTTCCAAGCTCTCTGCTAGAGGAGGAAGATGAACTGCTAAGTGTAGGAACACAGAGTGACCAATCAACCAACCCTTTGCTAGGACTCCCTGTGCCACCTTATATAGTGGTGGCCAGGGGTACAACGGTCATAGGAGACCAGGGGACATCAACTACACTCCAAATAGGACTTACTGACGAGGGCAGACGCCCTTAACTTTCTCCCTGATTGCTCTCGATGGGACTCGCCCTTGCTGTACCTTGTACTTCTAGGACTGTGACCTTACCACTCTGAGGTAAGCTTGTACTTGTGCATAGTAAGGGTAGGTAACCTCCACTGTGCACCCTGCCATCATACTCTACTACCATGCTTGGATGTTTTCTTCCTTGATTGCAGCGATGTGACACCTTGGTTGACTTAAGTATCCCGGATATGACCGTTGGCCATATCCGGGACCTATATGCCGGACCGACGACCTATGAAGGTCGGGTAATCCGGCCTCCCCTGCTCCTGCACAACACACCAAATAGATAGGCCGGCATATCTAAGTATATGCCGGCACTCCTCAGTTTATATTCCGGTTATACCGGCATATCCAGACATTAACCGGGATATACATATATGCCGGCCTGGCCGATGCTCCTATATTCCGGCCAGGCCCTTCCTTGGTCAACCGGTATAAAGTCAACCATAAACCTTGTATCTCTCTAGTCTCTTGACCCTATCAGGGGTCATCCCCCCGACACTAGTCCCCGAAGCTGCCGAGGTTCCCCAGTCATAACTGTGGAGCCTTGACAGGTTCAACATATCCTCTTTTCATCATACCCCGGTTTTCCGTTATACCCCGACTATCAGATTATATGCCGGGACGTCCACACATATCCCGTCAACTGTTCCTTCTCCAAAAGTGATTCCGGCCGGTCCCGAGGGTATTCCGGACGGAACATATACACCGGGCAGTTATTCCGACATATAGACGAGTCTTCCTTGAGAAGCCAGGCCTGACAGTTTGCATCGAAACTTGCAACTGCCCTGCCACCTCGAACGGTCACACGATGTGACGGTTCACAGCGCAGTTACTCCTTGCCATCATTGCCTAGTGGCACGGTTACAGGAACCGCCGCCCCACTTCGTGCCGCCATGTGGCGACTCACCGCAGAAACGGTCGGGGTAGTGGAACACTCCCACGATCCCCACGACCCTGGCCTCTTCAGTATAAATACGGGGTGGGGGTAACTTGCTCTTTTTACCCCCACCGCGCCTTCTTCTTCCTCCGTTCCTCTGCCCCTTGCGCTTCACCGCCGGACCGAGGAACAGAGAAGGAAAGCCGCCGCCGTCGCCCACCTGCACGCCGGCGCCTCCGCTTGCCGACGTCTGGCACCATCGTCGACGACGCCGCCGCTCCTCTCTGCGACACTGCTGCAGGATCGAATCTTCCTCTGCACGCTCGCCGCCGCTCCATCGCCGCCGGCCAAGCTTCGGTAAGTTCCTCTTTCTCCGTTCTCGTTCTTCATCCCTCCTGCTTCTTTGTAACTATATCATGATAGCCTTGCCATCTTGAATCTGTGGTAGTTTCTCTGGTAGATGTCTCCATGACTCGATTAGCATTGCCAGTGATATCTCTTTGATAGTTCACAGCTGTTCTTCCGTGGGAATTATATCCACGTTTATTTCCGGTTTTAACTGCCTCGGTAGATCTTCTATTTCTGCTAACATTGGTGAGAGCGGTATGCCGGAGAGACTAACCTCCCCCTTTTCTCCGGCCTTGATAGGAATAACATCACGGGACTCCGGCTATCACGCCCTGCCCCGGCCACCAAGATGGCCTCATCAAGCATGACGGGTACCTCGGCCTCGGAGGAAGATAACTCGGCCCGGGTCCAAGGACGCTCTGGCTGGGAGGGGTCGGAGGTTACCCCGGCCGACATATCCTGGGTCACCTCCACCAGGAGAGTGCCGGAGGGTGTGGCATGCCGGCTACCGGCGGGAGAGACTGCGCCGGCACCCGAACCCGGCGAACGCGTCGTCTTCATCGCCCACTTCGAGCGGGGCTTCGGTCTGCCGGCATCGGACTTCTTCCGGGACTTCCTCAACACCTATGATCTACAACCTCATCATATCCTGGCCAATGCCGTGATGATCCTCTCCGCCTTCGCTGCCTTTTGCGAAGGTTATGCCGGCATAGAGCCCCTTACCCAAGGCTGGGCGAAATACTTCCAACTGCGGAAGCAAGTCGTCCAAGAGCCGCCCCGGAGCAAGGATGACCCGCCGGAGACGGCCCAGGAAAAGAAGGACCGCCCCATGACCCTTTGTGGCGCGGCCACCATCATGTCCCGGAAGGGCTCGGACTTCCCCAAGGTGGAACTCCTGGAATCTTGCAAGAAGTGGCAGAAAAGCTTCTTCTATGTCAAGAACACCACTGACACGGATCTGCTCAACCTGCCGCCATTTGTGGACGAGCCACCCTTGGCTATGAAGAATTGGACCTATAACCCGAAGAACTCGGTGCTGCCGGTGAACGCGCTCCATCGGGTTAAGGGCGAGCTCCGAGATGCCGGCCTTACTCCTCAAGACTTAGTGGCCTGCTTTATCAGCCGGCGCGTCTCCCCTCTGCAGCGTCGGTCGCACAAGATCTGCCAGATGAGCGGGCCCATGGACCCCACCCGGCATTCCACACATGAGCTGACTCCGGCCGACATTCTGCGGCGGATCAAGGACGTCTGCAAGTCCTCTCAGGCCACCTTTGCCTGGGGGCTAGAACCATATAGCCGGGATAGACCCGCCCCAACGGTAAACCCTCCTATCCAATATATAATCTCTTGTTCGGCACATAGATACTTGTCATGCAAGGCCCGAGATATTGTTAATTGCCGACATACTTATAATGCCTGATCCGACATACTTCTTGCACCGGCATATAGATACTTACGCTGACACATATCTATTCATCGACATATATCATGTTTGGCCCGAGACCTTGCTTTTTGCCGCCATATTCCTTTGTTTGATCAATTGACCTTGCTCCTATACAGAAATTCAGCTTCCAGGCCATGGAGAACTCCCGGATCAAGATCGCGGCAGACCGCACTGCTGCGGATGTTGAAGATCCGGACCATTGGGACAAGCTGCCCCGGAACACCCGTGCTGCCGCTGCCGTGGGTAAGGCCTCTTCATTCCGGCATTTCACTCAAGGCCGGAGTGAGGGTGATTCTGACGAGGAGATCTTGATGTATTATGACCCGATGCCACTTGCATATGCTTTTCCGGAAACACCTGTTGCTTACGCCTTTCCAATGCCGTCCTCAGCTATCCCAGACGACATGGTTGTCGGCGCCACCCCTCTGAACCAGGGACCTCCTTCCACCGGCGGACGTGCCGGCCGGAAGCGAGGCGTGAAACCCCAGCCCGACACACCTCAACAACAGAAGAGGCAGAAAGTTGGCGTGCCTATCCCGAAGAAACAGAGGCCTGTTGCCTCGGGGTAAGTTTCTTTTCCTTGCATTGCCTCCGACATATCTCTTGCTTTGATTACTAACTTAGCTTCTTCTCTCTTTCAGGGCTCCTCTTGCGCCGGAACAAGCTTCTGGCTCGAGTGGCGGCCCGAAGGTTACCAAACCAGCGGCCCTTGATACCTCCGACATACCCTCTGCCAGTCATACGACCTCACCGGCGCCGGCATCT
The DNA here is from genome assembly GCA_007115705.1 of Dactylis glomerata. NCBI lineage: Eukaryota > Viridiplantae > Streptophyta > Magnoliopsida > Poales > Poaceae > Dactylis > Dactylis glomerata. The sequence goes on along the minus strand of QXEO01000905.1, from coordinate 610,095 downwards.
TCGCCTGCGCCAGACAAGACCACCTCCCCGGCGAAGGACGTTCCTCCGCCGGAACAAGATATCTCTGCCCCCGACGTCCATATGGACTCGGGGGCTCAACAGGGTCCTTCGGCCTCCGATGTCCTCATGGACACAGGAGCCCAGCAAGATGCCTCGGACTCCGGCGCGCCCGCCAGTGACGCCGGCACTACTGAAGACGTCGGCGCAAGCGACAAGAGCGCCGGTATAGACCTCAAAGGAAAGGGTCCTGCAGTACCAGAGGTCCGGACTATTCCGGAACCTGCCTCTGCTGGCCAAGCTGCACCGGCCGCGCCAGAACAACCCGCGCCCCAGACTCCCTCGGCTGAGAAGACTCCTGCCACGACCAAGACTGTTGTCTCGGCCAAGACCTCTGCCCCGGTCAAGCCCGGCACTCTCAAGTTCCAGCCGACCAAGTCCGGCACACCATCCGCCGCCACTGCTCCTTCTAAAGCAGCGTCCTGGACCAGCTCTGCCCTGGCCCTGCATCTTGGCAGGGCAGCAACCCGGCCTGGCTACCGGCACAACTTCTTCGACACGCCAGAACTTGAGGGCATCGTCCCCCTGGTGACGAAAAGTGACCAGAGCCTTGGGTCTCTCAAGGAGCACTGTGTCAGGTGGAATGACGCCGGCAACATGGACACCGCGGATTCCAGGAGCAAGAAGATGGCCGAAGCCTCGGCCACTGGCAATCCCTCAGACATCCTGGCCGCGAAGCCCCTTCCGATTGCCTGCGAGCTCCTCAGCCTCCAGCAAAGACTTCACCAACTGGCCGATGCCACCAACGTAAGTCTTCTCTACCTATACACATATCCCCAGTCCCCGAAAATGTCGGCTGTCCGGGATACGGACATCCGGGATTTTCCAATACTCTTGTAGTTAGCTGTTCTCGAATTAACTGCCGACATATGAGCTCGATCCGAGCTTCAAATCCTAGTCACCGAGAGCCGGGATAGGTGTGTAGCACCTGTGCCGGGTCTTTACCTATTTCACTTTTTAATTATTTTTCAAATCCTCTTGACCGAGATATAAGCTCAATCCGAGCTTCAAATCCTAGTCACCGAGGGCCGGGATAGGTGCGCAGCACCTGTGCCGGGTCTTCCAAAGAGTGATCACTTGATAGAATCTTCAACTTTAATTGATATGCTAAGTTTCTCTGCTGATATTTCAAATCCCAACACTTTTGCAGCGCATGAACAACACTCGGGCCGACATGTATCATGACCTGGTATGCGAGCATCAGAAGTTATCCGACGAGCATAGCAAGCTTCGGCTGGAGCTATCCAAGAAAGGTAATCTTCGCCGGCATACCGCTATATGCCGGATACCTTTCCTCTTTTTTCTTTGCAATACTATTCCTTCCGACACATAACCTTGTGCCGACATTCTTCAGCTGGCACTGAAGAACAAGTCGCCGAGCTTCTTAAGAGGGTCAAGGAGCTGACAGGTATGCCGGATCCCGCTGTCACCCCAATAGGCACTTTATACTTCAAATCCTTTATCTCTTGTCTCTATTTTCTATCTTCCCATTATTTTGACTTCAAATCTTTTCAGATGAGAAGGCTGGACTGGAAGCACGCCACCAGGACTGTATGCCCTCAGTGGATGTGGCCAAGCAACTGGACGACCGGGATGCCGCTCACAAGGCCGACATAGAGCAGTTGAAGGGCCGGGTTGCCGAGCTTCTAGAGGAGAAGGAGCAGAGGGAGGGCCAACTGAAGAAGACCTAGGACCTGCTTGTTGCTTCCGAGACTGATGCCTCCACTGCCCATGCCGAACTGTCTAGCTTAAAGGAGCAAGCGACAAAATGGGAAGTCACAGTCGCACAGCTCAATGCTGACCTCGCCAGTAAGCTTCAAATCCTTTTTCCTTATCCTGCCCGACATATCATGTTCTCTTCCGACATATTCTCCTTTTGCTAACATCATCTATTTTTCTCAGACATGTTCCCCGCTTCCGTCGAAGACGTTGAGAGGGCTCTGCAGTTGGATCGAGAGAACCGGGGTGTTTCGGTTGACTCGGCCAACTGGGACATGTCGGAGCAGCTGCTGGCTCTGCAATCCCGGAAGAACGCCATGACGCTCTACACCGAAGAACTCTTTTATGGCGCCCAGGAGGCATTCTCTGCCCTCTGGCCGGGACAAAGGACGCCCACTGATCCTGTTGATCTCGGCAATGATCTGCAGCTTGCCAAGGTTCGCCTCCGAGAATGGCGGGATTCCGGCGCGAGGGTAGGAGCTGATGAAGCTCTCAGCTACTTCCTCTCCTGGTATGAAAAAGCTGACCTGGAGACTTTGCGCACTGTGCGCGAAGGATCCATCTGGACGACGGATCCGGAACATATCCGGCGTCGGCGGGAACTGGCCCACAGTTATGTGGATTATGCCGACACCGATGCCTTTGTCCGGGACATCCGCGAGCCGGAGAAGACAGCAGATGACGCCAGGGATGCTGCTGATGCTGAGGGCTCCGACTCCAGCCAAGATGAAGAGGAAGCTGAAGAGGCCGACACTGATGCTCCGGAACAGGCATCTGTCCTGGGCGGAGGTGATGGCTCCATTCCATCTGCTGGGTCCGGCACTCCTGAAGCCGACACTTCTACTGCTACAGCTCCACCGGCCGGCGGCTCTGCTTCTGCCCCTGCTCCTTGACTTTGCATCACCACAAACTTTAAGTTTTATCAGATCCCCGGAATGCCGGGTGCAATTGTAAGATATACGTTTAATTTCCTTTGGTTTGCTAGCTGAACAAGTTTTATCTTGGTTTGCTTGTTATCAATGCCGGATCATCTTTTGGCTAAGTCACCGAGTTTGTTTTCCTATTTCCTCAACTTCACAATCTTGGCTACTTGTCTACCTTAATTGGCTTTCGACGTATGAGTCTCAAGGTTGCTTCATCGAACATACAGTACTTTAACTTTGAAACTTAGACTTCAAATCATCCGACATTTCAAGTTTTATCTTTAGCTTTAACATAAATGTCGGTTCGCTTGCTCTATACTCCTTAGCCGTTTTCCATGTGTAGACAATCTCCGGCATCTACTCTTGCTAGCCATGAAGCCGGGTTTCGGACAGCAGCTGAGTCGAAGAGCGGCCTTTGGTGCCGACACACTACTAGGCCGACATAGGAAGCATTCAAAACAAGCCAGCCGGCATATAAACAAGAACTGAAAATAAACAACGATATATCTCGGAGGCAGAGCCCGCTCTCTTCGGGATGCCGACATTTCATTCATTAGACTTGTGCCGGCATAAAGCGCCGGCACACAAAGCAAAATATGGAAATACATACATTGTGCTGCTCAGGAGTAAAAGGGGCGGAGTAGAGCTATGTTCCATGGCCTCTTGGTTTCTTCTCCGGACCTGTCCGCCTTGTCCTTCTTGGGGGCCTACGCATCTATAAGATAATAGGCATCATTGTGCAGAGCTCTGCTCACAATGAATGGCCCCTCCCACGGAGGAGTTAACTTATGCCGGCCCTCTGTGCCTTGCCTTAGCCAGAGTACTAGATCTCCCTCTTGGAATCTCCTTGGATTTACCTTCTGCGCATGATAGCGTCTGAGGTTCTGCTGATATACTGCTGTTCTTGATAGTGTTACTTCTCTTGCTTCTTCTAGCAGATCCACATCATTTTCCCTGGCTTCTTTAGCCTCTTCTTCAGTATATAGCACTACTCTTGGTGCATCATGTATTACATCTGTTGGAAGCACAGCTTCTACTCCATACACCAGGAAAAATGGTGTGTAGCCTGTTGACCTATTCGGAGTTGTCCTTAAACTCCAAAGCACTGCTGGCAATTCATCTAGCCAACATCCCAGAGTTTTCTCTAGTGGCTCTATCAGCCGGGGTTTTATGCCGGATAGCACTAGTCCATTTGACCTCTCTACTTGGCCATTGGTACAAGGGTGAGCGACCGACGCAATGTCCAGCCGGATTCCCACGTCCCCACAAAATCTATCAAATGGTCCTTGGGCAAAGTTCGACCCATTGTCAGTGATGATGCCATGGGGAACACCATATCTCAATATTATATCTTTCAAGAATTTTACTGCTGTGTGACCATCACACTTGCTTATGGGCTTCACTTCAATCCATTTGGTGAACTTGTCCACCATGACCAGGATATGGGTCATCTTTCCCCTGGCCGGCTTAAAAGCCCCGACCATATCCAGGCCCCAAACAGCAAAGGGCCAGGTTATCGGGATAGTCTTCAAGGCAGACGCCGGCTGATGAATCTGGTGGGCATATCTTTGACACCCATTGCACTTCCGGACCAAATCTTCTGCTTCTTGCAGTGCCGTCGGCCAATAAAACCCGTGCCGGAATACTTTTGCCACCAATGCTCTGGATGAAGCGTGGTGACCACACTCCCCCTGATGAATTTCCCGGAGCATCTCCAGGCCTTCCGCAGATTCGACACATCTCTGCAATACTCCGGTGACACTTCTTTTGTAGATTTCCTTGTTTATGATGGTATATCCTTTGGACCTCCTTATAACCCGGCGTGCCTCTGTTTCATGCGCCGGCACTTGGCCATCCGCCGAGAAATTCATAATAGGACGTGCCCATGACGGCACTTCCCTGATAGTGAACACTGCCTGATCTATTTCCATCATTTCGACCGACACATAATCGATCTCCATGGGCTGCGAAGTCCCCGGGACTGAGGGATCAGTCCCCGGGTATGCCGGAGCAGTCCCCGGGAATACCGGCACAACCTCTTGGTACATTTTTCCCTTGCCCCTAGTTCTGCTCCGGAATACTGCACTCACAGCATATGTCGGCCCAGTCCCTGGGACTGAGGTAACAGTCCCCGGGTTATCTGGTCTGGCTCCGGCATCTACCTCCATTGGAACCGCATCCTCCGGACCTGGCGGGACATAAATGGAAGATGATTCCGGCGAGGGCTTGATTGACGGCTTCCTCAGATGCTCCAATGAAATGCCGGGCGGGATTGAATCTCTGGAAGATCCCAGCTTGGACAATGTATCGGCTGCATCGTTCTGAGCCCGGAGAACATGCCGGAACTCACAACCTTCAAAGTAACCACTTAACTGCTGCACCAGGAAACGGTAGGATCCCATGTTAGCATCATGCGCATCCCATATTCCGGAACACTGCTGAATCACTAAGTCAGAATCACCGAAACACATAATCCGGCGAATTCCTATGTCCTTAGACACCTTCAGGCCATGCACCAGTGCCTCATATTCTGCCACATTATTCGATGCTGCAAAATGAATCTGCAGGACATATCTCAATTGGTCATTCTTTGGTGAACTGAGAACTATGCCGGCACCCAGGCCATGTATTGTCTTGGACCCATCGAAATGCATCCTCCAATAATTTGCATCTGGCAATGGTGGCTCATATTGTATCTCGGCCCAGTCAATAAAGAAGTTAGCCAACACCTGGGACTTGATTGTATCCCTCTTATCATACTGAGGTGTATATGGTGAAAGCTCTATTGCCCACTTTGCTATCCGGCCGCTGGCATCTTTGTTACTTATGATTTCCGAGATAGGGGCCTCGGCCACTACCCGGATTGGATGCTCTTGGAAGTAATGCTTGAGCTTCTTGGCCGCCATATAGACACCATACGTCATCTTCTGATAATGTGGGTAGTTTTGCTTTGAGGTGGAGAGGACTTCACTCAGATAATATACTGGCCGCTGCACGGTTTTGCCTCCTTCCTCTCGCTCTACTACCACCACAGCACTGACGACTCTATTGGTTGCCGCTATATAGAGCAACATCGGCTCACGGGGCATTGGAGACGCCAATACCGGCGCTGTTGACAACATCTATTTCAATTCTTTGAAAGTTGCATCTGCTTGCGTTGTCCAGACAAATGTGTCGGACTTCTTCATCAACTGATATAACGGCAAAGCTTTCTCGCCCAGCCGGCTTATGAAACGGCTCAGGGATGCGAGGCACCCTGCGAACTTCTGTACTTCCTTCAAATCTGTCGGCGGCTTCATTCTTTCTATAGCACGAATCTTGCCGGGATTTACCTCAATACCCCGGCTGGAAACAAGGAAGCCGAGCAACTTGCCCGCCGGCACACCGAAGGTACACTTTGCCGGATTTAACTTCATCCGGAACCTCCTCAGATTTGCGAAGGTTTCCCGGAGATCGCCTATGAGAGTTTCACTCTCCTTGGTCTTTATGACGACATCGTCGACATATACCTGCACATTTTTATCTATTTGATCATGCAAACACTTCTGCATACATCTCTGGTAAGTTGCGCCGGCATTTCTTAACCCGAAAGGCATGGTGAGATAGCAATAAGCCCCGTACGGGGTAATAAAGGATGTCTTTATTTGATCCGGCTCATACAAAGGGATCTGGTGGAAACCAGAATAGGCATCTACAAACGATAACAGTTCACATCCAGCTGTGGAATCAATCACTTGATCGATCCGAGGGAGTGGGAATGGATCTTTAGGGCATGCCTTGTTCAAGTTGGTGTAATCAACACACATCCGCCATACTTTCACTATGGCGGGCTCATCCTTCTTCTTTTCCACCAAAACCGGATTAGACACCCAATCCGGATGCAGTACTTCCTTGATAAAGCCAGAGGCTAGGAGCCTGGCCACTTCCTCCCATATGGCTTTCCTTCTATCGCCGGCATTCCGCCGGAGCGGCTGCTTCACCGGCTTAGCATCCGGTCTCACATGCAATGCGTGCTCAGCCAGCTCCCTCGGCACACCTTGCAGGTCTGAAGTAGACCATGCAAAGATATCCCGATTCTCACGGAGGAAGCTGATGAGCTCGATTTCCTATTTGGGATCCAAGCTCGCCCCGATGAGGGCATGGCGCTCCGGGAAAACTTTATCTAGAGGCACCTTTTTGACTTCCTTGCCCACTTGGAAAGAAGCACTGCCACCGGGATTTGCCATGCCGGCATAGATTTGCCGGCCACGACCGTTTCGGCAATCTCCACTGCTCGCTTGAGCCTCTTCTTTTCCTCCGCAATGATCAGAGTCTCGGCCAGATTAGATCCGGCTGTTGCACATGCCATCGAGCGCTTGTAATCTCCAATGATGGTGATCACTCCCTTGGGCCCCGGCATTTTCATCTTCAGGTACGCAACATGCGTAGAGGCCATGAACTTTGCCAGAGCTGGCCTACCCAGCAAAGCATGGTAGGGGCTTTCCAAATCCACCACCTCAAACATGAGGTTCTCCACCCTGCAGTTATCTCGGCTGCCAAACATGACATCCATCCGGATCTTGCCCATCAGCGCACACGAAAGTCCCGGCACAATGCCGTGGAATGTTGTCTTGCTTGGTTCCAGCATATTCTCCTTGATGCCCAGCTTCTGCATTGTATCCCGATACATGATGTTGATGCTGCTTCCATTGTCAATGAGGACCTTGCTGAACCTCACGTTATTAGCCGGCCCGACAAATGTCGGATCCATCACTAGAGCATACCCGCCGGGGTTTGGCATGATCCTAGGATGATCTGCCCTGTCCCAGCCAATGGCCTGGTCAGACCAATACATTAGCTTCGGAACAGCCGACATAACGGCATTCACCTCCAAACACCGCCGGTACAAGCTCTGCTTGTCTGTTCTTTCGGTCTCGAAGACCATGTAGCTCTGATCATGCTCCTTGTACTCATTCCGGCCCGCTGCTGGGCCTCCGGCATAGTGTTCCGGGTTATAGCTCTGATCCACTTGATTTACGCCGGCACTTCCGGCATTGCTCTGATTCTCGGGATTAACCGGCCTGGGCGGGACTGCAACTGTGTTTGCACCTGTCAACGGTGATGGAGCTACCGGGACAGATGGTCTAGCCGGTCCCCAGGGACCTGCCCGACCTGCTAATATGTCGTCCAGCCATGAACAATTTCTCGTCAAATGATTTGTCGGCTTACCCGGCTGGAATGTGTGAAACACACAAGGCTTGTCCATGGCCAAACCCACTGTATACTTCGGCCACTGCTTCTTCTGACCGGTGGCTCCGCCAGCATTCTTGTTGACCCAGACATTCTTCTTCTGGAAGGGTTGTGCTTGCTGCTGTGGTTGTTGCTGCTGAGGCTGCTGATAGCCCTCATATCTCGGACGCTGGCTACTGCCGGTGCCCTCTTGCTCTTCCTCCACCGCTGCTACTTGTGCTGCCCCATACCGGTAATCCGGCCTTTCATCTCTTCTCTTGTTCCGGTTATCAGTGCGATAGTATTGCCCTGGTCTCCCGGCGCTGTTGGTGTTCCCCTGAATCTGCCCCTGTCCTTGTGAATCAAGGGTGGGCTGCATGGGGTCTCCTAGAGCATAACTGTCGGCAATCTTGATTGTCTCGGCCAACGTGGCCGGTATTTCCCTCTGAAGCTTTTGCCACAACATGGTGCCATGCCGGCACCCATGAGCGAACCACATGATGGCTTGCTGCTCCACCACTCCTTCGCATGAATTGCGCAATGTGCACCACCTGGTCAGGTAGTCCCGGTCAGTCTCGTTTACTCCTTGCCGACAGTTGGCCAGCTGCTGCGGACGGTTAGGCCTCTTGTATGTACTGGTGAAGTTTGATACAAACTGCTCTTCGAAATCAACCCAGCCATTGATACTCCCGGCCGGCAGATTATTCAGCCATATCCTGGCTAGTCCTTCTAGCATTTGCGGTACATATCGTACCGCCCATCTGAGGTTTCCTCCGGCAATGTTCACAGCGGTGGAGTAATCCTCCAACCAATCTTCCGGCTTTGTACTGCCGTTGTATGTCCTCGCGCCACGCGCGAGCTAGAAATAGTAAGGTACCGGCTCACCCATAATCCGGGGTCCAAAGCACATAGGACCCGGAGCTCCCTGTCTCTCCACCAACTCCGATTGGTGAATCCTGTCCAGCTTGAAGCGCGCATCACTTGCCGCCAAGGACCGAGGTCCCAGCCGGGACGCAATTGGGCCCGCGATCACTTTTTCCTGCTGCTGCTCCGGCTGATACTGCTCACTTTGCCGGCCTTGCTGATGCTGCTGCTGATATCCCGCCCTGACAAGGGCGGAATTCCCATCATCCTCTCGATGTCCCGGATGACCTGCACCTTGCTGCTGCGCTGCACCCCCGGCGCCCTGCTGCTGACGCCGGGCTGCACTGTTACTCCGGCCACCTCCGGCCGAAGCTGCTCCTTGCCCGGCCGGCACATTCTGGCCAGCACACTTGCGGCCGACATACTTGTCAGCTTGGCCGGCACTTTTCTGAGCTACCGCCTGCTTTCCGGCAATTGCCGGATCATACACTTGGATCTGCTTGTCCCGGCGGCCAGAGGTCACACTTCCGGCACGCCGGGCGCTTGGATGCGGGGACGAACCTTCGCCCCTTGACCTTGCGCCGGCACCTCCTACCGACGCAATGTACTGGGATGCTCCGGCACCGGGGTTTGCCTTCTTGAAGGCCTCCTACTGCTTGGTAGCTTCAGACAAAAGATGGTTAAGCCGGGCTTGCTGCTCATGCAGCGCTTCGCCGGACAAATTAGATAAGTCCTTAGCTACCTCGGCTGCTGCTCTAAGGTTCTTCACTGGTGAGCTATAAATTACCTTAGGCACAGTACTAGTTGCAGTGTGACTCTTAGCTCTAGTATCTTTTCCTAGCTCAGTATTAAGATCTCTACCTCTAGTTCTAACCTCATCTATCCGGCTAGGCCGGGTTACCACAGGAGTAAAACCATGAGCTGCCTCATACTCACGGAGTTGCCGGTTAAACCGCTCATGCTCCTGATGCATGGCCAGGGCCTCGTCGACGAGGGCCTGACGAGATCCTTCCAGGACCTCCCTTGTCCGCTCCGGATCATCGCCGGATCGCACCGGCTCGAGAAGCCGCTCGATGACGGGAAGAAGCACCTGACCTTTTGCCGGCACAGCGGAAGTACCGGCCAGGTTCTCGACACGCTCCAACGGAGGACGTGCCGACCTCTTGGCCTTCGGCGGCTCCGGGGGAGCATCTCCTGCTGCTGCTGCTGCCTTGCCGGCACCGTCTGCCGGTGGCACTGATGTGCCGGTCATCATTACCTCGGCCGACTCTACTGAGCGAGCTCTACGCCCAGCGTGAGCCAGCCGATGTGACGGAGGATCCGCCGCCACCAGTACCTCTTCCCTGCAAACTCTCTCAGTTCCCACGTACACCTCGTGGGAACCGAAAGACATGATCCGGCCATCCCTGGGGAACGGCCGGCCGCCGAGACATCCGGCGTTGTCACTGACGAAGCTGAGCAAGCCTAGCCTCTGGACGAGGCCAGAGACCACGCGCACCCCTGAAGCTGCTATCACAGACCCCGTCCGAATAAACACTCCGCCCAGCATATCGATCGGCCCCACGGTGGGCGCCAAATGTCGTCGTGGTGAAACAACATATGCCATAGGATGGCTTAAATGGGGGCCGAACTAGATGCTGGAGGATTCGGGAGAGGGGAATGAGCTAAAAAGTACGACAGAAAGGAACACTGATCTACCCAGGTTCGGGGCTCTCGTAAGGAGATAACACCCCTACTCCTGCTCTATTGGTTATATATTTGGATCGATGGAGTATACAACAGTGGCGCTTCCAAGCTCTCTGCTAGAGGAGGAAGATGAACTGCTAAGTGTAGGAACACAGAGTGACCAATCAACCAACCCTTTGCTAGGACTCCCTGTGCCACCTTATATAGTGGTGGCCAGGGTTACAACGGTCATAGGAGACCAGGGGACACCAACTACACTCCAAATATGACTTACTGACGAGGGCAGACGCCCTTAACTTTCTCCCTGATTGCTCTCGATGGGACTCGCCCTTGCTGTACCTTGTACTTCCAGGACTGTGACCTTACCACTCTGAGGTAAGCTTGTACTTGTGCACAGTGAGGGTAGGTAACCTCCACTGTGCACCCTGCCATCATACTCTGCTACCATGCTTGGATGTTTTCTTCCTTGATTGCAGCGATGTGACATCTTGGTTGACTTAAGTATCCCGGATATGACCATTGGCCATATCCGGGACCTATATGCCGGACCGACGACCTATGAAGGTCGGGTAATCCGGCCTCCCCTGCTCCTGCACAACACACCAAATAGATAGGCCGGCATATCTAAGTATATGCCGGCACTCCTCAGTTTATATTCCGGTTATACCGGCATATCCAGACATTAACCGGGATATACATATATGCCGGCCTGGCCGATGCTCCTATATTCCGGCCAGGCCCTTCCTTGGTCAACCGGTATAAAGTCAACCATAAACCTTGTATCTCTCTAGTCTCTTGACCCTATCGGGGGTCATCCCCCCGACAATATGGCAAAGGATATTCTTGCGGTGATGCTGCCTGGGAGCTTAACCCTGCTTGCACGGCTGAAAGAGTTCTGTGGCATATGCGTTGCCCGTTGATATGCATGTGGGCTGTTGAGTATCACTTGACGCAGCGGGTTATGCGGCAGTTTGATTTATATCAAGAGTACCCGCCGATGTATGAGGACACGGATTGTCTGCTTCACCGGTATGAATCATATTTCCGCCGTTCCGCCATTTTGTAATGTAATTCTTGTTTGTTGACAGTGTGCTATTTTATTATGCAGCTATGACAGGATCAAACATCGAAAGACAGATTGGCCCAATATTCACAAGATGCATATCAAGACGTTTCAAAAACGTGTGGCGGAGACTAAGCGGGCAAAAGGAATTAATGTAGCGGACTATTCTGATGATGGTTTCAACAACTATCTCTGTTGGTTTCAACCAAGGACTCGTTTGCAGCTATTTCCGGATGCCTACACGGATGTCATTTTGGAAGAACCTTTGCTGTTCGACCAGCTTGGCAATCTTGCTTACAATAAGCTTGTCAGAGAGGGGCGCCAAGTCCCTTTTGCTTCATCGATTAACTTTGTGGTAAGCTTGTTCTTCTTTTTAGAATCTCACTACTATCTCCACTTGCCACTTGTGTCTTTACATATTCATATACATGGTAGCGCACGGAGATCCAGAAGCAAGCTGATGAATTCGAGGTGGCTTTGGAATTGCCGGAGAACAAAGAGGGCTATTCAAGATTACGAGAATTCGTGAAGGTTTGAACATATTTTGACCTTCCATTTGGTGCTTTTGACATGTGCACTGACAAATATTTTCTTCTTATAGCGTCAGGGCCAGAAGTTACGGAGATTAGGAAACCTTCTTGGTTGTCGTGATCCTGAGATTGCATCAACGCCGTCGCCGTCCCAGTCTCAGGCCATATCGGACTCCGTGGACGAGGAATCCACGCCAGAACAAGAGGATGAAGAGGAACAAGAGGATCCCCTACCATCGAAGAGAAAGAACAAAGGTGTACATAGGGACAAGTACACACCACATGATTTCAAGGAGAAGACAAAGAAGAAGGTGGTCACGGAAGAAGTCTCCGATTCCTATGATGATAATTTCGTGTTGGAGGCACAGAAGAAGATTGCTCCGCGTAGGGGAGGAGGGAAGCGTGGAAGAAAGTAGATGTTTAGGTTTTATCCTATCTAGCTATATGAACTTGCCATGTTTAGTAATCTCGATTTGAACTTGTGCTTGTGTATGACATTATGTTTGGGTATGTAATATTTGAACTATGAGCTTGATGTTTGGATATGAGCCTATGTTTGTCATTCTTGGCATGCTTGGATCAAATATATGATCTTGTGTTTGAATATGATGCGTGGTATGATGGCCTCGCACATGTGCACTCGCAAGTCCTTAGCGAGACCTTGAAAGCTCGGCCTCCGTGTTGGACACCGTCGGCCGTGGTTCCTCTGGGCTCGTTCACTTGATAAATGAGCTCTTCGTTATCATAAACAGTGGCAACTTCAGAATCCGCCTTACGAGACTGAAATGTCCTCCACTCGTCAACTTTGGGTGGGTACTCGTATTTGTGGTTTTGCGTATTGTCTCCCGCAATCTGTCTATCCGTTTCATCTGAGTACTTCAAAAAAATACTCATTCAACTTGTCGAATGTGTATCGCACAATTGCCGTCACGGGCAATGCACGGACACCCTTGAGCACCTTGTTGAAGCACTCTGCCATATTGCTTGTCATTTGACCGTACCTCCTACCATTTTCATCGAAGGCTCTTGCCCACTTTGTTCTATCTTGGATGTGCCTACTGAGAAATGCTTGACCCTTAGCATCGAGCTTTCTGTTTGAGGTCAATTTGATGTACAAGTTTGTGAAACGCCGGTCAGTGAAAGCGAGACAACAATCTTGAAGATCATCAGTCAACTCCTTGCTATCACATGCCCTATAGAAGTTTGAACAGAAATGCCTCATGCACCATCTATGATGCAAAGGAGCATGCCCTGGAATTTCAATATTGACCGCTGCGAGAATTCCTTGATGTCGATCTGAGATGACACAAATTTCCCTTTCTGGCGGTAATACCTTGGTCCTCACAAGGTGAAAAAACCACTGCCAGTTATTGTTGTTCTCCGCCTCAACGAAAGCAAATGCCAAAGGAACCAAACGGTTGTTGGCATCATTTGCTATTGCAACCAAGAGAGTCCCCCTATATTGCCCGGTCAAAAATGTGCCATCAACGGAGATTACCGGTCTACAATGCTCGAAAGCTTTCACGCTTTGCTAGAAAGCCCAAAATGCACGGCCAAATACTCGGACAGTTCTTCCATTATAAATCATTGTTTCCTGTCTATAAGGCTCTACCACATGAACCATGCCCGGGTTTGCGTCGGCCATTGCTAACAACAACCAAGGAATTTGGTTGTATGCTTCTTCCCAATCACCATACAACATCCTGAATGCAGCTTGCTTCTCTTTCCATGCCTTGCCGTATTTCACATCATAGTGAAAGAGAGCTTTAACAAGCTCCATGACTGTCTTGATGCTCATTGTTGGAAGTGACGAGATTTGGTTGGAAAGTCTATATGCGATGAACTCGGAGGTGAGTTGTCGGTGATCGTGCTTTACTGCTTTGCCATCCACCCTCTTTCCGCGACACATGTGAGTTGGCACACAACTTGTTATGCGCCAATCGGGTCCTCCCTTCCATGGTCTTGCACGCACAATCCAAGGACATCCATCCTCCTCGCACTTAACAGTGTAACGCTTCTTCACGTCTGAGTGAAGCACCGTATAGGGACGATGATACTTCACCGAGAAGTCCTTGATCCATTGTTTAAATTCCAGCAAGGTGTTGAACATCAAGCCTTTTGATATACCATTACTCTCGTGATTGCCATCCCGGTAAGAAGTAGGCCTTGGTCCAAGCACTATACCCTCGCCGCCGTCAACCGTGGCTTCATCCACGAGACTAAGATCACGGAACAATGGTATCCGATGATCTCGCCCCAATACCTTCTCATGGACTTCGGCCTCATTGGCCGTGAACCCTTCCTCATCAACTTCTTCTTCGGGACCATCGTCATCCGAGTCCGATGCATAGCATCGCGAGTACGGGATGTCATGGTCCATGTTTTCTTACGTATAGTACATATCCAAATCTCCAACATTGTGGTCATGAAGCTCAATATCATTCTCATCATCCCCGCACTCATCATCCTCCTCTTCCAATGATAGTGCCTCCTTTGAAATTGGCCTTCCATCCATCATTTCTTCTTGGTGGTTCGGTGGAGAATTCCTAGCATCAACCCGGGAGGCACTCCGGTTCAAGTCCACATGCAAAGTACCACCAACCTTTTTGGTGGCAAATAACTCAAGAGCCTTGTCGAGAGATTCGGCCACTACCTCCTTGTATGCACCCCAACGTTGCTCGGAGTTGATACGCATTATCTTCCAACGGAAGTGTATGCCAAATCCGGCGTTGTGCCTACCCTCCAACTCAACAACATCACTAGGGTCCATCCATTTCAACTCTATCCTAACTTGTTCCAAGACCTCGGCGTACGTAGGAGTACGCTCGAACACCAAGTCAAGCTCATCCGGGTCGGGCTCTAAATTGCCTTTCAAATATGCTTCCTTGTCAACATGATGAACATGAACAATTCTCGCCATACCTATTTTTGGTATAACAACAATAAGGTAAAAAAATTAATAAGTACATATGCCAATATTTACTAACACACCATACTTCATAACAAGAAAACCCTAACCCTAACATAACAAGAAAACTCTAACCCTAACCCTAACCCTACCATAACAACAAACCCTAACCTCACAAACTCTTACCCTAACCTACCAATCTACACTAAAATACTTCATACACATCATACAAGCCAACATTGACCAAATTAACAAGAATCAACATTGCAATTTGGGTGAATCAATATTTCTAGGGTTTCCAAGATTTGGGGATTCAAAACCAAATATGCAAATTCCAATGGGTCAAATGAATGGGAAATGATGGAGAGTACCTTAGGAGACTTGGGGAAGGAGAAATCCACAAAGAAAAGCTTCGATTTGGGTGGTTTTGGGTGGGAGGATTGAGAGGGGGAGAGAGAGCAGCCGCCTTTGCTGGAGATGAGGGAGGAAGTGAGGGAGGAGGCCAGCTCGGGGCTGGGCGGGAACCCTAAACCTAAAATACGGCGCCACCCTCAGTGGCGCGGCAGGCACTTGTGCCGCGCCACTACCAATGACGCCGCACTTATAGGGCGGGACCCGCTTAGCTTACGTGGCAGCCACTGGCAGTGGCGTTGCACCACCTTTTGCCACGCCACCGTGAATGGCGCGGCCAAAAAGGATTAGTCGTGTAAAATTGTTTCACCGATGATTTATTATTTGAAATCGTTTCAAGTTTGGGTTAATTTTGTCTAAATCATTTTGTCTAAATCGCCCTCTGCAGCTGGTCGACGGCCTCGAGCTCGGCCCCCACCTCCCGACAGGCGTCTAGTGCTTTCCGGTGGGGACTTCGTCTTCGTCCCGGGCGCCATCATCATCAGTGCGATCCATCCATACGCAGACGCAGAGGCAGAGAGTCACAGGCTCGCACCGCCACCGCACGGCCCCAGGAAAGTTACGCGCGTTTACTCCTTCCTTTCGTACCTTCCCTCCCGCCGGTGGAGCTCCACCTTGCCAACCGAATCCGATAAACTTTTGTTTCAATCGAAAATGGCTTCTTTTTACCGAAAAGAACTTCTTTTGCTCACCCTTTCGGTGACGACCGACCAAAAATCCATGTCAATAGTTACCAGATCCATCATCAAAGGAATGGAAAGCGAAAAGAACGAAATGGGGTGAAACAAATTCCTTATCATCAAAATTTCCTTTAAACAACATCAATGCATCTCGATCTGTGTGTGCGGCACGGTCACCGACGCGACTGAGACTCGCCGACGCCGGCGGCGGCGGCGCTAGACGAGGATCATCTGGAAGAGCAGGTCGTTCCAGATATCAATGGGGCCTGGCAGGCACCAGTGGATGCAGTCGTTGTAGAGCTGCACCTTCTCGTTGGGCCAGTGGCCGTACCTGCTCGGGTGCCCGTCGGGCCGCATCAGCATCGCCGCCGTGGCGTCCATGAGCATCATCCTGACCCCCTTGCCCGTCGCCTCCCGCTCCGCCGCCCGGTACTCCTCCATCTGCGCCGTGTAGAACTGCAGGTCGCGCCCGTCCATGGCGGTCTGGTTGCTCCGGAGCGGCTCCGTGCGCTTGCAGTTGCCGCCCTGGTCCCAGGTCCCGTTCTCGAAGTGCGACATGGGGGACAGCATCCGCACGATCACCCGCCCCCGGACCTTCTTCTCCAGAGCGTTGATCGCCTGTAGAGACACCCGCCACGCCTTGCGCTGGGAGTAGTAGAGGGTGAGGTCCGGGACGCCGTACTGCCGGCTGCAGAAGCTGCACCCGATGAGGCGCCGCTTCTCGTAGAAGAGCGAGGGGCGGGAGAACCAGTTGGCGGCGGAGACCAGCACGTAGTCGAACTTGGGGACCTCGGCCACCCAGCTGTCCGGCTCGTCGAGGTAGAGGGAGTAGTGGCCGGTGTGCGCCGCGTCGTCGTAGTCCGGCACCCGAGCTCGCACCAGGAACGGCGACCAGAACATGTTGATGGTGAAGTTGTATGCTCTGTAGTGGTACACCTTGTTCTGGTCCGTCGGGTTCGGGGAGATGTCCTTGGGATACGCCACCTGCAACCCAAATCAGAGGTCAGCGAGCGCACAGACATGGTGAGTGAGCGAAATCCTCCACACGGCCGGACTCGAGGAAGGCGAAGCTATGGAGTACCTGCGAGAGGAGGCAGAGCAGGGACTGCATGTGGTTCCTCGCGAGGGAGTCCCCGACGAAGGCGAGCTTCTTGTGCCTGACGAACTGGAGGAACTGGACGGGGTCGAAGCGCGGCAGCTCGCACCCCGACGGCCTCCAGCGCCACTTGAGGAATCCCAGGTCGGGGCGGCCGTACTTGAGGCAGTTCTGGTGCTCCTGGATCATGCCGCAGGTCTTGTGGTTGTAGTAGGGCGCCTCCGCGTCGGGGACCCACTCGCCGCGGAAGATGTCGCAGTACTTCATCACGCTCACCACCGGCGTCGACGAGGCCAGCTTCGCCGCCCGCGGCACGCCCACGCCCACCAGCCCGAAGTACTGCGCGTTGGTGAGCAGGATGAGGATGGCCAGCGCCGAGAAGTAGACCGGCACCGGGCCGAACAGCACCTTGAACACGAAATGGAGCTTCATCTCGAGCCTATCTACCTAGCTTAGCTATACTATCTACCTATCTTCTCTTCCTTGTAGTTACAACTTGCTGTAATTCACCATTGAAAGCTAGCTTGGAGTGTTCCACTGAGCTGAAGAAGCAAGCGTGGAGGAGGAAAGGGATGAAGTGGCCTTTTTTGCCTTTGCAGGACAGTGTCCTTGTCTCGGCTCGCGGCTCCTCTTGAAGCCGGTGGACACGAAGGCAGAGGAGAGTAGGTGGGCGGTTCATTTCAATATTGACAGGTGGGATCTCAAAGGGACATGTCTGTCTTTCTCAGTTTTTATATTGGACTGACGCCGTAATAAGCTCTCTTATTAGGCTGGTACCAATGCATCACCCCACTGTAGCCTCGCTACGTCAGCTTTTACCCTCACTCTCACCCCACTCTCACCCCACTCTCACCCCACGGTGCTAGTGCACGGGCTATAGTGCCACTCTCACTTCTCTCTCGTCCACATCACCATTTCTTTTTCAGATTAAGTTATTTCACTCGATTTTTTTTAGACATTCAAAATAATGCAAGAAAATTATTTTATTCAACTCAAAATGTTACCGATTACATAATAATTAATAAAATTGCATAATAAATTTTAAAAATTACATAATAAATAAAAAATAAATTCTAATCCTCTTCCTCCTCCTCCTTCTCCTCGTCGTCATCATCTTCCAGACCAAGCTCTTTTTCCACCATCTTGATGGCCTTCACATGTTTGCGCTTTTCTGCTTCGTCCATGTCGGCGGTTGATCGGTCTTTCATTTTGTTCCATTGCTTGAGTAGCTTAGCCTTCACTAAACCATTCCACATGTTCTTCATCGCGAAGGATTTACTTGCTACCTCACTGCTTGAGGATTCCTTCCCCTTCCTCCTATCCTTACGTGCTGCGGCCTTGGCCCTATCGCGGCCCATTGGACGCTCCTCCTCCGTCGTCGCCTCGCTAGAGCTGTACTCACCAGAAACTCCTAGACGGCTTCTCTTGCTAGTGGAATCGGTTCCACTACCAGGATCATGTTGTCCTTTCCACTTCGCTTCATTGCGAACAGCTTCCCACCAGTGGTGCCGTCTGAACGGCTGAGTCACTCTCGAGTCATTCGCGTACCTGTCCATTGCCGCCTTCATGACCATTGCATCGTCTGCTCCACTCTGACGTAACGCTTCTTCTTGGATGTGGAATGCATTGAACAGGGTCACCTCCTTGTTGTAGGAGTTCCAATGATCCTTCAGTTGCTTCGAGGTCCGATGACGGGCAGGATCCGAGGTAGAGTTGAAGGTTGCAGCTATCTGACCCCAAAAATAGTGCCGGTCTTGCAATTACCGGCGATAGAGTCCTTGGAGTTAAAAATCCAAGCATGAACCTACCCCGAAATAGATATTGTTAGTGAAAAATCCAAGCAAGAACCAACCCCGAAATATGTGATGGTGATTTTTAAGTACCAGTTTTTCCTCCTCCTCTTTTGTCCAGTCAAGCCTCTTTGGACGCTTTGGTCCGATTGTTTCCGCGGCATCGGACTCCCCGCTTGGAGCACTGGCTTCAGGAGGTGGTGGGGGGTACGGACCATATGGCACGTATGGATACGGACCATATGAACCGTACGAAGGTGTAGGTGGAGCGTATGAACCGTACGAAGGTGGAGGTACAGTCTCACTCCCGCTACCTGTAGGTGGAGCATGTGGAGGTGGTGGGGGGTATGGAAACGGAGGCGGAGGGTATGAACCATATGGCGCCGGAGGTGGAGCGTATGAACCATATGGCCCCGGAGGTGGTGCGCCGGAGGAGTATAAAACTCGGGGAAGCGGCAAAGAACCGACATTGGAGCGACGATGTGTCGGAGAGACATCATCTAGGTCTACTGGTGACCCGTTGGCGTGCAAGAGATCCGTGAACGAGGTCATATCTGGAGTCCAACTAGACATGGTGGAGAAGATTTGAGAGAGTGAAGGAGATGAATGAGATGAAATGGGTGTGGAGTGAGTGAAACCATATGGGGGGTATTTATAGGGGGTGGGGATGAAATTTTGGGGTTTTTTGGCATTTTTTCGAAATTTTTGAACCAGCAACGGCTACCCCAACGGCTAGCTGACGTGGACGAATCAGATCGCGCCACGTCAGCTAGCCGTTACCCCCTCTCGTCTCGCCCCGCCTATCGCCCCACCGCGCCAGCGCGTCGCCCCGCTCCCGCCCCCCTCTCGCCCGCTCCCGCCCCGCCAGCGCGGGCGACGGCCGGGCGGTACCGCCCGCTCCCGCCGGGCGACGGAGCCGGCGCCCGCCGCTGCCCTCCCGCCCCGCTCTCGCCTGCCTCTCGCCCCGGCGCGGGCGATATCGCCCCGCCTATCGCCCGCGTTGGCACCAGCCTTACGACTGGTGCGACTTACTTTGACAAAGTCTCGGTGACTTACCCATGTATGTACCCTTAGATCAAGATCCAACGGACAAGGTTGATCTAAAATTTGGACTCAAAATTCAAACTGTCCAAAAAATACTAGTAAATCATAGAAGTTATGTTGAGTATTCTGAGAAGTTTCATTTTATTTAATAGTAGTTGGTCAATGATTTAATTGCATTTTGAGTTTGAAACTAAAAAGCTTTGAGCAGAGACAAAAAAAAACTGACAACAGGTGGGAAAAATTGAGGCGACTTAGGAGGCGATCCAGATCGTAGCCGCCAGCCGCCTCCATCCCCTCCTACACGGCCGATCAACCTCCAGTGTAGCCCCTGCTTGGGCGACACCGGAGTCCCCAAACCAACCCTAGTCGCCACATCCTCCGGCCATCTCCTCGGCCACTGCCGTCGCCGGTACAGACGGCGGTGGCGGCGCCTGTCTCGCCAAACGGCACAGGGAAAAGGAGGCATACATCGGCGATGAGGTGAAGCGGTGATCTCATGCCGGCGGTCGCGTGCGGTAGGCGGCATGTAGAGGAAGAGGTATCGTGGAGGCGGCTCTGAGGCGCGGATCCGAGGATTTCCTCGGCGGCGCGAATGTGTAGCTGCCATGCCGGGCGGTGGCTGCAGCGGGCCTTTTTGGATCAGATGGGTCTGCGGCCGCGTGCTTGATCCTTATGGTTTGTTTCGACGATTTGCAGGATCATCTTCTCAAGGGATTATGCCCGAGAGGCAATAATAAAGTGGTTATTATCATATTCCATGTTTATGATAAATGTTTATTTCTCATGCTAGAATTGTATTAATCGGAAACATTAATACATGTGTGATTAATAAACCATAAGGTTCCTAGTAAAGCCTCTCTTTTATACTAGCTCGTTGATTAACTGATGATCAAGGTTTCCAGATCATGAACATTGGATGTTGTTAATAACGGGTTCATATCATTAGAAGAATGATGTGATGAACAGTCACACCCATAGTAAGAATAGCAATATGATCAAGTCATCAAGTTTCATTGCTATATCAAACTCATACGAAGTAGTTCTAATCCTTAGACCATGAGATCATGTTAATCACTGATACCAGAAGGGTACTTTGATGATATCAAACGTCACACCATAACAGGGTGATTATAAAGGTTGATTTGGGTACTCTGAAAGTATTAGTTGAGGCTCATGGATCAAGAGTGGGATTTGTCCATCCGGATGATGGAAAGATATTCTCTGGGCCCTCTCAGTGATATTGCATTGACACCGCTTGCAAGCATGTGACTAGGTCACGGGAATGCATTATCACGGAATGAGTAAAGAGACTTGTCGGGAATGAGATCAAACTAGATATGGTTGATACCGAATGATCGGATCTCGGACAAGTAATAATATCAAGAGACAAAAGGAATTGACTATGTTCGTTAATGGTTCACACGATCACTAGATCATCGTCGAGTAAGTGGAAGTCGTCATGGATTTCCAGATCCCGCTGATGATTATTGATCGGAGAGGAGTCTCGATCATGTCCACGTTATTCACGAATCGTAGGGTGACACACTTAAGGTTCGTCGTCGTTTTTGAGTGGATACGATACTCCGATCGAATTATAGGACAGCATGAGGGTTGTTTCAGAAAAGTGCCGAAACTGTTTTGGCATATCGAAATAACTCAAGGGGTTTTTTTGTTATTGTTTGTTAATTGATTGAATTAACAAATATTAAAGAAATAAAAATGTTTTATTAATTCAATTAGTGTGAGTTTTAATTAGCATGAATGTCATGCAAAATTAAAATGGGGGTTACCACCATAAAGAGTACCACCATGAAGAGGGGGTTACCACCATGAAGAGGGGGCTGCCACCTCCTCTCCTATAAAAGGAGCCTTCTTTTCCCTCTTCTCACACTTCTTGATCCCTCCCTTCCTCCGATAGTTGCTGCTCCACCGTCGACATTGCTTAGCGAAGCTCTGCCAAAATGATAGTTCGATTTCATACACTTAGTTGAAGTGGTGTTGGAGTGTCTGGCGGATCCCTTCTTCCGCTGCCTCGCTGGACCAAGGGCGTGGAGGAGACGATGACAAACCATACGTGTGACCGAGTATGGAGGCGCCGCCGGATGTGGCGCCTTGTACACGATTGTAAGATCGTCAAGTGAACAACTACGTCGACTACGTGCGTCTTCGTCGAGTCTTCATTGGCAACGTTTGTGCGAGAACGTAATCCCCGCTTCCGGTCTTCGAGGGTTAGTTCTCCGTTGCTACCATCTCGTAGAGTTTTCTTGGCTAGTTTTGTGTTCATGCATAGGGAAATTTTTGTTTTCTATGCTATGAACCCATCAGTGGTATCAGAGCCATCTCTATGCGTAGTTGGTATGCACGTTTAGAACACATGGAGATGTGGGCGTTGATGATCATGTTATTGCTATTTTTTGTATTATTTAATCATAGTGGGATTGAAGCTGCTCGAGACTAACATTACGTGACCGCGTCCACGAGACTTGTCCCACACTTGACATGCTTCAATATATGTGGCTTTGCGGGTGCACGTTACTCCTACTATAGTTATGATCTATTTTACAAAGAGCTGTTAATAATATTTTTATCACCGTTCTGGTTACATGTTCGTAGGTAAGAACGGTTCTTTCTAGAAAGCCCCAAACCACGTAAAATATGCAAGACAAATTAGAAGCGTCTAACTTGTTTTTGCAGGGCATGTGATGTGATATGGTTAAATTGTTTATGTTACAAATTGTATGCAATGATCCTTTTTGTAAGTTATAAACAACCGATAGGAGTCATATGGTTGTCTTTTCATTTTTATGGCCTGCGTGCCGAATATATATATCCAAGCGATATATTGTAATTGAGGAAGACAATCAAGGTGGCGCGCCATGGACCTTGGTGCTGCGCCGGTGAAATGATGGAGATCATGCCATAACGCACAAGATGGAGATCGAATGCGTCAAGGACCATATCATATCACATTATATATGCATGTGATGGTTATCCTTTTATGCATCTTATTTTGCTTAGATTTGATCGTGTGGTAGCATTATAAGATGATCCCTCTCACATAAATATCAAGATAAAAATGTGTTCTTCCATAGCATGCATCGTCAAGAAAGTTCGTCATTTCGAGACACCACGTGATGATCGGGTGCGACAGACTCTACGTTCACATACGACGGGTGTAAGACAGTTTTACACATATGGCCTCGGAACATGAGAGTGCTATGGTTCTACTTGGCGAGCCTAGCATGTACAGATATGGCCTCGGAACACGAACAGAAAGGTTAAGCATGAGTCATATGGTTGATATGATGAACATGGTGATGTTCGCCTTTGAAACTATACCTTTGCACGTGATGATCGGTTGCGGTATAGTAAATTTGGTTCGTGTAACCACTTAAGAAAACTAAGAGGGATGTTATTTTTAAGTGGGAGTTCACTTAGTAATTTTGAATTATAGAACTCAATTTATCATGAACTAAATCAAAGAGAATTTGCATAGTTTGTTGTAGGCATTGGCATCCGTTTACTACCTTGCGATTAGCTATAATTGAGATAATAGAACTATAGAATTCTGGATATTAACTTTACGAATTGGTATCGTATTGTTTGAATGTCAATATAAAGTGTAAAGTCCTATTGCAAACTTTTAGCAAACCTTGGTTACTCGATAAAATTTAATAAGTAGTATTAAATCAAGAGTAACAATTCCAGTGTTAGTATCTAAGTATCACACTTGCCTCCATGATCCTTGATATTCAAAAGTTGTTTTTAGTATCAAGGTTATCTAGGAGCTGAAAGAATTGTTTCATAAACTATCATATGTGGCAAATATTTTGATATCTGAAACAATGTTTGGTTGCAATGTGATAGAGTATAATTTAGTAAGACACATGTTCTCGTATTTTATGAGAATTTGTGAAGATTGGAGACGCTAGGCGTCCAGATCTCCTAAAAGGTTTTAGGAACTAACATTATACTCACAATTTGTCCTCATGAGCTATAGTAGCTTGATCATGAAAGTTGTCATGATAGGATGAATTGAAGATGTAGGTAAAATGTTTACTACACTAAAAGATTACTAAAGAATGAAATTTGGAAGAACGCCAAATATTTGATAATGGTGATCTACTTCAAAGAGCGAGTCCAAGGGTATTAGTGTTTGACTAATCATGCCTTGAACTATGTGCCATGTGTATGGCGCCACTATTGATGTTGATAGATTCTTCTAGACGAAAAAGAATTGCTAAAAGAGAATCCAAAATTTATTCTGGCGGTAAAGAAAAGACTGGAAATGTCCAGCTCAGGTATATAGAAGATATACATATTATGGGTGTATTCGTTGCTTGTTTAAACAATGTGGTTCTTGGGTATTTGATACTAAATTGGTTGGTATGAACTGTCATACAGAACAACGCAATACAAGAACTGCAATGGCCTAATTAACTAGCAAATAAATATGGGATGATTCTCATCGAAAACAAATAAAGTGTTATTGTGTTTCGTTGGAATTAAACCTAGCCTTCAAGATTTGTTTTAACAATTTTTATTTTGTTATGGTATTATGAGAACAATGGTTGTTCAAATTATTACCTCCTTCATAAAAGATGAATGAATGCTTATCTTGTTGGAGAAATCACATCCATAACACTGATGCTAAAAATGTCTCAAGATAAATGATTAGAAGATCACTTATGAGTGACACCACCGTTTAAATCATATAGGAAAGTAAACATGAAGGAACTCCCTGTTGATGGAATTTTGGAGTCATTTTGATTTTGAATCAATTGACACTTGTGAAAATTTCCTAGAGATGATTAAAACTCCGTTTGTAGGCCAAAGAAGAACGGACGACTAACTTATTGGACGTTCTACATGTTGATGTATATTGTCCATTACGCGTAGCCGAGTGTGGTGGATCTTTGAACTTCATTTACTTTAACCCAGGATTTGAGTAGATATATGTGTATATTTACTTGATAAGGAAGAAGTATGAAATATTTGAAAAATGTTCAAAGTATTTCTAGATGAAGTTGAAAATCATTGTAACAAGAGAATAAAGAATTTATGATTTGATCATAAAGGAATATATTTGAGTTACAAGTTTAGCGAACACCTAAAAGTTGAGGAATCGTTCCATAGATTTGTATTTCCCGAAACACCATAGGAGTATGGAGTGTTCGAGAGATGAAATCAAACTTTGTGTGACATTGTTGGATCAAAGGTGTCGTCTATAAAACTGCCATTATATTTTAAGGATAAAGCTTTAGAGCCTATCGCTTTTACACTAAAAAGAGCGCCATCATGATCTGTTGAAATGACACCATATGAGTTATGGCATGGGATAAAACCCAAGTTGTCTTTTCTAAAATTTTGGTATGCTAGACATATGTAAAATGTTTACAACCAAAGTCGGATAAATGCGTCTTTGTAGGTTATCCCAAAGTAACTGTTGGATATTCCTCCAGAACACCTAAGACAAAAGTGTTTGTCGCTGAAAACGTCAAGTTTCTTGAGAAGGAATTTTTCACAAAAAGTTAAGTGGGAGGACAATAGAACTTTGATTGGGTTATTGAACCTAAGCTATATGTGCTGAGTAGCGCAGCGCCGGGGAGTGTCCCGGAGGCGGCCACAATGCGCATGGCTCCTGTGCCTCAAAGGTTGTGGTCACTGAGATCTAAGTTCCTATTGAACCGCGTGAGTCGGGTAACAATCAAATAGTTAGATTTGAGATTAGATCATTATTGTTTGACAATGATGAACCAACTACATGCAAAGAAGCAATGATGGGCCCTGACTCCGCCAAATGGCTAGAAGCCATCGAATCCGTGATAGTTCTATATACGAGAAACCAAGTTTCTAAACTTGGAAGACTCTCAAAAAGGCATGAAGCCTATTGAACGTATTTGCATCTATAAACAGACATGGATGTTTTCACATGTATGAAATAGTCGACATATCGTTAAACTGTTTACGATTATGTTCAATGAGTTGACTATGATAAGATTTGATCTTTCATAGCGATATTTTGTCTGGACGGATTACTGTAGCAACCACTACATATGCCAAGTTTGGTATATGTTAGTTGAACAAACAAGACAACATTCTTCTAATAGAATGGTTACCTAGGACATGTACATGACATGGTCCAATGGGTTTTGTAAATTCAAAGGATGCTAAAAAGGCATACAAACTTCAATGGTTGAAGTAAGCATCGTGGAGTTGGAATATTCACCATGATGAAATAATTAAAAGGTTTAGTTTCATCAGATACGATAAATATGCTTGCATTTGCAAGAAATTAAGTGGGAGAGTTGAGACATATTTTTAGTACATTATGTAGAAGACATATTGTTAATTGGAAATGATGTATCTTTTATTAACATAGGTTAAGAATTTCATTAAAATTAGATTTCAATGAAAGACTTAGGCAAAACCAAAATATTGGGTACCGATGTCTATGTAGATAGATCGAGGTACCAATATGGTTGTGCCAAAGTACATAGATGAAATATTGAATGAAGTTCAATATGGAAACCACAAGAAAAGTTCTTGTCGCATGGAAGAGGTTGAAACAAGATTTAGGTGTTTTTAACACTTGATGAGTGAAGCCACATGAATGATTTGATCGATCATGTATACCATGATATGTACATATCCAGACATGTCCTATGCTCTAAATGTTATGAGTATATACCAGAGTGATAAATATTATAAGATGATCACTGGACAATAGTAAGGATATCCTTATGTGCTCTGGAAGGACTAAGGATATATATTATGTATGACGAAGTAACACATAGTTTATTGTAAAGTGTTACATTGATACTAAGTTTGTCACATGATACAAATTAAGTTTATCTCAATTTTAGCTATATGTTTAGGCGGCACAATGTAATGGAAGGAAGTTCCATTATGGATTTGGATGAGTTCCAAAGTTAAGACATTGTGATAGATTCTACAACAAAGGTTGAGTATATGGCTGCTTTAGAAGTAGCAAAGGAGGGCATTTATGTCAAAAAGTTTGTTATCAAACTAGGTGTAGTTCCAAGTGGGCTATTACTATGAAAATCTATTGTGTGACAATAGTGACAACATAATTTTAGCTAAAGGAACTAAGGTCCCATCTAAGGAACAAATTTATACCCAACTATCTCATTTGAGAATGAGGGATGCGTAGAGATGCAAAGATATGCAAATACACACAGAGATGAAAGTGTCAGATCTGGAGATCAGGTTTACCACATGCAACGCATACAGATAACACGTGAATGCCATAAGTGTTATATACGCAAGTATCAACTAGATTATTGACTCTAGTGCAAGTGGGAGACTGGAGGGATTATGCCCGAGAGGCAATAAAAAAGTGGTTATTATCATATTCCATGTTTATGATAAATGTTTATTTCTCATGCTAGAATTGTATTAATTGGAAACATTAATACATGTGTGATTAATAAACCAAAAGGTTCCTAGTAAAGCCTCTCTTTTATACTAGCTCGTTGATTAACTGATGATCAAGGTTTCTAGATCATGAACATTGGATGTTGTTATTAACGGGGTCATATCATTAGAAGAATGATGTGATGAACAGTCACACCCATAGTAAGAATAGCAATACGATCAAGTCATCAAGTTTCATTGTTATATCAAACTCATACGAAGTAGTTCTAATCCTTAGACCATGAGATCATGTTAATCACTGATACCAGAAGGGTACTTTGATGATATCAAACGTCACACTGTAATAGGGTGATTATAAAGGTTGATTTGGGTACTCTGAAAGTATTAGTTGAGGCTCATGGATCAAGAGTGGGATTTGTCCATCCGGATGACGAAAAGATATTCTCTGGGCCCTCTCGGTGATATTGCATTGACACCGCTTGCAAGCATGTGACTAGGTCACGGGAATGCATTATCACGGAATGAGTAAAGAGACTTGTCGGGAACGAGATTGAACTAGGTATGGTTGATACCGAATGATCGGATCTCGGACAAGTAATAATATCGCGAGACAAAAGAAATTGACTATGTTTGTTAAAGATTCACACGATCACTAGATCATCGTCGAGTAAGTGGGAATCCTCATGGATTTCCAGATCCCGCTGATGATTATTGATCGGAGAGGAGTCTCGATCATGTCCACGTTATTCATGAACCGTAGGGTGACGCACTTAAGGTTCGTTGTCGTTTTTGAGTGGATACAATACTCCGATCGAATTATAGGACAACATGAGGGTTGTTTTAGAAAAGTGCCGAAACTGTTTTGGCATATCGGAATAACTCAAGGGGGTTTTTGTTAATGTTTTTTAATTGATTGAATTAACAAATATTAAAGAAATAAAAATGTTTTATTAATTCAATTAGTGTGAGTTTTAATTAGCATGAATGTCATGCAAAATTAAAATAGAGGTTACCACCATGAAGAGGAGGTTACCACCATGAAGAGGGGGCTGCCACCTCCTCTCCTATAAAAGGAGCCTTCTTCTCCCTCTTCTCACACTTCTTGATCCCTCCCTTTCTCCCATAGTTGTTGCTCCACCGTCGACATTGCTTAGCGAGGCTCTGCCGAAATTATAGTTCGATTTCATACACTTACTTGAAGTGGTGTTGGAGTGTCTGGCGGATCCCTTCTTCCGCTGCCCCGCTGGACCGAGGGCGTGGAGGAGACGACGACAAACCGTACGTGTGACCGATTACGGAGGCGCCGCCGGATGTGGCGCCTTGTACACGATCGTAAGATCCTCAAGTGAACGACTACGTCGACTACGTGCGTCTTCGTCGAGTCTTCATCGGCAACGTTTGTGCGGGAACGTAATCCCCGCTTCCGGTCTTCGAGGGTTAGTTCTCCGTTGCTACCATCTCGTAGAGTTTTTTTGGCTAGTTTTGTGTTCGTGCATAGGAATTTTTTTTGTTTTCTATGCTACGAACCCATCATCTTCTCCTCTACTTCCAGCTTAGCGTGGGGGCTGATGGTTGGATCGAATAATGGCGGCCGTCCTAGGTTTTCTCTCATGCAAGACAACGGTATGTCTGATGCATGTCTTCATTTATCTGGTTACAGTGGCGTGTTCTGGAAGGCTCCGTCGGTGAACTCCGCTAGGCAATTTATGCTTGGAGATCGCTGGATCGGGTGGGATTCGGTCGTGCGCACCTATGTTTTTTTCTCTAACCGTTTGGTTTCAGAGGGAGCGCATCAAAGCTTTGTTGGCTGTTAATATCATGGGGCATATTCTCGTTCCATGGTGCTGGCGGAGAATGTCATGGGAACCGAGATCTGAGGACCAGCAAAAGGTTGTTCGAGTGTGGGTGGTGATGAGAAATTGGCTTGGCGATCCGTGACTTGGTGCAGCGGTATGCAAGTGGGGGCGACTACGTATGAGGAGTTCAGAGTCCTACCCTGCAGAGTGAAAATCCAAGGTTTGGCCTTAATTGGTTGTGCTTGGCAGTGGCCTTGATGAAGACATTATTTTGTGAGCGAGGACTTTCTCGAGGGTAAAAACCTATGATCTGTGATCGGATGACTGGTGTTGTCTTGGTGGGTTTTTTTTAACAAGGGTAGGCGTCGGGGACGCCAAATTTTCATTCAGCTCAAATACAGCTTACATTATGCAATACAATGTCCTGAAGAAAAAGATTTCGGAGAGAAGAAGCTACAGGACAAGTGCCAGGAGGATGAGTTGAATTAGAGCAACTAAAAGTAGACACAGACCGAGTTTGTCTGATTGCATGATGAGCACAACTATGAGAAACACCATTGACTTCTCTTTTCACGTGGTAGATTTTCGGGTGTAGTTCCCTATATTCAAGTTTGTATTTGGCAACAATATCTCTAATTTCTCAAGGTACCTGTTTGTATGAATAACTTGATGCAGTTGCTGCCTTTGCCAACATAAGGTTGTCTGTTAGAAATGTAATCTAATTGACCTGCATGATTCGGGCGATTTTTGCTACAAGGAGTCCAAGAGCTTCAGCATGAAGAGGAGAGGGTGTCCTGCCTGCAGTAGCCTAGAGAAGAACTGTTGCTTTTAAGTTGTCTTGTTGAATTTGGCAATAAACTTTAAGACCTGTGGTTTCCTTTTCCTTCGAGCTTAAATTCTTTTTTGTTTTCCAAGCCGCAACAGAGAATATCTTGCTTTGAGGAGCTGCAGTCTGCTTGCCTGAACAGGAATAGATCACTGTAGCGGGACTTTTTTTTGTAATTATTCTTATGTTTTTTGGCCATGTGCATCTGTAATGCCATTAGGGCACTGCGTTGTTGCAGAGGCTGGGTGTAATTGGTATCTCCACACTATTAATATGCAGTCTTTATAAAAAAACTAAAAAAGCTATTTAACCATAATTATAGTCAATTGAAAGTAACAAAATTTTCCCATAATACAAAGTTTGAAACTAAAAAGCTATTTAACCATAATTATATTCAATTACAGGAAACAAAATTTTCCTAGAATACAAAGTTTGAAACTGAAAAACTATTTTTTTCAATAATTTTTGAATAGTTTGAATTTTGAGTTATTTGGACCAAACATGTCCATTAGAACTTAATCAGGGGCAGTTCAGGATAAGTTATGATGAAACTTGGTTAAATGAAGTCACCGGAGCTGTGTCCTCAATGGTGCGTCCACTCCTCGCATCACATGTTCGCATGACCTATGTTGGGTCGTACGTGCATGATGCGGTGCACCGTGCGCTCCCCTCCGCAGATCTGAGGTGATTTCTTTGATATTCTATCTTATCGTTTGGTTTCTACCGCAAAGGAGTCGACCAATGGAACCAAAACCTCTTGAGATAAACGGACAAAACAAATGGATGTCGTATCGGAATCCGTTCGGTGCACGGCGATCCATGAGAACCCTTCTGTTTATTTTTATGGGACTCCTCGCTCCTCGCTGGTAGCACCAACCAGATTGGGAGCTTGCAAATTCCCGGTGGTGCTAGAAGCTGCACACAGAAATTACATCGGGGGATGTTCATGTTTCTGGTCGGGCGACTTACCAAAAATACTCCTCGCATCAGATCAGGTCGAAGTAGCCATCGCGGAGGCAAAACATCGCTGTCCGCCATGAATTATGATGTTGCTATTCGTTCGCTCGGATCGATATCTAAACCGGGAAATATGGCTGAGTCCAGCACCAGAAGCATGTTATCCCGGAGGCCGGAGGCTTGCATCACCATGAATCAAGCAGAAGCAACTGAACTGATCCGAACACAACCGTCCAGTCCACATACATATTTGAGGTCAGGCGTGTGAGAGCAACTACTCCTTCCTCCACAATGTAAACCAGTGTCCATCAAGAGCGGTGGCTTGAGACTCTACAGTGCGTAGAAGACACGACCGCGTGGTGTCGACGGCCAAACCAGCTGGCCTTTGCAGGATCATGGGATCGTGCCTAGCCTGCGCCCAGCCACTCGCCCTCTGCGAGGTTGATCTCCCTGCCGGCCGGCGAGGGCAAGACGGGCAATTCGATCTGTAGGGCCGGCGGCCCGACTTACCGTCGCCGCACATGGCACAAGAGCATGATGGGGACGATGCGTAGCCTGAGATCCAGCATCATGTTGTCTTCTTCCTCGGGCTCGCCACTGGGATGGCGATGGCGACAAAGCGGTAGAGATTACCTGCACATGATAAGAGAACAAGAAAAAGGGCAAAACTGCAAGGGTACTGTGCAAGGAGGCACAAGGACACGCTCCAGCTCGATCCACATCATTTCGATCGGATCAGGGGTGAGCTAAACATAATGTGATGGATCGCTGTTAAAAAATGTCACCAAGGAGGCACTGCTGAGCGGCGACTGTTGCCTCGCCCCAAAAAAGGGTTTCAGAACGTGACCACTGTACCACAAAGATCGGAAGAAATGGTAGGGTAAAATTGATGGGCAAAACTGTAAACAAATAAGCTGTGCTGTCCATACGGTCTTCGAGTTAATGAGGTTGGGCCGCCGTTCCTACTACCAGCTGCCGGCACCGGCAGCGTCGTAAATTTCCGAGCTGCTGCTAATGCCATTGTTCACCACATGGAGCTCCACTGTGCCTGCACGTGATATGGGGGTGACACGATCTAGTCCGTGCCAAACAAAATGTCTAGTTTAATCGATTCATTTTTCGAAGTTTGAACTTCGATTTGGTGTTGCCTTCGTTTAAAATGGCTACTGGCGACTGCCACTTCATTTGCCCAGCACATAGACACATGAGAGCAGCTGCGGCACAGCGCCAGCAACATCGGATAATCATGGGTTCTATTCTTACAGATGGTAAAAAAAGAGGCCGGGCAAGCTGTCGATATAGGTGCATGCCCAGCATGTTCTCGATTTGTACGTGCAGCTGCAGCTAGTGGGCGCGCGATTGGTAGCCTGTATTTTTTACTCCAGCCAGGTGCTAGATGCTGGTGATTGGTGAACTAGAATCGTATATGATAGAGCTTACAAATCAACTTTGATGTTTCATAGCGACTGGATACATTTCGTCCGTGTTGATTGGTGATGTGCGGCAAAAACGACACCACTGGATGCAAGGTCGTCTGTTTGGTTTATGCACATATGTTATATGGTCATCTCTTTTTCTTTAGTGATGATCTTAACATAGCACACCACCATAACATAAATAACAACCTCATAACGGACAGCAAGAAAACAAATGAATTACAACGATATTAACCTAGCTCTAGCTACGTACGAATAACAGTTATTAAGTTAACAACACACATGGACTAGTAGTTTATCATATCACCACCATTATAGGCATTTGAACCTAGCTATGTATGAATAACCGTTTAACATTATGAATCGAGGATAGTTCAACAATGGCGGCCAAGGGGGTGCAAACCTTCTTCTTTGCTTCAGGGTTAACCGAAGACATCATTTCTATGCAACCACATTGACTGAGCCCACTTGTTTCTTTTGTTCTTCCAAGCCTGGGTGTCGCCCTGCTCGACACCATGGCCACCCTCCACATCATCAGGAGTGATATCAATCTTGTTTGGGACATAGTCATCCATACCCCAGCCTAAGATTCAGTTATGAAGGATGAAACATGCAAGAACAAGCTTTACTTGAGTGGGGAAAGTGTGGAATGGCTTCTGGTCAAGGATTTTGAACCTATTTTTTAATGCAGCAAAAGCCCTCCTGATGGTAACCCTGAGGCTAAAGTGTCTAAGATTGACCAACTCTCTTTCATTCTGTGGTGTGTTCCTTGGAGAGAACTCGTTCATATGATACCTAGTTTTCCTGAAGGGGAGGGGGAGGATCCCTGGCCAGCAAGCATAACCTACATCTCCAAGGTAGAACTTACCATCAGGGAGATGTATGCCACCTGCTCTGCTCAGGATGTCGGTTATGGGCTGATCCTTCCCAACCAGCTAGCACATAAGTGAACTTCATATCAAAATCCACAGAAACTAGCACATTTTTGCTGGTGTACTGTTTTCTGCCTTTATATGCAGCATATTGGGATTTTGGCACTCTAGCAGAGATATGAATACCATCAGTTGCTCCAATGCAGTCATGTGATGATAACAACAGACAGACACTGGTGTGTATTGTAGAGTTGCAAAACAGTGAGCAAAATGAAGTATGGATACCATCTTTTGTTGTTTTGTATCTTGTTTGGTGTTTCACCTAATGGAGGCTTGATCATCTCTTGCCTAAGCTCCCTAATTGCATAAAGGACTTGGTTGAAATAGCGTGATATAGTCTCTATGAATCTCCTACATATGTTGTGCATAACTCTGAACCTCTAGTTATGGCCGACAACATGAAGAAACATAGCAACTTGCTCTTCCATATAGGCATGGATGCTATCCTGCAACAGTCCTCTCTCCCTAAACCTCTTGACTAGTTCATAGAATGGGGCTCTTCTTATCCTAAGCATCTAAACAGCCTCTACATCATTATGTGTTGTAGATGTATAGATTGGATATCCTCTCTTGATCTCGGGCAAGCATCAGACCATAAGTCACTCCAGGATATGCATCTCGCATGATTGATCTTTTGTGGAGGAGGAGGAGGATCCACACCTGAATCACAGCTACCAGTGCTACTGCCTGATGGATCAGGGTCATTTGGCCGCCCTAAGCACAATGATCTAACATGAGTGTCTGCTAAATTTACCGCCATGGCTCACCACTAAGCACGGCGATTTACCCCTTCGCCATTGCACATGAGCGAGAGTAGTCGGGTTCAGATAAGAAGGAGATATCTCTAGCCGATCCCTGGCCGGAGATGGAGGAGACTAGCTGCTGCGACGGACAAGGCCGTAGGATAAGAAGAGCTCACCCGCAGCTCCCTTGCCCGGAGATGGAGCAGATTGTCGAACCGTCGCCGCCGCCGCCGATGTCGAGACGGGAAAATGGGGTGGGGGTGTTTTGGTGGGAGGTGACCAAAAGAGGTGAGGTGACACTACTATGCCGCAAAACGCAGTTGGCGATTTTGGTTTCTCCCGCTTTCTCAATTTGGCCTCCCGTGCGCACGCCGTTTCCACCTTTTGCACGTCTAGCGCCTGCATCCATGGAAACGCCCGATTCAGCCGGACCCACCGGGCCTAGCCCAGAGCTCCTTTTAGCAGCGTGCCAGCTAATACACAGGCCACAAACAAGAATCCAAACAACTGTTTTTTTTTGCCATCCTGGGGCATATTTGAATGAGATGCGACCTACCAATCGCGCCCCTAACCGACAGATGGACAGAACAGTCTGAACAAGTAAAACAGGTAAAGACGTGGCGTTTGAAGATGAAGTGCAATTTTTTTTACAACTGCAATGTCGATTTAGACGAGAGAAGTGATGCTAAGGAGTGATGTGCATAAAAATCGATAACCAAAAACTGAAAAAAAAAAGATTGAGACCAAGATTTAAAAGACCAAGGACAAATAGACCGATCGAAATATTGGTAACAAGTTTTACAAACCTAATTTAGTTTGCTGATTCCATCATTATTTTCCGGTAACCAAAAAGACCAAACTTTACGTGAGACAACCCAAACACCTTAATTATGTGATGTGATATGCGTGAATGATGTCATTGTTGAATGGTGATCAAACTCCTATAGCATGGTTATATCGTTGTTTCAACTATCAAAAGTCCATTCCTGTCAATTGATAATATTATAATTATAGAAATGTTCAAATTACAACTGAAATGCTTCCTATTTGTACTAAATAATGACCATTTTTTGTGAGATGTTGTTCTGTCATGACTAAACCTGAACCCAAATCTGAATTATTGGGTATCTGAATTTATCGGTATAAAACAAGCAGGTATATTTTGGTCTATTTTAAGTTCAAACAAAAAACTGGTACTTTTTTTTAAATGGAAGCATCGTCCCAACCTCTGCATCAAAATGATGCACACGGCTGCATTTTATTAACCAAGTTCGAAGTATCAAAGTATCAAAGTTTTACATCTCACTTATCAACTAAAGTTGCAGCAAAAATCAGCCACTTAAAAAGATTTTACATGGCGCTTTATTTCTTCTAAACATCACCAAGTCTCTTAGTGTGCAACCAGCCACCCTAGCTGAAGATAGCCCAAACGATCGCCATCAAACGATTGCATCCAATATCCATAGTCTCATCTGCTCCGGTGGGAGTAGGTAAGACCACATGTAAATTGAAGAAGCCGCCCTATAAATAACCTGCAAATTGTTTTGGTTTTGAACATCTGTTAAAAACAATCTTATTCCGGTAATTTCAAATTGTCCAAACTAAAGCACAGACCGCTATACGGATTGGAGCTTTTGTTTGCTAGTCTATCCTATTCAACCAATTTCCAAAAAGATTATTGATACTAGTGGAAAGAGGTATGTTATAGGTGAAATGAACAACTCGCTAAACCAGCCTAGAAAAGAAACAGGATATAAAAACTGGTACTCACTGAATAACAGAACAATGGGACACACATCGGTGGTAGGCAGTTGTGGCTCAACACAGTTGCATGATTGGGGTTGTAGTGATTTGCCATGATCGGTGGACTGGATTTGCACGGACTCAGCACATAAACGTGGCGGTCCGATACCTGACCTCGAATTCTCTTTGGCGCCGGAGACATGGTGGATATAAAAAGTCATGACTCGGAATGTTGTTTAGTTGAGACGTTGCTGTTTCCGTGTTCTTCGCAATCACTATCCCGCTTAATCTGCCGGATTTTTGCAAGTCGTCTCAAATGGAGGATCAGCCAATTGTTTGCTTTACCACTGAGGACTACACTTTTTCGTTTTATAAAGGGAAAAGTTGAAATTATATCATCTATTTTCTATAGTGGGGAGGGGGAGATACTGCACAAAAACCGCGACCCGGCACGAGTGACGATCGACGTAGCTATCGTTATCTGGCCACATTCCATTTCCATATGCACACGTCTGAATAAACTAGTGCTTACAATGTGTTTCAACAGTTGTGTGGTGTATTTTTCGATAAAGGGCGCTTTATTACTTAAAAGGTTTAAGCATTACACCCAGCTTCTGCATAACTAGGATGCACACAGCTGTTCGAAGGTTCAAAGGTCACACTGAAAGAAGGCGTATTACATATCAAAATGAGCAAATGCAACTACGCCTGAGTGATAGGCGGCTCGATCCGAAGATTATGCTGCCACCCATGACGGCAAAAAGTATCCTTCGCCGTAGTCTCCAATCGTGCACAGACCTCCATAAATAGGTCGCGGTTCTCCACCCGCTGAAGAGACGACCATAAACGGAGTGTACCGATACACCGGTAGATGACCTGCAAAGGAGAAGAAATTTTATTATCAAACACTTTATCATTTCTACATAGCCATAGCGACCAGATGATGGCAAGCGCTCCCACCCTAATAAGCGTTCTAACCCGATTATCGATGCCGTGCAACCAATTCCTGAAGATATTGGCCACACTACGTGGGGGATAAAGGGTAGATGCTATCTGGATGATTGACCATATAGATCTCGCGAACCTACAATGGAAAAAGAGGTGTTTAATTGTCTCATCCTGATGACAGAAAACGCAGCTCTTATTCCCATGCCAGTTCCGCCTTGCAAGATTGTCTTTGGTTAGAATAACTCCGCGACGAAGATACCACCCAAACACTTTTGTTTTTAGCGGTATCTTCATCTTCCAAATCATCTTGTTATTGACAACTGGTACAAGGGGATGTATTAACACATTATACATGGAATCCACAGTGAATTGTCCATTCTTAAGTAGGCTCCATCGAAATTCATCTGACCCAGGCGAAAGTTGCACGTTAGCCAGACGTTGAAGAAGGGCATTCCATGCAACTAGCCGCTGGCCAATCAAATCTCTCCTGAACATTACATCTGGAGGTGAGGTTGCCATTACTTTCATAATGGTATCACTTTTGTAACGAACAATATTATATAACGCTGGATACTGTTCTCGGAGTGGGGCATTTCCTAGCCATGAATCCTCCCAGAACCTTATCTGCGAACCATCCTTAATCAAAAAATGTCCAAATCTGAAGAACTTTGGTTTTGTAGCCATCAGACCCGCCCAAAAATGTGAGTCACCTTGTTTCCAAAAAACTTGTGACAACGCTTTTGAGACAACATATTTCTGTTTCAGGAGTGTTTGCCACATACCATCTTCGGTGAGCAGTTTATACAGCCATTTACCTAGAAGTGCTGTATTCTTGACTTGAAGGTCATGAATTCCCAACCCTCCTTGATCTTTGGGTGTACAAACCACACTCCATTTGACCAGTCTATATTTCTTCTTTTCACTATCCCCTTGCCAAAAGAATCTAGACCGATAATAATCGAGTCTATGTAGCACACCTTTTGGTAGTAGGAAGAAAGATATCATATACAATACCATATTGGTAAGTACTGAGTTAATGAGTATCAATCTTCCACCCAGGGACAGTAATTTTCCTTTCCAACTACTTAAGCGTTTTTGTAGTCTTTCCTCAACACATTTCCACTCGGCAAGTGTAAGTCTCCGATAATGAATCGGAATCCCCAAATACCGAATAGAAAACTGACCTTGCCCACAGCCGAACAGGTCAGCATATAGGCTAGCGTCATTTTGAGCCTCCCCGAAGAAGAACAACTCACTCTTATGGAAATTAATTTTTAGACCAGAAAGTTGCTCGAAGGTTGCCAAAATTAATTTGAGATTTCGAGCTTTTTCAATGTCATGTTCCATAAAGAGAATCGTATCGTCGGCATATTGAAGGATTGAGAGTCCCCCATCCACTAGATGAGGTATCAACCCTTCAATCTGGCCTTCAACTTTAGCACGCTCAATCATAATAGCAAGCATGTCCGTCACAATATTAAAAAGCATGGGTGACAAAGGACCGCCTTGTCTAAGACCCTTACATGTCTGGAAATAGCGGCCAATATCATCATTGACTTTGATGGCCACGCTACCCCCAGTCACGAAATTATGGACAAGAGCACGCCACTCTTCAGAAAAGCCTTTCATTTTGAGAGTCTGTTGTAAGAAAGACCACTTAACTTTATCATACGCTTTTTCAAAATCTAATTTGAGAATAATCCCACTTAGCTTCTTTGAATGCAATTCATGAACCGCCTCATGCAACACAACGACCCCGTCAAGGATGTTACGTCCTTGCATAAAGGCTGTTTGTGAAGGTCTGATGACATGATCGGCTACCGTGTTAAGCCGAATTGTGGCTACTTTTGTAAAAAAATTGAAACTAACGTTAAGGAGGCAGATAGGTCTGTATTGTTGAATCCTTTCTGCCTCATTCAGCTTAGGTAACAAAATAATTTCACCAAAATTCAGCCTAAACAACTCTAGTTGACCGGCATGAAGAGAGCTGAACAAGGCCATCAGGTCAGCTCTAATGGTATCCCAGAAAGTTTGATAAAACTCTGCTGGAAAACCGTCCGAACCCGGCGCTTTGTTGTGTTCCATGAGAAAAATGGCCTTTCTTACTTCCTCCTCGGAATAAGGGGCTGTAAGTATGCCATTCTCCTCAACGGAGACTTGGGGAATATCCTCTGTTCTAGACTCATCCATTGTGAAGTTACCTTCATCAGGTTCACCGAACAGATTTTTATAATAATTAGTAATGTAAGACTTTAATTGCTCTTGACCTTCAATCATTCCATCATCTTGGATAAGAGAATAAATACGTTTCTTCCTATGTCTGCCATTAGCAACACTATGGAAGTATCTAGTATTCGAATCCCCTTCTAGAATAAATTGAGATTTGGAACGTTGATACCATTTGAGCTCCTCTTCGCGGAGCAGGTTCGCTACCTGTGCATTAGATTGACTCTTCAGTTCAATCTCCTGTGTGGATAGCGGACGAACCTCAGCTAAAGCCTCTAGCCCATCAATGATTGCCGAGAGCCTTTGCTTTTCTTTCTTAAGAATACCAGTAACATGACGAGCCCAACCCGAGAGGTGTTTGCGTATAGCTCGCAATTTGTTATTCCATCTCTCAATTGGGGACCGTCCCGTTACCGGTCTTTCCCATACAGTCTTGACCATATCATGAAACCCCTCCCTATGTAGCCAACCAAGTTCAAATTTGAACTGTTTTCTACATGTAGGGCGCGGCGTTCCGGTGGATAGTAGTATAGGAGCATGATCAGACAGTCTCTCGATACGTTCTAGGGCGCGGACAGTCACTAATGGGAATTTTTCTTCCCAATCAGTATCCATCAATACGCGGTCTAGTTTTTCGTATGTGGGATCAGGAAGACTGTTAGCCCAAGTGAACTGTCTTCCCACCATTGAAACCTCTCTCAGATCTAAACTGTCAATGACAGCATTAAATAAGAAAGGCCAATGACTGTCAAAATGGCCTTTACTTTTCTCATGACGAAATCGAAGCAAATTGAAATCGCCCCCAATTAAAATAGGGTGTGGATTGTCCTTTGCCAGATTAACCAGTTCACGTAAAAAGTCAGCCTTAAACTCATCTTGAGCAGCACCATAAACAGCAACGAGACTCCATGTAAAATTATCAGCCTTGTTGCGGATATGGAGTTTAATGTGAAACTCACCATCCGAACTAGCTAAAATTTCCATGGTATCAGCTCGTACACCGACAAGGATGCCACCCGAATGGCCACGAGGCGGACGAGACACCCACTCGAAGTCCATACCACCAGACAGGCGGTTGAGTAGACTTTGTGAGTAATCTCGTTTACCTGTTTCCGAAATAGCTACAAAATCTAAGTTATAATCCCGACAACAATCAGCAACGTGAACATGTTTAGCCAAGTCTCCAAGACCTCTGCTATTTGAAAACATGCCATTCATCGGGAAACAACTTTAGATTTTGAAACTTTGGGTCTCTTGAGAGATCTCTTTTCAGCGGAAGTTTTAGATTTGCGACCAGATGCTCTTAGATCATATAATGAACTTAGCTCCGTCTCATCTAAACCAACCTCCGAAACAACCCCAACTAGACTAGAGAGAAGCTGACCATCCATTGTGGCATTCGCCTCCTCATCGTCTAGAAAAGGGTTCTCCGACAAGGTGGAAACTTTGGGGAGTACCGTTAGACGGTCATACTCCATATATTTCAACACACTTGTGGAGATCGAAACATCTCTACTAGAATTGCCAAGCGAAACTCCTATACTACTCAAATTTGCAGCTATTCTAGAATCCGAAAAACGAGTAAAAGACTTGGAAGAAGGAGTCATACCACTAGTGTCAAGGTTCTGATCGGCCTTACGCCTCATCG
The DNA here is from genome assembly GCA_007115705.1 of Dactylis glomerata. NCBI lineage: Eukaryota > Viridiplantae > Streptophyta > Magnoliopsida > Poales > Poaceae > Dactylis > Dactylis glomerata. The sequence goes on along the minus strand of QXEO01000905.1, from coordinate 569,463 downwards.
CCTTCTTCATGACATCCTCGTCCGTCACCGAAGCACCGTCGGCGTCCATCGCATGCCTCCCGCTCCGCCTCAAGGGAGTGGGCGGTGCAGTAGCCCTCGTCCGGGGCTGGACAGGAGGCGTCCGGGGAGTGGAGGAAGCGGAAGCCCTGTCCGTAGCCACCGGAGATGTCAAGGTTGATGAAGCAACATTCTCGGCAGCCACAGACCGGGGTGGCGTCGATGACGAACTTGGCGTAGTCGAAGAACCAGGCGATGCCGACGAAGAAAGCCAGCGCAAGCGACGAATGCCCAGCTGCAGGGACAGGCAAGTGGTCGGTGAAGACCTGCCCCTGAGCTGGCTCAACCACCTTGGACGCAGATGCTCCTGCCGCGCCATGCAGACAGGATGCGCCAACGACCGCGGCCGTTCCGGCAGCATCGGGCGCCGAAGAAGACAGCCTCGCCTCCTGCGAGACCGACACGCTGGTGTCCAACGGCCCAGCACCCGGTGGGGACGAGTGACTTGGCGCCCCTGGCGAAGCAGAACGCCGACTGGACGCGGAAGTCGAACGAGATAAAGACCTCTTGAGCATGTTAGGTCTCCCACGAGCCGGAGACACCGATCTAGGAGAGCAAGGCGTTGAAGACAAACTTTCCACCAGAGGGCCACGAATGGGAGCCGCAATCAGAGAAGGAGACACACGCCTTGCTTTCTCCACAATCTCAACACCACGAGGCGTACTGGGAAAGGGGTTCAGTGGCATGACAGCGATCAAATGACATGCAGACGGAAGCGAGGAGGCAACCGCTTTTCCAGAAACAACCGCTCCAGCCCCAATAGCGGGATCCACATCCATGCTTGTTGCTGATGTGCTCCCACGACGAACAGAAGACTTAGGATGTTTACAGGTCCCATCGAATCCGGTATCCCCATCAACATCATCATCTTTCCGTTTCCAAAAATGAGGCTTAAACTTTGGATCAGGGATGAAATCAGCAGCCTCACGACGGAAACGAAACTCATACCCATTCAGGCGGATCATAACCACAGCCCGAGCAAATTGACCTGAAGCATCAGAATTTGCCTCGAAGGCCGAAGTGTCCAACATAGCCACCTGAATGCGAACAATTCCACGGCTCCGAAGCGTAACAAGATCCACATCCTGCGGGGCGCCCACAAGAGAACCCACAGCCCACAAACCATGGAAATGTCGAACTGCGTGAGGAACACCCTCGACCTGAACCCAGAAAGGCTGCAAAACAACCATCGGAGGAATATCTTGGAATTTCCAAGAAGAAATAGTAATCTGGGCTGAGGACGCGGGCACGCCCAGCTGCATACCATCAATACGCTGCAGATCATCAGCAGAGGGCACCGCAATCGTGAACGCATTCTCACAATGCGGAATCACCTCCCACTTCCAATGGGAATGGCCTAGACAAACCCTAGCCATCTGCGACTGAATAACATTAGCAGCCACAGAACCACCAGAAACAGTGACCAAAGCAGTCGGGGCACCAGATGGAACAAGATGAGGCTTATAAACATTATCCGGAAGGTGCAAATTCAGAGTATCAATATTACCAGTACCAGTAAAGAACGCAAGCGGCTTCGGCATCTTGAGAGTAGGGCATCTGCAGGTGGGATGAGCCCCAGTATTGCAAACTAGGCAGTAGTGCAAGACAGTACAATCCTTTGACGCGTGAGTATCAACGACGCACTTCCAACAACGTACTGGTTTCACAGCAGTTTCCACAGCAGCAGCCGGGCTCTGAGCAGAAGCGGGAACAGGCGCCGAAGAAGAACCGACGGCCAAAGCAGAACCACCGACCTGACCAGCCGGATAACCAGACTGGTACACAGGATATGGGAACCCCAGCGGCGAAGCAAAAGGAGGTTGCGTAGCAGGTGCCGCTTGAGCAGCCGACGTAGGCTTCTTCTTCTTCTTCTTGCGCTTTTGCGCTGCCGACACAGAGGCCGAACCTTGAGCAACAGCTTGAGCAGCAGGTTGAGCAGCGGGTTGATGCGCCATCCCCCCGAACTGCTGATTCGGAAGCATCGGCATAGCCTGGAAGGGGAGGGCACCCTGCGGAGCACCAAAAGAAGCCTGCTGCCCACCTTGATGGTACTGGAACATAGGATACGACGCGGGCGCCTGCAACCTTGGCGCAAATTGTCCGGGCGGTCGCAGAGAGGCAGCGCCCGAGGCAGCCTGTGCAGGAGCGGCCGGGGCACCATACCCGGGGAAGACGGCTTGCGGCTGTCCAGCCGGTTGGAGCTGGATCGGTTGGAAATTCCCGGGAGCACCACCCGGGAAAGTTGGCCGCTGGGGCGGCCCCGACATGGCTCCCTGAAGCCCCGCAACCACAGCCACAAAAGAGCGGACCTGCGAGGCGAGTGAAGCCGAGGAGGAGCCGAAGTCGACGGAGGCGCAGCGCAGCGGGAGACAGGATACGGGACCGGAGAACAAGTCGGCGGCGCAGACGAGCTCAGAGACGAGGCGAAAGGCGGCGAAGATGACAGGTGGTGATGCGATGCGGGCGAGGCGAGCGCAGAAACAGTCCCAGACCGCCTAGGGTTTTCTAGGCGGGCCCAGAAGGATAGCATCCCACGGCGCAAGGAGAACCCCATCGGACGATCAGCAACGACTGCATGTCGTGTTTGAACGTGCGCAATCCCCGCCACAACATCGTCACCGAAAGCAGCCGTTTCGATCTCCTTCGGCGGAGACGCAGCCGCAATCACCGGGGCGAGGACTGTCCCAGGATCGGCAACGGGGTGATGCGTCGTCTCGGAAGCGGCCCCCTCCACGGACCCATGCGCGGCGGCCGAGCCATCCGAATACCCAGCGGCGAGCAAGTCTGCCGAGAGGGCAGCGGCGCTGACCCGGCCGGCGCAGCCGCAAGCTACGGCGTTGAAGAACCCACACCCGAATTCACGAGAACCTGCGAGCGCAGCACCCTGCAACCAGAAGAAAAAAGTTAACTTACCTGCATCGGTCGACAAAGACGACGGCGAGCTCCTCTCCCAGAAACGCGAGGCCGACGTAGGGAACCCGATCTCATTCCAAAAATCCTGGACAAGATCTTCCTTGGAGCGCCTCGGATTGAGACCAGAAGCCGGATCGTCCCCACCATCATCCAGAACTCGCATGGCTGCGTCCATGGCAACCGACGCCTGCCTTTCATCTCCGCTCGATTCATCATCCGATCCAAGACAACGGAAACGCGATCCAGAGGATGCGATCTCCAGCGACGGGACAACCGGCGAGCATGGGGACAAAGGAGCTAGAGGATGCGGCGCGAGCGTCAACCGCCGGCGACGGGACATCGGCGGCGGACTCAGTCCCGTAGCGCGTTTCCCCCGCGCCACTGAATAATCACCATGGAAACAGTGACGGCTACGTACCGCATGTCCTCCGGGTTGTGTGGTGTATAAGCCCTCTCTCCATATCCGTATGCTGCACTACGAAACCATCCCTTGGTATACCTCCTCAGATATTTTTTTTGCTTACTGGGCACACGATTTTTTTCTTCTTCAGATTCCAATGTAGCCCAAGCATCGACTGATTGAGGGGTGATTTTGTTTGCGGTCTTGCCACGGGCTCACAGGTACTTTTATTGATTGTAATAGACGCCATTTGAAAAGTTGGGTAAGTAATTCCTCAGAGGGCCCATTCTGAACGAAATGAGGGCAAACCAAATATTGCCGTGACTTCTCCCGTTTTGGGCCCATTGCGGTCCCGCATGTCAGTATTTCTCTGTTATGTGCCGAGCCAGTGGGTCCGGCTTGTCAGTAGTCTCCGTTATGTTGCCTCATTAGTTGACAGTATGTCAACTCCACCTGCAACTCTCAGTACAAACAAATCCCCTTTCTTGTCCTTCCAACCCTAGACCCCCTTAGGTCGGCGTCGAATTCCGGCGGCAGCGCATGTCTACCAGCAGGAAACGAGAGGCACCATCGCCGCCAGGAGCGGCGATTGCTGGAGCTACCAGCCAGGAAAGCAGCCAGAGATCTTGCAACAAGCCAACAGCGGGGAGCAGCGAGAAGCTGAAAGCTTGCCCGACGGCGGTGGCGCCGCCGACCAAGCGAATAGCCGGCCCGGCGTTGGCGCCGCCGACGAAGAGCAATCGGAGTGGTAGCACTCCGGCGTCGCTGGCGCGGCGCCGCCTGCAGATTGGAGCAAAAGAACAAATCCCAAAGATAAACGGAGTTGGGCCTTCTACTGTCAGTGTGAGCGCCAGAAAGCAGAGGTGAATATTTCAGATCCCTCTCTTACATCCCGATAGCACTAAGATGTTTTATGGAACGACAGGAGTGACTGTCAGTATCTGAACAATTGTAGAGAAGCAACTGACTGATTTTTGTCATATATTTTCCCAAATTGTGGTATGATTTTGTATGCAAGTAATCCTCAATCTCTATCAAACCAACTAACATGCAAACCAAGATTTTTTTATCTTATGAAAGTCATCTCAAAATTATGTTCAGATCTGAAGGCTCCAATTTAACCAAAAGCAGAAAACATACTTTTTGTCTTATGTTTTCTCAAATTGTGGTATGATTAGAGAGAAGCAACTAATTTTTATCTTTTGTTTCCCAATATTTGTGAGACAGCGATGATTCAGAGAACACATACAAAATAAATGTCTGAGTGCATCAGTACATTGCTAGATTAGATTATGGCTTGGAAAGGTGTGTGGCTTCACAGTCTGTGCAAATGAATGTGAATTGCAGTGAGATTATGTCAGTTTCGCAGCTTGTTGACATTCTTCACGCTAGGATTCCTTAGGGCTCCAAACAGAAGGCTAAGTTTGTGTGGATGAACATGAATCAGGTGTACGAACAACTTGAGCACTCCCATCAGCTATTACAGATTTGGGAGAAGTATAATGGTACTCGTCAGTTGGATCTCTTTGTTATGGTTGATGATGTTGATGCACCAGAAGCACAGTTAGGTGCGAAAGGTGTTGATCCAGATGGTGGTGCTCCCAGTGGTATGGATGCTTGTAAACTAGCAGCTATTGACCATTCAGAACTGTATCTAATTGCTTTGCAAGTACTGCAGTACTAGATGATGGCCAAGAATTTGCTGTGGAGAACGATCGTATGGAAATAATGGTAGATCCCAAGACAGTTACTGTTGACCAGATTCTTGAGCAGCTAAAGCAGAGATGTCCTTGGGGCTCTAATCAGCAGGCACGTTTACGTTGGTGGCACTTTAAGAAGAGGGATTTCATCAAAATTGTTAAAGATGACGATCTCATGCGGGTTTTGTGAAGGAAGAAATTGAGTAAGAAGGTATTTTTTGTTGTTGCAATTTTAGAAATAGTTGGAGATGATGAGACTGCTGTAGAGCTGTCATCTTGAAGTTTTGAGCTTCCCGCTTCATAGGTGCTGATATGTTACAGTGAGAAGTGCAACCCAATTCTAGTCACTATTTGATTCATCTCCTTCATTCTGCAGCCCCATTCTGCATCACTCTGTAAATGTTTGTGAGTGTGTTGTAGCTGCTCCATGCAATAAGCTGTTATATCTTAGAAAATGTTGTATCTCATATTGTCTGCCTCAAACTTCTTCTGAAAACTAGTGTCAATTTGTAATTTTATTGTAGAACTATGTTGAGAGAATGTAATAAATTCATTTCTGAGATATTGAGATGTTGTAATATATTGACTGCTGAAATAATAAGTATTGTTTACATCACTTGTTGTATTATATTACAAACAAATCATGTCATGTATCTACATGCCTTGTAGTGTGTAGATTCACATTTGTAAAAATACATTTCAAATTTTGAAGAGTAAAACCATGCATAATTGAAATATTAAAAACTAAAAATCAAATATTACAAAAAATACCAACTAGTAGGGGACAGTCATTGTTCTGCATAATTTACCTGATGTATCCAAACTCAATTGCCAACTTATGTGTTGTTTTCCTTTTGAAAGCGTATAAATTATTTATTTCCACTGAGGCATAGGTAGTAGGAGACATGGGTAGTAGGCAGAACAAGATATTTATGTTCAAACTGACCGTTGAGTCACTACCTCGCACGCCGGCTCTACCACCCTCTCTCTCCTTCCTCTAGTTCTACCACCCTCTCTCCTTCCTTCACCATGCCGTATTGTAATGATGGAGATGATACAAGCTACGGCAGCGGCAGCCTTCTCTCCGATTTGGACTACTACCGGACCAATGTGAGTTCCTTTTATTCGACGTGTTGGTTTATGGGGTAAGGTTTATGGGGTTAGGAATTTAGGTTTAGGTTTTGTTTTAGGTTCCACAGACCATCTACGACCCAGATTGGGATGGTTTGGCGATCGAGAGGGAGGCACCATGTGACCATGGGTTGAAACTAAGGAAATTTGTTGCCTTCGAAGGCACTAACACAGGAAAAAGGTTTATAGGATGCACAAAGGAGGTTTGGATTATTTATATTGCAAAATAAATGTTTGAATAGCGTTGTTCTCTCTTCATTTCATAGTTTCTTATGTTTGTTATACTATGCTGCTGATCATTAGGATGGTCTGGTATGTGGAATAGTGGAGTGGATTGATCCGGAGTGGCTTGACGCATTGAAGAAATGTTTGGTCAAGTTATCTAAAAGCAATAGCGTACCTACAACAATTGCTTCCATATAACAGAGAGCATTAACGCAACATCATAGTTCAGTTAACATTTCACTACTAGTTCAGATAACATAAGATTCAGGCTAGTTAACACAAAGTTCAGACATACAGGACGATGAAACATAGCGCGCAGACTACATCATATCTCCTCTTACTTGGAGGCAATCTGATCCTGCTGGAGGCGCTCGAACTCATTGGTCTTGGCTTTCAGCATGTCGTTCTCCTTCTTAACAGCCTCGAGCAGAGCGGCTGCTTTGCGAGTGCTCTCGGTCATCAGCTTCAAGTAATCTCTGGACTTGTCTCTGGCCTCATAGGCTACCAAGATCCTCTCGCTCTGCTTGATCTGCTCTTTGAGGCCCTTGGTGATTTGCACACGAAGGTCGCTGCACGTGGCATTGAGCTTCAGATTTTCCTCCTCCAGCGCCTTGATGGTCAACCTATCCTTGTCCAGCAACATTTTCATCTGCTCCTGCGTCTTCACAAAGTAGTCCATATGCCCCGATAGCAAGCCTTTCGCAGCCGTAAGCTTGTCAACCTCATGCGCCAAAGTTCGGGATTTCTCCTTCTCCTGATCCAAATGTGAGCCTAGGATAGCACAGTGCAGCTCGAGGGAATGCTTCTCGGCCAGTTGGCTCTGTATCTTGACATTCAGTGCGGCCACATCTGCCTCGATCTTCTCCTTCGCTTCCTGCACCGGAGTTTAGGGCATGCAATAAAAGAAATCAATGCTAATACTGCCTTTGTTCACAAATATATAGTTATTTTTATAGTTTTCAAAGTAAACTAGATACGGTTAACAATGAGTGAATCTATACACTAAATCTATATAGATCTCCATGCGTAGCACCTAGCCGCATTGCCAAAGGCAGGTTATGAACAATGGTAAATGGGCTTGATCATGAAGTAGACTAGATGGCATGCGATTACCTTGCTTAGCCGGGGAACAGGCTTGATCAGGAAGTCCAGAGACGGGTCCAGGGTCTTCATGGGCAGCTTCTTATCCGTGGATTTTGGGGGCCTAAAAAATCAAATAGGTTACGAAGTTGGAAAGAACAAACAAACGGAAGATCAAGGCGTTGTTAACCCACCCGGGGGAGACAACGTCCCCCTCGTCCGTTGGTGCGCAGAAAGAGAGGACGGCTTCGGCCTGACTGATTAGGCTGCTTGCATGGAGATCTGCCTACCGGCGGGTTAACTCCTTCCTCTCCGCCGCCCTAGTCTTGACCCCATCGGTCTTCAACGCCGGTCGGGTCCGCTTCTTGGGAGGCATGGCTTCGTCGTAGAATGGAGGGAGGGGCAAGGAAGGCAGGAGGAAGAAGAAGAGGAAGTGGGTTTCTGCAGAATAGTGCTACCTGGTCAAGGACCAGCTTCAGCTGACCACCGTGTCCTTGCCTCCTGGGCACCATCTCAAGCAATCTCGGCCGTCTGTTTGAATCTAAGCGTAGCCCTTGGTACCTTGTCGACGAAGGGTCACCGTAGGTACGAACGAATAGGCAGCAGTAGCCCCTTGCTTTTTCACTGCGCACTGCCACGATGGGACTGGGCATTGAACTCGATGGGACTCTGCATTGGGTCCCAGCTAAGCGGCGACACGACGCGCACGCCCAGGCGTACATGTACATCTATCTCCTCACCCAGTGTGCATCCATGCCCACCTCTTTGCCTTGCCTCCACTCCCCTGGCCCCACTGTTACCATCATTTCTCCCAAATCCAAACTCTCCTGCCTCTAGCGCGCTGCAAAAAACCCTCCCCTAGCTGCTCCAGCAACGAAATCCCCTGCGCGGCCCCGTAATCCAGTCCCCGGAGAAGACCGTCCTCTCTCCTCCGCTCCAGGTAGGCTGGTAAGTGCCGCTCGATTCCTAGTCCCCGGAGAAGACCGTCTGCTCTCCTCTCGCTTCCAAGGGAACCTTGCCGGCGTTCTTCCTAGATCACCGGCGGTGAGCCTCGAGCACGTACAGTGATTTTAAGTCGCCTCCCTATTTTTCTTTGCTCTGTCGCGTACTTGATCTACGAGCATCTCCACTCACCCCGCCACCCCCCCCCCAAAATGCGTGGTTCGCCGTGTGGCCCACTGTCAGCGGCACGACCGACGCTTCGTCGTCTCCACTCGCCTCGTCTCCCGCGCCCAGTAATGGCGATGCAAACGGAAACAGCTTTGCAGCGGGGCAGCGAGCCGTTGCGTCGCAGCACGCGTCGGCGGGAAATGAATGCCATGTCGCGCGCTTCTCGCCCCTTCTCCTTCGTTTTCCCACCCCGTTTCCAGTTATAAATAGCTCGTTGCCTCGAGGGTAGGTTCATATCCTCCAACCGCCAGTAGAAAATGCATCGCCGCCTCTTGACAACCTACGCCATGCTCCCTCGAGGTGGTTCCGGCGCGCCACCAACACCACTGCCCCACCTCCACCGCCGCCGCTGCCGCAGGACCCTGCACCGCCGCAGGGCGAGGAGGAGGAGGACTCCGACAATGAGGAGTTACTCGCCGAGCTGCCAATGGACGCGGAGGCGGAGGAGGCCGCCGCGGAACAGAGAGCAATCATAGCGTCATTCGAGACGCAGCGCTGCGACCGGGCAGTGCAGGAGCTCATGGCCGCCGAGAGAAGGGCGGCAGCAGCAAGGCTGGCGGAGGACCATGCTGTCGCCCGCGCCGACGCCCACCGCCGCAACATCGAAGCGGCGAGGGCTGCGATGGCGGAGGCTGAGAGAGGCCTCTTCCGGGCGGATGTCGCCGGAGGGCTCGCGAATGTGGCGGCAGAGCGCCAGCGCCGCGAGCATTAGTACCCTCTCCCCTCCATCAACGCATCGGCGCAGCGAGCGCAGGAGCGTTGCATCTTCACCTCCTTCCTCGAGGAGGCCGAGCGCGAGCGCCGCCAGCGCGCGGCGGAGGAGAACCGTCGCTGCCGCGGGATGGTTTCCGGCCGCCTGTCCGATGACGGAGCTTGGCCGTCCAACGCTTCATCGCCAACACCATCGGCCACATCGGTGAACTTCGCCGCCGGCGAGGACTCCGACGAAGACCACCTCTTTTAATCTATTTCATATCTTGCCGTATTTTGTAAAAACCATCTAAATTTCAATGAAATTTATGTAGTATGCTGAATTTTGTCGAGTTTAAATTTTGGGATGGGGGCACGGCTGGGGAACCTCTGTACGCACTCTATTATTGTAGGTTAGTTGTCGCTGGATATGGTAGTAGATTTCACTTTATACTGGATATGGAATGAGGTACTGTCATTACAAATTGTAGTAACACATACCGCTAATTATAGCATAGTATATTATTCCAAGGAAATAGATGCCTGCACTAAATAGGTGCCCATTTCTTTCAGAAAAGCTTGCAAGTCTCCAGATGGACCCAACGATTAACCATATCGCCACTAAGGTGCAGGTTATACAAATTTCTATTTCTGGCAATGGTGTTTTTAGGTGCTACACAACATTGTAATAAGCACAATCTCTATTTTTAGGATGATGCCTGTACTAGCCGGAAGAACCGTTATGTCGATTATTTCAAGCAATTTAAAATCAAGTATTCTTATGCTATCAAGAAATGCAAGAAAGCCACAACCAATAGTGATTACCCTGAGAATATCGTCATTCGCAGAGGTGTGAATCTGTCTAACATGGGTCTGATTTTTTTTAATACATTTTTATGGAGATAACGATCACTAAGTAGTGAATTTCTTTCTAGGTCCCAAGATAACTGGTGACTTGGAATTTGACAAGCACTGTGTGTTTGCAAGCAATATCGATCTCACTGGTCGCCAGATTGCCGATCTCAATGCAATGGTTGCTAAACTGAGGCCAACATTTCCATACTATATCTGTGAGATGAAGAAGTCACATGTCCTCCGTGGGAAGGCAAAAATGGTAACCTGCTTGACTCTTTTAATCTTCTTATGCACATGAATCTATGTTCAAAAACTGACTGTATTCTTATACTCCAGTACTTTTCAGCAAAGTACAGCAATGCCCACCTCGCCCGCTATCTTCCATGCACCATTCCAACATATTGCGATGAGCAAGATGGTTTCTATAATGTAAGCTTCACCCATCAGGGCAACGGTGTTGCCCAGATGACAGCAAACTGGCCTAAGGTTCTCCAAAAAGCATCGATAGAAGAAGGGAATGTGTGCATCTTCACCTTCTTGAATGTGGGGCAGGAGGCTATGTCTGTTCATGTTGAAAAAATGAAGCCTATATGTTGCGCAGTTGCTATCAGTTAGTTAATTATGTTATTATATTATTGTGTCACCTGGTAGTCTAAACCATATGCCAATATGTTGCGCAGACTATGATTATTTGCATTCTTCTCTACATACTTATACTCTATTTACTAAAACCATCTTGTTATGATGAAGTGCCTTAACTCGTACATGATTTTGTGAATTGAATTGTTTGTATTAACTGATTGCAATGTGTTATGCTTTCTGTGATGCTCTGATGGTCAACATGTCTATAAATTAAGCTTAGTTGTATTTAAACGGAAACAAAATTATCTGGTCCAGCGGCTAGACGGACTAGATAGATGGCATCCAAAATCTAGATAAGAGAATGCACAACGTAATAGCATATAGAATAACATGTCATACAAGTTTTACAACTCAAGCCTTAATATATAGCATAAACCAGCCGATCAGAACTACTACTAAAGCCTTAATATCTGGCATACAAGTTGAGTTGGTGCAGATGCATACACCACCATATTAGTTGTTCAAGTTAATACTTAACAGGCTTACCTATCGGCACATTACTCAACAGATGGATAAACAGTACTTCCTTTTCATCTGGTTCAACCTCGAACACAGCCATGTCATCATCAGACATGCGTGAGGTGGTCACAAGCGTGCTCCAGTTACTTGTAATCTGGGCACGACCATCCTTGCCCATCCGAAGCTTGACGTAATGCACATCCTGCTCAGTTTCACCTTCAGGTGCATACGGGTCATCGGTGCAGGCTGGCACCATAATATCTCCTGCTTCTAGGTACTTCCTGAGATAGAGCTAGCTGTACGGCTTCAAAAATACCTGATATGATAGTATAGATACTAGGGTGTCAGTTGAGCAAACACGTTAATATTCACTGTGCACAACGAAATCTTACCATCTTTGACTTCCCTTTAGCTGTCAGAGACTTCTTGACAGAGCAGACATACAAAGGGATCACCGGATTATCACTATCAAGCCTCCGTGAGAGCAATTTGAGAAGGCCAATCCTTACATAAGACATTGGTACATCATTTCCGTAAACGATGTTATTTAGCTCCCAAGGTGCTAGGTCAAGAGCCCCCCCTTTTATACCCCTAATGATGGGACCTACATGAATTATTTCATGAATGAGATATATGTCCTATCTCTCAAATTCTATAACCAGACATGTATAATTTATTACCATCATCTGTCAGCGCCGGTCCTAGATGGGTGTGGTAATGGTAAGTCCTAGGACTGTGCCCAATCACATAGTTCTCATCGTCAGAGGGACAGTCGTAGCATGCTTCATGACATTGCATTGTAACCTGTAATTGTGTGAGGGATAGTTCATTATCATTTTAAAACAGGAACATGACAATATAACCAATAGCATTATATAGCTTCCAATAGCAATTTAAAAGCTCCACCAAGATCATGTCCTAACTATGTATAATCATAAGAATCCGATCTCATTGGAAAGACCTAAAAGTATGCCAATTTTGTGAAGAGTTTGCCTATGAATCCTTGGCATGCCATGTTTGGTATTTTTCCAAGGTACTACATCACATACAATGACTCCATGCGCTGGTTTTCCAATTTTTCGATTTTATTTGTATTTCTTTTGCTCACTTTTGAAATCTAAGTCAAACTCACGGTGCCGTAAGCCCTAAACCCCATAACCCATCACATCTATTTTCTTCTTATAAATAATCAATTATAAATCACCAAAAAGCATGATGTAGCTTGCAATTTTTAATATAGAAATAACCAATAGCATGGCTAAGCTTTCAATTATCATATGTAAACTAGAACATGATTTTAAACCCAATAGCTTTACATAGCTTCCAATAGAAATTAAAAAGCTCCACCACGAGCATGTCCTAACTATGTATGATCATTGGAAACTGACCTCCATTTCAAAAGCATGTGGAAAAACTAGGTCAAACTCACGGTGCCGTAAGCTCCCAAAGGCATGCCAATTTTGTGAAGAGTGTGCCTATGAATCCTTGGCATGTCCTGTTTGCTATTTTTCCAACATACTACATCACATACCATGACTCCATGCGCTGGTTTTCCAATTATTTGATTTTATTTTTATTTCCTTTGCTCAATTTTGATTTCTAGGTCAAACTCACGGTGTCGTCACCCCATAACCCATCACATCTATATTCTTCGTCTAAATAACAAATTATAAATCACCAAAAAAACATGATGTAGAATGCAATATTTGATATAGAAATCACCAAGAGCATGATATAGCTTTCAATTATCATTTAAAATTCATCTCAACAAGAACATGTCAATATATCCAGTAGCATTACATAGCTTCCAACAGTGATTTAAAAACTCCACCAAGAGCATGTCCTAGATTTCCCCTTTTAGCACAATGGAGCAATGTTGTGTCCGAGATACAACACAATTTAAACTGGAATAAGAGCACCCATTCAATTATTTTAAATCTATCACCATATATTTTGGCAACAAACCGAACCGAACAAAGACTAAAATACCATAGGTAACCAGTGTTTTGGCAGGGCATGCAAGTTTGGGCAACATACATAGCAACCATATGGTTCTGATTATAGAACAATCAAGCAGGCTCAGTGACCATATGAACCACTCCTTTTGCGAAATATCGATTTCGAAATTATTGAACTATCATTACAGAAGAGAAATGTTTTTGGAACATTCCCCTTGAACTAGGGCCGCCCCTTGAACTAGTACTAGATCGGAGCATTGTGCAATCCATACGGGAAAACCCTACACTTACCTTGAGAAAGGATTCCTGCGTGCAGGACGCCGTGGAGGTCGAACGCCACCCGGCCGGCGTTGGTTCGAGCAGTCGCTGTGGGCGGGGCGGCCAACCCCCAGCAGCCGCCGGTTTGGGAGGAAGGAGACTGGAAATGTGATTTTCCCGATTTTAGGGTTGAGGTCGCTAGGGGTGGAGATATCTAGTACTTTACCCCATATAGCAATGCCAGTCTAACTGGCAGTGGACCCAGAAAAATGAAGTAAAAGCCCAAGTAGATAAACATGGATAGTCACTGTTATTTTATTTACGGGGCAGATAAAGGCTGCTACGCGTCTTCCTCCCCTATCTCACTCCCCACTTCACAGTCCCCACCCTAAGCTCGCCGTAGCTCATGGCACCGCCGCCGACGATGCTCCAATATCAAGCCCTCATCGGCAGGCAATGTCTTGCCTTGTCGCCGCCGGTGTGCAGGTGCCAATCGCGGCTGTCATGAACTTCCCCAAGTTGGCGTTGTCGGCGGGGGCGTTGGAGTGGGGGAGGAGGGTTTCCCCGAGGTCTAGATGCTCACCGGCTCTGTCTGAGGTAAGGGCAATGAAGCTGAAGTGGGGTAAGCTGGGGAAGCGTGGTCGTCGGCCATTCACCGGCTGCCCGGCGTCGAAGACCAACAAGAACTTGCGGCGGGCGAGGAAGCGGGCCATAGCGAGATCTAAGATATGGCGTGTTCATGCACCGCCGGCGAACCACAACTACACTGATCTATCATTGCGACTGCGGTTCACCAGGAAATACGACCCCTATCAAGAGCTGCCGTACTACTCGTTTGAAGAATGCCTTACGGCGGCGCTGCTGGTCAGGTTCAACATGACGGGCCCCCGCCAGAAGCGCAAAAAGCCCTCCTCCCCCAAGGGCGAGCGCGTAAAGCCGTCTTCCCCCGCCCCCAAGGGCGAGCGCGGCCACCCGAGGAAGGGGAAGCCACGATGTGCATGCTAAATGGAGAAAAGCAGCAGGAGTTAGGCGGGAAGGGAAATCGTTCAGTTCCGGTTGATTTAGCAATGAACTTTAGCCCTTCGTAGCATTTTGGTATGCCAACTTCTATGAAGGCTGCTCTCCCCTAGTTTTTTCAGTTAAGTACAGTTAGTGTTAGACTAACTCTGAAGAATAGCTTTTGTATAGACAAGGCTAAAGCCGCATTTTGTGTTACTAACTAGCTTCTATAAGTTTGAAGCAACCAAATATTATGAACTTTCAGATTTAGTGTTTCTCCTTTAATTTCAGATCTGAAATCCATATTTATTGTTCTTCATTTTTTAGATTCGCATTTACAGAGATGAATTCAGTGAAAATTAACATAACAAGAAACTAGATGTTCATGAGGTTCCGCCACCAAGTCCACAGGAACGGCCACCGCCGCCGTCGCCATTAGAGACAGCTAGCCGATCTACTCTGAGATTGCTGCGCTTCCATAGGTGTCGTCGCCATTAGAGACATTAGAGGGAGCGATTCTAGATCTCCTATCTAGGGAGCTCAGATCTGTTCCGGCGAAGCGACCTGGGGAGCCCTTGCCACTATGTGGGAGATCCTAGCACCAGGGTAGTGTCAGCGACGGAGAGCTTGATTCCGGCGAAGCGACGGCGAGCTCGATTCCGGTGTAGCGACGGCGAGGGGTCGACGGCGAGATGGGTCTAATTCTGTTAGAATAACGGGTAAACCTGACAAGGTGGGCTCAGCAAGCGGCAGCGGAACGGGAATTATGAGTTCAAACGTTTTCTCCCCAATTCAAACACTAGGATTTGGGCTCAAACAAATTTGACCCAAAAAAGACCCTCTGAGCTATTTGATAAGGGCTTTTGGACCTCCAAGGTGATTGCAGCGAATAAAGGCACCTCATGTGGCAAGGAACTTGGTGACCGCAAACTGAATAGCCCTTGTTTGAGCAGAGGGCATTTTTTAGTTGGGCTAACGTAATTAACGTAACAAGGCAAACTTCCTTTTAAAGGCCTCTATCGTGGTAGTCCTGGGCTCCTGGCCTGACTGAGGATGTCTGAAGCTCATAAGAATAGAAGCCCATCTGTCTTAAGCCATACATACAAGAGGGCCAGCTCCAGAAAGAAGATAAAGGCAGGCAGATATAATGGTGACGGCTGAGCGATGAGAGCTTCAGAATGTTCCAAGGAGACAAAACGAGCATACAACCTCGAGCAGAGCTGCCAAAACCCGTTGTAACCACATGAAAATAATAAGTGGTTTTCAGTCTCAAGAGATACCTTTTTCTTAATTAATTTATACAGTACACTGCAGATTTGGCAATTATACATAGCTCTGAACCTCTGATTGCCATATTGTGTTTTGGAGAGCTGGCTTTAGTGACCGAATAATCCGTCATGGAGACATTTTCTACGAAGTGAGCATCGCCGAATAATACGCCAGATAACTGTTAGATGTATGCATTTGGTGGCCTCACCCAGACTTTGGAAATATTATCCATGTTTGTAAAAATCTCCACCTTTTGAAGGCATAATGGACGAAGAACGATCTGTACTGTATATACAACTGATAGGGGTGAGGTATGTAGACAATAAAAACAAAGATTTCTCATGCTATTCGCATTCCCGGATGCACATCGTAACTGGTCTTCAACTTGCGTTCTCTGGCACCATTCTCTGTGCCAGCTATAAAGTGAGTACTTGAATTACTGATAAACATGGCAAAATAATGTATAACTAGAATTGATATTGATCTAGTGCGTTACCTTCAGAGTTGCATTTGATTATTTGTAGTGCTTTTAGCTAACAATCTGTTAGTCTGGGTTACAACTTACAAGCAGGTGAATTTTAGTAGTTTAGTGTCGATTGTTCAAGCATCACAGGTTGCTCTATTTAATAGTAATCCATCCTTCTGCCATTTTCACCAACTATGGCAAACAGGTGTTTTTTTATCTCTGTATATCAGTGAGTACCAGAGTAAGAAATTCAATCCTTTGTAGCACATCAAGGGAGATATAAGGGAACAAACTTGGCCAAATGAGATCCTTTTTTTTTTGCGGGTAAAAGCAGATATATTAAACAGCAGGGTTTACAAGAAGGTCTAAGTCAAGAGCCTGACGAATACTCTCAGGTCCTGAACCTAGCCAAACCATAGTTCGAGATTCTGCTCTCGCTAAATTAGCAAGGCAGTGGCTAACCCTATTCTGTGAGCGATCCACTTTTACAAAGGAGATTAATCTAGTACCCTTCAACAAAAACTTAATTTCAGAGATAGTCTGCACTAAGCTAGAGACAAACCTGTGATGTATAGAGAACATCCATTGCACAGGCAACAACAAGGATTCCTTAAGGCTCAAAGTCAACTCAACTGAGAATATGGCAAAAAAGGGGGACATTAGCTTTTAATTTTCTAAAGCTAATGTAGATCTTGTTTTTAGCAAATGCTAAAGCTAATGTAAATCAGAAAGAAGAACACTGGGTTAACATGTACACAGCAAAATATATTATATTTTCAGTTCTACTGCATCGGCCATCTACTCAGACAAAACTTTGTAATAATTTGCAGTCACTTAATGTACTTTGATACCAACAGGAAACCTTTATCTAAGGCTAAGCTAAAGTACCAATCCAAACTGTCATTTAGCTGCTTAATTATGAGAGCAGTTAAACATGAGTCAATGTGCCAGTTAAAATACCATAAAACAATATAAAACATTTTGCTGCAACAATAATTCAGATAATGTAGCAATAATTCACCTTACTGGAAACTGAAATAATCCATCCATTATGATGCTAGGTACATAAGTTGTATGTTTGACTCTCTTGCCCAACATTTCTCTGAATAAAACCAATCCATCATTGTCCTTCTATTTTGACAACATCATTAGCAAGTGCTAGTAATAACACCAGGCCCATATCATAAAATACTCTGAATGCTTCCTCCATATTGGCGACCAAGTAATATCCGCCAATCATTTAAGCAAATGCAACTAGATCAAGCCTCTCACCAGCACGTGTAATCAAGTCATCAAAGAAATCATGTTCTTCAATTACCCTTCCGCGGGTGACGACGAATATCCTTGATCTTCATTTGTGCAATCAACTCCTTGGCTTTCACAGAATCACCATGCTTAAGATAACCCTCAATCATGCATGTGTAAACAGTGGTGCCATGTGGTACTCCCATGCTAATCATCTCATTGAATTTATCCATAGCATCATCCATCCTGTCCATTCTGCAGAACGCAGCTATGACAGTTGAATATATGACTTCATCAGGGTTCACTCCATGCTTCAACATGTCTTCGAAGAATAGCATAGCGACATCCATCCTTCCGCACTTAGCAAATGCATCAATTAAAATATGGTAAACAGGGAGATCGGGTACAACTCCGTCTCCTGCCATCAGCTCACAGAGATCAATCATATCATTAAGGGATCCTTGTTTAGCGTACCCATGGAGCATAATAGAGTATGAGATGACATTACGCTTTCGGCCGTTCAAAGCCATGGAATGAAAAATTTCTGCAGCTTCCTTGACTCTTCCATGCTCCCAAAGGTAGGTCATGAGAGAGTTACAGGTACCAACGTTTGGTATAGCACCTTGATTTCTCATTTCTCTCAACAACCTAATGACCTCTTTCGACTGGCCCAAAGTGGAATATCCATGGATCAGGCTGGTATATGTCACAGTATCTGGTTGGACACCATTATCAAGCATTTGTCGAAGGATCACCTCTGCCTTGTCCATTGCTCCTGCTTTGCACAGCGCATGGATAATGGAGCTATACGTGACAACATCAGGTACAACTCTTTGTTGTATCATCTCATGGTATAGATGACATGCTTTGCGTACTTCACCCTCCTTAAAGAAGCCATCGATTACCAAGTTGTATGATACCACGCCGGGGGAGTGGTGAGCTCCTTTTTCGGCCATGATACGTAGCAGGTCAAGCGCACGCTGGCTCCTCCCTTCTTTGCAGAAGCTCTTGAGAATTATGGAGTAGGACTTGACATCAGGCAGGTCATCGGGCATCCTGTGGAGCAGCACGTCCAGAGCCTCGTCTGTCCGATTCATGTCACAGAGGCATTTGAATAGGTTGCTGAAGGTAATGATGTCCGCCGTGATGCCTGTCTTGATGAGGCAGCCAAAGAAGGCTGGCCCTAGGTCCGGGCGGCGAGCCTTGTGGCAGCATTCAATTAATATGCCGTAGGTGTAGTGGTCGGCATGCCTTGCTCCGGCCATTCGTCTGAAGAGAGCGATGGCCAGGGAAGGGCCATCCGGGCAGGCGAAGGAGGGCGGCGCACGCGCGAGGGTGTCAAATAAGCCATTGAGTGCGCGCTCGGATACCTGGTCAAGCTGAAGCAGCATTTCGTCGAACAGTTGGCGCGCGAGTTCCGGCCAGAGAGTCCCGGAGCGCAGATGGTCCTTGAATTCGTTCAGCAGCTGGTTGGCGCTTGCAGAGACAGAGCTGGAGGAAGCACTGGGTCGCAGGCGTGGCATTGCGGACTACTAGGAGGTACGGCAACGGCCAACCAGCGGCGCCAATCATAAAGGGGGACAGTGGACGGAGGTGAGAGTGAGACTGGGTTCAGAGATCAAGATGGAACAGGCGTGGGGAAGAAAGATCGGCGAGGGAGGAAAAGGGCAGCGACAGGGCGCGGTAGTCCAGTCCGACCACCGGCGGTGCATCTACAACAAAAGCGGGCGGCGAGGATGGAGGAGGGAGGTGAGAGCAACAGAATGGAAAGGGGGACGCGAAGTGGCCCAAAAAAGCCAGTGTTGGCTACTCATGCAGTCACGCGTAGGACATGCGATTTCCATTTCCTTTTTTATTTTGTAACCTTTTCCTTACTACTCCCTCCGTTTAGAAATATAAGATGTTTTAGCTTTGTGTAAACATCTTATATTTCCGAACGGAGGGAGTACCTCTGTCACTTAACGCCGAGCATGTTTTCTAAGAGTAGGTTTAACCAAAGAAACATAAAACACGCCACAAAAGATCTATTATTGCATTGAAATTTAACAAAAGTTTTGAATAATGGTAGTATAATTTTTATAACAAGTAATACATGTATTATATTTATGTAAGGTAAATTGTTGGTCAAAATTTAAAATATATTTATACAGATGTGAAAATTTCGGTTTCACAACACGACGGGCATGCGAGCAACACAGATTGCAGGATCCAACGAAAATGCCATCTTTCACTTTTTCAGCTAGCCAAATGGCAAGTTGTCATTGATCCGTTCACTAAAGAATCTATGCAATTATCGTCCTTAACCATATCTGTGCTAGTCATAACTATTTATAATGTATAAATAAACGGGATTGCTAATTCTCAGCTAGCTGAGAATTAGTTTAGGGCGTAGTCAGGTTGGTGTCCGTCAGATGTGTACTGCTTTAAGATTTGTGTTGGGGCAGGGCTGGTCGTTGTTTCGGCCCGTTTTGTTTATTAGTCGGGTTGGGCTTCTATCTGAATTGTCGTTGATCCAAGGTTGTTGTTGTCATTTGTCAGTTTGGTGTTATCTGGTCCCACATGTCGGCGTCTGTAGGTAGTATTCGTTGCTTTTCTCGCTGTGCACTCTCTCCGTCTGAGGATATTTCTCCTTACTGTTCAAACGAGAGGACAGCACCGTAGCAGAGGAAAGTCAAAGGACGAGAGCCGTTGGGGAAGAAATAGCGGAGAGGCCTTCGCCGCCGGCGGAGAGGGGGGTGGTGGTGAAGTAGTCGTTGCTGGTGAAGAGACCTCTCCGCTGGTGTTGATCTGCGCTGGATAGTCCTCCCGTCTACATCAGCTGTGGAATCGACGAGCTCTAAGGTAAAATCAACCGCGGGTAGATTACTAGCGAAGAAGGCCGATTGGTTTTGATCTGCGCAGGTTTAGTGGTCGATTCGTGTTGTTGTAAGGCCGATTCGTGTGGTCGATTCCTGGTTTTAGCTTGTTTTTTAGAGATCCGCGCTTTTGTTGCTAGAAATCTCCGCCGATTTTAGCTGCAATCGAAATGGGGATTACCGATAGGTGATAAATTTGTTGATGGTGGGTGTGTATTTTCTAGATTGGGAGGCATGGGAAAAGAGCGGCTTGTGGTGTTTGGGCCGTCGAAATATATGTGCGTTGTTTGCTTGTTTTAGTGTAATTGTCCATTCTCTTAGAATGAGCGGACTATAGAATTAGTGACTAAAGTGTGCATCCACTTTCCTGTTTCCTGGTAGTTGCTGGTGTGGTTTAGTATATTTTTGCAGTGATTTTTGTACTGACTTTTGTACTGAATTTTTCGGGCATTTTTTGGGGTAGCTGGGCTGTATGTATGTGCTGAAGTAAATATGTTTCGGTATGTGCTGAAGAAACTATGTGTGTTCTCTTTTACTTTCTGTAGATCTCTGTATTTGAGGCAATGGATATTGAAGGTGGAATGGAATCCGTAAATAGCTTGGAGCTGTGTGATAAAATGGATTCTTCATATGATGATTACTACACTGATAATGCAGACCATGAGTATTCATCAGATTGTCACTTCAATCCATATGATCATCTTAGTGATAATGAGAAGTCTGAGGAATTACTAAGGCTGGTACGTATCTGTAATCCGTTTTTTGTATGTTGGTATGAGTTGTCAGTTTGGTTTGATGAGGGCAACTGGTTGATCATGGCTGCATCCCATTTTTGTTTTTTAATTTGTAGATTATCAGGAGTGTCGAAAAGAAAGACAGGCGTAACAGTGCTAAGAAGCTTAAGAGAAAGGTTAGAATTCTTTTGTTGTGTTCTCATAGTATTATCTGGTAGCTTTTTTTGCTTAGTACTTGTTATGTTTTAATTTTCATAGAGGTCAAGTATGAGAAGAATGGAAGTAAATGGAAGTGATGCTGACAATGAAATGCGAGCTTACAGCAGATGTAGTATCACATACCTATCTAAAGTTCTTGACAAAGTGCGTGCATCTCCGCGCTATGTGGAGCTTGTCAAGTGGATGGGTTTTGGTCATATTTTGCACCTGCATGATTGTTATATTCCTAGGCATTTTGTCCAGTGGGTTGCAGATAATGTTCACACGGATGAAGGGGTGATTAAAATTGGCTCTAAATCAATTGAACTGTCTCCTCAATCAGTTTCTGATACTTTTGGAACTCCTTCTGGGGAAATCCCTGTTGATAGTGATGAAGAAATTGGGAAAGCAGCTTTTCTTGCTATTTTTGGCCTTATTGATGTGCCTTCGATCAGATTTTTTGGCAAAAAAATACTTGCAAAAGAGGTTCTCTCTGATGGTATTTTTTGTCGTTGTTTTATGGCTGTTTGTTTGGGTACTTTGTTCTGTCCTAATTCAAACACAAAGGCCAATACCAAGTATATGGGCGCACTGGTGGTTGTTGATAAAATAAAAGATCGCAACTGGTCAAAGTATATCCATGAGTGGACAATGTTCTACATCAAAAAATACCTGAGTGATCCACGAAATGCAGAGCGCATCACTCGAACTCTTGGTGGATGTATCTACCATCTGGCAGTATCATATCTCTTTGTTGCTTCGTAGGTCTATTTTATATGAAATTTACCTCTGTTTTTCAAATTTTATTTTCACCTGAGGTGTGTTATTATTAAATGTTCTGCAGGTTCGTTGTCTTGATTTTGTTGACTTCCTATACAAATTCCGTCAACACTTCCTAGAATAACAGTTTGGACAGGGAATTTAATAAAAGTGTTTAGTGACATGTTCATGTGTACAAATGGAAAATATGGAGCATATCCTGTAAGTTTTATATGTAACTGTATGCACTGTTTGGTTTTCTGCTGATGTCCACTTTTACCTGCACATATATATTTTCTCTCCATTTTGTTATAGTAACACTCTGTTTTTTGTTGTTTCAAGATAAAGGACATAGCAGACACATGCTACTCAGAACTTGTCAAGAAATCAAACAATGCTACTACTTCTGACGGATTTGTAAAATAGTCAATACTTTCTGCTATTGGTGATTTGGTTGATAACAAGGTACTGGTACTGTTTTTGTATTTACACGTTGTTATATTTTATATTCTTCCCTTTATATTTTTATGTATTTTTCTAATAAAAAATCTATCTGTTGCAGTTGAAGGAAGCTATAGCAGCAGCATTCATTAATTCAGTGCAACATGAAGAAGAAAATTATCGTGTGAAAGCTCAGGATCTTGTTCTTCAAGTCATTCAGGTTTTTGTCTCAAACACCTATGGGTCAGAAGAAACTTTGAAGCTTACCTCTGAAGAAGGTTCTTGCAAGGATGCTTATGAATCTGGTAGCACTGAGAAAATGCCAAAAACCGAATATGTTACTGAAATACTTGGTAATAATTTTTGTGCATGCTCTCTATTTCGATTTTACTCTTCATTTTTGCATTATAATTTTGGTATTTCTTTTTATTGATTTTTCATATTAAAACAGAAGATGATTCAGTTCAAAGGAAAAGGAGACACACAGGACCAACTTCTAGTTCTCATCATACAAGTCATGGAAATACTGGAGATACTGCAATGGGTAGCAATGTAAAGGTAGTATTCCTGTTATGATAAACCGGTATCTATTACTATTTTGTCCAAGCCAAATCTTATTTTTGTTGTAATTCAGGATTCTTCATGCACTGAAAATGTAGTATGCAATGTTGCACAATCAGCAAGTCTTGCATATATGTTACCAGTCAGCGCTCAGTCGCAGAATGCTAATGGTCCTGACGACGTTCTGTCAAAGGTACCAGTTGAAGTAAATGAAGGTACAACATAGATTTTCATGTGGTTGTAAACATTGTTTTCTGTCTTTTCTTCTTTGATTTGTAATGTGTGTTGCATTTTTGTTTTTTTTGAATTCATGTTCAGGAAATTCAAGCAGCATGGATTTGAATAGGGCATGCGTTGAAGATGGCAATGAAGATTTCACTGGTTTCAATGCCGCAGATACAGAGCAGGTGATCTAAGTTAGGATTTTTTGTTACACCTAATCTTTTATTTGTCATGTCCATGTTTCTGCATATGTGTAGTTCCATTTACCCAAGTAATATGTTCATGTGCCGATTCGACGGAACAGACCGTGCATGGTCAGATGGTAGTGCAGTGCGGTTAGGGTAACTAGCAACATAAGATGCATTTTTGCACTTGAATTCAAGGGTATTTCATACTGTCTCATGGAACTCCTAGTTTATAGTGTCAGTTGCAGATCGTCTTGCAACTGATAGTTTATACCGTCAGTTGCAGGTCATCTTGCAACTGTTAGTATATACCGTCAGTTGCAGGTCATCATGCAACTGATAGTTTATACTGTCAGTTGCAGATCATCATCCAACTGTTAGTATATACCGTCAGTTGCAGGTCATCATGCAACTGATAGTTTGTACCATCTTATTGACATGGCTATGTCATGCCAGCTCAGCTGGCAGTTGCAGGTCAACATGCAACTGATAGTTTCTACTGTTAGTTGCATTTTTATTGTAGGGTTGATTTTTTGCAACTGACTGTGAGTTTATAATTTTGAACATGTAGTAGTTGCAGGGGACTAGCATGACCTGCAAACCAACTTTTTCATAGTTGAACCCATCAGTTGCAGATCATCATGCAACTGATAGTTTGTACCATCAGTTGCAGATCATCATGCAACTGATAGTTTGTACCGTCAGTTGCAGTTGTACTGTCAGTTGCAGATTGACATGCAACTGATAGGTATAATGTGAGTTTTGCAGTAACACACACTAGTTTTTAAGTGCAAGTGATGTGCTTTTTCATTTTAGTTGTAGCACGCTGTGCAACTTATTTTTATTTTTTATCTGATATGTAATGATTAAATTAAACTTCACAGGCAGAAGTACAATTAGGCTCATTTGCCCAGGAAGACGAAGCAAACAATGCGAGTTTTGCAGATAACAACGCATTATCTATAATAAAACCAAGTGCTCAGATCTGTGGTACTGTGATGCTTCTTTTGTAGCTTTCATTATATTCTTACTTTGTCATTTTTTGTTTTAACTCATGCTTTCTTCCATATTTTTTTTGGGTAGGACGACACTACGACAAAAATCAACTAAGTAGCACACCATCAGGGGATAGAGGTGATTATCCTGAAAAGGCAAGACACAAGTACTTCTTCAATGATACTGGACCATCTTTTAGATTGCTAGAAGATGAGGATGATCATGGCAAACAAATTGAAGAGCCTGAACTCCATCGGCCTATTGGAATGGATGACTTCAATTACAACAAACAGATTGAGGTACCACAGTTCTATTTTGGTTTTCTCTTTTGATTTTTCTGTCTGCCTAACAAGGTTTTATGGTGTCATATAGTCTAAGGCATGTATTTATAGTATTCCTTTATTTTCTTTATTAATACCATTTTCTGTATGTACAGTTAGCTATTTTGAACATCAAGAACTACTCAAACAAATTACCACTCAATATTCACTGTGATACACCAGCTACTGTAAAGAAAGATAGTGCATTCCCAAGACAAAGCAATGTATGGAACATCCAGCCTTACTATTCCTTTAATTCCGATCATTTCATCTTTTTCTCAATACTTTTTTAAAGATCTGTTGACCTTTGTTTCACAACAAATCTAGGGTAATTCTGGAAGTGCCCCAAGCATTCAATGTGCTCAAAGGGAGCCTAGTGTTACTGGTCTATCGAACTCACCAAGATGGGCATGCAACCAAATAGATAAATTCATTGATCTTGTAAGTTGTTATTTTTTCTATGTCGTTGTAACTGGTTCTTAGTTTGAAATTTCTTTTTAGTACTTCAGTTTTCTATTTTTTGTTTAATTTATGTAATAATATTATTTTTCAAAACTCGTTTTCAGGTATCACCAGAAGAACTTGACACAACATAGGAGCATACAAACTTAAATTGCTTCTCAAACAAAGCTAAAATTATTGGTAGGAAGCTGTTCGAAGGAGATGATGATGACTATGTGATACGTCTCCGACGTATCCATAATTTTTGATGCTCCATGCTTGTTTTTACACCATTTGTCTAATGTTTCGTTACACTTCGTGGCACTTTTATGCATTTTCCGGAACTAACCTATTAACAAGTCGCCACAGTGCCAGTTCCTTGTTTTCTGCTATTTTTGTGTTTTAGAAATGCTACACAGGAAATATTCTCGGAATTGGACGAAACAAGTTCCTGAAGTCTTATTTTTCCCGGAAGCTTCCAGAGATCCAAAGAGGAGACGGAGAGGGGCCACAGGCCACCCTCACACAAGGGCGGCGCAGCCCATCCCCTGGCCGCGCCCCCTATGTGTGAGGATGCCTGGGTCCACTTCTGACGCTGCCCCTTCGCCTACAAAGACCCCCCGATGGGAAAAACCTAAGGACCCGATCAATTTTCCAGAAACACATCGCGATCCGCCGCCGTCGTCGACCCGAGATCAGGAGGGTCCAGAAGCTCTTCCCGGCACTCTGCCGGAGAGGGGAATCGCCACCGGAGGTCTTCTTCATCGCCATGCTTGCCTCAGGAGCGATGAGTGAGTAGTCTACCTTGGACTATGGGTCCATAGCAGTAGCTAGATGGTTGTCTCCTCCACCATGTGCTTCATATTTAGATCTCATGAGCTGCCCTACATGATTGAGATCACCGTTATGTAATTCTACATGTTTGGTTTGTTGGGATCCGATGAATATTGGTGTTATGATTGAGTTGCTATACTGAAATATATCTTATGTTATCTCTATGTTGTTTATGATCTTGCATGCTCTCCGTTGTTAGTAGCTATCTTGGCCGAGTAGTTGCTAGTGACTCCAAGAGGGGGTATTTATGCTCGATAGTGGGTTCATGCCTCTATTTAACCTGGGGGAGTGACAGAAACCTCTAAGGTTGTAGATGTGCTATTGCTACTAGGGAGAAAACAACATTCATATGCTCAAGGGCATATGCTTTGTTTACATTACACACTTTGCTTAATGCAATTATCTGTTGTTCGCAACTTAATATTCATGGGGTGTTCGGACGATATCCCCGTGAGTGGATTATTAGTCATAAATGCAGTTGGATGGCGGTCTATGTATTTTATTGTAATGCCCAGAGTAAATTGCATAGTGATCTTCTTGACATATCAGGTTTATCTTTATTCTATCAATTGCCCAACTGTAATTTGTTTACCCAGCATGTGTTATTTTATCTTATGGAGAGACACCGCTAGTGAACTGTGGACCCCGGTCCTATTTCCATCATATTGCTATCACCTGTTTACTTTACTCGCACTGTTTACTTTACTCGCATACTATTATCACTTTCCACTCGATACGCTCATACCCTTTGTTTCAAGCAAACCGGTGAGATTGACAACCTCATCGTAAGTTGGGAACAAAGTACTTGGTTGTGTGTGTGCAGGTTCCGCGTTGCAGCTAGCAAAGCAAAGCTTGGACGAGGCGCCCTATAAATTGTCCTGAGCTGTCGCAAGCTAGCAAGCATCACCTTCACTCGTTTGTCTCTCCTCTCCAAGAACGATAAACCTTGGTTTCTTAACTGAGGGAAAATCTGCTACTAAATTCATCACACCTTCCTCTTGGGGTTCCCAACGGGCTGGTTATTTACCACGCATCAAGCATATTTTTTGGCGCCGTTGCCGAGGAGGAAGTAGAAGACTTCTGCGAGGGGAGTTTTTCGCACACACATCCTTTACTTTGGTATTGTTTTGCTTTACTTTATTTATTTTTACTTGCATCGTTTTATCAAAAACCCAAAAAAATTAGAATCCTTGGTAGTTGTTATTTCTTTACTTTAGTTCATTATGTTGTTCCATAAGTATGTTTTGGAGGACCTCTCAATAGGTAGTGGTTCAATTATTGGGAAAGATAACATTGAGGAGTTCTTTAATCACATTAGTATGCATAAAGAATTTGAGGAAAAGTCTTTGGTTGAGCTAGCTCCTAGTATTGAAGTTGCTTCTGCTTATTTAATTCACATGTTGGAAGCTAGGTTTGCTAGTCTTAATCCTTTTATTCAAAACATGTTCCTTAAGCTTCATGAAATTGAAGATCCTGAAAAGAAAGCTTTCATTTTGGAAACTTTGCGCTTAGAATTCAAAGATGTTGCTATTGAATCTAGGAAAGTTCTTAAGCGTTTTAATAAACTTGGTTCACCTATAAAGGTTATTATTACAAACAATTATGGAACCGAAATACCTATACCTAGCAAGCTCTTGGGATTGTATGAAGCTTTCGAAAATAATTTTAACTGGATCTGTCCTGAGAATCTTTTTAGTGATTTGAGTGAACCAAAGCGTGATCACAAAGGGTCTTCAAAAACTTATGTGGATGAAATGCAATGCCTTATTGACAAGACCTCTGCAGTTGATCTTAATGCTTCTTCTAAAAATACTTGATTCGCAATTTTCTGCGCCTAGCTCAAAGGCGTTAAAGAAAAGCACTCTTGGGAGATAACCCAATGTTTTATTTTCAGTACTTTTTCTTTTATTTGAGTCTTAGAAGTTATTACTACTGTAATGACCGCTCCTTATCATTTTTATTTCATTGTTGTGCCAAGAGAAGAGTCTAATTTGAGTGAGGTAAGATTTGGGGATGTTGTTGTCCTGAAACTGTTTTCGGTGCTGCACCGTAAAAATTCGTATAAATTCTCTGTATATCTTTTGGACCTGCGATTTATTGTGCATATGCCCCAGGTTATATCCAAACTTTCATTAGTTCAACACTTTTTGATTTGAGCAACAGAAAACCCCTCAAAAATTCGGCCTTTGTCAGCTGTTCTGTTTTGACAGATTTCTGCCAATATTTGTGTTTGCCGCTTTATCGCTTTTTTTTTAGTTCTTTTGATCACGGAACTTTTGGGGAAGTTGCTACAGTAGTATATGCTATATATGTGGTGGTTTTAGGTTGAAACCTGAAGCAAAAGAGGTTTATTATATGTTATGCTACACTAATGTTGCTAATAGATTTGTGTTTAGTTTTGTATGAAGGAAGTTTTCAAGTGTAGGGATTGGAGAATGATGAGATGAGTTGAAGAATGCACAAAAGCTCAAGCTTGGGGATGCCCATGCATCACCCCAAGAAATATCCAAGAATTACAAGCATCAAAGCTTGGGGATGCCCCCGAGGCACCCCTTCTTCATCGGCAAAAATTAGGTCACCTTTCAAGACACTATATTTTTATTGCTTCATGCACTATGTGTTTTTCTTGGAGCGTCAGTTGTTTTAGTTTTCTTTACTAGTTTGTTTGTTTGCTGCAATAAATGTTTGGACCCCAACAAATTTCTTTTGGAGAAGTTGCCTTAGTTTCCATTTGCCAAGAACGCTCCAGTTTTCACTCTTATCAAAAAAAACGAGTGTTCTTCTTTTTCTGCTACTGCTTTTGGTTTTCGTTTTCGCCTTGATTTGCGTTCAGATATTCTTATATTTATTCATCAAGGTGTATTTTTGCCTCTGATCTTTATTGGTTTTCATTAAAAGAGGTGTTTATAAAAAGTTTGAATGGTGTTGGAAAAGAGAAAAAACTTTATGCAAAAAAGTGGTACAAGAAGGAGCTTGTGTAGACTGCGGCTTATGCTTTTTCATGTCATGCTTTATGTCTTTTTGATAGTATGCTTAGTGGTTTTGCTGTAGCATGACTTGTCTCAAATAACTGAGATTGCTTAATGAGCCTTTGAAAAAATCATGTGTTGTTTTAATTATTTGGAAGCATTATTTTGGTTTTCTCCTTGATGCTTTATTTGGGTTGACTTGGCGCATGCTCACACATGTTAGACTCTTACAAAGTCGCCAATAGCCTCTATGATCATTTAGTTTTTGACTTTTGATGCCATCTTATGCTTTTTTTTTAATGTTGCATTGTCGCTTTGCATGATTATGGCCATTATTGCTCTCTTAGTTGGTCGCTCCCAGTCTTTTGCTAGCCCTCGCCTTGTACTGAGTATGAGCTCTACTCGTGCATCCAACTCCTAAAAACCAAGTTTGCCAAAGTGTCCACCATACATACCTACTAGCAATTTGCTATTCCAAGTAAATTTGACTTACTTTTATTTTCTCTTCAAATTAAACTCTTACCAGTGTTATGCGAAAATTGGTCAGTAAAGCTCTCATGAACCGAAAGGCACACTTTACTTTTTCCTGTTCTTAAAATTTGACATTGTGGTCTCTTATGTTGAGTTGTTATGCTTGCAAGTTGTAAGTTGGAGACTAGCCCAGCCATGCAGTCATGGGCAAGCTTTCAACATTGCACTTCTCTTTTGAGTTGATATCGTGATCTTTTGTTTATGGATGCCCGCGGTGTGAAATGAATTGGGAATCTTGTGGGGATCATGGAGTTTGTATATGTGTTAGGGAGACGCCTGGGCCGCCAATCTAAGCCATGCATAATTCATGGTGGAAATTTGCAGCATACCCATAGTGGACATTCGACGACGCATCTCAAAATAAAAAGCTAAACAAATGGTAAATAAAAGAGATGTCGAGGTGTTCATTGTCCGCTTGTCCTATCATTTTGATGTGGGCTTGTTCCATGTCATCGGGCACGGAGGTACCCCGTTGGCAGTTCTCGATGATACACATATACTTACAATGACAAGAGCCTTGCTTGGGACTCTAAGTAAAGTAGCACGAGGTTTGGGTACTCGTATTCACGGGACACGAGGTTTTCAACTTATGATTTGTCAAGCATATGCATCATAATTGTTCTCGCATTAACTTTAACCATTCAAGATGCTTATGATGGGGGCAATGAGAGCTCAAAGCTGGTAAGTACCATAATTTTTGAAGATTATAAAACTTGCAATCACTGCTTCCCTCCACGAAGGGCCTTTCTTTTACTTTTATGTTGAGTCACCACCTTCTACCTTTATGCACCATTAAGAGAGCATAGTTGTCATTCTTAGTATAATGTGCATTGTCCCAAAGTTTTCATTGATTGATGCATATTGTTGGTTTCACTTGTTCTCAAATTATTTGTATCTAGTCGCCCTCTTAAACTTGAAGGTGTCCTATGCATTTATGTTTTGCTCTCTTTGAAGGACAAGCTGAAAACCATTTGTATGTTTTTTCTTATGATTTGAACACACGTTTGACTTTCATTGTTTCATTTTCATGATCTTTTGTTTGTGTTCATTTTCATGTTTATAACATGGTTGCTAAGTTTCTATTATCAAGATTATATCTTTCATGCCCATGTTTTAAGTTCTTATGATCCCAGCTCACAACGCTTACATACATGATCAAGATTGTGTAGGTGCATGTCACCTCAAAAATTATTTCTTTTGTTATCACTTACCTACTCGAGGACGAGCAGGAGTTAAGCTTGGGGATGCTGATACGTCTCCGACGTATCCATAATTTTTGATGCTCCATGCTTGTTTTTTACACCATTTGTCTAATGTTTCGTTACACTTCGTGGCACTTTTATGCATTTTCTAGAACTAACCTATTAACAAGTCGCCACAGTGCCAGTTCCCTGTTTTCTGTTGTTTTTGTGTTTCAGAAATGCTACACAGGAAATATTCTCGGAATTGGACGAAACAAGTTCCTGAAGTCTTATTTTTCCCGGAAGCTTCCAGAGATCCGAAGAGGAGACGGAGAGGGGCCACAGGCCACCCTCACACAAGGGCGGCGCGGCCCAGCCCCTGGTCGCGCCCCCTATGTGTGAGGATGCCTGGGTCCACTTCTGACGCTGCCCCTTCGCCTATAAAGACCCCCCGACGGGAAAAACCTAAGGACCTGATCAATTTTCCAGAAACACATCGCGATCCGCCGCCGTCGTCGACCTGAGATCGGGAGGGTCCAGAAGCTCTTCCCGGTACTCTGCCGGAGAGGGGAATCGCCACCGGAGGTCTTCTTCATCGCCATGCTTGCCTCTGGAGCGATGAGTGAGTAGTCTACCTTGGACTATGGGTCCATAGCAGTAGCTAGATGGTTGTCTCCTCCACCATGTGCTTCATGTTTAGATCTCATGAGCTGCCCTACATGATTGAGATCACCGTTATGTAATTCTACATGTTTGGTTTGTTGGGATCCGATGAATATTGGTGTTATGATTGAGTTGCTATACTGAAATATATCTTATGTTATCTCTATGTTGTTTATGATCTTGCATGCTCTCCGTTGTTAGTAGCTATCTTGGCCGAGTAGTTGCTAGTGACTCCAAGAGGGGGTATTTATGCTCGATAGTGGGTTCATGCCTCTATTTAACCTGGGGGAGTGACAGAAACCTCTAAGGTTGTAGATGTGTTGTTGCTACTAGGGAGAAAACAACATTCATATGCTTAAGGGCATATGCTTTGTTTACATTACACACTTTGCTTAATGCAATTATCTGTTGTTCGCAATTTAATATTCATGGGGTGTTCGGACGATATCCCCGTGAGTGGATTATTAGTCATAGATGCAGTTGGATGGCGGTCTATGTATTTTGTTGTAATGCCCAGAGTAAATCGCATAGTGATCTTCTTGACATATCATATTTATCTTTATTCTATCAATTGCCCAACTGTAATTTGTTTACCCAGCATGTGTTATTTTATCTTATGGAGAGACACCGCTAGTGAACTATGGACCCCGGTCCTATTTCCATCATATTGCTATCACCTGTTTACTTTACTCGCACTGTTTACTTTACTCGCATACTATTATCACTTTCCACTCGATACGCGCATACCCTTTGTTTCAAGCAAACCGGTGAGATTGACAACCTCATCGTAAGTTGGGAACAAAGAACTTGGTTGTGTGTGCAGGTTCCGCGTTGCAGCTAGCAAAGCAAAGCTTGGATGAGGCGCCCTATAAATTGTCCTGAGCTGTCGCAAGCTAGCAAGCATCACCTTCAGTCGTTTGTCTCTCCTCTCCAAGAACGATAAACCTTGGTTTCTTAACTGAGGGAAAATCTGCTACTATATTCATCACACCTTCCTCTTGGGGTTCCCAACGGGCTGGTTATTTACCACGCATCACTATGCTCATTCCAACTCCAGTAACAATATTTCAAATAGAGGAATACCCAGCAATAGCTTTAGTAGGATTTTGTTGAATACGACAGGGAATGTAAGTTCCTAATTTTTCAGCCTCCGTTTTTTGATTTTTTTTACTTTTGCTTTCTAGTTAGTTACAAATCAACCTATATCCGGTGTCCGGTCTTTTTAAAACACATTGGTAGTTGCAGTTTGACATGCAAGTTGCAGATCATCATGCAACCGATAGTTCACTGTGAGCTTGCAGTTTAACTCAAGTTTCCCATAGTTGTAATGCGAGTTGCAGATTGACATGCAACTGATAGTTATACTGATAGCTTGCATCTACTACTATCAGTTGCAGATTGACCTGCAACTGATACTACAAACTACAAGTTGCAGATCATCATGCAACTGATGAATCTAGGTGTCAGTTGCAAGTAAACATACAACTGATAGTTCTAGGACGGTCAATTGTAGATAAACATGCAACTGATAGTACTAGGTGTCAGTTTAACTCAAGTTTTGAACAGTCAGTTGCAGATCAACATGCAACTGATAGTTTCTACTCTCAGTTGCAATTATTTCAAGTTTGAGTTTAAACTGGGTCTCAGTTTGTATGTTTTCAACTGGTAGTAGTTGCAGGGTAGTTGTTGTATGGCTAGTTTTGCAAACCTAGTTACAACTTAAAGTAGGGGCTGCGGTTTTTGACTAGTTCTACTGCCAGTTGCAGATCTATATGCAAATGATAGTTCTAAGGCCAATTGCACGACTTTTACATCAGGGGAATAGTTTGTAATTCAGAGTAGGGGGTGTGGATTTGGTATGAGTTATACTATTAGTTGCAGGTCTCTATGAAACTGATAGTTCTACTGCCATTTGGAATTTTTATTTTTTAGGTAAAAAAGGTGTGCTTGGACAATCAAGTTCAAACTGAATTTTTGCGTGGAAGTCTTTTTAGTATATTTTTGATTGAAGGTCCTTTTTTGTCGTTGCAATGCAGCAACCAGTACCAGAAGTTGAGATACTAGGTGTAAAATCACTGAAGGACACATGCAACTTCATGAACCAACAAGAAGAAGAATTGTATAATACAAGTCTCTCACTTGGAACATCTAGTAATGGCAAGGAAAATATTCTACCTCAAAGAATACCGCAACAAAGCAAGTATTTTTGTTCTCCATTTGATGTTAACCCCAGTCAAAGTGTGGCAGTAGAACCTATACAACAAAAAGTCTGGGAGGCTGTTACTACTCTCTATGATATTGAGCCACACAACATGTAAGTTCTTTTTTTGTTTTTACATTACATTATGAATATATGTGCATTGCTTTCATTTATTACTACTTTGTTGCTGTTTAGGTTCACAGTTGTAATCTTATGTCAGTTTTATTCATATGCAGGTCATGGGCTATCAACATTGATAACATCAGAGTTTCAATGATGCAGTTGGGGAACTCAATGAAAGAAAAGGGTTGGGTACAGGCTTGGCTAATGAATGCTTTCTGTCGCAAATTATTTAGGGATAATCATCCAAGGAAATCAAATAAGCATTTCTTCTTTAACACAACTTCAGTATGTCATCTTTCTTTTATCAAGTTACCTTTTTGTGTTTACATCATGTGTTATTTATTTTTTAAATTCTGCCTTATGTTTATCTCAATAACAGGGTTATTTTCTTGAAAAATGGAAAAATGAAGAAGCAAGGGTTCTATGGAAACATAAAGCGATTGAATCATTTGTTTTATCAAATAAAGCTAGATCATTACACTTGTCTGATGGGGTATAGTTTCTTTCACAAGATTTTTTTTATCAGATGGAGATAGCTAATTCGTTTTGATTTATTTTATCAAACTTTTCTACTGTCTTTTTATCCCAGCTATACTTCCCTACTGTGTTCAACGACCATTGGTTTGTCTTCTTGGTTGACATTAAATACCGGAATTATATCTTCTTGGATTCTTTGCACAGTGAAGGGAGTAGCTACCACAAAAAGGTTTCAAAATTGATGGTAATCACAATAATAATCTAGTTTCGTATTCTTCCCATTGTCTATTTTCAAAATAATTCAATTATCTGTTGTCTTTTTATAACAGTAGAAATTCTTAATAGCTTTCACGTTCATTATTGCTCAACAGATTAAGAATTTTGAGAACACCTGGGAAGAAGTTGGGCTCAAGAAGATGAATTTTCAAATGTTTGGAACGGCATACCCAAATGTTCCAAAGCAAAAGAATGGGTATGAATTTTTAATATGGAAATGTCCATTGTTTTTCTGTGATTTCTACACAGTTTACCTGTTTTTGCTTGTTGTTCTTGTCTGTAAATTTTGTTTCTGCTCTTTCTATGCATGCAGTAATGATTGTGGAATCTTTAGCATGAAGTACCTTGAATTGTATTGTGCTCGGAACCCAGCTCAGTGTTGTTTTTCTCACTTGGATATGCCTGCATTTCGTGTCAAATATGCGCACGACATTATCATGAGCGAGTACAATTTCGAAGAGGATGTGAAATTTTTAGTAACTTGTTTCAATCCATAGGTACAATATACACAGTAACGCACCACTAATTTTTTGCTGCATATTTTTGTATTGTGTTATAACATTTAATCTTTCTTTTTGTTGTATTTTTTCTTTTTTGCTTTCTACAGGTGTCGGCAAACAAAGGCGCCTACCAGCACATAAAGATTGATGCCGATATTCATAGCCTTCGACAAAGAAACAATACTAGTTTTTCTTGTAATTCTGTAACGACCGTTGAGATGTGTGTGTATACCTTATTGTAATTGTCGAGAGACTTCAATTTTTCTCACACAACCTTTTGTGAATTCTAGTGTTCCTGTTTTGCTACTTGTGTCACCATATTTTCAACTAGAATAAGAATTTGGAGTGAAACCATTTCTGTGTAGTTTTTGCAGTTGTATAGTTTTGACTATAAACATGGTTGTCTCTCTAGGATTTTAAATTTCCATTTTTAACATCTGCCAAGCTAGGATTTCAAGTAAAAAGGAACAAGAGCAAGCAGAGACCAAAGCAAAAAGGAGCATTAGCAAAAAGAAATTAAATTATTTCAGAAGGAAGATTACATATAGGTATGTTACTCAACACTGTCCTTGTTGTTGTTATCACAAAATGGTACATCTGTTCTTGCTTTCTATAGCATCTAAATGTCTTTTTAAATAAGAATAGTTGCGCTATAGTTCAATACGTTCATCCAAACTACATTGTTCTTCTCCTTTCATAAGTCGCCAGTTTGAACAGTTGGCTTCCTATTGTTCTTCACAGATTTGCCCTGATTTTTCTGTTGTTTAGTCTTCTTTTGTTGTGTCGAAGCATCACCATCACCTGCAGCAGAGAAATCATACGTTACTAATTGTTTGTTTAATAAATCAAATACAACGTGCTAAAATTCATTGTAGATTATATGGTATTACCTGCTGTCATATTCTTATTTTTTCTAGTCTTTCTTGCATCATAAGTTTTGGGTAGGTGCTTCTTTGTACATGTAGCAATGTTGTGTCCATGCGAGCCACAATGACTGCATGTTATTGGCTTTATAGAGAATAGCTCCTCAACAAAAGTTTTCTGCCTCTTAGAACTGGTTTGACGACCTTTTGATGGAGCCACATCAGGATCTTCTAGATAATCTCCATAGCCATCAGGATGCATTTGCCCATGTGTTGTAGCTTGGTTCTCACTCTGTTTATTTTGAATACCCATGCTCTCATCTTCTTGTGTCATCTCATCGAGTTTGTCTTCTATCTTCTTACACTCATCTGTCACATACATGTATTTTCGATCTGTTATAGCTCCTTCAGAAGCTATGTTGACCAATCTCTTAGATAGAACACAAAATCTCAAATGTTTGTTGCTTGTAGCTAGATCAATTGGCATTAACTGTTTGTCCCTTATGTATTTGCTATCCTTTGGCTTCCACCTATTGATGTAGTATTTTTCAGGCAACTCTGAAATGTTTAGATGAACAAGCACCCTCAATATATGTGTGCATATCATGCCATCTTTGTCAAACTTGCAGCATATGCAGGCGAAATCTTGCGATGCGATGTTCACAGAAACAAGGTATCTTCTTGACCTGAAATCTTGTTGTTGCAGCATAGGAGTCTTGTAAACCTCATATCTAACAAACTTTTCAACTTATTCAACATGCAACTTTGTTGTGAACATAATTTGTTTCTGGAACTTGTAAAATATCTTGCGGTTGTAAATGCGGCCAGCTTGTAGTTCAAGCTCACTGCGAACCCAGTAGTCAGGCTCTGTTGTTCTTGTAACTGAATCATGTTCTTTCTCCATTTCTTCTATGTTCTCTGAATTTTTTTGGTATTCTCCTAAGAAGCTCATAGCACTGTAAGTAGATCCTACATTGTCTTTGAAGATTGCGTTTGTTCCCTCACTTCTAGCAGTTGAGTGTAGGAAAGGTAGGAAATTGTGTTTGAAGTATACAGGGACAAATCTGTGCCTGTTCGTCCACATAATGTCCAAGTACTTCAGGTGACCTACATTATATTTTTCAATCATCTCTGTCCATAGGTACTCGAATTCAGCAATAGTTAACGAGTTACGGAGGATGTCAGAAAAATCTGCATGCAGGTTAGGAATTCTTCCAAAACTCCCTCCACATTTTTCTTCAGCTTTTTTCTTGATATGGAAGAAGCAGTTCTGGTGACAAGAACGTGTGAAAACTGCTGGAATTGTTTCTTTCATTGCAACGTCTTGATCACTGATTATTGTTTCAGGTTGTTTCCCTTTCATACAAAGAAGGAATTCCTCAAAAAGCCATTTGAAGGTAATTGCCTGTTCATTCTTTATAATTGCACATGCAAATAAGCAGTTCTGCCCATGTCCTGTAACTCCAACGAAAGGAGCAAATGGAAGATTATACTTATTGGTCTTGTATGTTGTATCAAAGCTCAAGCAGTCGCCATATAAATCGTACATTTTCCTAGAAAAGCCATCAGACCAAAATATGCATAACACCTTCTTTCCTGGTCCTAGTTGAAATGAATAATAGAACCTAGGATCCTCCTCCTTCCTCTTCCTAAAGTAGTCCAGAACCTTCATCATATCGTTTGCCTTGTCTTCTTTCCTGATGGCAGTCATTACATTGCTGGCATACTTCTTGTTGTATGGCACATTTTTAGGCTTTCCACCTCTAAGGTATGTTAATATTGCCATTATCTTCCGTGTAGGGAGCTTTACAGAAGTGAAAGTGCGAATGAATAGTTTTTCTTGATCTGTCATTGATTTATGGGATCGTAGGAATTTGCTCTCCTCTGCCGGGGATAGCTCATGGTTATGATGTAACTCTAGGTTTGTGACATACCACTTGCTATCTTTCAATGATACAACCATTTTTGCTCTGCATCCTGTTACTTCATTTACATTTTTTCTCCTTTTCCTTGTCTTTTTTGGAGGTCCTAATCCAGTTCTCTGTTGTTTCCTCTCTTGCTTCTTCTTCTTTCTTTCTTCCAGAACATCAGGATCAACCACTTTTCCAAATTTGCTGCAAGTGTAAGTGCGTCTAGTGCCAATTTCATCACCGACATG
Organism: Dactylis glomerata; assembly: GCA_007115705.1. Lineage (NCBI taxonomy): Eukaryota > Viridiplantae > Streptophyta > Magnoliopsida > Poales > Poaceae > Dactylis > Dactylis glomerata. The sequence goes on along the minus strand of QXEO01000905.1, from coordinate 531,459 downwards.
CTTGCCTTTGTAGTTCCCTGCCTTCTTCACAGAAAATCCACAAATTGCAGCGTATTCATTGTAAAATTGGTATGCTTCTTTTTCAGTATCAAATATCTTGTTAATATGAGGAGCATGGTGTCCATTGACTTCTTGGCTAGCTCTTTGTGCTTCAACTACACTCTCATTTTCAAGGAAAATACGGATATCTTCAGGAGTGAGCTGGTCTACTCCATCAGGCATCTCCATTTCCACTGCTTCTTCTGGTTGTTCGACATCTGGGTCATCATCTTGCAGGTCAGTATCTTCTTCTGCCTCATTATGATGATCATTGTACTCTGGCTGATCATTATGTTGTACATTATCATCCCAGTTCCAATTGTAAAACTTGTCTCCTCCATTATCTTGCTCATTCTCTTTGTCAATATCAATCTGTCCTTCATCATCATCTATATCATCTGTGTCACCAAATTGTGGTTGTTCATATTCTTCTTCTTCTCTGTCTGCATCTTCAATCATTGTTTGCGAACTAGCATACCTTCCAGTAATCATGAATGTTTTATTCTGCATATTATTCAGGTTCCAATTAAAGTACTTCTATATATAAGTATGCATATGGTGGTAATATTTTGCATTCATGGCACTATAATTTGAAACTATGATGTACCTCAGATCCCATTGGCTCTACCATTGGATTGAATTTATCTTTCAAGAAGACCTGTAGTTTTCAATATAAAAAGTTGGTAGTAACATCAAGGTATTGCTTTTGTCTCTAAATAGGTGCAACTGATAGTAATAGATTTGTCTGTGTTTTTTACCTGGGATATTGATGGTTGTTCGACCGACAACAACATCTCTGTGAATGTCATCCCCATGCCTTGTGATAATGAAATCTGCATTTGTCAAAATGCAAAATAAATATAAGCATGTTCTCCTTTTTTGTGAACAATTATCCAACATGCTTCAGGTCTGCACATACTTACTTCGTATTCATCACGATGTACATCAGGGTTTGAGTTGTAGTCACATCTAAATGGCATCATTACCTGCAGTCAAAGTACATAATTTAGGAAAGTTTTCATATGTATTACATTTTTTGGTTGGTTGCTGATTTATTGTCTGTAGTTGTAAACATCATCTGTGACATCAGTATGCTTTTTAACTTGACAGTAAACATTGCCAGTGACATCAGAATTGTATTATTATTTTTGCCATTTTGTGTGTGCAGTTTGTTTGCTTGGGGAAGGGAAGTTGCAGATAAGCTTTTGTTGATCCAACTTTGTCTCTATTTATACATTTTTATGTGTAGTAGATGTAGGGGCGACAAGAACCATGGAATTCATAGCATCGCACTTCAAAATGCAGTAATGCAACAATTTAACCAGCTAGCTTGGCAAATGATATGCAATTTAACTCTCCTTTTCGGAATTTCACCTTATTATCAGCTTCTGTTATTATTCATGTTTAGTTTCTCATAATCATTTGCCAGAGACATCACTATGCTTTTAACACTAGTATACATAATATTGATTTGTTAGTACACTACCACACATTAACTTTTATAAGATGCTTAGGTTAATAAAGGCACAAGACCAATAATACAGTAATGTTTTGTTGTTTTTATACAGGGGCAGCACCTGTTCCATGCAGAGATTGTTCTTAAAACTGCTACTGCTCCCTTCATGAGGTTGGTACGGGTTCAGAGAAGCTGGGCCTGTGACTGCTCTGTAGTTTGGTACCTGCAATGAACAGAGGGGGGTGGGGTGGGGTAAGCAAAGGTACTTATCTATGTTTTTCAATCAGAAACCTTAAGTTATACTGCTAGTAGTTACCTGGGTCCCTATGATGGAATCAGAGTCTCCATTTTTATCTGAAAAACGTACAAAGGGCTGTCAACACAAATGTCTGTAATTTGTTTCTTTTCACAGGGATCAGAAGGAACTAGATCAGATCAAGGCAACAAGTTTGATCTGTGGGGCGCGAGATTTTGCTAAAAGTTTAGAAGAAAGTGAAGAAGAGTTCATCGGGGCTTACCATGGTTAGTGAATTCTCCTGAATCCATCATCTGGAAATTTTCTCTCCTAGTAGTGTTGTTTCAGATCTGGATTCCCTTTTCCCCCTCGTCTTCGTTTCTCTACTTTTTGGCTGGAGGTAGAAGAAAGGAAGAACGATTTGGAAGGGAGTAGTTGGGTTTTGCGTGGGGTTCGCTTCGTACCTTTTCTTGGTGTGGAAGTGGACTTCTTTGTAAATTCTGTTTTGAAGCGTTTTCCAGAATGTTCCTGTCAGTTTTTCTGCAAAAGCGCCTACACCTTTCTTGTATAGCAAGTTGGGCTTCATGTTTTGTAAAGCCCAACAAAACAACAGACAAAAGGTCCAACAATATTACTGACAAGCCCAGAGTACAACGACAGACAAAACGAGCCTAACTGACAAGGGTTAACTCGACAAATGTCCTAGATGAAGGACTTAGGATCGGGGAGATAGGGCGTCGGATGAACTCGAAGGTAAAGTTAGTCGAAATAGGTGTGTATCAAAAGTAAACTTGGGTGTTCAACCTGACTTGCTTTCAATCTGCCCTACACCGTCCCCTCCTGGCCCCTATATATAGGTGGCCAGGTCTCGAGGATCGGGTAGGGTTCGATACAGATTACAAATATCGACATACGGTAATAACTCGTATTCGACTATCATTACAATTGGGCCTAGCTTAACGGGCCTCAGGGGTACTCAACTAACGAGCTCTATTAGCTATACCCTTGTCAGTAGCCCCTGAGATTCTACCGGAATTGCAGATTCAGGTTGAATCTCTAATCTTTAAATCTTCAACTTGATCAACTCTTCATATCTTCAAATCTTCAAATCTTCGACTTGGTCTTTCGACTTATGTTTTATGATAACTTGCTCGCAAGGGGTTTTGATGAACAAGCCTGACAACTCTGACGGATCAAGAGGTCAGTTAACTGCCGGAACAGATACTTGTCACCTACTTCAAATTCAATCCCCTTGGACTTGAATTCGGGATACCGGTCAAACCCATTCTTTTGCCGCATTTAGGACTTACAAAGAATGAATCCCAGTGATTCTCAGGTTACCCAGTGCGTCCACCAGGATTTTCTTCGCGTCATAGACACGGATACATACCAGCAGAGCGCATCCATGTGCGTATACCAGGCCACACAGGACGGATCCCGGGGTCTTACCTTCGTGACAAGTCACGGCATTCGAGTTTCGTTGCGATAACGCAACTCGAGAATCTCATGTCGCAGTCAAATTTTGACTGAAAATATTCGGGTTTCTACAACCATAAAACTCGCTCCCGATGGGAGTAACACTTCTCCAATCTCCAATGCTTTACCAATGAATATCGTCGGGTGCGCGCTCAGCGCTCCCGATGGGAGTAGCCCCCGAGGCTATAGTCGAAAAAAGGGTTTTTCGAGTATAGGCTCAAGACATAATGTAGCTCATCATACTTTAACTCGAAACACTTCAACTTCGAGATTCTTCAACTCGAGATACTTTCAAGAACACCTTGTCGTCGAGTAGTAGTCCACTACTTTAATGAAGAGTTCTATTCGACTTTTTTGAAAGTAACAGCCCCCAAGGCTATAATCAAAAATCCTTCATAGATGATCCTTTTCATAAATTCAGCATTTGTCGGCGCCATCCTTTTACCTTTATATATTTACTTTATCGCGTCAATGATGACGTAGCTCTTCATCAGTGCGAACCGTTTTATGGGTAACACTGTAACTTCCATGATTTTGTGACCGTTTAACGGGCTGCACGATTTTTGACCGTTGGTGGGCTGCCGTTTCCGATCTTTGCGCCACGTCTCAACCCACGATCCTTCTCCCAGAAGATATATAAATGGCATAGTGGGGAATCATACTGTTTACCAGCTCGTTGCCTCCGCCGCCTCCATTGCCGATCTCCTCTGCCTCTTCCTCTCTTGTGGAGCCCCCAAGCGCACTTTTGTGCTGAATGCGCGTGAAGCATCTGGCCACCAAGAGCGATATGGCCAAGTCCTCTGCCACCAACTGGGTTCGCTCCACCATCACCAAGAAGGAGGTGGAGAAGGCCACGGCGGACGGCCTCATCGCTGCCGAAGATTCCATCAAATTTCCTAGTACCGAACGGATCCCGAAGCCCCCGAGCGGTTACCGGGTAATGTTCCTTGCTTTCCTCCTCCGCGGTTTGTCCCTTCCTGCCCACGAATTTCTTTGTGGGCTGCTATTTGTCTACGGTGTGCAGCTCCATCAGCTCACACCAAATTCCCTTCTCCACATTGCTTGTTTCGTGACTCTTTGCGAGTCCTTCTTGGGCATTGAGCCCCACTTCCTTCTTTGAAGGTCAGTCTTTCGGCTCCGCCCCAACGTTGCTTTGGCTAGGAAACCTGAATTGGGCGGAGCCGTCGTTTCTGTGCGCCCCGAAGCGCAATATCTTGAATTTTCTATGGCCGCATCTGTCCAAGGGTGGAGGACCAAGTGGTTCTATATCAAGGATCGCAAATCCTCTCCTGAAGATGAATTCGGCTTGCCTCCCTTTGACGCTTCTCAAGAGGTGAAGAAATTGAAGTCATGGGACTCACTTCCTTCAGATGCGGAAGTAGAACAAATTCTTCCTCTTCTATCCCGCATTAAAGCTCTGAAAACAGGCCTAGGAGGTGCTTTGTCGGGTATCCAACTCATGGCGTTTTTCATACAACGTCGAGTTCAACCCCTGCAGCACCGCCTCACCAAGCTTTGGGCTTACTCTGGCTTGGAAGATCCTACTCGCGTATCTGAAGATCTGATGTCGAAAGAAGATATCGACAAGCGAGTCAGGAATCTCACCAAGCTCACCAAGGAACATTCAGTTGCTGATTTGACTGCAAATTTCTTCGACTCCGTGCACCATCTTCCTGAGGTATACTTCCCTATATCCATTTGTTGTCAAACTTTTCTTAGTTTCGACTTGCGTTATCCTTTGCCTCTGTACTCTGCTGATTTATTAATATGCAGGGTCACCAATTCATTGTTTCTCGTCCTCCTCTTCCGGAGGCAGGGCCCCTACCAGCTGATCTCGCCTCTCCTGCATCTGAAGCCCCCGAGGCTGACGAAAGTCAGGACGAAGATGATATCGAAGAATCAGAAAATGAGACTAGCTCGTCGACGTCGCTTCCTCCCGCACTTGCTGACGAAATTGGTGTCGACAAGAAAAGGAAGCGTGTCGACGAAATTGCTTCCTCGAGCTCTGCGGCGGCTGGTAAAGCCTCCGTTATTGTGGAAGATCTCGAATACTTCGACATGCTAGCATCGTAAGTATTGTAACCATATCTTTCAATTTTCCTTGTATTGTTTTCATAACTTGCTCTTGTCATGCAGTGATGATGAAGAGCCGCCGGCATATGCTACGGCTGCTTCTCCTGCGGCCCCTGATGAGCCAGCTGAGCCAGATGTTGCTCTGAGGATTACTAGGGTCTCTGTAAAGAAGGTTTCTCAAACTCGAGCCCGAAACCTCAAACGCGCGAAGAAGGCCGAAGAAGCCGACGTTTCTCTAGAGGCCCATGTTTCTACAGTTTCTTCTAATGATGTGAGTGTTTCTTCTTTGCCTGCTTTCCTTTCATACACTCCCTCTCTGACGCGCTCTTTTCTTCAGGCTTTGGTAAAGAGATTCATCGACTTGGGCACTGAATGTGCGGGTTACCTAAAGGTTGCAAAGGCTTCCGAAGGTGCAATTTTGATGTTCAATCATTACTTTTCCTCTGTGCTTTGTCTCTTGCTGTTTATCTGACTCCCTTTCGTCTTCTTTTGCAGCTGCCTTAGCAACAGCCAATGCTCGTATTGCGTCGCTGGAGGCGGAGCTCAAAGCTTCGCAGAAAGCTTATGACGCTGCGACCACTGCTAAGGCGACTGCTGAGAAGTCGCAGAAATCCGCACTTGTCAAGGCGAAGAAGGCTGAGAGGGCGTTAGCTGATGCCAATAAGGAGCATGCTCAACGAGAGCAAGCCGTGGCGGAGCGTCTTCACACCATGTCTACTGCTGCCGAAAGTAAGTTATTCGACTCGTATTCTGTTTTCGTCTCCTGTTGCACTGGTGTATTTGTTGACACTTGTCTCTTCTTTTCTTTTCTATTGCTTAGAATTCACAGGGGTATCTCCGTCGTCCCTGCAAACGAACGATGATCCTCTTATGGATGCGGTTAACCTACTCGAAGAAAACTGGATATCTATCCAGGAAACTTTTGAGTTGGCTGGCCGCGTTCTGTCACGGCTGTTTGCCGGGTTGTGGCCGAAGAAAAGGATGGCAATTCCGAAGGACAACCTGACTGAACTCGCCAAGACTTTTGACAGCAATGAAGACCCTACTCTCCAGCTGAAGGGGCTGTCCATTAAGCGCGGCGCCGAAGGTGCCATTGCACTTTCTCTTGCGCATGGTACAGACTTTGACTGGGAGAAAGTTAGCTCCCCCCATGGCCACACCCGTGACGAGATGAAGGTGTTTTTCGAGAGGGCGAAGAAGTTGGCACCTGCATTGCTGACAACAATTTCTCCTTCGGCGGCCTCTGCTATGCCTGCTGCACCACCTCCCGCGCCGAAAGCTCCAGTGCCACCGTCGACTTCTAGCGAGGAACTGGCCGTGCCCCCTTCTTCCACGGAGCATAATGCTGAGGTGGCGTAGACTCAGCTTCTTTGTGGCTTTTTTAGTTTTCTCCTTTTGAATGTAAAGACTTCAATTACGTGCAACCCGAGAGCTTTAGCCATAGGGTTGTACTCTTATGTAAATATATCCTCTTCGTATGAAGTTTTATGCTGCCTCTCTGAAATAGTTTCTCCTTTCTTTTCTTTTGTAGTCGATGCATGTTCGTGATCCTTTGACTCGTGGTTCTGCTCCTTCCTCTGCCCGTGGGTTCGACCCTCAGATTTCGTCGACTCTTAATCGATGCAATCAATGCGCAGAATATTCTTCGAGGATATCCGACCTTGAAACTCGCCTATCCTTGGACAAACGCCAAGCTCAGATGGCTATTAAAAAGGCTAGCCAAGCCAGTGGCTATATGAAGAAAATCTCTTCCCTTGAAGAAGAGGTCTCCAGCTTGACGGCGAAGGTTGTTCATAATGAAGAGTGCGAGTCTTTCATTCTTGGCATTGTCGAGTCTGCTTGCGAGCTGTTGCGATGTGAGTTTTCTTTCGACTCATTCCTTAGCTATTTGTGCATTGCTGCTTTTGTGATATATTTGCTGTTGTAGATACTTGTTTGGATTTTGCTGCTGAAGAACGTCGAGTTGCTGAGCGAAATGCTGCTTTGGAGAAGATGTCGACTGGTTACGAGACTTTGTGGTCTGATCCTCGACGCCGAAGCGCTATTGTACTGCTCCAAGACCGTGCCCAGCACATTGGCGAGTCAGTTGATGGTTGCCGATGAGCTCTCACAACTATGCACTCCATCATGCTTCCTCGTAATCCTTTGCCTGCAACTTTCCCACTTCTTCTTGATATTTTCAGATCAAGTCATCGTATTCATAGGTTGATAGAGCTGAACTTAGTGGCAGGTGCCAATTTTGCTCTCGGGTGGATACGCAAGTGGCACCCGAGGTTGAATTACAGCACTATGTCCCTGAGTTTGGCTCCAGGTGGAGCTAGCCTTCGAGTTCATATGGAGAATACGCTGCAGCCTGCCCGGAGACTCATAGCTAGGCTTCTGGAGGCGGATGCTGCGTTTTTTCGCGAGTACCATTATTTGGATCCTTTAGGCGTAGATGATTCTGACAACCCGTTGTTGTAATGCTTTGTGTATATGGAACGCGAGAGTGTCTTACTTTGCGACTATTGTGTCGAAAAGTTTATTCTCAAAGCGTTGTTTGTGTAAGTCGTGCGTTTGCCGCATTTTTTCTTTGAAAAAGACTCGTAAACTCGAATATGAGGAACGATTTATCTTTATTTATACTTGTAATATAAGATACATGGGGTGACCCAAGAGATCCGGCCTATGACCTGTGTTCTGGATCTAGAGGGCATTGCCCCTGGTATAACTCGTGGCTTTTATAGCCTTTGTGTCCTGCTCTTCTCTATGTCTATGACGTCGCAGTTTTCCCTTCTTCTCCTGCGCTTCTGTCTTCCCCTGGTGTTTCTACTCGTGGTTTCTTTGCCTCGGGCTCCGCGACGCGTCCCTCGAGTAGCTTGATGCCTTCTGTAGTCGTGCTTTTCACCTTTTCTGCATAGTTGGCTATCATGCCAAAGTTTTGCGCCATCTTGTGGAACTCTCTGTCGCAGAGATCTGAGACTTCAAAACTTCCTTTGACTGTAATTATTCCTCTTGGTCCTGGCATTTTAAGTACTAAATATGTATAGTGAGGTACTGCCATGAAACGCGAAAACGCGGGTCGTCCGAGGATCGCATGATATTGAGATGGCCAGTCCATGACTTCGAAGTCTAATTTTTCTCTCCTGTAGTTTTGTCGGTTGCCGAAGCAAACATTGAGTGCTATCCGACCCAGTGGGTAATTGGCACTTCCTGGCACAATCCTGTGGAAAGAGCAATCTGTTGGTTTCAGGAACTCCAGCGATATGTGCATTGCCCTGAGTGTTTTCGCGTATATCAAGTTAATCCCACTTCCTGCGTCCATGAATATTCTGTCGACATCATACGCGCCGATTTGAGATTTGAGTACCAGAGGCGCATTTCCTGGCCGAGGTACTGTTGTGGGGTGGTCCTCTCTATTGAACTCAATTGGTTGTTCTGACCAATGCAGATATTCTGTTGTATCTGGAGGCGACATGACTGCTAGATTGACTTGTCGAGTTATACTCTTTTCTTCTTTGTTCGACTTGGGCACTGGTTGTATCATTGCTGTGATGTGTCCTTTTGATGGGACGTACCCTTCGTCGTCGTCGTCGTGTCCCTTGTTTTGCTGGTCTTGTCCTTGAGGAGCTCCATTGTTTCCTTGCTGGCTTGTCGGGAGATTGTTACTTCCTTCAAATCCTTGTCGCCTTGCTTCGGTTTGTTTGTTTATTGCTGCTTCTTGTAGTTTTAAGAATGTTGTGCAGTCTTTCATTGCGTGCCTTGATACTTGCTTCCCGTCGACGAACGCTGAGTGTATATGACAAGGCCCGTTGAGCATATCTTCTGGTGATGGGTTGTACTCTCTGGATTCTCTTGGTGGGAACTTCTTGTAGTCCTCTCTTCCGTAGCTGCGATATCCCGAGCTTCTGCGATCGTTTCCTTGATAACTGTTGTCTTTATATCCTGCGGCGACTTGGCTATGAGAGCCGTAGGTGTCGTAGTTTCGGGATCGTCTCCTTTGACTTCCATATCTGTTTCTTCTGTCGTCCTCTGGAGATCGTGTCCGTTTGTTGTTGCACGCATCTTCTCCATCTGCAAATCTGTTTGCTGTGTCCATGAGATCTGACACCGTTTTTGGCTTGATTCTACCCATTTCTTCGACTAGGTCTCTTCGCCTTAATCCAATGATGAACGCGTCTATTGCTCTTTCGTCTGAAACTTCGACTGCTGAATTTTTGATGAGGCTCCATCTTTGGATGTATGCCCGTAGTGTTTCGTCGCGTTGCTGTACGCATGCCTTGACTTCTTCTATTGATGCTGGCCGTTTGTATGTCGACATGAAGTTACTTGTAAATTGCTTTGTGAGATCTTCCCAGCTTCCAATGGATTCTTTTTCTAATTTGCTCAACCATGACCTTGCTGCGCCGGTGAGGTGTAGTTGCAAACTTTGCATTGCTGTTTCTTTGGTTCCTCCTAATATTTGAACTGCTTGTAAGTAATCTGCGAGCCATGATTGTGGTTCCTGTGACCCGTCGTATTTTTGCTGATCATGAGGTAACTTGAATCCCTTAGGAACTGGAGTGGTGCGAACCCTGCGGGTAAAGCACGATGCCCCCATCTCTTTTTCGTCGTCTTCATAGTCGCGCCTTTCGTTCGGGGATCGCGATCTTCGAGTTCCACCATGCTGTTTTGGTGACGGCGATCGAGATCGGTGTTTGCTGCTTCTATGTCGAGGACTGTTGTGACGGCGAGGTGATCTTGCTTTGTGTACTTCCTTGTGATGATGTGCTTCTTCTCCTTTTGCTGATAGCTTGTGGCCTACCATGTTGAGTCCGTTCAATGCTGCTCTATGCATGTGCTCCCTAGGATCTCCTGGACTTGGTCGAGTTGTGAGCAGATATGCTTGTGCTGCTACTAGTGCTGCTTCGGGGGTTTTTGGTAGGATTTTTCCTTGCTCGTCGACCGATAGGAAGGACGAGTCGATGTTTTTCGAAATACTTTGCCTGTCGGAGTATTCGAGGTTGTCATACCTTGAGCCATGTCGACGATTTTTCCTTGCGTTGATGTATGATGCGTCGCTTCGTGCTTTTCTAGCAGCTTCACTAGCTGCAATGGTGAATCTTTTCTTCTTTGTATCTCTATCTTCTCCTTTGCTAGTTTCTTTGCTTGCTGCCTTAGGGCGTAATGATACCCCAATAACATGTCTTTGCTGGAATTTGATGGCATTGGCGTGCCGTGTTCTACGGCTCCTTTTATTATTTTCCACTCGTCGACTGATAGTCGAATTTTTTCCCTGGCTGTGAGGGATTCCGCTGTTTGCCCTTCTGCTAGATGATTTGCTCCTCTATCGATATTTGCTGGGTTTATCACTGGGTTGTTATTTTCATCGAATTCTTTTGAGTTGTCTCCCACAATGGCGAGCACCTGGCACTGTTTACCAATGTTGTTATTGAAGCTTGAGAAGATCGAGTCGTCATCTTCAGAAAGCTCTAAACCTGTTTTCCATGTGTCTGTTGATTTATCTGTGATATCGTCGAGACAGATCACGAGATCGTTGAGTTGGATTTCTGCGTTGAAGTTATCCTTCGCGTTGTTGTCTTCTGCGACTTTTCCTTTTTGTACTTCTTCTAGGCTGACCGGCGAGTTTACCTCGCTGGAGGAGCCGTCGGAATACTCCATTATTTCTGTTGCTTCAGGCTCTCTTGCCGATGGATCTTGTTTCGTCGGGTCCGAAAGACGGGACGAACCCGACGGCCCGATGAGGATGCTCAGACTTCCGATGGTTAGTTCCACCTCTTGACTTCCGTCGACTTCTGAACTGCTGTTGGCTAAAAGCGAAAAAGCCGTCGAATTCATGATTCCAACGCCCAAGTTCCCCACGGTCGGCGCCAATTGACGAGGGTTAACTCGACAAATGTCCTAGATGAAGGACTTAGGATCGGGGAGATAGGGCGTCGGATGAACTCGAAGGTAAAGTTAGTCGAAATAGGTGTGTATCGAAAGTAAACTTGGGTGTTCAACCTGACTTGCTTTCAATCTGCCCTACACCGTCCCCTCCTGGCCCCTATATATATGTGGCCAGGTCTCGAGGATCGGGTAGGGTTTGATACAGATTACAAATATCGACATACGGTAATAACTCGTATTCGACTATCATTACAATTGGGCCTAGCTTAACGGGCCTCAGGGTACTCAACTAACGAGCTCTATTAGCTATACCCTTGTCACTAACCCAACGGAACAGAAAAAGGATGACGTCAGTTGACTGGAATTAACTTAGTTCCGAGTCGACTGAGCGTTAGAGAGACCCTAAAATTATATCTCAACTAACCTGAAAAGCACAGAAACCAAAAGGTTCCATACTACTGAATATGTATGTACGGTTGCCAGCTATATTATATTGTCCAAGTGTTATGAACTGTTATCTTAATTTGTTTCTCTTCATATCATGCACTGAGCTTGTCAGTAGTAATTAAGCGAACCTGAAGATGCCTAAAAAGCACTAGAAGCAATAGTAATAATTAGGGGGATGAGTGAGGGGGCCTGCTACTGTCTAGCATTGTCACAGCTGGATCTTGGACGATGAGCGGGAAGCTACGAAGCTACCTGGGAATCGGAGTTTTCTCTGCCTCGGTTTGAGGAGAGGAAAAGGGACAGGGGAGGGCCAACCGATGGAGTTTTCCTCAGAGATAGGAGAAAGAACGATGGGGATGGTGATGTCGACCATCGGATCCGGCGTCCCATGAGCCGTGCATCCCCGCGCCACTCCCCGTGTGCTTCTCCTTGCCGCCCTTCAATGGCGACTCACGGCAGCGGGCAAAGGCCTAGAAGACAGAGGAGATGAGGCCGATCTGCCACCCTCGCGTGATGAATTGTGGTTGTTTTGGAGGAAGCACAGTACACTTGACGGGCTGTTATTTTCGCCCGCCGGCGCCATCTCGCAGTATTTTTATTCTGGCCATTGCTCCCCTCGTGAGAAACTGAAGGGAGGAAGAGGGAGAGGAGAATAACAGCAGGATTGACCTAGGCAACCTCCGTACGTTCCCTTTTTGCTAGAGAAGTCCACGCATTCTCTATTTTTTTTGCTCAAAAAGCCTAAACGAACCGACTCATGAATCTGAACTGAAGGCAGCTTGCCAATCGGACACGAAGGCCCGTTCGTGTCACCATGCGATCGCAGGAGCAAAAATGAAACCGGAATTACGGACGGGGCTCTACTCTAGGGAGCTTACTTTTAGAAGATATCCGTTGTTGTATACGTCCTCTGCAGCGATCAATGCTCGATTCCACGTGTTCTTTTACCCGTTTGCTGCGTCGACGAAACAGCCCATAGCTCAGCTTTGTAATTCATTACATCCAAAAAGAGAATCTATCTAAAAAAACTAATAGACATTATAAGTTGCACGTTGGCTTTGAAGCTCTAAATTTTTCAGGTTGATTATGTAGCAAAAGAAGGTTAAAACGATGGTAATATATTATGAAAAGTAAAATTTTGTGGTCATAACTTAGAAAATCTTACATTGGTGAAGCGACATTCAAATTCTATATGGTTCATTTGATACATACATATATCTCAGAAAGACCCTTAAGGCCTTAACTCACGTGCCCACTACAAAATCTAACTTCAGTTCGCTTTCATCTTCACCAGAACTTCTGTTGGGCAAGTGTTCCTTTTCAGCATACAGAACTTCAGAAGACCAAAAAAAAAGAACATTTTCGGTGGCCAACCAAGTAGCTCCGGAGGCGAAAAGTGGCAAGTACAAAACTTCATCCCAAAAGGCATGTCATCTCTCACAGGTTGAAGATCTGAGCTGGCCAGCTACGCTTTCGGCCATCTGAGCTGATACTTGTAGTTTCAACCGATATGTCTATGCTGCGGTGCTCAGAGGCCCTAACAATGCTGATGCGGGATCTGACCGTGACTGCTGGACACTCAGCTGTGCCAACTGATGCAGATGAGTCGGCCACTGATTCCTCATTTGTCATCGCAATGGGCTCTTCAAAGGTGAAGATTGTTTGTGACCAATGAGTTGGCGTGGAAAATGGAGAGGTGGAGAGCACGGCCGGATTGTCCTTGCAGAATCTGTCTGTGAAGCCCGTGTCAAACCATAAGACAATACCATAGCACCATGTTACTCCTGGTACAGCTGCATCACTTCCGCTCAGCCCTAGCTCCAAGCTTGAGGTGAAATCCATATCGCTTTCCTTCATAGATGCCAGATCAAATGACTGCAAAGAGGAGAAATAAATCAAGATCTGAGATTACAAATATCTGCTTTGGGAAGGACATCTGAGTACAAAAGATTTAACACTGTAGATCTTGAGTTTGCTCAGACTTACATGGAGTACAGCAGTATCTGTCACAATATCTTGAGAAGGAAGTATATCAACTAGAGGAAATCGAGCTGAACTCGCTGTTACTTCTTTACCAATACATGACATATCAAAGCCATACACATTTTCCCAAAATGGCAAGCTAGTTCCACCTCTCCCAAAACCGGCACCAAGCTGCAGATCAGAAGAACAAGTTATCAAATGCACACAAAAAAGGACAGACCCAGTGCATAGAAGCTCCCACGCAAGGTGGAGTCTAGGGAGGGATTATATGAACCTAGTCTTACCCCTACAAAGTGCAATGCAGTGAGACTGGAAGTTATCAAATGCACAAACAGAGACAAAAAAATACAGGCAATCTTTGCTATGAACTTACAATAGTTGCAGTATCTGGCAGAATAGCACCACCAGGTTTAAGGAAATGATCGCGTGCATATATAACTGAACTGAGCATGGATTCATACAGTAGGCAGTATCCCATCCACTCACTCACTAGCACGTCAAAGCCATTGGGTGGAATTAGTATTTTATGGTTTAGCTCTTCAGCCTTGGTATGTACCACACTTATCACTTGAGGACTACGGTATTGTTCATTTTTTGTAGTTCCATCATACAATAGACCATTGATTTTTGCAACCTGCATTTGTAATGTAACTGTGACTATGAGAGAGGAATCATGGTAGAATAGAGGCCAGTAGTTAGGCATTACGATTGAGAAAAGGCATACTTGGGTAGCCACAGAAGACATCTTTTCACTCCCATCAACGGCAATAACTTTGGATGCACCAGCCTTAGCTGCAAAGAGACTACAATAAAACATCCATCAGCAACAGCCCAAGGGGCATTGACATGTCACTACACGTCAAGAATATTGATTTTAACAAGCCTTGCACTTCAATTGATATGATCACTACACCAAATGCAATTAATACCAATCGAATATCACATAAAGAGAGGCCAATTTAATTAGGCAAGGCTTGTGCCAAAGCTCAACCCACCTAATGAAGAACAAATACAGTCTTCTCCCTATCAGGCTGCTCATAGTGGGGAGTACTAGTGTCATGCAGATGTTACTAGTCTATGTTACTATCTTCATAGTGGGGAATAACATATTTGTGGTGTCATGCAAGACCTTATTTATTAGGTTATAGACTCATTGTGTATTGGGATATGTGATGTTACAGTAACATAATATGTTACCATAACACTCTCTTTCCTCACTTAATAGCATGCCATGTCATCAAAATGCATTGGAGTGTGTGATGTTACTAGCTATGTTACTCCCACTATGAGTAGTCTCAAGCTATTGAGCGCACTGTGCCTAGACAAATGTTGCAGTATTTTATTCTTACTCAATCTCACTACAAGTATTAGCGCTGCTTTATTTGTCCAAGTAGTGATATATAGTCTATTTGCTTGTGATATAGTCTATTTGCTTGTGATGGAACCGAGACTAGCAGCAGTGAACCTCATGTTAAGAGAGTAATCCACCACGTGAAAACATATAAGATCCTATATTACACACCTTAGAATTCCTGTACCACAGCCAACATCCAGTACAGTTGCTCCACTCATAAGGCTAGGATTGCACAAAAGGGCATCTCTGTAAGCATCTGTTCTTACCTGAAAAGGCCGGGCACAGTAAGGGAGTTAATGGTCTTGTGGATCATGTAAGCACATGTATGAATTTGAAATTAAACCAACAGCATATGCTGAAGGTACGCATTAACCAAATATGTCAAGAGTTCACTTACTTTGTNCCAGTTCTCTGTTGTTTCCTCTCTTGCTTCTTCTTCTTTCTTTCTTCCAGAACATCAGGATCAACCACTTTTCCAAATTTGCTGCAAGTGTAAGTGCGTCTAGTGCCAATTTCATCACCGACATGCTTGCCTTTGTAGTTCCCTGCCTTCTTCACAGAAAATCCACAAATTGCAGCGTATTCATTGTAAAATTGGTATGCTTCTTTTTCAGTATCAAATATCTTGTTAATATGAGGAGCATGGTGTCCATTGACTTCTTGGCTAGCTCTTTGTGCTTCAACTACACTCTCATTTTCAAGGAAAATACGGATATCTTCAGGAGTGAGCTGGTCTACTCCATCAGGCATCTCCATTTCCACTGCTTCTTCTGGTTGTTCGACATCTGGGTCATCATCTTGCAGGTCAGTATCTTCTTCTGCCTCATTATGATGATCATTGTACTCTGGCTGATCATTATGTTGTACATTATCATCCCAGTTCCAATTGTAAAACTTGTCTCCTCCATTATCTTGCTCATTCTCTTTGTCAATATCAATCTGTCCTTCATCATCATCTATATCATCTGTGTCACCAAATTGTGGTTGTTCATATTCTTCTTCTTCTCTGTCTGCATCTTCAATCATTGTTTGCGAACTAGCATACCTTCCAGTAATCATGAATGTTTTATTCTGCATATTATTCAGGTTCCAATTAAAGTACTTCTATATATAAGTATGCATATGGTGGTAATATTTTGCATTCATGGCACTATAATTTGAAACTATGATGTACCTCAGATCCCATTGGCTCTACCATTGGATTGAATTTATCTTTCAAGAAGACCTGTAGTTTTCAATATAAAAAGTTGGTAGTAACATCAAGGTATTGCTTTTGTCTCTAAATAGGTGCAACTGATAGTAATAGATTTGTCTGTGTTTTTTACCTGGGATATTGATGGTTGTTCGACCGACAACAACATCTCTGTGAATGTCATCCCCATGCCTTGTGATAATGAAATCTGCATTTGTCAAAATGCAAAATAAATATAAGCATGTTCTCCTTTTTTGTGAACAATTATCCAACATGCTTCAGGTCTGCACATACTTACTTCGTATTCATCACGATGTACATCAGGGTTTGAGTTGTAGTCACATCTAAATGGCATCATTACCTGCAGTCAAAGTACATAATTTAGGAAAGTTTTCATATGTATTACATTTTTTGGTTGGTTGCTGATTTATTGTCTGTAGTTGTAAACATCATCTGTGACATCAGTATGCTTTTTAACTTGACAGTAAACATTGCCAGTGACATCAGAATTGTATTATTATTTTTGCCATTTTGTGTGTGCAGTTTGTTTGCTTGGGGAAGGGAAGTTGCAGATAAGCTTTTGTTGATCCAACTTTGTCTCTATTTATACATTTTTATGTGTAGTAGATGTAGGGGCGACAAGAACCATGGAATTCATAGCATCGCACTTCAAAATGCAGTAATGCAACAATTTAACCAGCTAGCTTGGCAAATGATATGCAATTTAACTCTCCTTTTCGGAATTTCATCTTATTATCAGCTTCTGTTATTATTCATGTTTAGTTTCTCATAATCATTTGCCAGAGACATCACTATGCTTTTAACACTAGTATACATAATATTGATTTGTTAGTACACTACCACACATTAACTTTTATAAGATGCTTAGGTTAATAAAGGCACAAGACCAATAATACAGTAATGTTTTGTTGTTTTTATACAGGGGCAGCACCTGTTCCATGCAGAGATTGTTCTTAAAACTGCTACTGCTCCCTTCATGAGGTTGGTACGGGTTCAGAGAAGCTGGGCCTGTGACTGCTCTGTAGTTTGGTACCTGCAATGAACAGAGGGGGGTGGGGGGTGGGGTAAGCAAAGGTACTTATCTATGTTTTTCAATCAGAAACCTTAAGTTATACTGCTAGTAGTTACCTGGGTCCCTATGATGGAATCAGAGTCTCCATTTTTATCTGAAAAACGTACAAAGGGCTGTCAACACAAATGTCTGTAATTTGTTTCTTTTCACAGGGATCAGAAGGAACTAGATCAGATCAAGGCAACAAGTTTGATCTGTGGGGCGCGAGATTTTGCTAAAAGTTTAGAAGAAAGTGAAGAAGAGTTCATCGGGGCTTACCATGGTTAGTGAATTCTCCTGAATCCATCATCTGGAATTTTCTCTCCTAGTAGTGTTGTTTCAGATCTGGATTCCCTTTTCCCCCTCGTCTTCGTTTCTCTACTTTTTGGCTGGAGGTAGAAGAAAGGAAGAACGATTTGGAAGGGAGTAGTTGGGTTTTGCGTGGGGTTCGCTTCGTACCTTTTCTTGGTGTGGAAGTGGACTTCTTTGTAAATTCTATTTTGAAGCGTTTTCCAGAATGTTCCTGTCAGTTTTTCTGCAAAAGCGCCTACACCTTTCTTGTATAGCAAGTTGGGCTTCATGTTTTGTAAAGCCCAACAAAACAACAGACAAAAGGTCCAACAATATTACTGACAAGCCCAGAGTACAACGACAGACAAAACGAGCCTAACCCAACGGAACAGAAAAAGGATGACGATCAGTTGACTGGGAAGTAACTTAGTTCCCAGTCGACTGAGCGTTAGAGAGACCCATAAATAAAAGCATGTGACATACGTTATCTTGAAAATGAGAGGGGGGGGGGGCGGGGAATCAACTCCTTAGGTTCGTCCAATCCGACTCCACATTATTGGACAACTTTAGGCCTTCCACAATGCATTGGCTCTTAGCACGTCATCCTAGGTAGCTGTTTATTTTAAGAGACAACCATCACAATACATTGTATCTTAAAATTGTATCTACATTTAATGATTTTTTACCTCATGCAAGCATGTGATTGGGCTAGCAATACTTTTTACCTATGACTTCGTGCCAAGATACAACAACACTCTCTTTCATCAATTAATATGGTGCCACATCAGCACTTTGCCTATGATACCGTGCTAAGAAACTTGCATTGTGAAAGGCCTTAGGTAACCCATCAGTAGCGACATGATTACTTAGATGATGCATGTAAGCGATCACTGACCGGTGGGGTTAGCAGTGTCACCCGTCAGTAGTTCCTTTCCTCACTGATGAGCGATACGAGGCTCATTACTAGTTTCCTGTCGGTGTATGTTTAGGTCAACTCTGATCATAGTTGTAATAAATTCCATTTGTAGTTACACATACAAGCCTAGTACAAACGGAGAAATCTCGAGGGAACTCAATGTCCCAGCACAAAAGCAGAAATGCCCCTAAAATTAGAAAATTACAAATAGATTCTTGCAAGGTCTTAAGCCATGCCCGCAACCAACTGCCGCCAACACAAGACGTCGGAGGAGGAAACGATTTACCGTCTTCCTAGAAGGCCAATATCACAACATCGCGAGGAGGACCTTGTTGTTATCAACGAGGCACAACCGTTGGGGCGCGTCGACCGGGGCAATCCCCGTGCTTTCTCGGCTCTAGAACCGGCACCTCTAGTCGACCTCGTCGACGAAGCACCGCCGTTGATTCCGGTTGTCCCTGCAGCCAAACTTTCCGACTAGCGAACGACGAAGTAAGCGACGCTGAAGCACCGGAGGCGAGCTCGTCGTGTGCTGTTAGCGGTATTTTGGAGGGAAACTGTCATCACGACGAACAAAATCCGCCGAGTTCCCAGCTCGAACAGAACGAGAATTAGAGGTCCCAAATTAACCCGTATATATATAAGCACGGTTAAAATTACAACGCACACTGATCCACACTTGTAGTATAACGATAGTATAGAGTTTACGGTAACCTTGAAAATAACAAATTAGCTCGCGAAATGGTTTGGAAATGCTGCCGGCCGGAGCTGGACGGGACGGCGGTGTGGTGTCGGGGCGAGCCTACTGGCCGGCGGCGAATGCCTCAACGGGGAAGGTCTTGGTGACGCCGGCGAGGCTCTTGAAGACGATCTTGCCGGTGGGCGGGTCGTCGACGGTGATCTCGTTGACGGGCGGCCAGAGCATGAGCTCCTTGGCCTTGACGCCCTTGAGCTTCTTGATGCACTTGGGCTTGACGTAGCCGGTGATCTCCACGTCGTAGCTCACCTGCTTGCTCACCAGCTTGAACTTGTGCTCCACCTTCTTCTTCTGCGCGATCCACATGTAGCCGGTGGCGCGGACGAACCCGACCTCGATGACCTCGGCCAGCGGCAGCAACCCCAGGGGGAGCCCGAACTCCTCCAGCAGCGACGTCGCCACCTTCAGGCCCTCCTCGTGTCCCTTCACCACCACTGCTCCCTCCCTCTCAGCCATGGCTACCAAGCTGCTTATTTCCTTAGTCGGCCTTGCGTGTGTGTATGCTGGTGGTTTGCTTGTGTTTGGGGCATCTGCGGGAGATTTATAAGATGCGGAGAAGACGAGTCATGTCAGCGGTTGCATCCTCGAATTCATCGATAGGTTTTAGGAGTTTAGCACGAGGAGATTCGACGTGATGATCGTGGCAACGAGCAAGGTGGTGTTGTCTACTTCTGTTGTTGCAACTTGCGAAAGTGCTTTGTGGTGTCCGCGGACGGCAAGGTAAAGCGCCAGCGCTCAAAATAGGTCTATTTTGTGGAGTCCAGTTTATACAGGCTTCCATGTCTGGCTGGGAACCCAACACCGTCGTGCAACAGTGTTACAACGGACAGATTCATCAGCAGAAACGTTCTGCTTAGATGGAACAGGTTTTAAAAGCAAATGATTATCGAAACAGTGAACAGATACCACAGAAAAGAACTGCTATGAACGATCTTCAGAAGTCAACCGAGCCTTTAGCTATGTAGCACTCGCTGGGGAGCGGGGAGGAAGCATAACAGACCGCTTCTTTTATTCCCACGAAACACTTGTCCAGTGACAACAAAACCACAACAGTTCCTACATTTGAAGAGTTCACTTCTTCAGGTTATAGCGATACATTTAGCATACAAACGTCTACTACACTGAACTCATACGACTACACTTGGATGTGCCAGAAACGAACACAAACTTTAGGAAGACTGCCGGAGTTCTGGGCGCACAAAATCAGCATCAGCAGTCACTGAGATATCAACGGTGGGCCTCAGCTGAGCGCAGACTTCAATGGCACCATGAACTGGGTCAGACATAAAATTGCTGATAAGATCTTGATTAATTGGTGCTTTCTTGTCAACGGTCACGAAAGCTTGTTGGGTCAAGACATAGTCAAAGCGTGGAGCCCACTTCCTTGACCCTAAGCGAGCTGTTGTGGAGCAGTTATCAACCATGAAAGCCACCCCGCGAGCATGCATGAATGGGTTTAGGGAGTCGACAGACTCGATCACACTCTCGTTGATGATCTCTGAATACGAGTGGCCCTTCTTTCTGAGGACCTCGATCTAAATTGGTGTAAAACAGAACAAATGAATGAATATTTTGTCAACCAATGTACATCCATATCCTCATATGAAATGAAGGGATCCTACCTGAGCCATCATCATTGCAACAAACACTCCTGCGGTGAATGGATGTAACGGACCAAGATCACCTTGTGGCCGGGTTGAACGTACCCTTTCACCCACCTTCCACATACGTGTTTGATCTATGTTGCCCATAGGGAAAGCAGGGAGGCCTTCCTTTTCCTACAAAGTACAAACAGCAGGATATGCCTCAATATTATTATTTTGGGTTCATCCATGAACAATAAATAAGATTTTAATTCACGTTTTAAACAGTGTATGGAAGAGCTTACATAAAATCTCCTCCCAGCTAGCACAACACTTCTAATTTCACTTCCAGAAGAAACATCTTCATAGCACTCATACAGTATGTCCATGCTTGGGTAATAAGCAGCGCTATATGCCTCGTTGAACTGCTTCTTTCCTTCTTCTGATAGAGAGTTGTAAACTTCGAGCATCCCCTGGTACGATACAAAGTACTATAGTAAGTACAGTCCAAAGGAGATAGATATATATTAAAAAATATAACTGTACATACCTTCTTTGAAATAGTTTTTGAGACTATTCCAGTGATACACTCTACAGTGTTCTTGTACGCCAAGTCATCAGCCATTCCTTGTTCTGTGTATCTTCTGAAAAGAGCCTCCACAATGCCATGAACAGCGCCAAGCAAAATACCTACATAGTAGATTATTCGTCAATGACTCGCAACGCACTTTTTTACCGAGGCAGACAGAAGGTAGGTCACCTCGCTCGCCAAAGATATCACTCCGGTACTCCTGCTCTAGAGTAGTAGCGAATGTGAAAGGAGATCCTAGAGCAATTGACCACCCTAGAGCAACATCTGTAGCCCTTCCATCAACATCCTATAAAATCATAATAGAAGGACGGACAACAGTTATTAATATATACTCATATAATTGAAGAACTAAGAAAAGGAAGGTATGTTCGCTACAATGAAATTAATCAAGTTGAATAGTAAAATGTACAGGCAATACCCACTTATAACATACCTGGTGAACAGCAAAGCTAGCGTTGATGCCAGCACCATTGATCTCTTTACCCTGAACATAAAGTCTTCTAACTGATGGGCCCATTCCCTTGGGACATACAGCGACCACACTGATGTTTTTTGGGAAATCAAGGCCAACTGACTGCAAATGTCCAAGGAGAAATCCGTGTGACAAACCAAGAATACTGTTGGGTTTCATGTGTGAGAAAATCTTCTCATAGTTATCCGCCTGCACAAAGTAATAAAAAAATCAATTTACAGCAATCTTATCTAGATGAAGTGAAAGAGCAACTAAAATTTGCACGAACAAGAACCTAAAGCAGAAAATCAGGTGCACAATGCCACAATCTATCAACACCGAGACAGGAACACAACTATAACCAGTAAATAGCAGGCAGGGCAATTCCACAAGAAAATGTTCATGCTGAGCAACATAAAGATGTAGGCTATTATTCTGAACCTTATAAGGAAAAGAGAAAAGTGTGCTTTTCGTCCCTCAACTTCCCGGTTTGATCACTTTTGGACCCTGAATTACGAGATCACACAGTTTTACACCATTAACTGAAGAAAACGGTCCCTTTTGGTCCCTCAACTCAAAGTGGTTTTGTTGATTACATGGTCTGGCTATTGACCAAAATTGGCTCGTGGCAGTAAAAATTGACATCTAACTGGGTCACCTTGTCTTCTTCATTCTATGTGGTAGGAATTTTGTTGAACAGTAGGCCAGGACGATCCCAACCGTGTGATTGTCAGCGCCAGCAGCAAAGAAGTGCCGGAGGCGCTCATGACATGGCTATCTGCATCGTGGACGAAGAAGATGGACCCCTGTGCGCTGGAGCCAACTGCGGGCTAAAAAACCAGACCTCCGAGAGTGTCACCAGCGTAGCACCTCTACACGCGTGAAGTCAGGTGTGAGGGGAGCATGAGCCATGGGAGCGGCAGGGCGACGGCGCGGAGGCACACGGTGATGGCAATGGCGTCTGACAGATATACGGTGTAGACAAAGAGATCAAAGGGGAGGCGGTCCAGCACAGGGAGGTAGTCGAGCAGCTCAATCTGAACCAAACTTGAATCCACCGAGGTCGAAGTTGGAGACCTGTCAGTACTTGTTTGTTGGCATGTCAGAGCAAGACAGGTCATGGTGGCAACTCAGAGCATCAGCGGTGCATCGCCTCCAATGGCTGGGCCTATGCCCAGTAGCGTGCAGCCCGTACTCACAGTGTCACACTGGGTGCTCTTAACGGCCTGTGAGCTGCACATCCGACAGAAGTCGGCCAATGTGCTCTGCGTCGCCACACGCAAGGAGTTGGGAGGCGGGGCCAAGCGCTATGGCAGCTGCCATGGAGGGGATGGACATGCACGAGGGACAGGGCTGAACCCACCAGTGTTGTGTGTGTTCCACGGAAAAGGCGGCGTTGAGGCTCCAGCTGATGTTCAAGCTATGATAGTGTTGTGGCCATGGAGCTCCAGGTGTGAGCCTACTGGCGCACCATGCTGCAGCTCCGATGAGGTGTGCTTGATGGCGGCTGTGCATGGGTCGACGTGGCTGCGCTCGCCTGCTGCCACCACCAGCTATTCATTGTCCGAGACGAGATGGTGAACTGTTCGACAAAATGCCCATTGCAGGAGAGAAGAGAAGGATCATATAAGGAGGGAGAAGAATGTGAGGTGGAAAAACTGAAATAAAATTTGGACTGTGGTATTATCCGCTTTGGTCAAAATCCACACCACATCATTGATGAACCCGCTTGGAGTCAGGAGAGGACCAAAGTGTATGGTTATGTCAGTTAAGGGGTTAATTTGTCTGGTTTTTTGTAGTTAAAAGACCAAAAGGGATCAACATGAGGCAAAAAAATGTACTTTTCTCTCACTCTCACGAGAAAGGTACTATTCTAAAATATAAGAAAGAGAACATTCCATGCAAATAAGGTTCAGTATGTGACTGAAGATATAAATCTTCAATAGAGTAGAACTAATACGATATGAAAATTATACCATTCAAATAGCTATTTATAATTGTACACTGATGCAGACATGCAGTAAACACAGGGACTGGTCATAGCACATTCCAATATGTGAGCATGTGAACCAAGAGAAGCAAACCTGGGCAGAATCTGATATCAGCAACAAAAGAAGATCACTGCCCGAGACAGTCTCCCATATATCTCCCAAGGTCCCAGATTCTTCAGTGAAACCAGCTGCACGTGCTTCTTCAAAAGATTTGGAACCTTTACGAAGGCCAATCTGAAATCAAAAGGCAGGATTTTAGTGGCAGATGTTGCTGCTGTTCTGCTAACAGAATAATTGAAAAGAAAACAAATACATATCTCGAGAATAAGGATAAAAAAAGCTCGTGTGGCCAAATTACTGAGAGTAGAGTTAAGATTCAGAGGTTTTACATAACAGGGCAAACAAATGACCTTCTGTAGAAGTGCTAAAATATAAATAGTGCCAAGCGCAAGCAAGAACTAACCTTAACAACAATGTCCAACTTAGCCTCAGCAAGTGAGTCTCTCAAGTTCTGAGCTTGTGCTGGACCCTGTAAAAATAGAATAAACACTGTTATAACCTGAACGTGCCTTCGACAGTATAAGTTTTGTCCCCTGAACACAAGTAAGTTACAGAGAAGATCTTTTTAAGTAAATGGGAGAATGCTACTCAAACACATCACCATAAGCATTCACTTAGTAGAGATACCAGTACTTCCATTTAACCGGTGATGCTTCACTGTATCTCGAACCACACATATAAGTATCAACCTGCACTAAATCCTTACTATATCTAACAGGTAACACTGGCACTATCCAGCCTACTGGCAAACTAAATCAGCACCCTGTGATTGTTCATAAGATGATAAAAACTATGTTGTTACGGAAGTTTCAGCACCAATATAGGATACACTTTCTGTCTTAGCATAAGAGATGTCTCACACATATATAACCTGTCATGGAGACAGATGTCAAAATAAACAGTGAAATTGAAAAGAAGGATTGCATCCTTTTTACCTGAGAGCCCCATCCAAGCACGCCAATCTGCTTGATCCCCTTGAACGCCTCTGGCAGCAGCGGGAAGAGATTCCTCCCACCCCTCACAATAAACTGCAAGCAAAAATCCTCACACACATCACAAGACTGTATCTTTGACTGTTTTACAGATCAGCCGACAAAGGATCACAGAGAAGGCAGGATGGGTACAAATCGGACCTCTTCATGGCCGGCCAGGGACACCTTCTCCTTCTTGAAGACGGAGGTCTCGAAGTCAAGCGACGGCATGGTGGCGCCGATCACCGACGACGGCGCCGCCACCTTGGCAGCCACGGCGCAGCGGCGGCCGGCGGAGGCGGCGAGGAGGCATGGGGGCTGAGCGGCGGGGAAGGACACGAAGCCGGCGGCCGGGGTTTTGGGGGCGGGGTTTAGGGTTTTGGGGTGGGAGAAGGCGAGGGAGGACGCGGAGGAAGTGGCCGCCGCCATTTGCGATGCGAGGACTAGGGTGACTGACTGCGCGAGCGGAAAAAGAGGGGCTGCTGGAGGTGCGTCCGTGGGCATATATGGTTGCAAGGGCAGGGCGACAATAGGATATTCACATGATGGACAAACTTGCTATTGCTACTCATTTTTTTAACTTATTTTTAGACACGCCTAACTCTCAGATCAGATTTAATCTCAGTAAAGTAATCTGCTCAGGTTTTGTTATGTCTTTGTCTTTTTCTTTGTCCTGACCTGTTGTCCGTATGGATTTTCTTTTGATGGGCTGAAGTTCAATTTGATGTTGTTCCTCCTTATGCTCATTGGATTGGGCTACTCATTTAGTAGTATAAAGTTTATACTAGGTCATTGAAATTATTTTTATCAAAGAAAATATTACCATACAGGGCATAGATGTTTAGCTACCAATGTGGGTAGCAAGTCTTTTTTGCTTTTGTAAAGTGCAACACCGCATGGACAATGTTATTTTCCTCACTCTTTCCATTACAACAGCAAAAGGAAGACACGGGGGAGGGAGGATGAGCCACCCGGTTAATTTTCCTCTTCAAATCGATGTCTCCATCTCGCCGAAAAAAAATATGCAGCTGAAAAAAATCCTCGTAATTAGCAAATTTACACTCGGTGTGCAACTGATAAAAGAACAAATGTGTCGACTTAAAAATGATTTGGCACACAAATAATTCTCATCTTGTTGAGAACAGGTTAATTCTCGATCATATGAAATCACCAAAACTCAGTTGCAAGACAGTTAAAACTTCAAGAATGAATCACGAAAGAGTTTCTAACGTCCAAGAATATCCTTTCTCATTTGCAACCCACTTAAACATTAAATCTCAGTTAGAACAACTTTCAGCTGTGAAAAAACTCAGTTACAACCCACTTGCAATTGTAAAATTAAATCTCTGTTGTAAAAAACATATAGCTAGGGGAAAAAGTTAGTTGTAACCCACTTGCAATTGTAAAATCTCAATTGCAACCCACCTGTAACTGAAAAGAACGTAGTTCCAACTTGTAAGTGGAAATTTTGGTTGCAACTCACCTCAAACTAGAAATAACTTAGTCGAAGTCCACTTATAACTGAAATATTTATTAATTTCAACCAAAAAATTCCGATTGCAACTCACTTACCGCTAGAAAAACCCAGACGCAAACCCACTTGTAAGTACAATATTTTTCAATTGCATCTCAGAAAAATCTCAGTTGCAGCCCACTTGCAATAAAAAATTCGGATATTTTTCAGCTACAACTTGAAAATCTCATTTGCAACTCACATGTAACTAGAAATTTCTTTTTGCAACTAGTTGCAACTCACATGTTTTGGGGTTCAAAGCAGAAAACAAAAAATTACCTACAAACCTTTTCCCCATGATCTATTCTATGTAGTTGTAAGGTAATGGAGCAGCGACGGTGTTCATACCTTTGAAGATCGAGAGCGGGACGTTCCCGCACAAACGTTGTCGATGAAGACAACTGAAGCCGACCTCAAGGTCGTGTAGTCGAATAGGTCGATGAAGACGAGTGCCACAAGTGCGGCACCTCCGAGTGATTACACACGTACAGTGTATAGACGTTGTCTAGGCTTTGGTCCAGCAAAGCAGCGGAAGAAGAAGGACTCGAATCGGAAATTCAGCAGCACGACGGCGTCCGGCTTGAGGAATTTCCTCTAAATCGCGGGCACAACTCCAAACATGGAAGCCAAGCCAGAGAGGAGAGGATTGGAGAGATTGATGAATGAGCCAATGGGGGCTAGAGGGCCTTTATATAGGTGGAGGGGCTAGGTAGCACCTCCCAGGGTGAGCCTTCCCTAGGGAGGCGCCCCCAACCCTAGCCGCCGGCCCCTAGGGATAAACCCTAGGGCACCGGCCTCGCCTTGGCCGCTGGCTCCTAATGGGCTGCCACAATGGTGTCCCATTAGGGGTTAGCCCTTTTATTTATTTAATTTCTTTTTAAATATTTAATTCCATTAATTAAATACTAAACACATTAAATAATAATTACTTGCATAATTCTTTTGCCGGAACATTTCTGATAATGTCCAGAACCTTTTTGGTGTCTCTCGAAACCCTTCCGATATTACTCAAAACATTTCCGATTTACTCCTTGTCATTTTCATTAATTCTGAATTGATCCCTAAGCATTGTATACCCATAAGCGTGACACCCTATGGGTCGGGGAATATTCCAGACATGATCGAGACAACTCTCCAATCAATGATCAACAATGGGCTCTGGAAAGCCATGCTGACCCCTGTGCATTTTACGATAACATCTTCATTGATCCGTAAACATCGTATCCCATTCCCTTCGTCTCATGATACTAGATCTTGTCCGAGGTTTGATCAGCAATATCTCTATATTGTGTTCACCCTCGTTACCGACAAGTCTATTTACTCGTTCACATGACATTGGCCCAGAGTATCAATTTGTCATGCGGATCGACAAATCCCGTTCTTGGTGCACACACCTCAACATACCCCACCCAGAAGACATATTTTCAATAATCCGGTTAAGATAATGATGGTTGATGCAATCAGAGTAGCCGCAAGATGTAGTGATTAGATGTGACCTTGCATTCTAAGTATTAGGTTACTTTGTCTCTTAGTTAATTGCAATGTTGAAACTTAGTGACTGATCTCATCACAATACTAGTGTTGAGTGTATGTCCATCATGTTCATACATAACCTTATTGTCAATTGACATAAATGTCCATAATCAGCAAACCTCGATCATCACATGACACATGAACTAGTCAAATAGAGGCTAATAGGGACCTATTTGTTATATGCCACACGTGTACTAATGTTTCCGCTTAATACAATTATAGCATGACATATAATATATAAACAAATGAGATATGATAATAAACACACACACTTTATTATTTGTCTCTAGGGCATATCTCCTTCAACATGGTACCACAAATCACAACACAATCCAATGGTCTGGGACACTTTCTCAGTTACAACCTATGTACACCAACAAAACCAATAAAAATAGCCCAACAAAGCAACGAAACACATAAGAAACCCCACACATTCACAAATAGCCCAACTTTCTAGGGAAAAAAGGAATATAAAGAAAAGTCCATCATGTAAAAAATGCAAAGCAGGTAGAGACAGAAAATAACAAAAGGCCCATCCAAATATAGGTTGCGCACGAACATACCGCATATAGCGATGAGGCAAATTTCAAAGTAGTGCACAAATCTCAGCGCTCAATGATCGGATGGCAAGGGAGTTGACTGAGATTTAACTAGATCTAAGGCGCATGATTCCTAGCAATTCCGTTATTTTTAAAACTGTGTGCTCCCGTAGCAACGTGTGCGTGGCACTGATCATATAAACTGCATTTCTTAGATATTATTTTGTTGTCTCTCTTTAGTCGTCCGTAGTAGACAAGAACGGGCCTTGAACAATTGAGCTCTTGGTGCATGGAGCTATGAGCCTATGAGCATTCTCCATAATCCAATTACCTAAACAAAACAAAATTGCCGAGGACATACCCCGACGAGCAACGGTACATTGGTGCGGGTTTGTCGGTGGCTTCTCAAGGTCTTTGACCAAGTGACAAATATACTACGAAACGGTTGCCTACCTTTTTTCGTTGGTTTTCCTTAATTATCATCAATTGAAAATTAGCTTATTTCTCTATGAATCTTTGAACTATTTGAATTGTGTCATGATTCATCTTGATTCTTGTGTTATAATTAACTTTTTAATGAGAACTAAGTGCCCTCCAAGAGGCAGGAACTTTCCTTTATAGTTGCTTACTCAGTTGTAGCCTTTTCTAAATAATTATTCAGCACTTGAGAGTCTATGTTAATGAATCGGTATTCCTAAATATCATTGTGGGAAAATGTCCTTGCTCACAACCAAATATGTTAGTGTACCGAGCTATGTATTCCCCTGCTTCCCCCAACACACATTTTTGGAACTTGATTTTTAGATATGATAGTTGTTCAAACGCTTATAGTATTAACTTCAAGTTTTTAGCCTTCTATAGGTCATGTTCCATGATGAAAATTATATGGTTGGCATATCAACCCTTCATCAATAAGATGATGGGCTACTCCTGCAATTTGGCTCAAGTTCTTAGCAAGCTCTATTATGATGGTCAACATATTCACCCCAATGTTGAATAACATCGAAGATAATATGCCACTCTAACATAGTATTTTATTTATTTGTATGTAGTGTCCAATATCATCATTAATTTTGATGGCTACGCTACCACCGGTGATAACGTTATGGACTCAAGCACACTAAGCTTTTGAGTTCAAGAAAATGTCATTTGCTTTGTCGTAGGCCCTTTTAGAGTCGATCTTAAAAATCACACATTTTAAGTTTTCATGGTGTAATGCATGAACTGTTTCATACAAAGTCACCACTACATGGAGGATATATTGACCTTACAAGAAGGTTGTCTGGGTCGGACGGACGACATGATCTGCTAACGAATTTGGCTTCACTATTGCAACTTTTGTGAATTTTCGTGCCCATATATAGTCTTTGTATTTTTTGTCTAATATACAGACTCAATTTTGTGTTGAATAATATATGTTGTAACCTCTCCCTAGTCTTCTGTCAGCTCCTGATAGATAGGATCACACCCTATGCGTGCGCCACCTCCTCTGCCCACGATCCTCTGGATTGCTATATGCAACAGATACTCTGAATTAATACAATCATCGATTTCCATTATTCTGCTTGGTATCAGAGCCTTCCTCCCATGTCCACCTCTCCTTCCTCAACTTCGGCCTCCATGCCAAACTCCTCCAACACCAACACCTCCTATCTTAGCTCTCTAGACTCCGATCCCCAAACTCCCCTTCAACACCAGCAAACCACCATGCCTTGTGCTCCTCCCACTCCCCAACTCTCTGATGGCTTGTTGATGAAGGAGATTATTCTTCTTCGTCCCCCAACATCAATCCTTGTGCGTGGTGAATGACCAGCCCGTTGCGAACCCCAAGAGGAAGGTATGATGAGTATAGCAGCTGGTTTTCCCTCAGTTAAGAAACCAAGGTTTAATATCGGTCAGGAGAGGAGAGACAATGATGACTGAAGGTGATGCTTGCTAGTTTGCGACAGCAGCGGACAATTTATATATGGCGCCTCGTCCAAGCTTTGCTTGCTAGCTACAACGTGGAACCTGCACACACACAAACAAGTACTTTGCTCCCAACTTACGATGAGGTTGTCAATCTCACCGGTTTGCTTGAAACAAAGGTTATGAGTGTATCGAGTGGAAAACAGTAAAAGTATGCAAATAAAGTAAACAGTACGAGAAAGTAAACAGGTGATAGCAATATGATGGAAATAGGACCGGGGTCCACAGTTCACTAGTGGTGTCTCTCCAAAGATAAAATAACACATGCTGGGTAAACAAATTACAGTTGGGCAATTGATAGAATAAAGATAACGTGATATGTCAAGAAGATCACTATGAGATTTACTCTGGGCATTACAACAAAATACATAGACCGCCATCCAACTGCATCTATGACTAATAATCCACCCCCGGGGATATCAATCCGAACACCCCAAAAGTATTAAGTTGCGAACAACAGATAATTGCATTAAGCAAAGTGTGTAATGTAAACAAAGCATATGCCCTTGAGCATATGAATGTTGTTTTCTCCCTAGTAGCAACAGCACATCTACCACCTTAGAGGTTTCTGTCACTCCCCCAGGTGAAATAGAGGCATGAACCCACTATCGAGCATAAATACCCCCTCTTGGAGTCACTAGCAACTACTCGGCCAAGATAGCCACTAACAACGGAGAGCATGCAAGATCATAAACAACATAGAGATAACAAAAGATATAATTCAGTACAGCAACTTAATCATAAACACCAATATTCATCGGATCCCAACAAACCAAACATGCAGAATTACATAACGGTGATCTCAATCATGTAGGGCAGCTCATGAGATCTAAACATGAAGCACATGGTGGAGAAGACAACCATCTAGCTACTGCTATGGACCCATCGTCCAACGTAGACTACTCACTCATCGCTCCAGAGGCAAGCATGGCGATGAAGAAGACCTCCGGTGGCGATTCCCCTCTCCGGCAGGGTGCCGGGAAGAGCTTCTGGACCCTCCCGATCTTCGGGTCGATGGCGGCGGCGGATCGCGATGTGTTCTGGAAAACTGATCGGGTACTTAGGTTTTTTCCGTCGGGGGGTCTTTATAGGCGAAGGGGCGATGTCAGAGGTGGGGCCAGGTGGCCTCACACCACGGTGGCGCGGGCCAGGGGCTGGCCGCGCCACCTGTGCGTGTGGGCCCCTGGTGGCCCACCTCCTACTCCTCTTCGGATCTCTAGAAGCTTCCGGGTAAAATAAGACTTCAGGAACTTGTTTCGTCCAATTCCGAGAATATTTCCTGTGTATCACTTCTGAAACACAAAAACAGCAGAAAACAGGAAACTGACACTGTGGCAACTTGTTAATAGGTTAGTTCCGGAAAATGCATAAAAGTGCCACTAAGTGTAACGAAACAATAGGCAAATGGTGTAAAAACAAGCATGAAGCATCAAAAATTATAGATACGTTTGAGACGTATCAAGCATCCCCAAGCTTAACTCCTGCTCGTCCTCGAGTAGGTAAGTGATAACAAAAGAATAATTTTTGAGGTGACATGCACCTACACAATCTTGATCATATATGTAAGCATTTGTGCGTTGGGATCAAAAGAACTTAAAACATGGGCATGAAAGACATAATCTTGATAGAAGAAACTTAGCAACCATGTTGTAAACATGCAAATGAACACAAACAAAAGATCATGAAAATGAAACAATGAAAGTCAAACGTGTGTTCAAATCATAAGGAAAAACATACAAATGGTTTTCAGCTTGTCCTTCAAAGAGAGCAAAACATAAATGCATAGGACACCTTCAAGTTTAAGAGGGCGACTAGATACAAATAATTTAAGAACAAGTGAAACCAACAATATGAATCAATCAATGAACTTTGGGACAATGCATATCACACTAAGGATGACAACTATGCTCTCTTAATGGTGCATAAAGAAAGAAGGTGGTGACTCAACATAAAAGTAAAAGAAGGGCCCTTCGCAGAGGGAAGCAGTGATTAAACATGTGCTAGAGCTTTTCATTTGTAAAACAGAGAGATAAAAATTGGTTTTGAGAGGTGGTTGTCTTTGTCAACGACTAGCAATGGGGTTCTTACTATCTTCCATACAAAAATGAAGCAAGTTTTTGAGAGAGAGATTGGCACTTTTGTGCTCTTTTATAAAGCTTGGCACTCCTCCCCACCTTTTTCCTTTCACAAACCATGGCTAACCGATTCCATCGGGTGCCCACAAACATTCACTTTCCATGGAGGAGTGCCTTTTTTCTTTCTTTTTTTTCTTTCTTTTTCTTTTTGGAATAAGCAATATGGAAGATAGCAAATCCGACCACTACGTCCCCATGAGCTGAAAACAGTGTCACAAAACGAGAAGTGTTTTGAAGGTTTTTGAAAGGTAGCACATGAAAATTTACTTTGGAATGGCTTACAAATACCATGCATAGGATTTTATAGTGGACACAATGGAAAACTTTGGCTTTTAGGAGTTGGATGCACGAGTAGAGCTCATACTCAGTACAAGGTGAGGGCTAGCAAAAGACTGGGAGCGACCAACTAAGAGAGCAATAATGGCCATAATCATGCAAAGCGACAAAGCGACATTAAAAGAAGCATATGATGGCATCAAAAGTCAAAAACTAAATGATCATGAAGGCTATTGGCGACTTTGTAAGAGTCAAACATGTGTGAGCATGCGCCAAGTCAACCCAAATAAAGCATCAAGGAGAAAACCAAAATAATGCTTCCATACAATAAAAACAACGCATGATTTTTTCAAAGGCTCATTAAGCAATCTCAGTTATTTGAGACAAGTCATGCTACAGCAAAACCACTAAGCATACTTATCAAAAAGACATCAAGCATGACATGAAAAAGCCTAAGCCGCAGTCTACACAAGCTCCTTCTTGTACCACTATTTTGCACAAAGCTTTTTCTCTTTTCCAACACCATTTGAAACTTTTATAAACACCTCTTTTGATGAAAACCAATAAAGATCAGAGGAAAAAATACACCTTGATGAAAAGATATGACAAGGTCTGAACGCAAATCAAGGCGAAAACGAAAACCAAAAGCAGTAGCAGAAAAGGTAGAACGCTCGATGAACGATAAGAGTGAAAAATTGAGCGTTCTTTGCAAATGAAAACGAGTACATCTCCTCCAAAAGAAATTTGTTGGGGTCCAACCATTTATTGCAGCAAACAAACTAACTAAACCAACTAAGAAAACTAAAACAACTGACGCTCCAAGAAAAACACATAGTGCATGAAGCAATAAAAATATAGTGTCTTGAAAGGTGACCTGATTTTTGCCGATGAAGAAGGGGTGCCTCGGGGGCATCCCCAAGCTTTGACGCTTGTACTTCTTGGATATTTCTTGGGGTGATGCATGGGCATCCCCAAGCTTGAGCTTTTGTCCATTCTTCAACTCATCTCATCATTCTCCAATCCCTACACTTGAAAACTTCCTTCATACAAAACTAAACACAATTCTATTAGCAACATTAGTGCAAGCATAACATATAATCAATCTCTATTTGCTTCAGGTTTCAACTCAAAACCACCACATATATAGCAAATACTACTGTATCAACCTCCCCAAAAGTTCCATGATCAAAAGAACTCAAAAGAAAGCGATAAAGTGGCAAACACAAATATTGGCAGAAATCTGTCAAAACTGAACAGCTGACAAAGGTCGAATTTTTGAGGGATTTTCTGTTGCTCAAATCAAAAAGTGTTCAACTAAGAAAAGTTTGGATATAACCTGGGGCATATGCAAAAGAAATCGCAGGTCCAAAAGATAAACATAGAATTTTCACGAATTTTTACGGTGCAGCACCGAAAACAGTTTCAGGACAGCAACATCCCCAAATCTTTACCTCACTCAAATTAGAGGCTTCTCTTGGCACAAAAACGAAATAAACAAGATAAGGAGCGGTCATTACAGTAGTAATAACTTCCAAGACTCAAATAAAATAAAAAGTACTGAAAATAAAACATTGGGTTATCTCCCAAGAGTGCTTTTCTTTAGCGCCTTTGAGCTAGGCGCAGAAAATTGCGAATCAAGTAATATCAAGTGATGAAGTGCTAGTTACCTCAGTAGGTTCTTTGAAGGTTCCCGAAGATGATTCAACCTGCAAGTCACCCTTAGTGGAACTAAGAGTCTTACCAATCTTAAGAACATGTGTTGAGATTTAAGCGCAGAAACCTTGGGAACATACATAAATTTTTGCTCTTTTCCAACAAACACTTTCTCCTTCTTAAATTTAAGAGAAGAGAAGATTAAGCTAAGAGTTTCCATAGACTCCTCTAGTTTACCAATCCTTAAGTTTTGATTGTCATGAGTAGTGCTAGCCTCTAAAATGGTAATTCTCTTACCAATGTTTTCTATTAATTCACTAATGCGGCTAGCATTTTCTAGGATACTTGGCAAACTTTTCTCTAAAGAGCTGAGCTTTTCTACCACCTCCTCTAAGGTGGTCTCGGTTTTAGCAACATGAATAGGTGGTATTCCCACTAAACTTTCAATTATAATGCATGCTTCTCCAGCGGGAGTACCCAGAAAATTACATCCTGTAAGAGTATCAAGAACATACCTATTCCAACTGGATATACCAACATAAAAATTTCTAAGGAGGATCGTGGTAGAGTGCTTTTTGGTACACCTATGATGAACATTGTTAATACGGTACCAAGCATCTTTTAAACTTTCTTCCCCTTGTTGCTTAAAACTACGAACTTCTACTTCAGGATTACTCATTTTAACAACACTAAAAGCATATAAGTAAAAACAACTACCAAGGATTCTAATTTTTTTTTGGGTTTGCAGGTAAAATAAATAAAGCAAAGCAAAACAATAACAAAGTAAAGAATGTGTGTGCGAAAAACTCCCCTCGCAGAAGTCTTCTCTTCCTCCCCGGCAACGGCGCCAGAAAAACAGTTGCTGGCTGGTGCTGGCGCTAAGTTGACGCGGGAGGTTTTCTTCAATCTTTGGAAGTATTCTTCTTTAGTCCCCGGCAACGGCGCCAGAAAAACAGCTGATGGCTTGTTGATGAAGGAGATTATTCTTCTTCGTCCCCCAACAGCAATCCTTGTGCGTGGTGAATGACCAGCCCGTTGGGAACCCCAAGAGGAAGGTATGATGAGTATAGCAGCTGGTTTTCCCTCAGTTAAGAAACCAAGGTTTAATATCGGTCAGGAGAGGAGAGGCAATGACGACTGAAGGTGATGCTTGCTAGTTTGCGACAGCAGTGGACAATTTATATATGGCGCCTCGTCCAAGCTTTGCTTGCTAGCTACAACGTGGAACCTGCACACACACAAACAAGTACTTTGCTCCCAACTTACGATGAGGTTATCAATCTCACCGGTTTGCTTGAAACAAAGGTTATGAGTGTATCGAGTGGAAAACAGTAAAAGTATGCGAATAAAGTAAACAGTATGAGAAAGTAAACAGGTGATAGCAATATGATGGAAATAGGACCGGGGTCCACAGTTCACTAGTGGTGTCTCTCCAAAGATAAAATAACACATGCTGGGTAAACAAATTACAGTTGGGCAATTGATAGAATAAAGATAACATGATATGTCAAGAAGATCACTATGAGATTTACTCTGGGCATTACAACAAAATACATAGACCGCCATCCAACTGCATCTATGACTAATAATCCACCCCCGGGGATATCAATCCAAACACCCCAAAAGTATTAAGTTGCGAACAACAGATAATTGCATTAAGCAAAGTGTGTAATGTAAACAAAGCATATGCCCTTGAGCATATGAATGTTGTTTTCTCCCTAGTAGCAACAGCACATCTACCACCTTAGAGGTTTCTGTCACTCCCCCAGGTGAAATAGAGGCATGAACCCACTATCGAGCATAAATACCCCCTCTTGGAGTCACTAGCAACTACTCGGCCAAGATAGCCACTAACAACGGAGAGCATGCAAGATCATAAACAACATAGAGATAACAAAAGATATAATTCAGTACAGCAACTTAATCATAAACACCAATATTCATCGGATCCCAACAAACCAAACATGTAGAATTACATAACGGTGATCTCAATCATGTAGGGCAGCTCATGAGATCTAAACATGAAGCACATGGTGGAGAAGACAACCATCTAGCTACTGCTATGGACCCATAGTCCAAGGTAGACTACTCACTCATCGCTCCGGAGGCAAGCATGGCGATGAAGAAGACCTCCGGTGGCGATTCCCCTCTCCGGCAGGGTGCCGGGAAGAGCTTCTGGACCCTCCCGATCTTTGGGTCGACGGCGGCGGCGGATCGCGCTGTGTTCTAGAAAACTGATCGGGTACTTAGGTTTTTTCCGTCGGGGGGTCTTTATAGGCGAAGGGGCGATGTCAGAGGTAGGGCCAGGTGGCCTCACACCACGGTGGCGCGGGCCAGGGGCTGGCCGTGCCACCTGTGCGTGTGGGCCCCTGGTGGCCCACCTCCTACTCCTCTTCGGATCTCTGGAAGCTTCCGGGTAAAATAAGACTTCAGGAACTTGTTTCGTCCAATTCCGAGAATATTTCCTGTGTATCACTTCTGAAACACAAAAACAGCAGAAAACAGGAAACTGGCACTGTGGCAACTTGTTAATAGGTTAGTTCCGGAAAATGCATAAAAGTGCCACTAAGTGTAACGAAACAATAGGCAAATGGTGTAAAAACAAGCATGGGGCATCAAAAATTATAGATACGTTTGAGACGTATCACTCTCCGATCCCATTAACCTCGGTAATTTTTCTGAACCCATGTCGGTCGCTTTCAATCCCGGTGTCGCTCCCCTCATACTAGCCCAACCCACCCATCTCTACTCTAGTCCGGCAATCCTTAGCATTGACATCGCCACACACATCAAATTCAAAGTTGATCCAAGTGGAGACAAATCTTCCTATTCCTTCTGACGGTGTACAAAGCCATGGATCACGTCACCGAGGGTGCTGCTCCCCGGGAACCTGATGACAATTGGCATGTCGTCGACATCCACATCTTGTTGTGGTTCATGGGCACCCTCTCCGACGAGCTCTACCGC
Organism: Dactylis glomerata; assembly: GCA_007115705.1. Taxonomy (NCBI): domain Eukaryota; kingdom Viridiplantae; phylum Streptophyta; class Magnoliopsida; order Poales; family Poaceae; genus Dactylis; species Dactylis glomerata. The sequence goes on along the minus strand of QXEO01000905.1, from coordinate 494,068 downwards.
CTCGTTCAGGGCTCTGACGGCATCGCCTGCACCATGTGGAATCGCCTCCACCAATTCTTCCTCAACAACCAATCCTCCTCCTACCTCTACCTCAGCAAAGCCCTCCGCTCCACTCCCTGCGACGACATGTCAATCGTGACCTACGCTAGCAAACTTCAAAGCATCACCAAAGATCTGGCGGCTATTGGACGCCCACCCGACAATCGCGATCTGACGCTTCAGTTCATTGATGGACTCAGCTCGGCTTTCAAAACTCCAAGATGAGATTCTCAAGAGCGGGCCCCTGCCCTCCTTTGCTGATGCCTGCTCTCGTCTTCAACTAGCCGAGGTTGACGACAACTCGAAGCAGTCGACCGCTGCCTCCCAAGCCCTGGTTGTCCATGGCGGTGACTGCGGTCACCACGGCAGCGGTGGCGGCCAGTGATACGTCTCAAACGTATCTATAATTTTTGATGCTCCATGCTTGTTTATGCACCATTTGCTTTGTGTTTGGTTACACTTCGTGGCGCTTTTATGCGTTTTCCGAAACTAACCTATTGACGAGATGCCATAGTGCCAGTTCCCTGTTTTCTGCTATTTTTGTGTTTCAGAAAAGCTACACAGGAAATATTCTCGGAATTGGACGAAACAAAAGTTGAACCTCCTATTTTTCCCAGACGTAGGACGAAGACCGAAGGAGAGCCGGAGGAGGCCAGGGACCCACCAGACCAGGGGGTGGCACCCCCCCTCCTGGCCGTGCCAGGGGGTAGTGTGGGCCCCCTGGTCTACCTCTGACTCCGCCTCTCCGCCTATATAAAGCCTCCGACTCCGAAACCCTAAATCAATCGGCAATTTTCCAGAAGAAGTCCCGCAGCTCCGCCGCCGCCATCGATGAATTTTGGGGGACAGAAGTCTCTATTCCGGCACCCTGCCGGGATGGGGAAGTGCCCCCAGAGCCATCTCCATCGACGTCATCGCCTCCACTGCCGTCTCCATCGACTTCACCGCCATCTCCAGCAACGTTGCTGTCTTCCATGATGAGGAAGGAGTAGTTATCCCCCGGGGCTGAGAGCTCTACCGGTAGCTATGTAGTTTATCTCTCTCTCTCCCATGTTGTGATCTATATGTGATCATGAGCTTTGTATCTAGTTGAATTGGTAGATGCTATTCTTCAGATATTATGCTACTCTCGTGCTTTATTATTGTAATCTCTCGAGACACCTTGTACCATGATGTGAAGGTGACAGTGTGCACATTGTGTGTGTCTTTTTGGTTAGTGTCTCTATGAAATGTTGGTGTTTGTTGGAACCATCTAGTACGCTCGAGGTGACAGTGTGGGGCAATCTAGTTTGGGGAAATGCGGACTTTGAGGAGTGCTTCGTAGCCCTACGCATGATTAGTGTTTGTTATCCATTGGAGAATAGTTTAGAGTGGCATAGTGAAGATAGTTATTTATATGTTCAATTATGTTATCTTTGTTGAGAGTGTCCACTAGTGAAAGTATGATCCCTAGGCCTTGTTTCCAAGCATTGAAATACCGTTTACATTCAGTTTTGTTACATGTTTGCTCACAATGATATTTATTTCAGATTGCATTTACTATTTATAACCATCCATATTACTTGTATTTCACTATCTCTTCGCCGAACTAGTGCACCTATACATCTGACAAGTGTATTGGGTGTGTTGGGGACACAAGAGACTTCTTGTATCATAATTGCAGGGTTGCTTGATGGCTAGTTGATGAAGGAGATTATTCTTCTTCGTCCCCCAGCAGCAATCCTTGTGCGTGGTGAATGACCAGCCCGTTGGGAACCCCAAGAGGAAGGTGTGATGAGTATAGCAGCTGGTTTTCCCTCAGTTAAGAAACCAAGGTTTAATGTCGGTCAGGAGAGGAGAGACAATGACGACTGAAGGTGATGCTTGCTAGTTTGCGACAGCAGCGGACAACTGGCGCCTCGTCCAAGCTTTGCTTGCTAGCTGCAACGTGGAACCTGCACACACACAAACAAATACTTTGCTCCCAACTTACGATGAGGTTGTCAATCTCACCGGTTTGCTTGAAACAAAGGTTATGAGTGTATCGAGTGGAAAACAATATAGTATGCGAGTAAAATAAACAGTACGAGTAAAGTAAACAGGTGATAGCAATATGATGTAAATAGGACCGGGGTCCACAGTTCACTAGTGGTGTCTCTCCATAGATAAAATAACACATGCTGGGTAAACAAATTACAGTTGGGCAATTGATAGAATAAAGATAACGTGATATGTCAAGAAGATCACTATGAGATTTACTCTGGGCATTACAACAAAATACATAGACCGCCATCCAACTGCATCTATGACTAATAATCCACTCCCGGGGATATCAATCCGAACACCCCAAAAGTATTAAGTTGCGAACAACAGATAATTGCATTAAGCAAAGTGTGTAATGTAAACAAAGCATATGCCCTTGAGCATATGAATGTTGTTTTCTCCCTAGTAGCAACAGCACATCTACCACCTTAGAGGTTTCTGTCACTCCCCAAGGTGAAATAGAGGCATGAACCCACTATCGAGCATAAATACCCCCTCTTGGAGTCACTAGCAACTACTCGGCCAAGATAGCCACTAACAACGGAGAGCATGCAAGATCATAAACAACATAGAGATAACAAAAGATATAATTCAGTACAGCAACTTAATCATAAACACCAATATTCATCGGATCCCAACAAACCAAACATGTAGAATTACATAACGGTGATCTCAATCATGTAGGGCAGCTCATGAGATCTAAACATGAAGCACATGGTGGAGGAGACAACCATCTAGCTACTGCTATGCACCCATAGTCCAAGGTAGACTACTCACTCATCGCTCCGGAGGCAAGCATGGCGATGAAGAAGATCTCCGGTGGCGATTCCCCTCTCCGGCAGGGTGCCGGGAAGAGCTTCTGGACCCTCCCGATCTTCGGGTCGACGGTGGCGGCGGATCGCGATGTGTTCTAGAAAATTGATCGGGTACTTAGGTTTTTTCCGTCGGGGGGTCTTTATAGGCGAAGGGGCGATGCCAGAGGTGGAGCCAGGCTCCCTCACACGGTGGTGGCGCGGGCCAGGGGCTGGCCGCGCCACCCCTGTGTGTGGGCCCCTGGTGGCCCACCTCCTACTCCTCTTCGGATCTCTGGAAGCTTCCGGGTAAAATAAGACTTCAGGAACTTGTTTTGTCCAATTCCGAGAATATTTCCTGTGTATCACTTCTGAAACACAAAAACAGCAGAAAACAGGAAACTGGCACTGTGGCAACTTGTTAATTGGTTAGTTCCGGAAAATGCATAAAAGTGCCACTAAGTGTAACGAAACAATAGGCAAATGGTGTAAAAACAAGCATGGAGCATCAAAAATTATAGATACGTTTGAGACGTATCAAGCATCCCCAAGCTTAACTCCTGCTCGTCCTCGAGTAGGTAAGTGATAACAAAAGAATAATTTTTGAGGTGACATGCACCTACACAATCTTGATCACATATGTAAGCATTTGTGAGCTGGGATCATAAGAACTTAAAACATGGGCATGAAGATATAATCTTGACAATATGAAACTTAGCAACCATGTTGTAAACATGTAAATGAACACAAACAAAAGATCATGAAAATGAAACAATGAAAGTCAAGCGTGTGTTCAAATCATAAGGAAAAACATACAAATGGTTTTCAGCTTGTCCTTCAAAGAGAGCAAAACATAAATGCATAGGACACCTTCAAGTTTAAGAGGGCGGCTAGATACAAATAATTTAAGAACAAGTGAAACCAACAATATGAATCAATCAATGAACTTTGGGACAATGCATATCACACTAAGAATGACAACTGTGCTCTCTTAATGGTGCATAAAGAAAGAAGGTGGTGACTGAACATAAAAGTAAAAGAAAGACCCTTCGCAGAGGGAAGCAGTGATTGCAAGTTTTATAACCTTCAAAAATTATGGTACTTACCGGCTTTGAGCTCTCATTATCCCCATCATAAGCATCTTGAATGGTTAAAGTTAATGCGAGAACAATTATGATGCATATGCTTGACAAATCATAAGTTGAAAACCTCGTGCCCCGTGAATACGAGTACCCAAACCTCATGCTACTTTACTTAGAGTCCCAAGCAAGGCTCTTGTCATTGTAAGTATATGCATATCATTGAGAACCGCCAATGGGGTACCTTCGTGCCCGATGGCATGGAACAAGCCCACACCAAAATGACAGGACAAGCAGACAATGAACACCTCGACATCTCTTTTATTTGCCTTTTGTTTAGCTTTTTATTGTGAGATGCGTCGTCGTATGTTTACCATGGGTATGCTGCAAATTTCCACCATGAATTATGCATGGCTTAGATTGGCGGCCCGGCGTTTCCGTAACACATATACAAACTCCATGATCCCCACAAGATTCCCAATTCATTTCACACCGCGGGCATCCATAAACAAAAGATCACGATATCAACTCAAATAAGAAGTGCAATGTTGAAAGCTTGCCCATGACAGCATGGATGGGCTAGAATCCAACTTACAACTTGCAAGCATAACAACTCAACATAAGAGACCACAATGTCAAATTTTTAAGAACAGGAAAAAGTAAAGTGTGCCTTCCGGTTCGTGAGAGCTTTACTGACCGAATTTCGCATAACACTGGTAAGAGTTTAATTTGAAGAGAAAATAAAAGCAAGTCAAATTTACTTGGAATAGCAAATTGCTAGTAGGTATGTATGGTGGAAGCTTTGGAAAAACTTTGGCTTTTAGGAGTTGGATGCACGAGTAGAGCTCATACTCAGTACAAGGCGAGGGCTAGCAAAAGACTGGGAGCGACCAACTAAGAGAGCAGTAATGGCCATAATCATGCAAAGCGACAAAGCGACATTAAAAAAAACATAAGATGGCATCAAAAGTCAAAAACTAAATGATCATGAAGGCTATTGGCGACTTTGTAAGAGTCTTACATGTGTGAGCATGCGCCAAGTCAACCCAAATAAAGCATCAAGGAGAAAACCAAAATAATGCTTCCATACAATAAAAATAACGCATGATTTTTTTCAAAGGCTCATTAAGCAATCTCAGTTATTTGAGACAAGTCATGCTACAGCAAAACCACTAAGCATACTATCAAAGAGACATCAAGCATGACATGAAAAAGCCTAAGCCGCAGTCTACACAAGCTCTTTCTTGTACCACTATTTTGCACAAAGCTTTTTCTCTTTTCCAACACCATTTGAAATTTTTATAAACACCTCTTTTGATGAAAACCAATAAAGATCAGAGGCAAAAATACACCTTGATGAAAAGATATGACAAGATCTGAATGCAAATCAAGGCGAAAACGAAAACCAAAAGCAGTAGCAGAAAAAGAAGAACACCCGGTGAAATTGTAAGAATGAAAAAACGGAGTGTTCTTTGCAAATGAAAACGAGTACATCTCCTCCAAAAGAAATTTGTTGGGGTCCAACCATTTATTGCAGCAAACAAACAAACTAAACTAACTAAGAAAACTAAAACAACTGACGCTCCAAGAAAAACACATAGTGCATGAAGCAATAAAAATATAGTGTTTTGAAAGGTGACCTGATTTTTGCCGATGAAGAAGGGGTGCCTCGGGGGCATCCCCAAGCTTTGACGCTTGTACTTCTTGGATATTTCTTGGGGTGATGCCTGGGCATCCCCAAGATTGAGCTTTTGTCCATTCTTCAACTCATCTCATCATTCTCCAATCCCTACACTTGAAAACTTCCTTCATACAAAACTAAACACAAATCTATTAGCAACATTAGTGCAAGCATAACATATAATCAATCCTCTATTTGCTTCAGGTTTCAACTCAAAACCACCACATATATAGCAAATACTACTGTAGCAACTTCCCAAAAAGTTCCATGATCAAAAGAACTCAAAAGAAAGCGATAAAGTGGCAAACACAAATATTGGCAGAAATCTGTCAAAACTGAACAGCTGACAAAGGTCGAATTTTTGAGGGATTTTATGTTGCTCAAATCAAAAAGTGTTCAACTAAGAAAAGTTTGGATATAACCTGGGTCATATGCAAAAGAAATTGCAGGTCCAAAAGATAAACAGAGAATTTTCACGAATTTTTACGGTACAGCACCGAAAACAGTTTCAGGACAGCAACATCCCCAAATCTTTACCTCACTCAAATTAGAGGCTTATCTTGGCACAAAAACGAAATAAACAAGATAAGGAGCGGTCATTACAGTAGTAATGACTTCCAAGACTCAAATAAAAGAAAAAGTACTGAAAAGAAAACATTGGGTTATCTCCCAAGAGTGCTTTTCTTTAACGCCTTTGAGCTAGGCGCAGAAAATTGCGAATCAAGTAATATCAAGTGATGAAGCATCAAGATCATAATTTGCTCTAAGAATAGAGTCAAAAAGTAATTTATTTTTTTACTAGGGAAGTGTTCCATACCTTTCTTTAGTGGGAATTGATACTTGATAGTGCCTTCCCTCATATCAATGATAGCACCTTCATCTCTCTAGCCATCTCATCTTCTCTTTCCCACCTGGCATGCAATTCCGCTAACAATCTAATATTTTCATCAATTCCAACTTGAATAGCATTAGCGGTAGCAAAAACATTATTCTCTTTCACATCATTAGGCAACACTTTTAATTTCAGAATTTCAACATCATGAGCAAGGCAATCAACTTTAGAAGCAAGAATATCAATTTTGCCTAACTTTTCCTCAACAGACTTGTTAAAAGCAGTTTGCTTACCGATGAAGTCCTTGAGCATTACCTCAAGCTCGGAGGGCGTGGCCCTAGTGTTGTTGTAGGAATTACCATAAGAGTTACCATAACCATTACCATTAGTAGAAGGATACGGCCTATAATTGTTACTAGCAAAATTGTTCCTATAAGCATTGTTGTTAAAATTATTGTTTCTAATGAAATTCACATCAACATGCTCTTCTTGAGCAACCAGAGAGGCCAAAGGAACATTATTAGGATCAACATGAGTCCTATCATTAGCAAGCATAGCCATAATTGTATCAATCTTATCATTCAAGGAAGAGGTTTCCTCAACAGAATTTACCTTCTTACCTTGTGGAGCTCTCTCGGTGTGCCATTCAGAATAATTTACCATCATGTTGTCGAGTAGCTTCGATGCGGCGCCCAAGGTAAGGGACATAAAAGTGCCTCCAGCAGCTGAATCAAGTAGGTTCCTTGAAGAAAAATTCAGTCCTGCATAAAAAGTTTGGATAATCATCCAAGTAGTCAGTCCATGAGTGGGGCAATTCTTTATCATAGATTTCATTCTTTCCCAAGCTTGAGCAACATGTTCATTATCAAACTGAGTAAACTTCATAATATTGCTACGCAAAGCTATAATCTTAGCAGGAGGATAGTATCTACCAATAAAAGCATCCTTACACTTAGCCCATAAATCAATACTATTCTTAGTCAAAGACAACAACCAATCTTTAGCTTTTCCTCTCAAAGAAAAAGGAAACAACTTGAGCTTAATAATATCACTATCAACATCCTTATATTTCTGCATCTCACATAGCTCAACAAAATTGCTGAGATGAGCTGCAGCATCTTCAGAACTAGTACCAGAAAATTGCTCTCTCATAACAAGGTTCAATAAAGCAGGCTTAATCTCATAAAAGTTTGCAGCAGTAGCAGGTGGTGCAATAGGAGTGCAGATAAAATCACCATTGTTTGTGCTAGTAAAGTCACACAACTTGGTGTTTTCAGGATTGGCCATTTTAGCAAAACAAAAGTAAACAAGTAAAAACAACTACCAAGGATTCTAATTTTTTGGGTTTTTGATATAAAATGATGCAGGTAAAATAAATAAAGTAAAGCAAAACAATAACAAAGTAAAAGATGTGTGTGCGAAAAACTCCCCGGCAACGGCGCCAGAAAAACAGCTGATGGCTAGTTGATGAAGGAGATTATTCTTCTTCGTCCCCCAGCAGCAATCCTTGTGCGTGGTGAATGACCAGCCCGTTGGGAACCCCAAGAGGAAGGTGTGATGAGTATAGCAGCTGGTTTTCCCTCAGTTAAGAAACCAAGGTTTAATGTCGGTCAGGAGAGGAGAGACAATGACGACTGAAGGTGATGCTTGCTAGTTTGCGACAGCAGCGGACAACTGGCGCCTCGTCCAAGCTTTGCTTGCTAGCTGCAACGTGGAACCTGCACACACACAAACAAATACTTTGCTCCCAACTTACGATGAGGTTGTCAATCTCACCGGTTTGCTTGAAACAAAGGTTATGAGTGTATCGAGTGGAAAACAATATAGTATGCGAGTAAAATAAACAGTACGAGTAAAGTAAACAGGTGATAGCAATATGATGTAAATAGGACCGGGGTCCACAGTTCACTAGTGGTGTCTCTCCAAAGATAAAATAACACATGCTGGGTAAACAAATTACAGTTGGGCAATTGATAGAATAAAGATAACATGATATGTCAAGAAGATCACTATGAGATTTACTCTGGGCATTACAACAAAATACATAGACCGCCATCCAACTGCATCTATGACTAATAATCCACCCCCGGGGATATCAATCCAAACACCCCAAAAGTATTAAGTTGCAAACAACAGATAATTGCATTAAGCAAAGTGTGTAATGTAAACAAAGCATATGCCCTTGAGCATATGAATGTTGTTTTCTCCCTAGTAGCAATAGCACATCTACCACCTTAGAGGTTTCTGTCACTCCCCCAGGTGAAATAGAGGCATGAACCCACTATCGAGCATAAATACCCCCTCTTGGAGTCACTAGCAACTACTCGGCCAAGATAGCCACTAACAACGGAGAGCATGCAAGATCATAAACAACATAGAGATAACAAAAGATATAATTCAGTACAGCAACTTAATCATAAACACCAATATTCATCGGATCCCAACAAACCAAACATGTAGAATTACATAACGGTGATCTCAATCATGTAGGGCAGCTCATGAGATCTAAACATGAAGCACATGGTGGAGAAGACAACCATCTAGCTACTGCTATGGACCCATAGTCCAAGGTAGACTACTCACTCATCGCTCCGGAGGCAAGCATGGCGATGAAGAAGACCTCCGGTGGCGATTCCCCTCTCCGGCAGGGTGCCGGGAAGAGCTTCTGGACCCTCCCGATCTTCGGGTCGACGGCGGCGGCGGATCGCGCTGTGTTCTAGAAAACTGATCGGGTACTTAGGTTTTTTCCGTCGGGGGGTCTTTATAGGCGAAGGGGCGATGTCAGAGGTAGGGCCAGGTGGCCTCACACCACGGTGGCGCGGGCCAGGGGCTGGCCGTGCCACCCCTGTGTGTGGGCCCCTGGTGGCCCACCTCCTACTCCTCTTCGGATCTCTGGAAGCTTCCGGGTAAAATAAGACTTCAGGAACTTGTTTCGTCCAATTCCGAGAATATTTCCTGTGTATCACTTCTGAAACACAAAAACAGCAGAAAACAGGAAACTGGCACTGTGGCAACTTGTTAATAGGTTAGTTCCGGAAAATGCATAAAAGTGCCACTAAGTGTAACGAAACAATAGGCAAATGGTGTAAAAACAAGCATGGAGCATCAAAAATTATAGATACGTTTGAGACGTATCATTGCTTGAGAGGGAGAGCTTTGACCTCTTCCTCCCTGAGATCGATAAACCTTGGGTGATCCACTTAAGGGAAACTTGCTGCTGTTCTATAAACCTCTGCACTTGGAGGCCCAACATTGTCTACAAGAACAGACGCGTGCGTAGACATCAAGCTCTTTTCTGGCACCGTTGTCGGGAAGGTAAGGTAGAAGGTACTCACATCCTCTGGCTACTAAGTCTTTTAGTTGCTGGTGAGTGCTCGAAGTTATTTCCTTTAGATTCTGCAATTATATCTTTTTGTTTCTTGTTTTTATTTTCACTAGTTAGGCTTAATGGAAAACAAAGAGTTTTATAGTATTTTTCCAGAGTTAGGACATGAAGTGTTTGAAAAATCTTTGGAGCTTTATTCGCATAGCAATGTTATTTGTATGAATTCTTTGAACACCGTTATTGCTAATCCTATAGAAAAGTCTAAGGTTGGGGAAGCTGGTTTTGGTAAGCATGATATTTTTAGTTCCCCAGCTTTAGTGGAGAAAATTCCCTCTGATGATATTTTATCTCCCATATGTGATAATTGTAGTGATGTTTATGATCCTCATTCCTTTAAAATACCTATGAAAATTGTTGAACGTGCTATGAATAACTGCTATTTAGGGGATGGAACTGTCCATCATGGTGATCATTTGCTCTTTATACATGAATTATGCGAGTTGTTCAAATGTGCAGGTATTTCAATGAACCAAGTTAAGAGGAAGCTATTTTCTTTATCACTAAAGGGTAGAGCTGCGGAATGGTATAAAATGATGAAGGATGGCCGACCTATTGGCTAGGAGGAAATTGTACCTCTCTTTTATTCTAAATTCTATCCTTCTAGTGAGGTTCATAAAGATAGGAATTATATTTATAATTTTCATCCTATGGAGAAAGCATTGCCCAAGCATGGGGAAGATTGAAGTCACTAATGCTCAAATGTCCTATTCATGATCTTCCCCGTAATATTGTTATTAATAATTTTTATGCAAGGCTTTCAGGACATTACAGGGACTATCTAGATGCCTGTTTTGAGGGGTATTTCACAAGCAAGGAGGCTGACGCTAAGTGGGATATGCTTGAAACAATTCAAAGCAATATTCAAGATTTGGATAGCGACAAAGGTAACGGATCAGGTATAAATTATGAGTATGATTGCATTAAGTCTTTTGCTGAAACTGCTGATTTTCAAGAGCTTAGTGCAAAATATGGTATTGATCCTCAAATTATGGTTGATTACTTTAGAGCCTTTGCTTCTCATATTAATGTTCCCAAAGGAAATTGGGATGTGTATCATGAACCTTTTAAAGACACTTGCATAGAAAGTGATATTGTTATAGATGATTGCAATAAACATGCTCAAACTTCTGAAAGTACTATTTCTTATAAGCATGTTAATTTTTGTGGAGCACTTAGACCTTGTGAAAAGAATCACATCAAAGAAGATTATTGTATCCACCATAGGAGTGAAGAAACTAGAATATGGGACAAAGCTCTAAATGAGCTTGGTGAAAAGGTTTGTACCCTCTATCCGTTTATTTGTGAACTTTGCTATAAAGTGGGTCATTTCAATTTCCAATGTTCAAGCTATGATAGTAGCCTTTCTAATCCAATGAGTACTGCAAGTTTGTATTGTGATGACATAATCACTCCCAATCAGCATGATGAGCTTACTTTATTTTTGGGGTGTGAAGAATTATCTAGAAAAACTTCTTTGGTAGATATGAGTGCTTTTGATATTAATAGCATCCTGCATGGTTGTCATCTTTATTGTGTTAAAGATTGTCGCACAAATACTTACATACAAAATGTTATAAAAGATGATGCTTTACCAAAATATGACAGGACTAATATGTGTTTTTTTCTTATTAATAAGAAGGAGGAATCCTCCAAAGTTTCTTCTATTGTTTCTGTCAGTAAACCAGGATATGTGGAGAAGCTTCCTTTCAAGCCTCTCCCTCCTAAAGAAGATAAGAGGAGTAAAAGGAGAGAGGAAACGGTATCTTCCCCTAAGCATGTTGCTCCTATTATAGTTTTTGATGAGTCTAAACTTGATGATGTTCTATGCCTGTTACCTATATTAGTGATCATGATTGGGAAAAGCACTCTACTTTTGATATTGAAAATCTTTTTGGTACCGATTCTGAAAATTATGAGGTTAATAATTGTTACACCATTAGTGCTATTCATGTTCCTTCCAATGATGATATGTTTACATATGAACACACTTTGGAAGATAGTTGTTCTATTGCTTATGATGATTACAATGATAAGTATAATATTTTCAGTTCACCTACTATTAAGGAGAAAACAAGGTATGATTACAATATGCCTCCTATTTTTGATGATTATGGTGATGAGAATTATTTTGTTGAATTTGCTCCTACTGGGATTTCCAAGAATGACTATGTTTATGTGGGGAGTATTAATTCTTTTATGCATGTGGCTCATGATAAGGATGTTTTATGTGATAGTTATATTGTTAATTCTATTCTTGATGCTACTGAAAGTTATTATGAGAGAGGGAAACATGGTTTTATGGATCTCAACAATATTAAGTTTCCCTCTTTTTGTTGGAATTCTTGAAATTGCACTTGTTTTGCCTTCCTATGCTTGTTGCTTTGTGCTTTCATGACTTGTCTCTTTACAAGAATATTTTTCATAGGAAGTGGTTTAGATTTAAATTTGTTTCATATTTGCTTTTTGATGCTCTCTCTTGCTTCAAGTTCTTTCCGGTACTTATGAGAGCATCTTCTCAAATTACTGCGCCTAGCTCAAAGGCGTTAAAGAAAAGCACTCTTGGGAGATAACCCATTGTTTTCTTTTCAGTACTTTTTCTTTTATTTGAGTCTTGGAAGTTATTACTACTGTAATGACCAATCCTTATCATTTTTATTTCGTTTTTGTGCCAAGAAGAACCTCTAATTTGAGGAAGGTAAGATTTGGGGAAGAGGCTGTCCTGAAACAGATTTCTGCGCTGCACCATAAATATTCGTGAAAATTCTCCGAATATCTTTTTGATCTGTGATTTCTTGTGCATATGCCCCAGGTTTTTTCCAAACTTTTATTAATTTTGCACTTTTTTATTTGAGCAACAGAAGGTCCTCAAAAAAATCGATCTTTGTCAGCTGTTCTGTTTTGACAGATTCTGCCACTATTTGTGTTTGCCTCTCGTTCGCTTTCTTTTTGAGTTCTTTTGATCACGGAACTTTTGATGAAGTTGCTACAGTAGCTTATACCTTAATGGATGGTATATTTGAGCTTGAAACTGAACCAAAAGAGTAGATTTATTATCATGCTTATACTAATGTTGTTAATAGAATTGTGTGAAGTTTTGTATGAAGGAAGTTTTCAAGTGTAGGGAATGGAGAGTGATGAGATGAGATGAAGTATCGACAAAAGCTCAAGCTTGGATATGCCCATGTCACCCCAAGAAATATCCAAGAGGTACAAGCATCAAAGCTTGGGGATGCCCCCGAGGCACCCCTTCTTCATCGGCAAAAATCAGGTCACCTTTCAAGACACTAGATTTTTATTGCTTCATATTCTATGCGTTTTTCTTGGAGCGTCTTTACTTTTGCTTTCAGTTTTCTTTTGTTTTGTTTGCTTCGATAAATGGTTGGATCACATCATGTTTGTTTGGAGAGAGCCTTACTCCATTTTTCATTGCCAAGAACACTCTAGTTTTCACTCTTATCATTCAACGAGTGTTCTCTTTTTCTAGAACTGCGTTTAGCTTTCGTTTTTTGCCTTGATTTTTGTTCAGATCTTGTTATATCTTTGAATCAAGGTGTATTTAGACCACTGGTCTATGTTGGTTTTCATCAAAAGAGTTGTCTCAAAAAAGGTTTGAATGGTGTTGGAAAAGAGAAAAAGTTTTATGACTATAGTGGTACAAAAGGGAGCTTGTTTAGACTGCATCTTAGACTTTTGCATGTCATGCTTGATGTTGTTTTGATAGTATGCTTAGTAGTTTTTGCTGTAGAATGATTTGTCTCAAATGACTGAGATTGCTTAATGAGCCTTTGAAAAAATCATGCGTTGTTTTTATTATATGGGAGCATATTATTGTGGTTTTCTCCTTTGATGCTTTATTTGGATTGACTTGGCGCATGCTTACAACATGTTTGACTCTAACAAGTCGCCATATAGCCTCTATGATCATTTGGTTTTTGACTTGTGATACCACTTTATGCTTCGGTTAATGATGTTTTGTCTCTATGCATGATTATGGCCGTTATTGCTCTCTTAGTTGGTCGCTCGCAGTCTTTTGCTAGCCTTCATTTTGTACTGAGAGGGAATACTTCTCGTGCATCCAACTCCCAAAAACAAAGTTGTTCCAATGTGTCCACCATACATACCTATTAGCAATTTGCTATGCCAAAGTACATTTGACTTGCTTTTATCTATCCTTCAAATTAAACTTTTTGGTGTTATGTGAAAATTAGTCAGTAAAGCTCTCACGAACCTGATGGCACACTTTACTTTTCTTGCTTTTAATAAATTTGACATTGTGGCTCTCTTATGTTGACATTATGCTTGCAAGTTGTAAGTTAGAGGTTAGCCCAGCCATGCCGTCATGGGGCAAGCTTTCAACATTGCACTTTCTCTCATTTAGTTGATATCGTGATCTTTTGTTTATGGATACTCGCAATGTGAAATAAGTTGGAAACTTGTGAGCTCATGGAGTTTGTATATGTGTTAGAGAAACACCTGGGCCGCTAATCTAAGCCATGCATCATTCATGGTGGAAATTTGCAGCATGCCCATAGTGGACATTCGACGACGCATCTCACAATAAAAAGCTATACCAATGGTAAATAAAAGAGATGCCGAGGTGTTCATTGTATGTTTGTCTTGTCATTTTGATATGGGCTTGTTCCATGTCATCGGGCAAGAGGTACCCCGTTGGCGTTCTCGATGATACATGTATGCTTACAATGACAAGAACTTGCTTGGGACCTAAGTCGAGTAGCATGAGGTTTGGGTATTCGTACTTTACGGGACACGAGATTTTCAACTTATGATTTGTTAAGCATATGCTTCGTAATTGTACTCGCATTAACCTTAACCACTCAAGATGCCTATGATGGGGGCAATGAGAGCTCAAAGCTAGTAAGTATCATAATTTTTGGAGGTTTATAAAACTTGCAATCACTGCTTCCCTCTGCGAAGGGCCTTTATTTTACTTTAATGTTGAGTCTCCACCTTCTACCTTTATGCACCGTCTAATAGAGCATAGTTGTCATTCTGAGTTTAAGGTTGAAAGGACGAGATGTCGCCTAGAGGGGGGGTGAATAGGCGTTTTAAAAACAATTACGGAATTGGCTTGAAGGAATGCAGAATTAAACTAACGTTTATTTTCTTCAAGCACAAGACCTAAAAATGCTAGGCTCAACTAAGTGCAACAACAACAACTAGATATAAGCAAGATAGCACAAGATATAATTCACAAGTGATAAGCAAGATATAAGTACTTCAAGCACGATGGCTATCACAAGGAAATAAACTCGGGTATAGAGATAACCGAGGCATGCGGAGACGAAGATGTATCCCGATGTTCACTTACATAAAGTAAGCTAATCACCGTTGGAGAGATGCGGGTAACCACGAAGGCCCCCGAACGCCACGAAGGCTCACCTTCTTCTCCGAGTCCCCCACGAAGCTAGGGACCCCTTCTTATGGTTAGCTTTTCCTCCACTCCGGAGATGGCAAGCTCCACAACCACTTCACAACTCCCACGAAGGGGAAGCCCGGGCCTCTTCACAATCTTCCACGAAGAGGACACCGTGGCACAATCACCGAGCCAACTAGGAGGTCACCCTCCAAGAGTAACAAGCTCACGGTCTCTCACTCGAACTAATCGTAATGGAGAGCTCAACACTTATGCAAGAATGCAAAGCAAGAACACAAGGGAAAGTGCTCAAATCCTTCTCTCTCAAATCCCACCAAAGCAACAAATGCTATGGAGGAGTTAGAGAGGAAGAACAAGGGTGGAGGTCAACCAATGACCTCAAGATCTAGATCTAATGGGTTCCCCTCACTTAGAGGAGAAATTGATTGGTGGAGTTGTAGATCTAGATCTCCTCTTCCAAATCCCTCAAAAATATGCAAGAATCATTGGAGGGAAGAGAGAGGGAGCAAGCTCAAGAGATTCAACAATGGAGGTGAGAGAAAAGCTCAAGAACACACTTAGAAACCCTACAAAACCGTTGGGAAAGAAGCCCCCTTTTATAGGGCAAGAAAACTGCCCGTTACAGAGTTTTCGGGGCGCTCCGGAGCAGAGCCCGGAGCAGCTCCGGATTGCACTCCGGAGTAAGTAGATTGGCACTGCTCAGCCCGGAGCAGCTCCGGATTTGGAAAACTGCAAAAACCCTCATACGAAAAACGCGATAACTTTTGCATCCGAACTCCGTTTTTAGCAAACTTGGACTTTTTGAAAAGCTTAGAAAAAGTACTAAAACTTTATGCAGAGAAACACCAAGAAAATTCAAGAGGAAAAATACGAAATGTGGAGAGGTGTGAAACCTTCCAAAGTGAAGAACCGGTAAAACCTCTCAACTCGAAAACGCAATAGAAGATGCATTTGGATTCCGTTTTCGATGAACTTGGGCTTGTTGGAAAGCTAGCAACAAGCACAAGAACCTCACATGGAGAAACACCAAGAAGCAACAAACTAGGAAGATGCAAAGTATGCAAAGGATTGAGCTCCTTATGACGATGTGATCAAGTTACCCAACCGAAAGCCCCTCTTGATAGTGCGGCTATCTATCCTATAACCCGGTCTCCCAACAAACACCTTGAGACCGGTAAAAGAAAAACCTAGCAAGGACATACCTTTGCCTTGAGCATCCCGCTTGATCTTGATGATGATGCTTCATGCTCTCATCAAGCCGGAATGCTTCACTTGATCATTGTTGCTTCGTGAAGACTTTAATTTGCTCCCCCATAAATCATTATGGGATAACTTTGTTAACACTCATCTTCACAAGTACATTATCACCAAATGGATGACAAGCTTCAAACATATGATCTTCTTGAGATGCTTATCTTGAACTTCCACAACTCAACCTTGATAAAGAACATCATTTGATTTCATTCTCCCATGGGCCATATTGAATCCTTCTTTTGATGTAAGCCCATGGGAAGATACTTGATTCCACTATTCTCTCTTCATCTTGGTCAACCTTGTATCTACTCATGCTCTATCAAATCTCTCTTAAGATGCATAGGGAATTCTTCATTTGATTGCATGCTCTAAGTCTTGGTCAACCATGGCTCAACTCATGAGACCATCGTGACCTCGACATAGAGCCATAACTTGAGTTCTACACAAGAACAACATCTTTATTTCTTCTTCTTGATCATATTGGATTCATCTCTTCTTGTTCAATGATCTTGATGCCAATACTTAAGATATATTGTTATCTTCATGGCATCCAAGCCTTGAATCCAACACATGGACTTCAAGCAATTCCTATGAACAATTCCTTCACAAAAAGCTCAATGAGAATATTAGTCCATAGGGATTGTCATTAATTACCAAAAACACACTTAGGGGCAATTGACCCTTACAATCTCCCCCATTTTGGTAATTGATGACAATCTCAACAAGAGGGTTTATATAATGAATGATAGAAACTAATATGCAACTTATACGGGAATAAATTGCTACTACCGCATATCAAAATCAATTGTACTCACATAAACTACAACAAATATGGTTGATGTGAGTGCAACCAAAATATATAGAGCAAACTCCCCCACAATATATGCACGTGTGATGAACTTGAATTTCATTGCATACATTGTCAAGATAAACCTTTGATGGAGTTTACACTATATATTCAACCATGCAAAACATCTAACAAAGAAGAGATGCATGAAAGGTAAAACACTTAAGCACAAACCAAACTTAAGTATAAAAACCATTTCCCTTAAACCCTCTAAACTTCTCCCCCATTGGCAACGATTGCCAAAATGGATGAAGGAATTTAGAAGGCCAATATAGTATGAGTTCCTCCCCAAGATGTGCATTTCTCATAAAAATGAGTGAAATCATATGCACTTATCAAATTAACAATATTTGGAGGAAGTCAAACCATATTGAGGATCAAAGATTGCAAAAAGATGACATAGTGAAGGAAACTTCAACGAATGAAGCAAGCAAGCAATCAAGAGACCCAAAGAACCAATTGGACACAAGGAGATGTGATAATAAGAGCAACTAGGTGATTTAAATAAAATAAGGAAGCTCCCCAAGGTCCATGCATAAATTTGAATTTTTGTTGCATTTGAATACAATATGCACAAACATGGAATCCTCACTTCCTCTATATCATTTAAAAAACAACCATGAGCATGAGAGAATACAAAAGAATCAATACGCTTATCAAAGTGAACTTTAGTCCAAAAGGATTCACGAGATATGAGTGCGAGAAGAAGCAATAAAGAATAAACAAGCACTCATAAATCAAGTTCTTACCAACACCATCAAGAACAAAATGGATAAGAAAGATGGTCGGCAAAGAACGAGGATATCAAGGAAAGAAATTAACACTCTTATGCATATATATTTCTAAGTGGACAAAAAATCATGATGAACAATCCACAAAGAAACATGTATACACAAGAGGTTAGTTGAAATTAAGGAAGGCATGATATCCAAGAGAGAGTCATAGAATATACCAAATAGCTTTGCTAGAAAGCATATATAGCTCAAGGCTCCATTTTCCATTATGGTATATTAATAAACTCCCCACGCAAAATCATCAAAGCCATCACAACTAGCAATAAGGGATCAAAAGATAGTCGGGATGCTTTGAAAGGCAACAAGCATAATAAAGAAGGGTACAACTTGCAACATTATCTATATTGCACATGAGAGAGCGTTGAGGAATTAATATGCAATAAATTGCTAAAATGGCATATTTGGGATTGGTGAATCATAAACATGATTTTATATACTTCCCATCATATGCAATCATCTCAACTTGCTCACATATGAAATAAAGATTTGCAAGAACCGCAACATTTGCAAATAAATATTATCATGCCAAGAACCAACCTACAAGAGTTGGGATGCTAGAAAAGTATGCATGAATGTTATACTTGTTACCGAGATAGCAATGGTGTGATGTAGCAGATAAGAGTTCACCGATCGATGATCCTAGCTTGGCTCCAATAATCATATGGTGACAACACCTTCCTTATAAATGAGACAAGCATCCATTGCATCTCCAATGTACCTAAGACAACATTTAAGTACATCTTGGTCCCCAAACTTATTGGGTCCAAAGTGGTTAGACTAACCACAATACATATGATAGACTCCATAAAAATATGTGCATAGTTAAAGATGAAATTTGAATTTCATGCACATCTTAGCCATTTAGGATTTGATGGAGTATAACATATATATTGGATCAAAGAAAGCAACTAAGATACAAAAATAAGCATAAAGAGAATATGCATGCACCTATCTTTCAAGATCCAAAGAAGATACGATTTAGACAAAAACACCAAGAATACAAGGAGGTATAAAAGGTGTGGCAAAACACATTATTTGTCCAAATGACATCAAGGGAACAAATCAACAAATGATTTATTCATAAAATTCAACAAATGAACCTAACAACTTATTGAGCATGAAAGAATAAATAAATAAAAGCATGCTCAACAATTTATCTCATTCGAGCAAATAAATCATAGAAGAAGGAATGAGATAACTAACTCCCAAAAGAGCAAGGTTCCAACAAATAAACCAAACCCTCTACACTTTTCACAATGGCACAAGTACCGAAAAGAAAAGGTTTGTCTTACAACAACACACACTTGATGGGGATCAAGAGATGAGACAAAGTCAAGCAAAAAGATCCTCAAGAAGGCAATAAGACAATGGGAGTCAAAATAATTTCTTGGCAAGAAATATGGGCAATAAGATGCAAATTCCAAGGTGAAGATGATCTAGAGGAATTACCACACATATATACGAATACCAATTGTCAAAGACAAGAAGTTCATATTGGAATTATTTCCCGGTGGTGTATTGCAAAGATATTCAAGATCAACTTCACAATAAAAGGCATATGGTTAAATATTCAAATTAAGCACCATGCACGAAAAAGGATTCTTGGTAGCTCCAAAAATAGTCAAACAATCATGCAAAGCAATGATTAGAGTAACTAGAAGCAAACGGCTTCCTACTTATGATATACATATAAATATATTTGAGTGAAACCGCACCAAGAATTCTTACTCAAACCAAGACCAAAGAAATGAGCAACAAAATGTTTTAAGAAAGAATGGAGCTTGTTTGAGCAAACATGCCACCTAGGAACAAGATAATTAACAATATCAACTCTAAGTGGCAATACCTCAAATGTTCACATTTCCTAGGCTTGTGATATGCATAAGACATATTACTCCCCCCATAATGTGATATTAAATTCTTTTCAACAAAAGGCAAACAAAATCCAACTAGAGATAATTAATGGAGATATAGAATTTGAATTTCTCATGAGCATGGCATACCACATAGTGACTAGATAATCTTGCAATATCAATACTAAGTGGTATTACACATGTGCACACATTTATAGGATTGTGAGGTGCCAATGGCAAATCACTCCCCCAAAATGGGATGTTCCATTAATCACTCGATAAGAGCCAAATAAGATACCATAAATATACATTAGAGGCTCGAAGCAAACACACAAGTATATGATGTGCCAAACACCCAACACCTACTTGAATACACAAGATAAGTAGGTATAAGGAGCAACATATACAAACACATACTTGGTACAAAACCAAAACATGCAAAGGGGCAAGTAACTTACAATGTAAAGAGGTTAAGTACAAGTTACCGCAAAGAGGCACATTGGATATAAAATGATAGTGTCAATGACTTGGCTTGATGAAAATAAAATTAATGAAGATCCCTTAATTCTTCATGAGGTAGCCAAGTCTCCAATGCCCTTCACAAACACCTATTGATCAAGTTTTAGCTTGTTGGTCCCCAACCAAGTTGGGTCCAAAGAGGTTAGTAACAATAGGCTTGGCAACCCAAATGGTTCTTTTCTTGACACCACTTTGAGTTCCAACAAACTTGGCAAACACATTGCCATCCTTATCTTTCTTAAGAGAATAATCATCATCAACAATGATAGGATTAGATAAGGTACCGCTTAAGCATGAAGAAGCAAAGTGCCCCTTCTCACGACAAATATAGCAACAAGTGCTTCCCTTTCTCTTCTTCATTGATTTCTTGATTTGGGAAGCTTCATCTTGTTTCTTCTTGGGAAGTGGCCTATCTTCAACTTGAGGTTGAACTTGAGCTTGACCTTGTGCCCGCTTCCCTTGTTGCTTCTCACTCAAGTGATTCTTCTTCAATGGGCAAGATCTCACATGATGCCCTTCAATCTTGCACTTGAAGCAAACAATCTTGGCCAAATTCTTGACTTGGTCTTGGCCCTTCTTCTTCTTGTTGCTCTCGGACTTGTTTTTGTTTTTGGAGTTGAATCCAAGTCCACTCTTGTCATTAGGGGATTTTTGCATACTCAAAATATTATCGAGTGTGGATTTCCCTTCATGACGCTTATCCAAGTCTTTCTCCAAACTAGTGACTTGGGCCTTGAGCTCTTTGATTTCCTCTACAAGGTTAGTAGTAATACAAGTACTAGAGGAGGTAGAAGCTTCATTGTTAGAGCAACAAGGCATATCAAGTAATTCATCACAAGATGTAGCAATATTATGCCTAGATAAATTACTTGGACTAGCACAAGATAATATAGCATTTTGGTTCAAAGTAGTGCTAATGTCCAAATGAGGCTCACAAGATGTTTTCTTAGAGATACTTGCCTCATGAGCTAACTTTAGCCCATTATAAGAGATTAAGAGATCCCCATGAGAGCCCGAGAGCTTTTCATGGCTTTCCTCCAATTTCTTATAATTGCTTGTTAGCAACTCGAGTTGAGCCCTTAGCTCAACATTCTCCTTTAATATAGATGCTTCACAAGAAATAGAGTTAGTAGCACAAGCATCATTAATAGATTTAGCATTTGTAAGCTCATAAGATTTAATAGATTGAGATAGGCAAGAATTAGTATGCTTCTCTTCGGATAGCTCTTGCTTGAGGAGATTGAATCTCCATTTCCCCTCATTAACAAGGGAGTTCAATTCCTTAATGGTCTCCTTGTGGTCAAACAAGGTTTCCATTAAGTGTTCGACTTTAGCACGAGCATCATTATTACCACAAAGAGAGGCATACACAATTCCCATCTCATGCAAGAAAGCTTCATTATCATCATCATTATCATCATCATCATCACTCTCATCATAAGGAGATGTGTTGGGATTCAAAGTAGGAGTTACCTTTGAGCCGCTTGCCATAAGGCACATGTGAACTTTGGTAGATGATGAGGGAGCATCAATTGAAGCACATTCTTCATTTTTGAGTGTAGGACAAGCTCTTGCGAGATGTCCATACTTGTGGCATTCATAGCATTGCCTTCTCTTGATAGAAACCTTCTTGGTTCTTCTATTGATTTCTTCTTTAATTATGTGACCCAATTTTTCTTTAATTTCCTCTACATGGTTAGTCATACAACAACTAGAGGAAATAGAATCATTTTGAGTATGGTCACAACAAGAAACAAGCATATCATCACAAAATTGAATCAAGCAAATTTTAGGAGATATGCAAGGACCTTTAACACAAGAATGAGTAAAGAATTTCTTGCAAGAAGTGTTTAGGTCCAAACTCTCTACACCATTAGGATTTATAGAAATAGAATCATTGGTGCAAAGAACAAGACTACCAACATCACATATGATTTCTTCACTCACCGTATCATTACCTTGTGACAAGTCACATGTTGGTGAAGTGGAAGAACTTGAACAATCATCACGACCGGATGTGGAAGCAACTTGGATCTCTTCATGATGTGAAGGTGAAGAGAGCTCCTTGGGTTCACTTTTAACCTCAAGAGAAATGAACCCACCAAATGACTCTTCTAGCTTGGTCCATATCTCATGAGACGTCTTGCACTTTGAACCCATCAAGCAAACATAAACTATGGAGCTCACAGACAATAAAATTTCATTAAATACTTGAGCTTCTAGATGTAAATTTTTCTCATCCTCTATAGATAGACTTTGAGGATCCATCGGAGGAGAAAAGCCTACATCTAGAAATCGCTCTATATTTGGACACAAAGTCTGAAGATTGCAAAGCATGCGATTTCTCCATAAGTTATAATTTATGCCATCAAAAATAATTCTGTCATTGTGCACTAAATAACTAGCCGACATCTTTACTCTCAAGGCGGTGAAGCCTAAACAAGGAGAGACCTTGCTCTGATACCAATTGAAAGGACGAGATGTCGCCTAGAGGGGGGGTGAATAGGCGTTTTAAAAACAATTACGGAATTGGCTTGAAGGAATGCGGAATTAAACTAACGTTTATTTTCTTCAAGCACAAGACCTAAAAATGCTAGGCTCAACTAAGTGCAACAACAACAACTAGATATAAGCAAGATAGCACAAGATATAATTCACAAGTGATAAGCAAGATATAAGTACTTCAAGCACGATGGCTATCACAAGGAAATAAACTCGGGTATAGAGATAACCTAGGCACGCGGAGACGAAGATGTATCCCGATGTTCACTTACATAAAGTAAGCTAATCACCGTTGGAGAGATGCGGGTAACCACGAAGGCCCCCGAACGCCACGAAGGCTCACCTTCTTCTTCGAGTCCCCCACGAAGCTAGGGACCCCTTCTTATGGTTAGCTTTTCCTCCACTCCGGAGATGGCAAGCTCCACAACCACTTCACAACTCCCACGAAGGGGAAGCCCGTGCCTCTTCACAATCTTCCACGAAGAGGACACCGTGGCACAATCACCGAGCCAACTAGGAGGTCACCCTCCAAGAGTAACAAGCTCATGGTCTCTCACTCGAACTAATCGTAATGGAGAGCTCAACACTTATGCAAGAATGCAAAGCAAGAACACAAGGGAAAGTGCTCAAATCCTTCTCTCTCAAATCCCACCAAAGCAACAAATGCTATGGAGGAGTTAGAGAGGAAGAACAAGGGTGGAGGTCAACCAATGACCTCAAGATCTAGATCCAATGGGTTCCTCTCACTTAGAGGAGAAATTGATTGGTGGAGTTGTAGATCTAGATCTCCTCTTCCAAATCCCTCAAAAATATACAAGAATCATTGGAGGGAAGAGAGAGGGAGCAAGCTCAAGAGATTCAACAATGGAGGTGAGAGAAAAGCTCAAGAACACACTTAGAAACCCTACAAAACCGTTGGGGAAGAAGCCCCCTTTTATAGGGCAAGAAAACTGCCCATTACAGAGTTTTCGGGGCGCTCCGGAGCAGAGCCCGGAGCAGCTCCGGATTGCACTCCGGAGTAAGTAGATTGGCACTGCTCAGCCCGGAGCAGAGCCCGGAGCAGCTCCGGATTTGGAAAACTGCAAAAACCCTCATACGAAAAACGCGATAACTTTTGCATCCGAACTCCGTTTTTAGCAAACTTGGACTTTTTGAAAAGCTTAGAAAAAGTACTAAAACTTTATGCAGAGAAACACCAAGAAAAGTCAAGAGGAAAAATACGAAATGTGGAGAGGTGTGAAACCTTCCAAAGTGAAGAACCGGTAAAACCTCTCAACTCGAAAACGCAATAGAAGATGCATTTGGATTCCGTTTTCGATGAACTTGGGCTTGTTGGAAAGCTAGCAACAAGCACAAGAACCTCACATGGAGAAACACCAAGAAGCAACAAACTAGGAAGATGCAAAGTATGCAAAGGATTGAGCTCCCTATGACGATGTGATCAAGTTACCCAACCGAAAGCCCCTCTTGATGGTGCGACTATCTATCCTATAACCCGGTCTCCCAACAAACACCTTGAGACCGGTAAAAGGAAAACCTAGCAAGGACATACCTTTGCCTTGAGCATCCCGCTTGATCTTGATGATGATGCTTCATGCTCTCATCAAGCCGGAATGCTTCACTTGATCATTGTTGCTTCGTGAAGACTTTAATTTGCTCCCCCATAAATCATTATGGGATAACTTTGTTAACACTCATCTTCACAAGTACATTATCACCAAATGGATGACAAGCTTCAAACATATGATCTTCTTGAGATGCTTATCTTGAACTTCCACAACTCAACCTTGATAAAGAACATCATTTGATTTCATTCTCCCATGGGCCATATTGAATCCTTCTTTTGATGTAAGCCCATGGGAAGATACTTGATTCCACTATTCTCTCTTCATCTTGGTCAACCTTGTATCTACTCATGCTCTATCGAATCTCTCTTAAGATGCATAGGGAATTCTTCATTTGATTGCATGCTCTAAGTCTTGGTCAACCATGGCTCAACTCATGAGACCATCGTGACCTCGACATAGAGCCATAACTTGAGTTCTACACAAGAACAACATCTTTATTTCTTCTTCTTGATCATATTGGATTCATCTCTTCTTGTTCAATGATCTTGATGCCAATACTTAAGATATATTGTTATCTTCATGGCATCCAAGCCTTGAATCCAACACATGGACTTCAAGCAATTCCTATGAACAATTCCTTCACAAAAAGCTCAATGAGAATATTAGTCCATAGGGATTGTCATTAATTACCAAAAACACACTTATGGGCAATTGACCCTTACAAAGGTGCATAGTCCCAAAATTTATCATTGATTGATTCATGATTATGGTTTTACTTGTTCTTAAATTATTTGTATCTAGTCGCCCTCTTAAACTTAAAGGTGTCCTATGCATTTATGTTTTGCTATTCCATGAAGAACAAGCTAAAAACCACTTTGTTATGTTTTTCTATATTGTTGAAACACACACTTGACTTTCAATGCTTCATTACTCATGATATTTTGTTTATGTTACCGTTCATGTTATAACATGGTTGCTAAGTTTTATTGTCGAGATGTGTTTTAAGTACTTTGATCTCCGCACTCAATGCTTTACATCGTTTGATCAAGATTGTGCTGGTTCATGTCACCTCAAAAATCATTGTTTTGTTCTCACTTACCTACTCGAGGATGAGCACGAGTTAAGCTTGGGGATGGTTGATACGTCTCAAACGTATCTATAATTTTTGATGCTCCATGCTTGTTTATGAACCATTTGCTTTGTGTTTGGTTACACTTCGTGGCATTTTTATGCGTTTTCTGGAACTAACCTATTGACGAGATGTCATAGTGCCAATTCCCTGTTTTCTGCTGTTTTTGTGTTTCAGAAAAGCTACACAGGAAATATTCTCAGAATTGGACGAAACAAAAGCTGAACCACCTATTTTTCCCGGACGCGGGACGAAGACCGAAGGAGAGCCGAAGGGAAGCCAGGGACCCACCACACCAGGGGGTGGCGCGCCCCCCTCCTAGCCGCACTAGGGGTGGTGTGGGCCTCCTGGTCTACCTCTGACTCCGCCTCTCCGCCTATATAAAGCCTCCGACTTCGAAACCCTAAATCAATCAGCAATTTTCTAGAAGAAGTCCCGCAGCTCCGCCACCACCACCGACGAATTTCGGGAGACAGAAGTCTCTGTTCCGGCACCCTGCCGGGACGGGGAAGTGCCCCCGGAGCCATCTCCATCGACGCCGTCGCCTCCACCGCCGCCTCCATCGACTTCACCGCCATCTCCACCAATGTTGCTGTCTCCCATGATGAGGAGGGAGTAGTTCTCCTCCGGGGCTGAGGGCTCTACCGGTAGCTATGTGGTTCAGCTCTCTCTCCCATGGTGCGATCTATATGTGATCGTGAGCTTTGTATCTAGTTGAATTGGTAGATGCTATTCTTCAGATATTATGCTACTCCCGTGCTTTATTATTGTAATCTCCGGAGACAGCTTGTACCATGATGTGAAGGTGACAGTGTGCACACTGTGTGTGTCTTTTTTGGTTAGTGTCTCTATGAATTGTTGGTGTTTGTTGGAACCATCTAGTGCGCTCAAGGTGACAGTGTGGGGCAATCTAGTTTGGGGAAATGCGGACTTTGAGGAATGCTTCGTAGCCCTATGCATGATTAGTGTTCGTTATCCATTGGAGAATAGTTTAGAGTGGCATAGTGAAGATAGTTATTTATGTGTTCAATTATGTTATCTTTGTTGAGAGTGTCCACTAGTGAAAGTATGATCCCTAGGCCTTGTTTCTAAGCATTGAAACACCATTTACATTCAGTTTTGTTACATGTTTGCTCACAACGATATTTATTTCAGATTGCATTTACTACTTATAATCATCCATATTATTTGTATTTCACTATCTCTTCGCCGAACTAGTGCACCTATACATCTGACAAGTGTATTGGGTGTGTTGGGGACACAAGAGACTTCTTGTATCGTAATTGCAGGGTTGCTTGAGAGGGATAGCTTTGACCTCCTCCTCCTTGAGATCGATAAACCTTGGGTGATCCACTTAAGGGAAGCTTGCTGCTGTTCTACAAACCTCTGCACTTGGAGTCCCAACACTGTCTACAAGAACAGTTCCTCTGGAGTGAGTTTCCGGTAAAGAAGTTGCAACTTGTTGATATGAGTATCCTATCAATCCTATTAAGCCCTAGGCCAGGATGTCACACACTCACCCCCTTAGAAGACCGACGTCCTCGTCGGTCAACCCCAGTCCAGGAACTTTCCCTCTTGGACACGTCCAATCGTCCAGTGCCAACCCATGTGCCACAATGGGCCACATGTCCACGCACCTGACCCGCACACGCCCGTGTTACCGCAAGGGTCGGCTCTCATACCAAATGTAACACCCCGACCACTCCATGGCTCAGGCCTATTACCCCTCGCAGCTCTCTAGGATCTCTAGACTAGCCCCACAGATCAACACTAGTCTTTTCTACACACTTTGTCCTCACTCATGCGCACCTGGGAAGGACTTCCCGATCAGTCAACCATCCCCAAATCGCTCTGGGCCAAGCATGCTTAACCCAGAGTTCCTTTGGAGTGAGTTCCTGAAAAAGAAGTTGCAACTTGTTGATATGAGTATCCTATCAATCCTATTAAGCCCTAGGCCAGGATGTCACACGTGCGTAGACATCAGCCAGCAACGGCTCCCCGGCGTTAGCCCAAATTATAAAGGCAAAAAACCCATCTCGGGCTTCCGCCATGGCGGGCAGAGCGGGTCCCAATCCGGGAGTGGGGGCGGCGGTCAGCGGAACACCGGAGGCGGCGGGCGCGGCCAAGGCCGTGGCCAGCCCAACAGATGCAGCGGCTCCAACATAAGCGCTGGCTTCTTCGGCAATCATGGTGGTTCCAGTGGGAGTCCACAACCCTGTTATGGCTACTTTGCACCTGCCGATAATCTGTTCCCCCTGCTCGCTCTACTAGGGTTCCACCCAATGTCGTCGGGGTGCTCGGCGCTCGCCTTGGTGCTCACTCCAGTGCATACCTGGTGATGTTCTCTGGGTTCCCTTCACCACCAGGACCGGTCTACTATGCCTCATCGTACCAGCCAGCACCGAAACTTCCCTTCTCTCCATCACTGTACCAGCCAGCGCTGCCCTACTCCCTCGACCACACAACTCTGCTTCAGACCGCCCACAGTGCCAACAGCAATTGCGAGCAGCCGAACTGGATCATGGACTCAGGCACTTCTTCACATGTCACCGGTAAGGCAGGTAATTTAACCACCACTCACTCCAACTTAGGTCTAAATTCTCAACATATTATTGTCGGTATTGGGTCTAAACTTCATATTCTAGCTGTTGGTTTTGTTAAAATTTCTTCTCTTCCTCTCCACCTACAAAATGTTCTGGTCTCTCCTAGCATAGTTAAGAATCTTATATTTGTTCGCCAGTTCACTTGTGACAATTTTGTTTCCATCAAGTTTGACCCGTTTGGCTTTTCTGTGAATGACCTAGCTACCAAGACCCTTCTTCTTCACTCCAATAGTGACGGGGACTTGTACCCATTCTTCGGCCCCCGGACTTCATCACCAGCAGCACTCTGCACCACTGGTGGTGACCTATGGCACCGAAGACTTGGACATCCTAGCTCCACCTCGCATTTCCCCTTAGATTTTCTCTCATGTAATACTAGTTCCACTAGTCGCTCCCCATTATGTGAAGCATGTCAATTAGGCCGCCACACCTGTCACCCATTTCCTACATCCACCTCTCACACCTCCGCTGCCTTCCAACTCATTCATTGCGACTTGTGGACATCCCCCATTGTTAGTTTCTCTAGTTACAAATATTATCTAGTTGTGCTTGATGATTTCTCTCATTACTCGTGGGCGTTTCCTTTATGCAATAAAGTTGATACTTGTGCTACCCTTCAAATTTTTTTGAGTATGTGCACACCCAATTTGATGTAACCATTAAAAGTATGCAATGTGATAATGGTGGTGAATTTCTTACAAATGCTCTTCGAGATTTCTTTGAACAACATGGTATTGCTTTTCGCCTCTCATGTCCTCACACATCTCCTCAAAATGGTAAAGCCGAACGCCTTATACGCACAACTAACGACATTGTTTGCACTCTCCTTCTTCAAGCCAAGTTACCACCATCGTTTTGGGTTGAGGCCCTCAACACCGACACCCATCTTCTTAACATTTGTCCATCCCGCTCCATTCTCTTTCATACACCTCACTTTCGGCTCTTTGGTCAAAATCCATCTTACGATCACTTGCATGTTTTTGGATGTCTTTGTTACCCAAACCTCCATGCCACTACCGCCCACAAATTATCCCCACGCTCGGCTCGTTGCGTCTTTCTCTGCTATCCTCGTGAACACAAAGGGTACTGCTGCCTTGACCTGGAATCTCGGCGCGTCATTGTCTCTAGACACGTTAATTTTGATGAGACATGTTTCCCTTATTTTTCAGCTGAAAACACGCCTCTTGCCATAGAAGATCCGACCCAGACATCCCCTGCTGCCGCACGTCAGCCTTGGATCACAAGCCGTACGAGGAATCTTGCGCCAACGTCCTCGCCTCCCCCGCTGATATGTCCAAAAGGTATCTACTTTCCCGAACACTTTTGCTATTGTTTCTCCTCTAATTTGTGTGTTTTGAATGCAACTAACACGGACTAACGTTGTTTTCAGCAGAATTGCTCTGGTGTCTCATTTTTGTGCAGAAATCCAACTTTCAGTAAAAATCCGGGAAAATGTTGCAAAAATCCTATTTCACCAGAAGACCCACGAAGCCAGAAGACGAGACGGAGAGGGGCTGGGAGGCCACCACACCCCCAGGTGGCGTGGCCCAGGCCTGGCCGCGCCAAGGTGTGGTGAGGCCACCCCAGCCGCCCTCTCGAGCCGCCCTTTTGCCTACATATACCCTCTGACCTAAAAGGAGTGGGGGTTTGGCGTTTTTCCCAGATAGACTTCCGCTGCGCCGCCACAATCAGAAACCGCGATTCGGAGCCAGAAACTCCGTTCTGGCACCCTGCCGGGATGGGGATTTGGAGGAGATCCTCATCACCATCATCACCGACATCCCTCCATCAACCATCCATGATTCCACCATCCATGTGTGAGTAATTCCCGTTGTAGGTGAAGGGGATGGTAGGGATTGGATGAGATTGTTCATGTAATTTGTTATGAGATTTTTAGGGCATGGTGCCCAGTATCTACTATTAGTGCTTATGACATTGTTGCAACTTGTTGTGCTTAATGCTTGTCACTTTGGGCCCAAGTGCGATGATTTCAGATCTAAACTTGTTATTGTTTCATTATGATACTTGTTGATTATGGTCTTACTGAAGGGTTTCGCAGCATAGTAAATCAAAAAAAAATTCCTACGGATGCGAACAAGAAAGCCAAGATCTAATCTGGGAGATGTAATCAACGAGAGAGGTAGATGAGATCTTCATACCCTTGAAGAAATCGCACAGCGGAAACGTTCAACAGAATGTGGATGATGTAGTCGTACTAGCCGTCTCCTCCCCGCGATCCGATCCGATCCTACACCGCAAGTGGCGGCGCCTCCGAGAGATGCACACGTACGGTGCAGCGACGTCTCCTCCTTCCTTGGTCCAGCAAGCATGGTGGAGAGATAGATTGGATCTGCAGCACGACGGCGTGGTGCTTATGGTGGAGAGTTTCTGCGGCAGGGCTTCGCCTATGCACAGTCGCGAGAGAGAGATGGAGGGGCAGCAGTTGGCCGGCGGCTAGGGTTGGAGTGGGAGGGGCTGCGCCCCTGCCCCCCCTTATATGGGGGGCTGGCCGGCTGCCTTGGCCCCTCCTCCAAGCCCTAGGGCGGTGGCCTAGGGGGAAGAGTGGGGGGCAAGTTTCCCCCCTTCCTTCTGGAAGGTTCTCTTAGGGTTTCCCCTAAGGGCTGGCCGGCTGGGCCTTAGGGGCCTTGTGCGCCTGGCCCAAAGTGGCCAGGGCACTTCCCCTTAGGCCCACGCAGGCCTCCGACAAGTGGGCCCACGTTGGTCCCACTCCGGAACCTTCTAGAACCTTCCGGTACAATACCGATAAACTCCGAAACGATTCCGGAATCCAAAAACTGCTTTCCTTTATATGAATCTTATTCTCCGGAGCATTCCGGAACCTCTCGTGATGTCCTGGATCTCATCCGAGACTCCGAACAAAAACTCATAAACCAATTATCCATTCTATCCTAGCATCGATGCACGTTAAGTGTGTGACCCTACGGGTTCGAGAATATGCAGACATGATCTTCTATCAATAATCAACAGCGGGATCTGGAAACCCATATTGACTCCCACATATTCATCGATGATCATATCGGATGAACCACGATGCCAGGATTCAATTAATCCCGTATATGTATTCCCTTTGTCACGCGATATTTTACTTGCCCGAGATTCGATCGTCGGTATCGCTATACCTAGTTCAATCTCGTTCACAGCAAGTACTTTACTCGTTCTGTAATCCGATATCACTTTGTGATTAACTCCTTAACCACGTGCTTGCAAGCGGTGTTGATATCGATTACCGAGTGGGCCCGAAGTATATCTCTCCGACTGGGGAGGGACAAATTCCATCTTGATACATGCAACCCAACAAGTACTTTCCGATCACCTGAGAGACACCTTTATGATCACCCTCACATAGGATGACGTTTGATGACCTCAAAGCTTTCTTCCGATACCAGGGAGTTGTATTATCTCATGGTCTAAGGAATACAATACTTGACATAGGAAAAAGCTTCGCAAAGATGAACACGATGACACGATCTAATTGCTCTGCTTTATTTGGGTCTGTCCATCACATCATTCTCCTAATGACATGATCTCATTATTAATTGACAACTCATGTCTATGGTTAGGAAACCTTAACCATCATTAATCAATGAGCTAGTCTAGTAGAGGCGTACTAGGGACACGGTGTTGTTCATAAACCACACAAGTATTAATGTTTCCGCTTAATACAATTATAGCATGGAGTATAAACATTATCATGAACAAGAAATATGATAATAACAATATTATTATTGCCTCTAGGGCATATTTCCTTCAGTCTCCCACTTGCACTAGAGTCAATAATCTAGTTAATACTTGCGCTTTTAACACCTATGGCATTCCGGTGTTATTCATACGCGTTGCACGTGGTAAACCTTATCTACGGGTCTGACACTTTCAGGTCCGTTTGTATTTGCATATTCGTTTGCGTCAGCACGCATTACTCATCTTGTATGAGATAGCATCGTATAAACTTGGTCTTCTGGTGAGACCTTTGTTTCTTGGCCGAGACTATGTTGTCACTATTGTCATACAATAGGACTACATAGTACTAGCACACTTAAAAATAGCGATATCTACCGTGCGTCGAAATAGTCATTGGTCCGCACACATCGGTATGTATGATTTCCAATAAGTCCGTTGCTCGCTCCATTATTCCGGAGAATGGGTTTTTGATCATCTTGCCCATGAGGCATGGCTTGCACGTGTCAAATGATTCAAAATCAAGAGACTCCAAAAGTCCATCAGAATGGAGTTTCTTTATGCGTTTTATGCCAATATGACCTGGACGACGGTGCCACAAATAAGTTGGATTATCACTATCTACTTTGCATCTTTTATGCCGCTTCTAAAGCGATTATATACTTAGCCCTCGTTGCAGTGTCCGCCACAATATTAACATTGGAACTCATCCAAGTCATCATGGAACTTTCTTCCATCTTATTATGCCACCTTCTAACTCAAAAACAAATAGCTTAAAATTGAGATAAAATTTTACTTGTATGTGTGACAAAGCCAATGTAACTCATTGCAATGAACCATTTGTCACTTCTGCATACAGAACATATTCTTACTTCTTTGAAAGTGCATAAGAATATCTTTACTATTGTCCAACGATCATCATATGAATGCTATAACCTTTAGAGCATTGGACACATTTGGATCTACATATCATGGTATACAAGATTGATAAAATCATTCTTGTGGTTTCACTCATCAAGTGTCAAAACAATTGATTCTTGCTCCAACCTCTTCCATGCAACAAGAACTATTCTTATTGTTTCCATATTGAACAAATTCAATATTTCATCTATGTACTCTGGCAAAACTATATTAGTGCCTCAATCTATCTGCATAGACATTGATGCTTAATATTCTGGTTTTACCTAAGTCTTTCATCAAAAACTAATTTTAATGAAAACTTAACAATATCAAGAAAAACACACAATTTCCAATGAACGATATGTCATCTACATAAAGCATTAGAAATATGTCTTAGCGCTCCCACTTACTTTCTTGTAAATACAAGCATCTTCAAATATCTTGATGAAATTAACACTTTAACATTTTCATCATTGAAGATTCCAACTTCGCTATGCTTACTTCTACCATAGAAGTTTGCATACATATCTAGCAACCTTTGAATCAACAAAACCCATTGGGTCGTGTCAGGTACACGTCCTTGGTGTGCATTCCGGTAGAGGAACGTTGTTTCATTTATTCAACTATCATATCTCAATATGTAATTGTTGCTAGAATAATTCATATGACGAAGTCAGGGCCCATCATCGCTTCTTTGTATATTGTTGGTTACTATTATCTAATAATATCTCGTCCTCAAATCTTACTATTTGATTACGACCAACTTGGTTAAATAGGAACTTCGATGTCATGACTACAACATATTGTAGACGCGTGAGCTATGAATGCAGTTGCCGCTTCCAGTACATATTTTGGTGCTGCGCTACTCTGATCATCTTGCTCAGATTCAATAACCTCATCAAGTTCTATCTTCCTCCCACTTAAACCTTTCGCGAGAAACTCCTTCATAAGAAATTCACTTCTTTTAGTGACAATCACTATGTGTTTGGGTTCATAATAGAAGGAATACCCATCGACATTCTTTGGGATAATCTACAAAGACTTACTAATCCGATTTTGGTTGTAAACATTTTACACATATGCCTTGCATACCAAAATTCAAGAAAAGACAACTATAACTTGTAAGGTGTCATTTCGGCAGATTATGATGGCACTCTATTCAGTGAAAAGCGGTAGTCTCTAAAGCATAATCCACAAATTATATTGGTAGTTTATTTCATCATTGATCTAACCATGTCAAACAAGGTTTGATTACATCCATCGAAAACTCCATACTCCTATGGTGTTTATCACGATGCAAATTTGTGGAACAATTCCTCTAACTCTTAGATGTTTGCTAAACTTGTAACTCAAATATTCTTCTTTATGATCTAATCATACAACTTGAATATTCTTGTTACAACAATTTTCACTTCATAAATTGAACAATTTCATACTTCTATCTCATCAAGTAGATATACCGTACATCTATTCGAGTCATTGATGAAATAGAAAATACACCACGCTCGACTTCACACATGAACTACATACATCAACATGTACAATCTCCATGTAGTCAGTCGCTTGTTCTTTCTATGGCCCACGAACGGAGTTTAATCATCTTTAGGAAAAGTCTCACAAGCGTCAATCGATTCAAAATCAATTGACTCGAAAATCTATCAATATAGAATTTCTTTCATGTTTTGTTTCCAATATGACTTAAACGGTGGTGTCATATATAAGTGAAATTCGTTTTGTCTTGCGACCTTTAGCACCAGTGTTATAAATGTCTATTTCACCAACAAGATTTATAATAATCTATCCATCGACTATGGAAGACGGTAATAATTTGAACAACCATTGCTCTCATAATACCAGAACAAAATAGCAATTATTAAGTTCTTAACAAATCTAGAAGGCTAGGTTTTATGCCGACGGAAAAACACAATAACACATTTATTTGTTTCTCGATGCGCATTGTTACCACATTCTTTTGCTAGTTACTTAGGCCATCGTAGTTCTTGTATTGTTGCTTTGTATGACATTTCATACCAACAATCTAGTATCCAATACCCAAGAATTACATTATGTACTAGCAAAGAATACATCTATAACATGTATATCATTTATATACCTGAGCTGGACAATTCCAGTCTTTTCCTTTTTCTACCAAATAATTTTGCAGATCCTATTTAGCGTTTCCTCTCCTTTTAGAAGAATCTATCGACATCAACAGTGGTCGTCAATCATTTGACACATAGTCCAAAGGATTTTTAGTCAAATACTAATAGCCTTGGATTTTGCACTTTGAAGTGGATCGCCATCATCATATGATTGGTATTCTTCCAGATTCCATTCTTTAGTATTCTTTTGGTATAGCAAAACAATTTAGCCGATACCTTTTCATTCGTCCTATCATGACATCTTTCATGATGAAACTACTATAGCTTATAAGGATGAATGCAAGTATAATATTAGTTCCCAAACTTTTGGGTGATCGGGACGCCTAGCATCTTCAATCTTTGCATATAGTCATACAATATGAGCATATGTTCTTTTACTAAATTATACTTCATCATTTTGCAAACAATCAAAGTCTTAGACATCAAATATCTTTCACTTCTTATTTGTTTCTGAAACAATTCTTTCAGCTCGATGATCACTTTGATTCTCAAACAATTTTGAAGATCAATTTATCATGAAGGCAAACATATGATCTTTAGATACTAAACTTGAATCGTTGCTCTTAGATTAATACAATTTATTAAATCGTATGGAGCAAGCAAGGTTTGCTAAAGTTTGCAATAGGACTTAATCTTTAGTCTTGACATTCTAACTAAACGGCACTAGACCGAAAAGTGATTATCCAGAATTCTATAGTTCTTTTAACTCAATTAAGCTAAGTGTCGGTGGGAAACGGTGCCAAAGACTACAACGACTTATGCAAATACAACAAGATTTAGTTCAAGATAATTAGTTCAAGTTAATCAAATTACTAATGAACTCCCACTAAATTCAACATCCCTCAAAGTTGTTTAGTGAAGCATGATCCAAATTCACTACACCGAGACCGATCATCACGTGAATGATGTAGCTTTAATGGTGAACATCAACATGTTGATCATATCATCCATATGACTCATGCTTGACCTTTCGGTTCGTGTGTTCCGAGGCCATGTCTGTACATGCTAGGCTCGTCAAGTCAAACCCAAGTATTTCCGCGTGTGCAAAACTGGCTTGCACCCGTTGTATGTGAACGTAGAGTTTATAGCACCCGATCATCACGAGATGCTTCAAAACGACAAACTTTCGTAACGGTGCATACATGGGGAGAACACAATTTTATCTTGATCTTTAAGTGAGGAATCATGTTAAAATGCTACCGTCGCGATCTAAGCATAATAAGATACATAAAAGGATAAACATCACATGCATATAATTTTATGTGACATGGTATAGCCAATCTCCGCGCAATGATCTCCATCTTGTGCGCGCCGGCATGATCTCCATCACTCCACCATGATTGCCTCCACCACGAATAGCAACTACAACTATTGCTAACTACTTAGCGATAAAGTAAAGCTATTACATGGCGTATAAGAAGTTGACACGCAGGTCATACACAATTATAAAGACAACCATATGGCTCCTGCCGGTTGTGAACTCATCGACATGCAAGTCGTGAAATATTACAAAACATGATCATCGCATACATCACATATATCACATCACATCTTGTGGCCATACCATATCACAAAACACTCCCTGCAAAAACAAGTTAGACGCCTCTACTTTGTTGTTGCATGTTTTACGTGGCTTATGGGAGTAGCAAGTTAAGAACGATTCTTACCTACGAAAAGCCACAACGGTGATATTATGGTTGCTAACATCCGTTGTAAATCTCATGACTACTATAGTGAGAGAAACTGGCATCCACCAGCCGCATGTGTGGAACAAGCCACACGTCAAGTGCGGAGCCGGTCTCGCGAACGAGGTCGCGTAAAGTTGGCCTGGACCGCTTCGATCTCACTATGCCGCGCCATAAGAAATAAAAAACAAAGAGGTTTGCAACAGAAAACATCAACGCCCGCAACAAGCATGTTGCGTTCTACTCGTGAAACACATCTACGCATAGATCTAGCTCTGATACCACTGAAGGGTTTCGCAGCATAGTAAATCAAAAAAAAAATCCTACGGATGCGAACAAGAAAGCCAAGATCTAATCTAGGAGATGTAATCAACGAGAGAGGTAGATGAGATCTTCATACCCTTGAAGAAATCGCACAGCGGAAACGTTCAACAGAACGTGGATGATGTAGTCGTACTAGCCGTCTCCTCCCCGCGATCCGATCCGATCCTTCACCGCAAGTGGCGGCGCCTCCGAGAGATGCACACGTACGGTGCAGCGACGTCTCATCCTTCCTTGGTCCAGCAAGTATGGTGGAGAGATAGATTGGATCTGCAGCACGACGGCGTAGTGCTTATGGTGGAGAGTTTCTGCGGCAGGGCTTCGCCTATGCACAATCGCGAGAGAGAGAGAGATGGAGGGGCAGCAGTTGGCCGGCGGCTAGGGTTGGAGTGGGAGGGGGCTGCGCCCCTGCCCCCCCTTATATGGGGGGCTGGCCGGCTGCCTTGGCCCCTCCTCCAAGCCCTAGGGCGGCTGCCTAGGGGGAAGAGTGGGGGGCAAGTTTCCCCCCTTCCTTCTGGAAGGTTCTCTTAGGGTTTCCCCTAAGGGCTGGCCGGCTGGGCCTTAGGGGCCTTGTGCGCCTGGCCCAAAGTGGCCAGGGCACTTCCCCTTAGGCCCACGTAGGCCTCCGACAAGTGGGCCCACGTTGGTCCCACTCCGGAACCTTCTAGAACCTTCCGGTACAATACCGATAAACTCCGAAACGATTCCGGAATCCAAAAACTGCTTTCCTTTACATGAATCTTATTCTCCGGACCATTCCGGAACCTCTCGTGATGTCCTGGATCTCATCCGAGACTCCAAACAAAAACTCATAAACCAATTATCCATTCTATCCTAGCATCGATGCACGTTAAGTGTGTGACCCTACGGGTTCGAGAATATGCAGACATGATCTTCTATCAATAATCAACAGCGGGATCTGGAAACCCATATTGACTCCCACATATTCATCGATGATCATATCGGATGAACCACGATGCCAGGATTCAATTAATCCCGTATATGTATTCCCTTTGTCACGCGATATTTTACTTGCCCGAGATTCGATCGTCGGTATCGCTATACCTAGTTCAATCTCGTTCACAGCAAGTACTTTACTCGTTCTGTAATCCGATATCACTTTGTGATTAACTCCTTAACCACGTGCTTGCAAGCGGTGTTGATATCGATTACCGAGTGGGCCCGAAGTATATCTCTCCGACTCGGGAGGGACAAATTCCATCTTGATACATGCAACCCAACAAGTACTTTCCGATCACCTGAGAGACACCTTTATGATCACCCTCACATAGGATGACGTTTGATGACCTCAAAGCTTTCTTCCGATACCAGGGAGTTGTATTATCTCATGGTCTAAGGAATACAATACTTGACATAGGAAAAAGCTTCGCAAAGATGAACACGATGACACGATCTAATTGCTCTGCTTTATTTGGGTCTGTCCATCACATCATTCTCCTAATGACATGATCTCATTATTAATTGACAACTCATGTCTATAGTTAGGAAACCTTAACCATCATTAATCAATGAGCTAGTCTAGTAGAGGCGTACTAGGGACACGGTGTTGTTCATAAACCACACAAGTATTAATGTTTCTGCTTAATACAATTATAGCATGGAGTATAAACATTATCATGAACAAGAAATATGATAATAACAATATTATTATTGCCTCTAGGGCATATTTCCTTCACTTACCTGCAAGTTGTATACACATATTGTTGTCCGGAACCCGAGGCCCCAAAGTGATAGAAATTGGGATAACCGGAGGGGATGACTATGATGTGAGGATCACATGTATTCACCGAGTGTTAATGCTTTGCTCTGGTACTTTATTAAAAGGAGTACCTTAATTACCAGTAGTTTCCCTTGAGGCCCTGCTGCAACAGGCTGGTAGAACAGAAGATGTTGTGCAAGTTTCTCATTGCGAGCACGTACGACTATATACAGAACACATGCCTATGATTGTTTAGTACTAGGATGCTTTATCATTATTTATCTGCAATTGCCCATGTCTCACTGATTTCATGAATTATCTTATGCATGCAACGCCCATACATCCATCCCTATGCCTACAGTATTTTATCCTACTGTTTACTATTGTTATTATTACCGCTCTTATTTTACTATTGCTGTTACTGTTTCACTACTATCACCACTATAAAACTGTTGCTACTGATAAACCGCTGCGAGCAAGTCTATTTCCAGGTGCAGCTGAATTGACAACTCGTCTATTAAGGCTTATAAATATCCTTTGGCTCCCCTTGTGTTGAATCAATAAATTTGGGTTTTACTTCCCTCAAAGACTGTTGCGATCCCCTATACTTGTGGGTCATCAAGACTATTTTCTGGCGCCGTGGCCGGGGAGCATAGCTTTATTTGTAAGTTCACTTGGGATTCATATTGTTCGCTGCAATCCTTTCATCATGGGTAAACCTCGTGATGGAAAAGTTCCTATATTGCCATCCACTACAAGAAGAGGTACGACTCTGAACACCTCTGTTGCTCTTGATTCACCATCTGTTATGAGTAAGTTGCTTACACCACCACATGCACACTCTACTGCTACTTCTTCTACTGCATTTGAAAATGCCACTGATAATTTAGATGATGCTTCTACTGTGCTTGATGAGAGTGGTTCGCTAGGTTCCTTTTTAGATGCTACACTTGCTAGAACTAAGCAAATGGGAAACACCACTGTTACACCTGTTAGTTCACCTGAGTCTAGGGAATGTCGTAGTGATGATTTTGATGACGCTTATATTGAGCTTGACGATGATTTTATTGCTGAAGCTCATGCCACTCGTGATGCTAATGCTGTTAAGGAACTTCTAGCAAGATGTGCTGTTAGATATAAATTATCTCCTGATGCTAAGTTTGCAGCTTCTCCCATAAATATTAGAGATAAGGATTATGATTTATCTTACATATCTATTGTTGAGAAAGAACCTTTTTGTGGTACTGAAAATGAAAGTGCTATGGGACATATGAATGAGCTCTCTACTTTGAGTAATTTGTTTTCTGATGATATTAAGCTTCACACCTACTTTGTTGCTAAGATTTTTCCTTTCTCATTGAAAGATGCAGCTAAAACTTGGTTTAATAATTTGTCTCCTGGATCTATTGATAGTCCTATTGCTTTGGTTAATGCTTTATTTTAGAAATATTTTCCCGCTAGTGCTCAACATGCAGCTGTGCAGAAAATCTTTGACTTTGAACAGGGAAAAGGAGAGATATTGCCTGAATCTTGGGCAAGGTTTTGTTCTTTAATTAGAGCTTTGCCTAAAGAGCCATTGCCTAAAAATGAACTCCTTGATATATTTTATAATGGACTAACTGATGAATCTAAGACATATCTGGATAGTTGTGCTGGTTGTGTTTTCAGGAAAAGAACTCCAGCTGAAGCTGAAGAATTAATGGCTAAAATAAGCCAGAATCATGATGATTGGACTCTAATTAAGCCAATACCCGCGCCAACTCTAGAGCCAACACCGAAGAAGAGAGGAATGATTGAATTAAATGATGAAGTTATGAGGGAAGCCAAGAAATCTCTTAAGGAGAAAGGTATTAAATCCAAAGATGTGAAGAATTTACCTCCTATAGAAGAATTATGTAAGCCAATCCCTCACTCATCTACTATTGAGGTACACTCTCTCCAACGCTTTTATGATAGAGATATTCCTTACTCTAAACCTCCTGATCAATGCTTAGATGAGTTTGATAATTTTATTGTTAAGCAAGATAATTTTAATAGAAGGGTGCAAAATCATTTGTTGGAAAATTCTAGAGCTATTAACAAGTTGCAGGATATTATGGAGAGAACCTCCAATGATGTGAAGATGCTTGTTAAACATTTTCAAATGGTTCAAACTCAAATTGATCAGCTTACCATGGTGCAAAAAGACTTGCTAGTCAATGCCGCAAGAGAAAAACAAGCGTGTGAAATACGCACAAGAGGAGGTGCTACCACTCAAGACCCCTTATATCCCGAAGGACATCCTAAGAGGATCGAGCAAGATTCTCAACGCACTTCAAGTGATGATATCCCTTCCAAGAAGAAGAAGCATAAAACAGCTGCAGAATCTTCCGGAACAGGTAAAGATCCTAATAGTGTTTCTATTTCTGATGCTGAAACTGAACCAGGTGATGCTCCCAATAAAGAAGAAGTTGAAGAGGAACCAGACAAGCTTGCTAATAATGCAAAGTACACCAAAGAAGACTTCATTGCCAACAAGCATGGTAATGAGAGAGAACCGTGGGTGCAGAAGCCAATGCCTTTTCCTAGTAAGAAACACAAATCTAAGGAAGAAGAACACTACAACAGGTTTTGTGAATAGATGAAACCTTTATTTCTGCAAATTCCTTTGACTGAAGCTATTAAAATGCCTCCTTATTCAAAGTATATGAAAGATATTGTTACTAACAAAAGGAAGATTCCTAGTGAGGAAATTTCCACTTCATTTGCTAATTACTCTTTTGATGGTAAAGTTCCGGAGAAGCTTGGAGATCCAGGTATACCAACTATTCCTTGCTCTATTAAAAATAACTATGTTAGAACTGCTTTATGTGATTTGGGAGCCGGAATTAGTGTCATGCCTTTTTCTCTTTATAAGAGACTTGATCTAGAAAAATTGGTATCAACTGATATATCTTTGCAAATGGCTGATAAGTCTACTACTATTCCTATTGGTATATGTGAAAATGTTCCTGTTCAAGTTGCTAATAGCTGTTTGATATTAACTGACTTTGTTGTGTTGGAAATGCCTGAAGATGATAATATGTCTATTATTCTTAGGAGACCTTTTCTAAACACTGCAGGTGTGGTTATTAATTTCAATCAAGAAAAAGTAACTTTTAATGTCAATGACAAAGAATACACGGTCTATTTTCCCAAGAAGATTGATAGAAAGAATGCTCTAAATTTAATCAAGAATGTTGAGACCATCAAAGTTGGTCAGATTATTTGTTCAGAGCGAAAGCCCAAGGAAGAATATAAAATTGTCATGATTGGGACTATGCCTATCAAGGTCGAGGTAACATAAGCATATAGTGAAATACAAAGTTTTGCCTCATACAAAATTGGTTTGGTAACAAGACTTGATCAACCTTGTTAACAAAGTGATTTTATATGAATGAAACTTCGTTTTCACCGTATTTACTTTACCTCACTCATATTTACTTTTATCATTTTTGTTCCCTTTGTTAGTTGCATGATTAGAGTATCTTAGAGCTATTGTATACTTGGTTTTGATTTGCTTGCAATCATTCCATTTTTGTTTTCCCAAGTTTTTAATCTCTTGTCAATTTCTGAAAAATCCTTGAAAATAAAGTTTCTCAAAAAATTCTGGAAAAATCTTTTTAAATTTTTATGCCAAAAATGGGGCAGAGAGGCACCTGGGAGACCTCAGGGGGACCCACCATGCCACCCCACCACAGGGGGGCGTGGCCCAAGCCTGGCCACGCCATGGCATGGTGAGGGGGGCCCCCTGGCCTCTCACTTATCTCTTCATCCTCACTTCTTTATCTCTCCCGAAAATATCTCAACACCCCAGCTCAAGCCCATGTTCTTGCTGCTCTCCATCGTGATTTTTCGATCTCCTTGCTCAGCCCATCTTTGCTGCTGAGATTTGGAGCATTTGTTCTCCGGTATGTGACTCCTCCGATTGTCCAAGTAGAATTTTGTTTAGTGGAGTATTTCTTGAGTATTTTAGCTCTATAGGCCGCAGGTGAAATGAGTTTGCATGCTTGTTCTATTGATTAGAAATGTTATTTTGATGCATGTTAGCCCTCTAGTAACTCCTTATAGTAGTTTCCTAACTTTGTTTGTCTCAAAATCATTTTTATGTGGTTTGTTAAAAATTTCAGAAAAGGGAAATGGACAACTACACCTTTGGAGAAGTCTTTGAAAGAGAAGCACCAAGGGCATCAAGGCCTACAAGATCCACTGCTCAATACAGGATATCCTACAATGAAGATCTTATGTCACCGAACATTAAGGGGGACGATAGAGATGCGCATCCATCCACCTTTCCTTGTGCTAACTTTTTGAGTGATGCAGGGATTCTTGAGGATTTCTTACTCCTTGTTAATAGGGTGGGATTGACTACATACACGGCGGATGAGAGTAATCAATATGCTATTCTCACAAAGATTTTTGTTGAGAGTTTTAAATTCACTAACTCTGCATTCAGGCCATCTGTTGCATTTAAAATTTATGATAAGTCTATCACCATGTCTTTGGAGAAGTTTTGTAGTATTCTAGGTGTCCCCATGTTTGGGATGGCGAAGAAGATTCTGAACCAACCCTTTGATTTGCTGGAGCTCTACCGAGGAGTGACCAACGATGATGACTGCACAGCTCAGCATGGCAAGAGAAGAAATATTCAACTCCCAGCTATTAGATACTTTGTTTATTACCTTGTCACTAGTATTCTTGGTAGAGAGAACACTAGCAATATTTCTAACTATCATCTAGCTTTTCTAGCTACTGCACTTGTTGTTAGTAGAAAGTATAACCTCGGTGCTCTTATCGCCCGTCGCCTAGCTGCTAGGGGACCTATTTATGGAGGCATTATTGCTACGCGCATTGTTGCTACTCTAGGACTTTCTATAGCTCCTAATGATATTTTGTTAGTCCCACAGAGACTTGACCTTGCTGCCATGAAGCTTCATCACTTTGTTACTGCTAACTCATGTGCAGGGAAACTAGTCTATAGAATGTTATTTATTGATGGAGATGAAAGGGAAATTCCCTTGCCGTAGTCCCATTTGTTCAGTTTATGCAAGAAACTAGTCGCGCTCAAAGGAGGAGCTGGATGAGCAGCTCAAGCTGCTCGGCTTCCACACATAGCAGGGCGCCGTGAACCAGGAGGAGGCGCCTGCTGACAACTACGCCATGTACCACGCTGGG
Organism: Dactylis glomerata; assembly: GCA_007115705.1. Lineage (NCBI taxonomy): Eukaryota > Viridiplantae > Streptophyta > Magnoliopsida > Poales > Poaceae > Dactylis > Dactylis glomerata. Next base: position 450,098 of record QXEO01000905.1, on the reverse strand, counting down.
GCGTCCTCGAACTCGTACCAGGACGAAGGTACTTCTTCGTCACACTTTGGAGGCGCCACTTCATGGCCGAGTTGGTAGAGTTGGGATTGATCTCCACTTAGGCCAAAAGCCTAAGCTTGGGGGGAGGTACACCGATGATTCACTCATCTACATATCATATTTTTTCGGTACTTTGTATATCCATGTTTTGCTTTCTTTTCTCTATTGTTCTTGTACTTATTTCTACTTTCCAAAACACAAAAAGACCAAAAATATTTCCGTTGTTTCTCTTTATTTGCCTCTGTAGCTTTCTAAGCTTTGGTTTGCTTTGTTTTCTATTTTCGGTTTGGTATTTGAAAAACCCAAAAATATTTTGCTTTGTTTGCTTTTTCCTTCCGTTCTTGTTGCAAAATTCGAAAACCCAAAAATATTTGTTGTTCTTCTTTGGTTTTGTAAAGTTTGCTGCAGAGTTCAGTCTCCCGTGACTCCATTGGAGCTTGGTATTCACTTTATATTATTCAAGCCACACAAGTGAAGAGCAATAATGACGACGTATGACAACTCGAGATGTGGTAAGAGGCTGGTATGAACTCTATTTGTTTTCATTTTTGTACATATACTCATCTATGTGGACATGCTTAGCCAGTTCATGTGAGGTATATGTTATCTAATGGATGCTTTGTAGTTCTTGCTTTCATATGACTAGTTTCAATTTATTAATAGTTTGTAGCATGTCATATAGATGCTTGCTTGCATTATTTTATTCATAAAACGGTATAACATTGTGGTATCCTCCTCTGAAAAGTTTCATTTGAATCGACTTGGCACATGCTCAAGCATGCATATGACTGAATAAAAAAGTCAATTAAGCCTTGATGATCTAATTTGCCTCAGAGTTTTTGTATCGTTTTTATGCCTATGTTAATTTTGTTTTGTCGCAAGCATGATTATGACAGTTATTGCTCTCTCGATTGTCGCTTCCCAGTCTTTTGCTAGCCTTCACTTGTACTGAGAGGGAATACTTCTCATGTATCCAATTACCAAAAACCAAGTCTACCAAAGAGTCCACTATAAATTCCTATGCATGGTATTTCAAAGCCATTCCAAGTAAATTTTCATGTGCTACCTTTCAAAACTTTCAAATACTTCTCATTTTGTGCCACTGTTTTTAGCTCATGAGGACGTAGTGGTCAGAATTGCTATCTTCCATATTAAATTGAGTACCCCTCGACTAGGCAGCTTCATCTGCTCATCATTAATTTTGCAAGGGAGCTGGTCAGACCATTGTAATATAATCTAAAAAAGAAAAAGAAAAAGAGCACTCCTCCATGGTATGTGAAAGTTGGTGGGCACCCGATGGAATCGGTTAGCCATGGTTTGAGAAAGGAAAAAAGGTGGGAAGGAGTGCCAAAGCTTTATAAAAGAGCACCAATGTGCCAATTTTCAAAGAACTCGAAACCGCTCTCACTTGTTTATTATGGAAGATAGCAAGACCCCATTGCCAGTCGTTGACATGAAACAACCACCTCTCAAAATAAATTTTCTATCTCTGTTTTACAAATGAAAAGCTCTAGCACATGTTAAATCACTGCTTCCCTCTGCGAAGGGCCTTTCTTTTACTTTTATGTTGAGTCTTCATCTTCTAACTTTAAGCACCTTCTTGAGAGCATAACTGTTATTCTTAGTGTAATATGCTTGTCCCAGAACATGGTTAATTGTGGTATAACTTTGATGCTTGTATCTTTGATATTTCTACTTCTAGTCTTCTCTTGGACTTCAGAGGTGCCTCAGCATTTATGTTTTGCTCCACAAATAAAGGCAAGCGGGATACCACTCTTTCATATCTTATTATGAGCATTACAATCTTGCAACTTCTTATGTTTCATGTTACTTGTTATTAGTATATTGGCACTCTTTCATAGCATGCATGACTATGAGATAGCATTAGCTGCATATTTCACTACAACAAAAACTGCTTGTAGCGGCATTTCTCTAGAGACACTTATGATTTGCCTCTATAAATTTGTCAAATAATTATGTAGAGACACTTTCACTGAAGTAGGGACACTTCTTATAGACACAAAGCAGAGTGTCTTAAATGTAGAGACACTAGTTGAGACATTTATCTCATAAGTATCAAATGAGTGTTAAAAGGCGTTGTATGAGGCACTACATTAGTGCCATAAGAAATCATGTAGAGGCATTTTTTAAGACACTTCATAAAGTGGCATTACATCATAGTTAGAGACATGGTTTGAGACACTATTTACATTCTGTAGAGGCATTTTCAGGTATGTAATACAGTCTCATAACAATTTTCTAATGTTTTTTAATAATAAGTCATGTCAGGCTAAGTGGTTGGGTTAGTATGGCCTTTACTCGAAGGTCTTGAGTTCAAGGATTGCTACCAATGTTTTTATAAATTATTTTTCCATATGAACAGTGACATAATGAATGTCTTTACTAATGCCTTATATATGTAAAGATAATATAAAGTGCCTCTATGAAATGTCCTATAATATCTATAGAAATTATGGAAATGTCTTTTAGTCCTAGGGACACTGCATGTAGTGCCACTTATGTGACACTTGACCAAGTGCCTCTATTATACTGTAGAGGCAATGATAATGTCTCTAGCTACCGAAAATAATGTCTCTACATGCTATTTCTCTTGTAGTGTTTCTTACTATGAATTGATTAAGTATTCGATCATATAGTGAGAATATTTACATATTATGAAGCAAATGTGTTCGTGAAAGTTTCTTTTATCACACTCAGTTGTTAACTGAATTGCTTGAGCACAAGCAATAAGCTAAGCTTGGGGGGGGGGGGTTGATACGTCCAAAATGTATCTACTTTCCCGAACACTTTTGCTATTGTTTCTCCTCTAATTTGTGTGTTTTGAATGCAACTAACAAGGACTAACGCTGTTTTCAGCAGTATTGCTCTGGTGTCTCGTTTTTGTGCAGAAATCCAACTTTCAGTAAAAATCCGGGAAAATATTGCAAAAATCCTATTTCACCAGAAGACCCACGGAGCCAGAAGACGAGACGGAGAGGGGCTGGGAGGCCGCCACACCCCCAGGTGGTGCGACCCAGGCCTGGCCTCGCCAGGGTATGGTGAGGCCACCCCAGCCGCCCTCTCAAGCCGCCCTTCCGCCTATATATACCCTCTGACCTGAAAGGAGCGGAGGTTCGGCATTTTTCCCAGATAAACTTTCGCTGCGCCGCCACCATCAGAAACCACGATTCAGAACCAGAAACTCCGTTCTGGCACCCTGCCGGGACGGGGATTTAGAGGAGATCCTCATCACCATCATCACCGATGTCCCTCCATCAACCATCCATGATTCCCCCATCCATGTGTGAGTAATTCCCGCTATAGGTAAAGGGGATGGTAGGGATTGGATGAGATTGTTCATGTAATTTGTTATGAGATTGTTAGGGCATGGTGCCTAGTATCTAATTTTGTGCTTATGACATTGTTGCAACTTGTTGTGCTTAATGCTTGTAGCTTTGGGCCCGACTGCCATGATTTCAGATCTGAACTTGTTATTGTTTCATTATGATACTTGTTGTTTATGGTCTTACCTGCAAGTTGTATACACATATTGTTGTCCGGAACCCGAGGCCCCAAAGTGACAGAAATTGGGATAACCGGAGGGGATGGCTATGATGTGAGGATCACATGTGTTCACCGAGTGTTAATGCTTTGCTCTGATACTTTATTAAAAGGAGTACCTTAATTACCAGTAGTTTCCCTTAAGGCCCTGCTGCAACAGGCTGGTAGGACAGAAGATGTCGTGCAAGTTTCTCATTGCGAGCACGTACGACTATATACAGAACACATGCCTATGATTGTTTAGTACTAGGATGCTTTATCATTATTTATCTGCAATTGCCCATGTCTCACTGATTTCATGAATTATCTTATCCATGCAACGCCCGTACATCCATCCCTATGCCTATAGTATTTTATCCTAATGTTTACTATTGTTACTATTACCGCTTTTATTTTACTATTGCTGTTACTGTTTTACTACTATCACCACTATAAAACTGTTGCTACTGATAAACCGCTACGAGCAAGTCTGTTTCCAGGTGCAGCTGAATTGATAACTCATCTGTTAAGGCTTATAAATATCCTTTGGCTCCCCTTGTGTCGAATCAATAAATTTGGGTTTTACTTCCCTCGAAGACTGTTGCGATCCCCTATACTTGTGGGTCATCACCCGCTAGCCAACCAGCACGCGCCACCCAACCCCACCGGACCCGCCCGATCCACCTCGCATCTGCCGTTGGCCAACCAGCACACGCCACCCATGTAGCTCCCCGGTCCCTGCAACCCCACGCATACCTCCACCTCGACAGCATCAGCCTCGGCTGCCGCACCCACTCGCTCGCCCCACCACACGCCGCCTGGCACTAGCGCCCCCACCGCATCTCCATCGGCTGCCGCGCTATCCCCACTGGTCCCCTCCTCTGCACAACTGCCACCTCACCCGACCCTACCTCCCCACGCCATTCTGGTAGAGCCACCCAACAACTCACGCCAAATGATCACCCGTGGAAAAATAGGTTGTTTCATGCCCAACCAAAAATACGGTCTTGCCGCTGTCTCTTCCTCTGTTATTTCTCCACTCCCTCCCACCTATCAGTCTGCACTTAAAGACCCTAACTGGTACAATGCTATGCTTGATGACTTTAATGCCCTAATGCGAAATGACACATGGTATTTAGTTGCTCGTCCTATAGGTGTTAATGTGGTGACCGGGAAGTGAATTTTCCGCCACAAGCTTAACCCTGATGGCACTCTTGCGCGGTACAAGGCACGATGGGTATTACGTGGATTCACGCAACAACATGGTGTGGACTATGGCGAAACCTTCAGCCATGTGGTGAAGCCAGCTACTATTCACCTCGTCTTCAGCATTGCTGCTATGCACTGATGGCCAATTCACCAACTGGATGTCAAAAATGCTTTCCTCCACGGTCATCTCCAAGAGACCGTCTTCTGTGAGTAACCATCTGGCTTCCTTGACTCATCTCATCATTCTCATGTTTGTCGCTTGAATAGATCTCTTTATGGGCTTAAACAAGCGCCTCGTGCATGGTTTCATCTCTTCACCACTTTCCTTGCTTCTATTGGTTTTTCGACATCTAAGAGTGATTCTTATCTCTTCATTCTTCATTGTGGTACCTCCATTGCAGACTTGTTGTTGTACGTTGACTACATCATTCTCACTGCCAACACCACAACCCTCCTCAATACCATCATTCACTCCCTCAACTCTGAGTTCTCCATGAGTGATCTCGGAGATATGCATCATTTCTTAGGTGTCAATGTTCATCACACAAATGATGGTTTGTTCTTATCGCAACAACAATATGCCTTGGAAATCCTAGACTGTGCCACCATGCTCAACTGCAACCCCATCGCCACACCCATTGATACCACCTCTAAACTTTTAGCCACGAATGGGTCGTCCTTCTCTAACCCGAGCATGTACAGGAGTTTGGCTGGTGCCCTTTGATGTCTCACAGGACCAGATGGGAAACCCCAAGAGGAAGGTATGATGAGCACAACAACAAGTTTTCCCTCAGTATGAAACCAAAGTTTAATCGACTAGTAGGAGAAAGAAATCACTTCTGAAGGTTGTTGCTAGCTGACTTTGGCAAGGCGCCAGAAAACAGTCGGGTGCGTGGTTGACGAGGGAGCCTCGGTGCCAGCAACAACGTGAACCTGCACACAACACAACCAAACTACTTTGCCCTGACTTACAGTGAGGTTGTCGATCTCACCGGTTTGCTGGAAACAAAGGATTAGACATATAGTGTGGAAATAGATTTTTGCTTGCAGTGAAATAAAATAATACTTGCGGAAAGTAAACAGTGTTTGCAGTTGATGGTAATATAAATATAAAAGAATGGACCGGGGTCCATAGTTCACTAGAGGTGTCTCTCCATAAAGATATAACATGCTGGGTAAACAAATTTCAGTTGGGCAATTGACAAAATAAAGAATGAATAACTATGCATGTACATGTCATGAAGATCACTATGAGATTCATTTAGGCATTTCAACATAATACATAGACCGTAATCCAACTGCATCTATGACTAATAATCCACCCACAGGATATCATCCGAACAACCCTTGGGTATTAAGTTGCAAGCAACAGATTATCGCCTTAAGCAAAGTGTGTAATGTAAATAATACAATTATCCTTAAACAAAAGATTGTTGTTTTCTCCCTAGTAGCAATAGCACATCTACAACCTTAGAAGTTATTGTCACTCTCCCAGATTACTATAGACATGAACCACTATCGAGCATAAATACTCCCTCTTGGAGTCACTAGCATCTACTTGGCCAGAGTATCTACTAACAATGGAGAGCATGCAAAATCACAAATAACATAGACATGATAAATCAACAATCAACTTGACATAGTACTCAATATTCATCGGATCACAACAAACACAACATGTAGAATTACATAAAGATGATCTTGATCATGATAGACAGCTCACAAGATCTAGACATGAGGCGCATGGAGGAGAAGACAACCATCTAGCTACTGCTATGGACCCATGGTCCAGGGGTAGACTACTCACGCATCACTCCGGAGGCAGGCATGGCGATGAAGAAGGCCTCCGGTGATGATTACCCTCTCCGGCAGGGTGCCGGGAAGAGCTTCTGGACCCTCCTGAACTCGGGTCGATGATGGCAGCGGCTTATAGTACTTTTCGTGGATAGATGTTCGAGTCCTTAGGGTTTTCCCAATGAAGTGAATTTATAGGCGGAGGGGCGATGTCAGACGGCGGCCGAGGGGCCGCGCCACCCTATGGTGTGGCCGCCTCCTAGCCCTCCTCCGTCTCTCCTTTGGACTCCGTCTTCGTGTCAGCAAAATAGGAACTTCGGCTTTCGTTTCGTCCAATTCCGAGAATATTTCCTGTGTAACTTTTCTGAAATAGAAAAACAGCAAAAAACAGGAACTTGCACTATGGCATCTTGTTAATAGGTTAGTTCCAAAAAATGCATAAAAACGCCACAGAGTGTAAACAAAACATAAAGCAATTGATGCAAAACAAGCATGGAGCATAAAAAATTATATATACGTTTGCAACGTATCACCCTTCAATACCTCGCCCTCACTCGCCCTGACCTCTCCTACGTGGTACAACAAATATGTCTGTTCATGCATGACCCGCGCACATCCCATTTTCAGCTCATCAAACGCATCATTGGTAACAATCTGATCTCCTGCCCGACGACAACCTACGTTCTCCCGCTCTAGTGCGGAGGCTGAATATCACGTTGTTGCAAACTACATAGCCGAGTCTTGTTGGCTTCGCCAACTCTTGCAGGAACTCCATCATCCGCCATCTCGAGCTACCATTGTGTATTTCTGACAATGTGAGTGCTATGTGTATATCCTCCAACCCGGTTCAACACCAATGAACGAAGCATGTGGAGATTGACTTGCACTTCGTGCGTGATCGTGCGGCGCTCGGCGAGGCCAAGGTCCATGTATCGACCAGCTCCCAGTTCGCAGACATCAATGTATTTTTTACTAAAACTTTTCAAAAATATGCAGAGCATGTATATGTATTCGCATAAATAAAAGTTATAATTTTGAAACTTCAAAGTGTCGGGCACACCGATGGCCAGGTGCTGCAAATCCTCGTTCAGATACGTTGGACAGATACACAGTTGAAGTAGACTGGACCGTAGTGAACTGACAGAGCATCATCGTCCTCAGAGAAAAGTTCTGGCGCATCGGTGCCCAGCCCCACCTGCAAGCGAGAGAGACCAAAAATCTAGCCCGGAGATACCACCCATAAGAAAGCTGACCGGATAAAAGGCGCAAATCTCGTCCATCTTCTGCTTATTAAAGCTCACTGGCTACTCTAGCTAGCGACGCCTAGCTCACAGCTGCCCCAACTTGGTCCTTCCACAGAGCCGAGCAATGGCGCCCGAACGGCGGCAGCCGAAGCTACGCCTCTTCCTCCTCGCCGTCCTCGCGTGCTCCCTGCAGTCATGCGCCGCCGCGCCGACCACGGCCGCCCTGGCAGTCCGGCACAAGCCGTCAAAGGCAAGGCATCCCCGAGGAGGGAGCCACAGCCGGCAACCGAGCAGCGGGATGGCGTCGTGCAACATGTTCCAGGGCAGCTGGGTGTACGACGACGCGCCGCCGATGTACGACACGGCGGGCTGCCCGTTCGTGGAGCCGGAGTTCGACTGCCAGAAGTACGGCCGCCCCGACAAGCGCTACCTCAGGTACCGGTGGCGCCCCGCCTCCTGCGAGCTCCCGAGGTTCAGTGGGCAGGATTTCTTGAACAAATGGAGGGGGAAGAAGGTGCTGTTCGTGGGGGACTCCATCAGCCTGAACCAGTGGGAGTCGCTGGTGTGCATGCTCCACGCGGCCGCGCCGGCCGCCAGGACCGCCCACAGCAGGGGCAACCCCGTCTCCACCGTCACGTTCCAGGTCCGTGCCCTGTCCTATATTCCAGCCCGGCTACGATGTCGCTAGCCATTTCTTCCTTCCATTGCATCAGCACAGAACAAAGTACTAGTACTACAGTAGTTATTTTGTTTTACACTATGGTGATGCACATTAACTGACTAGTAGTGATAACTTTTGGAGGCAGGAATCGGCCAAACTGGTTTGTTAACACTAGTTCCATAATAGATAATCCACCGTTGCACACCCTTTCGAAAAGGGACTTGCTTTGTGCTGGCCTTTTGGTGTCGCGGCCGCTGGCTTTGGGCGCCAACGGTGGAACGGCATGTTTGTCTCCCGCGCGCAGATAGAAATAGCTTCTCCAAGGTAGCGTCCTAGCTAGTGCCAGTCCCACTAGCCCGCTCCGTGCTTGCTTGCGCAGATCGACGCACTCGCAGTCTCGCACCTCACATGACTGCGCGCTCGATCGTCTTGTTCGCTCATGTGCGCGCGAGTTGGTGATGGCAGAGATCGAATGGTGGGCTGGCTGTCGTGGGGGTACAGTGTTGGGGCGGGGGCCATGGGCGACAGCAAAGAAGAGCATCCTCTGTCACTATCCCGCCAATCTCCTTCCACTTTTTCTTTTGGTGGTTTGCTGATTGGCTCTATCATCCCATGATTCACTGAACCGGAGTCAAACCATGCTTATTCCCGAGATGCAATCTTGGAGCATCTCTCCGGACTAGTAGAAGTAGTACTGTACTTATTACTCCATCCGTTTAGAAATATAAGATATTTTAGCTTTGTAAAGTGAGTGTATTTAGACATCTTTTAATGTATAGATTTAAATGAACCTATACACTAAAACATATCTAGATACACTTATTTCACAAAGCTAAAATATCTTATATTTCTAAATGGAGGGAGTATGTATTAAAGGAAAACTTACTTTTCTCTAGCCGCTTCTCCAAAACTTGTTCACCATTTCCATTAGCTTTTATTTATTCTATCTCCGGGTGCACTTGGAGCAATCTTTTGATGTGGTTTGGTTGGTATGAAGTGTCATACAGATCAACACTCAACGCAATGCAAGAACTGCAATGACCTAATTAACAAGCAAATAAATATGGGATGATTCTCATCAAAAACAAATAAAATGTTATTTTGTTCCGTTAAAATTAAACCCAGCCTTCAAGATTTGCTTCATAATTATTATTTTGTTCTGGTATTATGAGAACCATCCACCCTCATTGGTCTCACTCTTCTTCCATACCCTCCTAAGGCATAGGCCACATATTAGCTATGATTATCCTCTATAATCACGTTATGCATAATTAAACTAGTCGTCATGATCATCCATAAAGTCTTTTGATCCTAGAACCTAACCAGTCAAAGTGGGATTATAACACCCCTGTTCATGCTACATATCTTTACTCACTACATGAGCTATGCGTAGTTCATGGGGGTCACCGCTCCCCAGCCCAAGAAATTTTTGCCTAGTGCCCCATCATATTCGGCAATTTTTTACTAAAAATATCATTTATTTGGTCCATTTGCCCCCCCAATAGTCACCCAAAATGTTTTCGTTGCTCATTTGACCCCAACTATTTGACCCAAGCTCCGCCATTGTCTTTCCTAGAAGCTGGTTTAGTAGTTAATTTTTTGTTGCCTTGGGGTTTTGATCACAAATGTGGTACATACGCGGTGGATTCAATCTTCAAGATACTATCGCATTGTGGACTTGTCATCATTAGCTTTAGGGTGTCTCCAATGTTGAAATAAGAACCGACCTTAAACCTGGTCGACCGTAAGTAGAAATAAACATTGTAGATATCGGCCATAGGCATAAGAATCCTGAGGTCGACCTTACCCATACGACCCGGTCTTAAGGAATAATAAATGCTTCTTTCTCTTTCCTCTCACCTGGACATGCAGAGTTGGCCTTAATTCCTTGCATGCAACAACTCACGAGCACCCCCTTTTTGCAGACGTGGGCTCCACCTTATGGCTCAAAGCAGGTCTTAAACATTGAGAGGTGTTTGGTTTGCTATAGCAGATGAGGTGTGTCAGATCTTGAGGTCGACTTTAGTTTTAAACATTGGAGACATCTTAGAGTCCAACGGTGGCTCCTCTTCATGAGTTAACCTCGTAAAGAGTGGTGAGCAACACAAGACATTGATATCATTACAAAAACCATCCAAAGTAAAGTTGCCAAATCCATAGTTCCTGTTATGCAAATGAATGCTTGAAGGATGCTGGTAGGATCATGGACATGCCCGCTGAATTGCCTATGCGATACGGCAGGGCAATTCTTCCACCTCCAACACATACAGTTACTTATCTCAAGAATCCCCTAGCTTTACTCATAGCTAGAATTATCCCATCGTTTTGTTCATTGGGATCTCCAGTTAATTATTCGGGTTCGTAATTTTCAATGACCGCTTTCACAAAGTGCCTCAAGCTCCCGATGGTGGTATTCTCCAAAATCTCCAATTTATAATAGCTAAAATTAGCAGGAACTCCACATGTAGTCTCATGGTTAATTACCGATGAACAAACACAAAAATGCCATGCTATTTTCTTGTACTCCATTTTAAGCAGTATGAGGACCGTAATCTCATCGCCTTCATTAATTAAATTCCTTCTCCGATCATTAGTCCTCAAAATATTCTTGTAAAAGAAATTTATCTGTTCAATTTGTGTTCATCTACCATGAGTACAATTGCACACACAAGTACTATGAATAGTGAATAGCAAAAAGGAAAACATATCACCTTCGAGTAAATTCATCGTACAACTTGGAGGCACTGAGCTCAACTCCGCCAATCAGTTTAGGCAGCAACGGGGAACGACGTAGAGGTACTCGACAATCTGAAACATGCAATTTCCTCGTTATGTGCATAAGTAGACAACCAACTAATTAAGTTTTTTTAATAGGGACGCGGTATAGAAAGACCCCGGTTGCTGCATTAATTCATAGGCGATGGGTACAAATGACAAGCGGGACCTTGAAATGTTGAAAATAAAAAGCAATCTAGAACTTTTACAAAAAGGACCCTAGAAACATAAAAAAGAAAAGCAATCTAGTCCCTAGTCCTTTCCACCAATGGCATGATGCTATTACTGATCACCTCCCCTCCGTCGAGGGACGAACCACTTGAAAGTGAGTAGGTGCGAAGCTCCGGCAAGAATCACCTTGAAAGACCTTTGCCATGTAGGCTGAAAGAACATTGTCAAAGCAGCACTTGGAGTGGCCTCCCTCTTGGCCTCAGATCATGGTGGCAATCTTGGCTCACCATGTAGTGTACTCCATATTGTAGCTGAGATCCCCAACATCTTGAAGACGCCCAAAACCGCTCACCGGAACATCTCCTCCCCTCGCCACTACGGCTGGTCGGAAGAGACTTGAAGACAAGAAGCTAGAAGAGCTCAAGATGGCCATCGAACCTGACCTTATCGGAGGATACGGTGGCCTTCCTCCCCACACATTTCTCCATCCACTGGAGCCATGGGAGGATGAGGAAGAACACTAGCTTGCTCCAGATCTAGTTGGAATCCGAAGCTCCACTCCAACCGACCGACATAGAGCTGAGACACCACATGGAAAAAAACTACTACAGTACTGTGTACATGCCAGTCTCAACCCTCTCTAGCACGTCGGACGACAGCGCCGCCGGTAAGGAGAGACGGGCGAGCCGGGGAATACTGAAACCTTATTGCAAGAACCAAGTCTTAAACTTCTGACCTTATCCGGTTTAACAATACTAGAGTAGCACATCTATTTCTTAAAATAAAAAGAGTATATTAATACGAAGACGATACCAGTTATACCCAGCATCTGTAACAACAACGTATAAAGACACATCAATAACGCAGACAATCAAAATAGCAAATGAAAAATAAAAATAAAATGAAATCTCCACCGAAGCAATCAGAAAACTCGCAGCAGCAGCAAGAGGCAGGAGGTTTTAACTTTTGCAAAGTACGGCATACTAGTACTTACATGGTAGGTTGTTATCCATGCGGCTTGATTGCACAAATGGCCAAATGCATTAAGATCTTGACAACTAGCGTTGTAGATGATGTGGACAACGCAACCACTCATTTCCAGTGTAGTAATCGTACTACATTTATCAGTAACCTCACACTAGCATTTTCGTTCCTTGCTTTCACATGGCTGTGGGCAACAAGATTTGAGAAAACCCGACCCCAAAGAATCAAGTAGGTGGTGTTTTGGCTCTCAAGTTTATAAGAATCAATTATAAAAATACATAAAAATAAATTTTAAATTAAAAATTGATTTTTTCGCATATAGATCTAGACATTCTATGTTTACAAAGTTTTTTCAGTAAAAAGAACAATATGTGGCCTTGGAAAAAAAAGATATAAAATGTCCTGTAAATGATCACATTGAAGCATCAAAATTTCTCTTTTTATACAGGACATGACATTGTTCCTTTTTCTCGAAAAATTGTGTGCGGACATAGAATATCTAGATGTATATGCGAATTTTTTGTTCTATTTTTGTAACATTTTAAAATATACAATAAATTCATATGCACCGAGAGCTAAATTGGATTTCCCGAAGTACTAGCATGTGCTTTGCAGTTTAGACCTCTCTTTTCTTAAAATGCTTTTGCAGTTTACACCTGCAAAGTATAGCTTAGAAAACTTCCTTACTAAAGTAGTCTTAAACTACTCGTCTATCAGCGGCTACGGAGGCCGCGGCCCTATGCCCGTTCTTCGGCCTGGTCCGGCCATCGCAGGCATCGCTACGAGCTACGGCCATCATCAGTAACATCGCGCCTGCCACTTCCTTCACGCTATTCAATCGCGACAGCGAGACGTACAACACAGGTCGCCGCCGATGCAGACAGGCGGCGATATAATTAGAGTATCCGCCGCTTTTATGGCCGCGTCCGCCGTATGGGCGCCGACAGATTTGGAGCTTTGCGCAACTTGATCCGGTGCTCACCAGCATCGCTGTACCAGACCATGGATCTATCCATGGCGACGAGGCCGTACCTTTGTCTGTGAAGAAGAAGAGACGAGGCGCACGGCGCGATCCACCAGAAAGTTGGTGCCGATCGAAACGCATTGATTTGATAGCTAACGTGCGCGTGTCGTTGGCTCGTTGCAGGACTACGGGGTGTCGGTGGCCTACTACCGGAGCACCTACCTTGTGGACATCGTGGAGGAGCCCATCGGCCGTGTGCTGAAGCTCGACTCCATCTCCGGCGACCCCTGGCTCGGCGCCGACATGCTCATCTTCAACACCTGGCACTGGTGGACCCACACCGGCAAGGACCAGCCGTAAGGCCGACCTCTTTCGCCATTGCCATTTATCTTCCTCACAGAATCACATTGTAATATTTGACTCTGGAAATTTGTTCCAGGTGGGACTACGTGCAGGACGGAGCCCAGGTCATGAAGGACATGGACCGGCTCACCGCCTTCTCCAAGGGGATGGCGACATGGGCCAGATGGGTCGACTCCAACGTCGACGCCTCCAAGACCAAGGTCTACTTCCAGGGCATCTCTCCGACCCATTACAAGTAAGCAAAAGCCCGCCCGGCCCAGCTCCTGCGCCGCCGCTATCTGCTGGAGCAACGCTGACTGACGCTTTGGAAAATCGCAGCGGAGCGGACTGGGGGGAGAGTGGCAAGAGCTGCGCGCAGCAGACGCAGCCGATCGCGGGGCAGGCGTACCCGGGCGGGCCGCTGCCGGCGCAGGGCGCGGTCAGGAGCGCGCTCGCCGGCATGTCCAAGCCGGTCTTCCTGCTCGACATCACGCTGCTGTCGCAGCTCCGGAGGGACGCGCACCCGTCGGCGTACAGCGGCGGACACCCCGGCAACGACTGCAGCCACTGGTGCCTCGCCGGCCTGCCCGACACCTGGAACCAGATCCTCTACGCGTCTCTCACTGCATAGTGCATAGCGAAAGGAATGGGGAAGGTGCGATGTTTGTTGCAGCACTGTTTTGCTGTTGCTGCTGTAACTTCAGTTTTTTTTTTTTTTTGCGGGTAACTTCAGTTGTTGTATGGTATGGCGGTGTTTCTAAATTGGCGATTCGATTGGTGTATAAAACCAAAGGTGATAAGTCAAACAGAAAATACTTCAACAGAAAATAGTTTTGGGTTGTCTACACATAATTTCAAGCTAGACGCTCTTACCAAACTTGAAAAGTAGGCAGAATTTGTGGCCTGGCAGATAACAATTGTAACTAACTGCTGGGAACAGCTTCATGTAGTTTTAAACTTCATCTTGAGAAGACAATTTACACTACTAACACGTGAATTTCATGTATACCAGAGAAAACAAGGATCCTATGTTCAGAGCTTTACGTGGAGGGAGAATGCGAATCCACCTACGCAGTTATGCTTTGTTTGGATGTAGGTATTTGGGCTTGAAATTGAATTGGAGAGGAAATACTAAATCTGATTTGGAAATGAATTGCCCCCAATTTCAAAGGTGGTGTTTCGATGTGCATGTTATTTGATGTTCGAATCGAAGGGTGACAGCCAATTCCAATTCTGGTTTGGATGTAGAAAACATGGAATTGGATGCTTCGCTGAGTTTGGGCGATATAAAGTTGTCTATATGTATGAAAAATAAATGGTGTATATCAATATGTTTTTATATTGTTTTTCACACATAATAACATTAAAAATTTCCGAATAAGGTCACAACAACACACATGATGGTAATTATTGCACAAAATATTTTCAAGTACGAACATCAATTAAAATATGGATAATTATCATTTCTCTAACAAATAGCACAAGTGAAGGGAAGAGGAGTCTGTGGTGGCCTGATGGCGTGTAAGTACAGCCCGTTGGGAACCCCAAGAGGAAGGTATGATGAGCACAGTAGCAAGTCTTCCCTCAGTTGTGAAACCAAGATTTATCAAACCAGTAGGAGAAAGCCAAACTTCAGAAGGTGATGCTTGCTAGCTTCGTGACACTCCGGACAATGGCGCCAGGAATATTGCTGGTGTGTCTTCACCTAGCAGCAACGTGAAACCTGCACACAACACAACCAAGAACTTTGCTCCCAACTTACGATGAGGTTGTCAATCTCACCGGTTTGCTGTAAACAAAGAATTGAACGTATCGAGTGGTAAAAGGATAATAGTATGCAAGAAAGTAAACAGTACGAGTAAAAGTAAAGGAAATTGGACCGGAGTCTACAGTTCACTAGTGGTGTCTCTCCGTAAGATAAATAACAACATGCTGGGTAAACAAATTACAGTTAGGCAATTGATAGAATAAAGATAACGTACATATATCATGAGGATCACTATGAGATTCACTCTGGGCATTATGACAAAATACATAGACCGTAATCCAACTGCATCTATGACTAACAATCCACTCGCGGGGAGTCATCCGAGTACCCCTTGAGTATTAAGTTGCAAACAACAGATAACTGCATTAAGCAAAGGCGAAAGGGCATCATCAGAGGTGGGGCCAGCTAGCCTCACCATGGGGTGGCGCGGCAAGGGGCTGGGCCGCGCCCCCCTGTGGTGAGCCTGGCTCCTAGCCCCCCTCCGTCTCATCTTCGGTCTTCGCGAAGCTTCGGTAAAAATAGGAGGTTCGGCTTTTGTTTCGTCCAATTCCAAGAATATTTCCTGTGTAACTTTTCTGAAATACCAAAACAGCAGAAAACATAGAACTGGCACTGTGGCATCTTGTTAATAGGTTAGTTTCGGAAAATGCATAAAACGCCACGAAGTGTAACAAAACTCAAAGCAAATGGTGTATAAACAAGCATGGAGCATAAAAAATTATAGATATGTTTGAGACGTATCAAGCATCCCCAAGCTTAACTCCTGCTCATCATCGAGTAGGTAAGTGATAACAAAAGAATAATTTTTGAGGTGACATGCACCATCACAATCTTGATCATCTAAGTAAGCATTGAGTGCTGGGATCAAAGAACTTAAAACATGGGCATAAAAGACATAATCTTGACAATAAGAACTTAGCAACCATGTTATAACATGAAAAGACACACAAACGAAAGATCATGAATAATGAAACAATGAAAGTCAAACGTGTGTTCAAATCATATGGAAAAACATAGCAAGTGGTTTTCAGCTTGTCCTTCATAGAATAGCAAAACATAAATGCATAGGACACCTTCAAGTTTAAAAGGGCGACTAGATACAAATAATTTAAGAACAAGTGAAACCATAATCATAAATCAATCAATGATAAACTTTGGGACTATGCACATTAAAATCAGAATGGCAACTATGCTCTCTTAGATAGTGCATAAAGGTAGAAGGTTGTGACTCAACATAAAAGTAAAAGAAAGGCCCTTCGCAGAGGGAAGCAGTGATTGCAAGTTTTATAAACCTTCAAAAATTATAGTACTTACTAGCTTTGAGCTCTCATTGCCCCCATCATAGGCATTTTGAATGGTTAAAGTTAATGCGAGAACAATTATGAGCATATGCTTGACAAATCATAAGTTGAAAACCTCATGTCCCGTGAAGTACGAATACCCAAAACTCATGCTACTCGACTTAGGGTCCCAAGCAAGCTCTTGTCATTGTAAGTATACACGTATCATCAAGAACCGCCAACGGGGTACCACCTTGCCCGATGACATGGAATAAGTCCACATCAAAATGACAGGATAAATAGACAATGAACACCTCGGCATCTATTTTATTTACCATTGGTATAACTTTTTATTTTGAGATGCGTCGTCGAATGTCCACTATGGGCATGCTGTAAATTTCCACCATGAATGATGCATGGCTTAGATTAGCAGCCCAGGCGTTTCTCTAACACATATACAAACTCCATGATCCCGCAAGATTCTCAACTTATTTCACATCGCGAGTATCCATAAACAAAAGATCACGATATCAACTCCAATAAGAGAAAGTGCAATGTTGAAAGCTTACCCCATGACGGCATAGTTTGGCTAATTTCCAACTTACAACTTGCAAGCATAACGTCAACATAAAAGAGCCACAATGTCAAAATTTTAGAAGTGAGAAAAGTAAAGTGTGCCATCAGGTTCGTGAGAGCTTTACTGACTAATTTTCACATAACACCAAAAGAGTTTAATTCGAAGGATAGATAAAAGCAAGTCAAATGTACTTGGAATAGCAAATTGCTAATAGGTATGTATGGTGGACACATTGGAATAACTTGGTTTTTGGGAGTTGGAAGCACGAGTAGAGCTCATACTCAGTACAAAATAAGGGCTAGCAAAAGACTGGGAGCGACAAACTAAGAGAGCAATAACGGCCATAATCATGCATAGCGACAAAACATCATTAAGAGAAGCATAAAATGGCATCACAAGTCAAAAACCAAATGATCATAAAGGCTTATGGTGACTTTGTAAGAGTCAAACATATTGTAAGCATGCGCCAAGTCAACCCAAATAAAGCATCAAGGAGAAAACCAAATAAATGCTTCCATATAATAAAACAACGCATGATTTTTTCAAAGGCTCATTAAGCAATCTCAGTCATTTGAGACAAGTCATGCTACAGAAAAAATCACTAAGCATACTATCAAAACAACATCAAGCATGGCATAAAAAAGTCTAAGCCGCAGTCTAAACAAGCTCCTTTTTGTACCACTTTTTTGCATGAAACTTTTTCTCTTTTCCAACACCATTCAAACCTTTTTGAAACAACTCTTTTGATGAAAACCAACATAGACCAGTGGTCTAAATACACCTTGATGCAAAGATAAAACAAGATCTGAACAAAAATCAAGGCGAAAAACGAAAGCTAAACGCAGTTCTAGAAAAAGAGAACACTCGTTGAACAATAAGAGTGAAGACTAGAGTGTTCTTGGCAATGAAAAACAAAGTAAATCACCTCTAAAAGAAATTTGTTGGGGTCCAACCATTTATTGCAGCAAACAAAACAAAACAAAACTGAAAGCAAAAGTAAAGACGCTCCAAGAAAAATGCATAGAATATGAAGCAATAAAAATATAGTGTGTTGAAAGGTGACCTGATTTTTGCCGATGAAAAAGGGGTGCCTCGGGGGCATCCCCAAGCTTTGACGCTTGTACCTCTTGGATATTTATTGGGGTGACATAGGCATCCCCAAGCTTGAGCTTTTGTCCATTCTTCATCTCATCTCATCTCATCATTCTCTAATCCCTACACTTGAAAACTTCCTTCATACAAAACTTCACACAATTTTATTAGCAACGTTAGCATAAACATAATAGTAAATCAACCCTTTTTGGTTCAGTATCAAACTCAAAATCACCACATATAAAGAATATACTACTGTAGCAACTTCCCCAAAAGTACCATGATCAAAAGAACTCAAAAAGAAAGCGATCGAGAGGCAAACACAAATAGTGGCAGAAATCTGTCAAAACAGAACAGCTGACAAATGTCGAAATTTTTGAGGACCTTATGTTGCTCAAATCGAAAAGTGAAAAAATAATTAAAGTTTGGATAGAACCTAGGGCATATGATCAAGAAATTTCAGATCAAAAAGATATTCTGAGAATTTTTACGAATTTTTACAGTGCAGCACAGAAATCTGTTTCAGGACAGCAACTTCCCCAAATCTTACCTCCCTCAAATTAGAGGCTCTTCTTGGCACAAAAACAAAATAAAAATGATAAGAGAGCCCATTACAGTAGTAATAACTTCCAAGACTCAAATAAAAGAAAAATTACTGAAAAGAAAACATTGGATTATCTCCCAAGAGTACTTTTCTTTAACGCCTTTGAGCTAGGCGCAGAAAGTAGAAATCAAGTAATATCAAGCGATGAAGCATCAAGTTCATAGTTTGCTCTAAGAATAGAGTCAAAAAGTAATTTCTTCCTCCTTCTAGGGAAGTTTTCCATACCTTTCTTGAGTGGGAATTGATATTTGATGGTGCCTTCCTTCATATCAATGATGGCACCTACAGTTTGAAGAAAAGGTCTTCCCAAAATAATAGGACATGAAGCATTGCATTCAACATCCATAACAAGAAAATCAACGGGAACAAGGTTATTGTTAACCATAATAAGAACATTATTAATCATTCCCAAAGGTTTCTTCTTAGCAACATCAGCAAGAGGAACATCAAAATAACACTTTTCAAGCGGTGGTAAACCAAGCATATCATAAATCTTTCTAGGCATAACAGAAATAGTAGCACCTAGATCACATAAAGCATGGCAATCAAAACCATTAACATGCATATCAATGATGGGCTCCCAACCACTTCTTGGGAATAGAAGCTTTTTGTTTCAACTTTTCCTCTCTAATTTTCATGAGAGCATTTGTAATATGATTCGTAAAAGTAATATTGATAGAACTAGCATTGGGACTCAAAGCAAGCTTTCGCAAGAACAAAATAACTTCAGATATATTGCAGCCATCAACATCAAAATCATTAAAAGAAATAGAGCTATCATCTCCCATTCTCTGAAAATTTTAGCACTTTTTGTAGAAAAAGTTTTTGCAGTTTTGGGCTTTTTAGCACAAGGAGTAGGAGTTTTCTCTACACCAATCAAAGTAAGAGGATTGCTAGCATTTGGAACAACATCATTAGAGGTAGTAATAGTACATACCTTCATCTTTCTAGCCATCTCATCTTCTCTTTCCCACCTGGCATGCAATTCTGCTAACATCCTAACATTTTCATCAATTCTAACTTGAATGGCATTAGTAGTGATTGGGTTAACTCGACAAATGTCCAATATGAAGGACTTAGGATCGGGGGAGTAAGGCGTCGGATGAACTCAAACATAAATCAGTCAAACAAGGTGTGTATCGAAAGTAAATGTAAGAGTAAACTTAGTTTGCTTTCAATCTGTCCCTTACCGTCCTCTCCTGGCCCCTATATATAGGTGGCCAGGTCTTAAGGATCGGGAGGGGTCCGACACAGATTACAGTATCAACATACGACATGAACTCGTATTTCGACTAGCATTACAATTGGGCCTAGCTTAACGGGCCTCAGGGGTACTTCAACTGACGGGCTCTATTATCTACACCCTTGTCAGTAGCCCCCGAGATTCTACCAGAATTTGCAGATTCGGGTTGAATCTCAAATATCAAATCTTTATTTCTTTGACTAGATCAATCTTTGACTTCTTCATATCTTCAAATCTTCGACTTCGAATATCTTTCATTATACTATCTCGCAAGGGGTTTTGATGAACAAGCCTGCCAACTCTGACGGATCAAGAGGCCAGTTAACTGCCGGAACAGATACTTGTCACCTACTTCAAATTCAATCCCCTTGGACTTGAATTCGGGAAACCGGTCAAACCCATTCTTTTGCCGCATTTAGGACTTATAAATAATGAATCCCAGTGGTTCTCAGGGTACCCAGTGCGTCCACCAGGATTTTTTTCGTGTCGTAGACACGGATAATTTCTAGCAGAGAGCATTCATGTGCGCATACCAGGCCACACAGGACGGATCCTGGGGTCTTACCTTCACGATATATTTCAATCATGGCATTCAAATTTTGTCGCGATGACGCAATTCGAGAATCATATGTCGCAGCCTTGTTTGACTGTTTGAATGTGCAAACTATTCGAGTTTGCTATTTTTTTGATTCTCATAAATAACTCTCGATGGGAGTAATCGATCTTTATTTTGTCGACAATGAAATCGAATTTCGTTGCCGACGAAAAGTAGTCGATTGCGCCTGTACCGGTCGATGACCATCTGGCCCTTTATTATTGAGTGCACCACCAGTGCTCCTGATGTAAGAACGTCCGAAGCTATGGGCAGTTATTTATAGCCAATCATAAGCTTCAATCTGTTTGTCTTCTTTCTGTCGACTTCTTTTTATTGGGTGCGCGACCAGCGCTCTCGATGGGAGTAGCCCCCGAGCCTATAGCCGAATTTTTTTGGGTATAGGCTCAAAATATAAAAGTGTTTACCTAGCATATTGTCCTTTTGTGATATCTTCGGCACAACTTATGCTTAATTATTTGTCTCTTTTTCTTCTCATGCCTTAAGCCCCCGAGTCCATGACGAGGTGCATTGTGCTCCTTTGATGTATACTTTTTCACTTTTTACATGTATCTTTGTTAATGATACGCTGTTTCTTCCTTATCGTCTGCTCTGGGCAGAATATAAAAGCCCATAGATGTACTTTGGACCTTGTTTCTGTGGAGGCCCATTAAGATGTGCTTATAAATAAAGCATGCTTGGCGAGGGTAAAAAATCATAATTCCTTCATTACTATTTTTTTCCACCGCATCATCTTCCGTTTCCTCATCTCATCTAGGGTTTTTCCTCCCAGCACATATTTCCATGGCCGATGCAGGTGGATCATAGCTGAACATCGATGCGCCGGTGGAAAAGCGAGGTCATAGCCGCCCTCGCAGTAGTAAAAATAAATCCAAGGACCCGGCTATTGCAGCCTCGCCATCTGCTCCTGTTAAGCGGCGCCCTGGCCGCCCTCTGGGAAGTAGGAACAAGACCAAGATGTCTACTACTGCTCCAGGTCCAAGCGCTCCACCACGTAATGCTTCTCCTCCTTCTTCTCCCAGGATATACTCCTTCTTCTTCATCGCCGGTGCTCAATGCCGCGAGATTCAGTGGGTGCCGTTGAAGTTTACCAATTTCATGGACGGGCGAGAGCTGCGAGAAGCAGTTCTTCGCGAACACTCTGGGGGAGGAACTCCCTATGAAGTAGAGGTCTGGTATGACGGGGACGGCGAGATGTACTTCAAGGGCAGCTGGCCTCAATTTGCAGAAGACCATGACCTCCATCAGGGTTTCTTCATGATCTTCGACTACCATATTGGTACGTCGAAGTTTGACGTGAAGATTTACGATGGTACTCAATGCTAGAAGGAGTACGAAGCTGAAGTGCATTTTCATTAGTCATCTCCGTATGTAATCTCGTGTTCTGGTTATCCTTTGGTTTGTTTATCTGTAATAAGTAATGAAATTTTATCTTGTGCCTTCCTTATTGATAGACCATGGGAACGAATCGTCATTCCGAGGTGTGCTTTTGATATATTATCGGGTTACCTGGAACCGTACTTATTTTGTCGAATATCGGGTTGCGAACAACCTAGTAATATGTCTCGAATAATCGCAGATACCAAATCTTCAATAACTTATTTATTTTATTTGGTACGACTTGAGGGTCTGAGTCCCCGAGTGGAAGGAAAAATATTCATACATATTGTCGAGTTGACCCAAAGAACCCGACCTATGGCCTCATGTTCTGGGTTCAGAGGGTCATATCTCGAAAGTTTCTTGTCGCCATACTCCTTCTATGCATTGAACCGCCGAAGTTGCTCCGCGTTCCACGGATTGCTCTCGTTTTTCCCCATTTTCTTGTCTTGTAGGTGATAAGGTCCTCCTGGTATTACCTCTATTACGATGTAAGGTCCCACCCATGGGGACTCTAATTTGCCATGACCGTCTTGCTTTAATCGCAAGACTAAATCTCCCACCACGAAAGATCGTGGACGGACTCGACTACTATGGTAGTTTCGTAGATTTTGCTGGTACTGCGTTGCTCTGGCAAGTGCTACATCTCTTGCTTCATCAAGTGCATCTACATCATCTTGAAGTGCTTCAGTGGAGGATGTCTTGTTGTAAGCCGCGATTCTTGGGGCTTCATGGGTGATCTCGACCAGAAGCACGGCTTCTGCACCGTGGACCAGAAAGAAGGGGGTTTCTTGAGTCGCCGCGTTGGGTGTAGTTCCGAGACTCCATAACACGGAGGGTAGTTCATCTACCCAAGCGTGTTTGGCTTTTTCGAGAGGTGCTAACCGCCTCTTTTTTTTATCCCGTTGCATATTAAGCCATTAGCTTTTTTGACTTGTCCATTTGTCTTCGGATGCGCTACGGATACAAATTTTAGTTTGATTCTCATACTTTCACAGTAGCTCTTGAACTCTTTTGATGTGAAGTTTGTCCCATTGTCCCTGATGATGCTATGTGGTACTCCAAAGCGAAAAACAATAGACTTGATGAAGTTGATTGCGGCTGTGGAATCTTGGGTTGTTACGGGGGCTGCCTCTACCCACTTGGTAAATTTGTCGACTGCCACCAGCATGTAGACATGTCCTCCTAGCCAAGATTTGTGCAATTTTCCTACCATATCGAGACCCCATTGTGCGAAGGGCCAGGACAGTGGTATTGGTTGCAATTCTGCTGTTGGTGCGTGTGGTCGAGATGCAAAACGTTGACAAGCCTTGCATTTCCTTACTATATCCTTCGCGTCTTCAATTGTTGTCAACCAGTAGAACCCTGCGCGAAAAGCTTTAGCTGCGATGGCTCTGCTGCTAGCGTGATGTCCGCATAATCCTGCGTGGATGTCTTTTAATATTTCTTGTCCTTCTTGAGGAGTGACGCATCGTTGCAGGACGCCTGTTATACTTTTCTTGTATAGTTTCCCTTGTAATAGGACAAAGGCCTTGGATCATCGTATTATCCTACTTGCTTCTACTGTGTCTTTGGGTAGTGACTTGTTTATCATGTATGCCAAATATGGCTGCATCCAGGTTTCTTCGATCATCATAACTTCTTCTGGTTCTGCCGTGCTTCCTTGGCCGTGCTTGCCAGCCCCCGAGCCTGTTGCTTGGTGCTGGGCTTGTTCTTCTGTAGTCGAAGTTTTGTTGCTCTTTATTGATCTCTCTATGATTTCTTCCCAAAAGACTCCTTGTGGTATGGGTAAGCATTGGGACCCGATATTTGCTAGATTGCCGACTTCCTCATTGCTAGCTCTGCTAACATGCGAGACTTCGCATCCATCGAACGTTCCCTCTAAATAATAGTATAAGTTTGTGTATGCTGTCATATTGTCACTTATGGCGTCACACTTGTTCGTCACTTGTTGGACGACAAGATTTGAGTCCCCGAATATTTTCAGTCGAGTTGCTCCGCATGCTTTGGTCATTTTCATTCCGTGGAGCAGAGCCTCATATTCGGCTTCATTATTAGAAGCTTGGGGACAACTCATCCTTAAAACATATTTCAGTTTGTCGCCTTGTAGTGATATCAGGACTACTCCTGCTCCTGCGCCTTGGATTCTTTTTGATCCATCGAAGTACATTGTCCATACGCTTGATAGGTCCGGCGGTCCTGTGTTTTGTAACTCTAGCCACTCTGCTGTAAAATCTGGCAGAACTTGTGATTCGATCGCCTTTCGCTTTTCATACGTGATGTCCAGGGGTGATAATTCGATTCCCCATAAGGAGACACGTCCTGTCGCTGAAGGATTGTTCAATATGTTAGATAGTGGTGCTTCATTAACCACTATAATTGGGTGCACCGCAAAGTATTGCCGTAGCTTTCGTGCTGTTATGAATACACTGTATGCAAGTTTTTGGTAGTGCGGGTACCTCTGTTTTGTTGGAGATAGTAGTTCGCTGACAAAATATACTGGTCTTTGGACTCCGTGAGCTTTTCCTTCTTCGCTTCTTTCGACTACTAATACTGTGCTCACCACTTGATGTGTTGCTGCAATATATAGTAGTAGCGGCTCCTTTTCCTTTGGCGCGACCAACACCGGCGGTGTGGAAAGCACTTTTTTCAGTTGTGCGAAGGCTGTATCCGCTTCTTCTGTCCACTCGAATTTGTCATCTAATTTTTTCATCAGAGCATAGAAAGGAAGTGCCTTTTCTCCCAACTGTGCGATGAATCGACTTAGTGCCGCGACGCGCCCTGTGAGCTTCTGTACGTCGTGCAGCTTTGTTGGTTTCCCCATCGTTAGTATTGCTTGGATCTTCTCTGGGTTTGCCTCTATTCCCCTTGCTGATACCAGGAATCCCAGAAGTTGACCTGCAGATACCCCAAAAGAGCATTTTGTTGGGTTAAGCTTGAGCTTATACCTGTTTAAGTTGTCGAATGTTTCTGCCAAATCACTGATTAGGGACTCTTCTTTTCTTGTGGTGATGACCACGTCATCGATGTAAACTTGAATGTTGCGTCCTATTTGACTTCCGAGGCAGTTTTGCATCATCCGTTGGTAGGTTGCTCCTGTATTTTTTAAGCCGAAAGGCATGACTTGATAGCAGAACACGCCATATGGTGTGATGAAGGCTGTTTTTTCCTCGTCTTCTTTCTTTAATTTTATCTGGTTATAACCACAGTATGCATCCAGGAAGGAAAGCCTTGCACACCCCACTGTTGAGTCTATTATTTGATCAATGCGAGGTAGAGGAAAGGGATCCTTCAGGCAGTGCTTGTTGAGAGACGTGTAGTCGACACATACTCTTTGTACATCTGTATTTTTCTTGGGGACGATAACTGGATTAGATACCCAAGTCGACGTTTTGATTTCTCGGATGAATCCTGCGTTTCTAGCCTGTGTAGTTTGGGCGCTATTGCTTTCCTTTTGGGTTCGTCAAATCTTCTCAGTGGCTGCTTGACTGGCTTTGCTTTGGGATCCACGTTTAGTGCATGCTCGACGAGTTCCCTGGGAACCCCTGGCATATTTGAAGGACACCAGGCGAAGATTTCCCAGCGCTCACGGAGGAACTCAATGAGTGCGCTTTCCTATGCGGGATCCAAGTTTACTGCTATGGAGGTAGTCTTGCTTGGGTCCGTAGGGTGGACTTGGATTTTCTTTGAGTCTTGGGTTGCGTCGAAAGCCTGATCTGGTAGGGATTGTCCAACGTTGGGTAGCACATTATGATCGGTTTCACCTTTCAACCTTGCGTATTCTGCTGTCATGCCGAAAGTTTGTGCCAACCTGTTGAATTCTTTGTCACAAGTGTTGGATACTTCGAAACTGCCTTGAACTGTAATTGTTCCTTTAGGTCCTGAGATTTTGAGCATGAGGTAT
Source organism: Dactylis glomerata (assembly GCA_007115705.1). Classification (NCBI taxonomy): domain Eukaryota; kingdom Viridiplantae; phylum Streptophyta; class Magnoliopsida; order Poales; family Poaceae; genus Dactylis; species Dactylis glomerata. The sequence goes on along the minus strand of QXEO01000905.1, from coordinate 423,917 downwards.
GCATAGTGGGGTATTGCCATGAACTTTGCAAATGCTGGACGCCCCAGGATTGCATGATACTGTGAAGGCCAGTCCATGACTTCAAACTCCAGCTTTTCTCTTTGATAATTGCTGCTACTGCCGAAGCAAACGTCGAGTTCTATTTTCCCGAGAGGGTAGTTTGCGCCTCCTGGTACTATTCCGTGAAAAGAACAATCTGTTGGCTTTAGACTTTCAAGCGAAATGCACATTGCCTTCAGAGTTCTTGCATATATTAGGTTTATGCCACTTCCTGCGTCCATGAATACTCGCCCAATGTCGTATCCCCCTATTTGCGCCTTTAGCACCATTGGCGCGTGCCCCGGCCTGGGTACTTTCCTCGGGTGGTCTGCTCTGCTAAACCTGACTGGTTGATCAGACCATTGCAGGTATTCTGTAGTAGCTGGTGGTGATGATATTGCCAGGTTCACTTGTCTGGATATGCTTTTTCGCTCTTTCTTGGACTTTGGCACCGGTTAGATCATTGCAGATATATATACTTTTGACTCCAGATGCTTTGCAAGTCGTTGTATTTGGTATCCCTGACTCATGCTTTTTCCTCCCTGCCGTATTCCTTGGCTCGAGTCCATGGCACCTTGCAATCTCAAGAAGGTTTTGCAATCCTTCATCTGGTGGTTAGAAACTCTTTTCCCATCTAGGTACGCATAATGGATGCGACAAGGTCCATATAGCATGTCCTCCACCGACGGGCCAGAGTATTTTGTTTTTTCTATTCCTTGATTGTCTCTTGTTTGAAATTCCCTATTTTCATGGCCTTCTTGGTCCCTTCTGTCATATCCCGCGGCTATCTGATTTCGCCTTGCGTGGCCTTCTCCGTTGCGGTATCTTCACCTTTGCTTGCTCGCTCTGTCGACTTCTGGTGAACGTCCCCTTTTGTTGTTGTATGCGTCCTCTCCATCGACAAATCTGTTGTCTACTTCCATTAACTCCGACACCGTCCTTGGCTTTGTTCTCCCTACTTCTTCCACGAGATCAGAATGACGAAGGCCGGCTGAAAAAGCATCTATTGCTCTCTCATCGAAGACGTCTTCTGTGGAATTTTTGATTACACTCCAGCGCTGTATATAAGAGTGAAGAGTTTTGTCTTTCCTCTGCACGCACGACTTAACTTCTTCCAGTGATGCTGGGCGTTTGTATGTTGAGCGAAAATTTCTTGCGAATTGGCTTTCTAGTTCTCCCCAACTCCCAATGGAATCGTTGGGTAGAGTGTTCAACCAGGACCGTGCTGCGCCGGTGAGGTGTAACTGCAAACTTTGCATCGCTGTTGCTCTTATTCCCCCGAGTATTTGTACTGCTTGCAGATAGTCTAATAACCATAGCGTGGGTTCTTGCGACCCATCATATTTTTGTTGATCGTGTGGTAACTTGAATCCTTTGGGTACTCGCGTTCTGCGAACCCTGCGGGTAAAGCATAACGCGCTTTGTTCACTCTTGCTTGTGCTATTATATTCCTTGCGTCTTCCCTCCGTGTTTGATGCTTTTCGTCGCCTGACGACTCGCTTGTTTCGTTTTGCAAAGGTTCGCGCTTGAGTCCCTCCTTTCGCTTCTTCTTTCAATATGTCATCTTTTCCTCTGGAAGATGTTTCCTTAGCCTGTCTTCTACCAACCCGAGGCTTCGTATTGCGGCTTGATGCATGTGCTCCCGCGGATCTCCGGGCTTTTGTTGTGTAGTTAGTAGATAAGCCTGTGCTGCTACCAGTGCTACTTCTGGTGTTTCTTGCACAAAGTCCTCTTCCTCATCTGATGGGTGTGCACTTTCACTTTTCGTATGACTTTCTTCTCTTGTCCGTGCTGTTGTCCTCCTGCCGTGCTTTGGGTCTCTGCGCCTTTCTATGCTGGATTCTGATGCATCACTATATTCATCCCAGTATCCTCCACTTGATATGCTGTTGTTGTCTTGGCTTCTCATAAACATGTCTTTTTCCTCCCTCAACTTCTTTCTGCGCTGATGTAGTGCATATTGATACCCCATTAGAACTTCTCTTCTTGAATGTGCGGGTACATCCGTGCCGAGATTAATGGCTGACATGATCATCCTCCACTCTCCGGCGGAGACGTGAACTTTCTCCTTCTCCTTTTTGCCGTTGCTCCTCAGTTTGTCGACTTGCATGTCGACCTCTTCATTGTTTGCGTGATTATTCTCTTTTGCTGCTTTAGTAATAATGACGCATAACTGGTGTATGCTTCTGGAGACGCCGCTGCTTCCGGTGGCGAAATCCCTTGAACTATCGTGTGCCTTATCCACTTTTACTTCCACGTCGGGCTCTCCCCGAGTTTCGTCGAATTCCTCAAGTTTCTTTTGCAAATTTTCTGTTGCTGCGAGACTGACTGGCGAGTTGACCTCGCTAGAAGAGCCCACAGATGATCCAGACTTGGTGATTGTCTTGGTTTTGCTTGCCGACGGACCTGATTTTGTCGGATCCAAAAGACGAGCCGAACCCGAAGGTCCGACGTAGAAGCTCAGACTTCCGATCGTCAACTCTATCTCTTGATTTTCATCGACTGTTGGATTGCTATTGGCTAAAAGCGAAAAAGCCGTCGAATTCATGATTCCAACGCCCAGAGTCCCCACGGTCGGCACCAATTGACGAGGGTTAACTCGACAAATGTCCAATATGAAGGACTTAGGATCGGGGGAGTAGGGCGTCCGATGAACTCAAAGGTAAATCAGTCAAACAAGGTGTGTATCGGAAGTAAACGTAAGAGTAAACTTGGCTTGCTTTCAATCTGTCCCTTACCGTCCTCTCCTGGCCCCTATATATAGGTGGCCAGGTCTCAAGGATCGGGAGGAGTCCGACACAGATTACAGTATGGACATATGACATGAACTCGTATTTCGACTAGTATTACAATTGGGCCTAGCTTAACGGGCCTCAGGGGTACTTCAACTGATGGGCTCTATTATCTACACCCTTGTCAAGTAGCAGCAAAAGGATCAGGTTTAGCAGATATTCTATTAATCAAGGAGGATTGCGCATCAGACAAAGATGAAATATCGGTTTTAGCTTTAGAAACCTTAGCTTGCAACTCAGGAATAGCCCTGTTCAAATTATCTAGTTGATGACTAATAGTCTTCAACAAGGCAGATTGCTCCTCCATGGTCTTGTTAAACACCTTGTTCTGCTCATATTGCATCTGCATAAAATTCTTAGTAGCCCTTTCAACTTCTAAAATCCTTTCTTCTCTAGGCATTTTAGGTCTACCAAGATAGCTATTATCACCATTAGAAGGAAACGACCTATAATTGTTGCTAGCAAAATTGTTCCTATAAGCACTGTTGTTGAAATTATTATTTCTAATGAAGTTTACATCAACATGCTCTTCTTGAGCAACCAAAGAGGCCAAAGGAACATTATTAGGATCAACATGAGCTCTATCATTAGAAAGCATAAGCATAATAGCATCAATCTTATCACTGAAGGAAGAGGTTTCCTCAACAGAATTTACCTTCTTACCTTGTGGAGCTCTCTCGGTGTGCCACTCAGAATAATTTATCATCATATTGTCAAGAAGCTTTGTTGCGGCGCCCAAGGTAAGGGACATAAAAGTGCCTCCAGCAGCTGAATCCAATAGATTTTTGAAGAAAAATTCAGTCCTGCATAAAATTTTTGGACAATCATCCAAGTAGTCAGTCCATGAGTAGGGCAATTCTTTATCATAGATTTCATTCTTTCCCAAGCTTGAGCAACATGTTCATTATCAAATTGTCTAAACTTTATGATATCACTACGCAAAGCTATAATCTTAGCAGGAGGATAATATTTTCCAATAAAAGCATCCTTACACTTATCCCAAGAATTAATACTATTTCTAGGCAAAGATAGCAACCAATCCTTAGCTCTTCCTCTTAAAGAGAAAGGAAACAACTTAAGCTTAATAATATTACCATCTACATTCTCATACTTTTGCATCTCACATAGCTCAACAAAATTGTTGAGATGAGCTACAGCATCATCAGAACTGGCACCAGAAAATTACTCTTTCATAACAAGGTTCAATAAAGCAGGTTTGATTTTATAAAAATTTGCCTCAGGAGCAGGTGGCGCAATAGGAGTGCAGATAAAATCATTGTTTTTGGTGCTAGTAAAGTCACACAACTTGGTGTTCTCAGGATACCCATTCTGGCAAAACTAAAAGCAAGCAAGTAAAATCAACTATAAAGGAAACTAATTTTTTTGTATTTTTGATAAAACGATGCAAGCAAAAATAAAATAAAGCAAAACAAAAACAAAGTAAAAGATTGTGCGTGAGAGACTCCCCTTGCAGAAGTCTTCTTCCTCCCCGGCAACGGCACCAAAAATCTGCTTGATGGCGTGTAAGTACAGCCCGTTGGGAACCCCAAGAGGAAGGTATGATGAGCACAGTAGCAAGTCTTCCCTCAGTTGTGAAACCAAGGTTTATCGAACCAGTAGGAGAAAGCCAAATTTCAGAAGGTGATGCTTGCTAGCTTCGTGACACTCCGGACAATGGCGCCAAGAATATTGCTGGTGTGTCTTCACCTAGCAGCAACGTGAAACCAGCACACAACACAACCAAGAATTTTGCTCCTAACTTACGATTGATACGTCTCCAACGTATCTATAATTTTTGATGCTCCATGCTTGTTTTTACACCATTTTCCTACTGTTTCGTTACACTTCGTGGTACTTTTATGCATTTTCCGGAACTAACCTACTAACAAGTTGCCACAGTGCCAGTTCCCTGTTTTCCGCTGTTTTTGTGTTTCAGAAGTGATACACAGAAAATATTCTCGGAATTGGACGAAACAAGTTCCTGAAGTCTTATTTTGTCCGGGAGCTTCCAGAGATCTGAAGGAGAGTAGGAGAGGGGCCACATGCCGCCCTCACGCCTGGCTGGCGCGGCCCAGGCCCTGGCCGCGCCGCCATGGTGTGAGGAGGCCTGGGGCCACTCCTGACATCACCCCTTCGCCTATAAAGACTCCCCGACGGGAAAAACCTAAGTACCCGATCAATTTTCCAGAACACATCGCGATCCGCCGCCGCCATCGACCCGAAGATTGGGAGGGTCCAGAAGCTCTTCCCGGCACACTGCCGAAGAGGGGAATCGCCACCGGAGGTCTTCTTCATCGCCATGCTAGCCTCCGGAGCAATGAGTGAGTAGTCTACCTTGGACTATGGGTCCATAGCAGTAGCTAGATGGTTGTCTTCGCCACCATGTGCTTCATGTTTAGATCTCATGAGCTGCCCTACATGATTGAGATCACCGTTATGTAATTCTACATGTTTGGTTTGTTGGGATCCGATGAATATTGGTGTTATGATTGAGTTGCTATACTGAAATATATCTTATGTTATCTCTATGTTGTTTATGATCTTGCATGCTCTCCGTTGTTAGTAGCTATCTTGGCCGAGTAGTTGCTAGTGACTCCAAGAGGGGGTATTTATGCTCGATAGTGGGTTCATGCCTCTATTTAACCTGGGGGAGTGACAGAAACCTCTAAGGTTGTAGATGTGCTATTGCTACTAGGGAGAAAACAACATTCATATGCTCAAGGGCATATGCTTTGTTTACATTACACACTTTGCTTAATGCAATTATCTGTTGTTTGCAACTTAATACTTGTGGAGTTCTTGGATTGATTCGCCACAATTGGATTATTAGTCATAGATGCAGTTGGATGGCGGTCTATGTATTTTGTTGTAATGCCCAGAGTAAATCTCGTAGTGATCTTCTTGACATATCACGTTTATCTTTATTCTATCAATTGCCCAACTGTAATTTGTTTACCCGGCATATGTTATTTATCTTATGGAGAGACACCACTAGTGAACTATGGACCCCGGTCCTATTTCCATCATATTGCTATCACCTGTTTACTTTACTCGCATTGTTTACTTTACTCGCATACTTCTATTGTTTTCCACTCGATACGCTCATAACCTTTGTTTCAAGCAAACCAGTGAGATTGACAACCTCATCGCAAGTTGGAAACAAAGTACTTGGTTGTGTTGTGTGCAGGTTCCGCGTTGCAGCTAGCAAGCAAAGCTTGGACGAGGCGCCATATATAAATTGTCCAAAGCTGTCGCAAACTAGCAAGCATCACCTTCAGTCGTAATTGTCTGCTCTTCTCCTGATCGACATACCTTGGTTTCTTAACTGAGGGAAAATCTGCTGCTATACTCATCACACCTTCCTCTTGGGGTTCCCAACGGGCTGGTCATTCACCACGCAACAAGCAACAATTTTCTGGCGCTGTTGCCGGGGATTGAAGAAGAAGAAGCTCCCACATCAACTACACTTTCCCACGTCAACTTGGCACCAGCAGCACAATTTTCTGGCGCCGTTGCCGAGGAAGAGTGGAAGACTTCTGCAAGGGGAGTTTTTCGCACGCACATCCTTTACTTTGTTATTGTTTTGCTTTACTTTATTTATTTTACCTGCATCATTTTATATCAAAACCCAAAAAAATTTAGAATCCTTGGTAGTTGTTATTTCTTTACTTTTAGTTCATCATGTTGATCCCTAAGTACGTTCTGGAGGACCTCTCAGTAGGTAGTGGTTCAATTATTGGAAAAAGTAACATTGAGGAGTTCTTTAATCACATTAGTATGCATAAGGAAGTTGATGAAAAGTCTTTGGTGGAGCTAGCTCTTAGTATTGAAGTTGCTTCTGCTTATTTAATTCACATGTTGGAAACTAGGTTTGCTAGTCTTAATCCTTTTACGCAATACATGTTCCTTAAGCTTCATGAAATTGAAGATCCTGAAAAGAAAGCTTTTATTTTGGAAGCTTTGCGCTTAGAATTTAAAGATGTCGTTATTGAAGCTAGAAAAGTTCTTAAACGTTTTAATAAACTCGGTTCACCTATAAAGGTTATTAGTACTAACGATGAAGGAGCCGAAATACCTATACCTAGCAAGCTCTTGGGATTATGTGAAGCTTTCGAAAATAATTTTGACTGGATCTGTCCCAAAAATCTTTTTTGTGATTTGAGTGAACCAAGGCGTGATCACAAGGGGTCTTCTAAAACTTATGTGGATGAAATACAATGTCTTATTGACAAGACTTCTGCAGTTGATCTTAATGCTCCTTCTGATGTTACTTGATTCGCAATTTTCTGCGCCTAGCTCAAAGGCGTTAAAGAAAAGCACTCTTGGGAGATAACTCAATGTTTTATTTTCAGTACTTTTTCTTTTATTTGAGTCTTGGAAGTCATTACTACTGTAATGAACGCTCCTTATCTTGTTTATTTCGTTTTTGTGCCAAGAGGAGCCTCTAATTTGAGTGAGGTAAAGATTTGGGGATGTTGCTGTCCTGAAACTGTTTTCGGTGCTGCACCGTAAAAATTCGTATAAATTCTCTGTATATCTTTTGGACCTGCTATTTTTTGTGCATAAGCCCCAGGTTATATTCAAACTTTCGTTAGTTGAACACTTTTTGATTTGAGCAACAGAAAACCCCTCAAAAATTCGACCTTTTTCAGCTGTTCTGTTTTGACAGATTTCTGCCAATATTTGTGTTTGCCGCTTTATCGCTTTCTTTTGAGTTCTTTTGATCATGGAACTTTTGGGGAAGTTGCTACAGTAGTATTTGCTATATATGTGATGGTTTTGAGTTGAAACCTGAAGCAAAAAGAGGTTGATTATATGTTATGCTACACTAATGTTGCTAATAGAATTGTGTTGAGTTTTGTATGAAGGAAGTTTTCAAGTGTAGGGATTGGAGAATGATGAGATGAGTTGAAGAATGGACAAAAGCTCAAGCTTGGGGATGCCCATGCATCACCCCAAGAAATATCCAAGAAGTACAAGCGTCAAAGCTTGGGGATGCCCCCGAGGCACCCCTTCTTCATCGGCAAAAATCAGGTCACCTTTCAAGACACTATATTTTTATTGCTTCATGCACTATGTGTTTTTCTTGGAGCGTCAGTTGTTTTAGTTTTCTTAGTTAGTTTAGTTTTGTTTGCTGCAATAAATGGTTGGACCCCAACAAATTTCCTTTGGAGGAGATGTACTCGTTTTCATTTGCCAAGAACACTCCGTTTTTCATTCTTACAATTTCACCGGGTGTTCTTCTTTTTCCGCTACTGCTTTTGGTTTTCATTTTCGCCTTGATTTGTATTCAGACCTTGTCATATCTTTTCATCAAGGTGTATTTTTGCCTCTGATCTTTATTGGTTTTCATCAAAAGAGGTGTCTTTAAAAATTTCAAATGGTGTTGGAAAAGAGAAAAAGCTTTATGCAAAAAAAGTGGTACAAGAAGGAGCTTGTGTAGACTGCGGCTTACGCTTTTTCATGTCATGATTGATGTCTTTTTGATGGTATGCTTAGTGGTTTTTCTGTAGCATGACTTGTCTCAAATAACTGAGATTGCTTAATGAGCCTTTGAAAAAATCATGCGTTGTTTTTAATTATTTGGAAGCATTATTTTGGTTTTCTCCTTGATGCTTTATTTGGGTTGACTTGGCGCATGCTCACACATGTTAGACTCTTACAAAGTCGCCAATATCCTCTATGATCATTTAGTTTTTGACTTTTGATTCCATCTTATGCTTCTTTTAATGTCGCTTTGCATGATTATGGCCATTATTGCTCTCTTAGTTGGTCGCTCCCAGTCTTTTGCTAGCCCTCGCCTTATACTGAGTATGAACTCTACTCGTGTATCCAACTCCTAAAAGCCAAAGTTTTCCAAAGTTTCCACCATACATACCTACTAGCAATTTTCTATTCCAAGTAAATTTGACTTGCTTTTATTTTCTCTTCAAATTAAACTCTTACCAGTGTTATGCGAAATTCGGTCAGTAAAGCTCTCACGAACCGGAAGGCACACTTTACCTTTTCCTGTTCTAATTTTTTTGACATTGTGGTCTCTTTTGTTGAGTTGTTATTCTTGCAAGTTGTAAGTTGGAGACTAGCCCAGCCATGCAGTCATGGGCAAGCTTTCAACATTGCACTTCTTATTTGAGTTGATATCATGATCTTTTGTTTATGGATGCCCGCGGTGTGAAATGAATTGGGAATCTTGTGGGGATCATGGAGTTTGTATATGTGTTAGGGAAACCCCGGGCCGCTAATGTAAGCCATGCATAATTCATGGTGGAAATTTGCAGCATACCCATGGTGAACATTCGACGACGCATCTCATAATAAAAAGCTAAACAAATGGCAAATAAAAGAGATGTCGAGGTGTTCATTGTCTGCTTGTCCTGTCATTTTGATGTGGGCTTGTTCCATGTCATCGGGCACGGAGGTACCCCATTGGCGGTTCTCAATGATATGCATATATTTACAATGACAAGAGCCTTGCTTGGGACTCTAAGTAAAGTAGCATGAGGTTTGGGGTACTCGTATTCACGGGACACGAGGTTTTCAACTTATGATTTGTCAAGCATATGCATCATAATTGTTCTCGCATTAACTTTAACCATTCAACATGCTTATGATGGGGGCAATGAGAGCTCAAAGCCGGTAAGTACCATAATTTTTGAAGGTTATAAAACTTGCAATCACTGCTTCCCTCTGCGAAGGGCCTTTCTTCTACTTTTATGTTGAGTCACCACCTTCTATCTTTATGCACCATTAAGAGAGCATAGTTGTCATTCTTAGTATAATGTGCATTGTCCCAAAGTTTTCATTGATTGATTCATATTGTTGGTTTCACTTGTTCTCAAATTATTTGTATCTAGTCGCCCTCTTAAACTTGAAGGTGTCCTATGCATTTATGTTTTGCTCTCTTTGAAGGACAAGCTGAAAACCATTTGTATGTTTTTCCTTATGATTTGAACACACGTTTGACTTTCATTGTTTCATTTTCATGATCTTTTGTTTGTGTTCATTTGCATGTTTACAACATAGTTGCTAAGTTCTTATTGTCAAGATTATATCTTTCATGCCCATGTTTTAAGTTCTTATGATCCCAGCTCACAAATGCTTACATACATGATCAAGATTGTGTAGGTGCATGTCACCTCAAAAATTATTCTTTTGTTATCACTTACCTACTCGAGGACGAGCAGGAGTTAAGCTTGGGGATGCTTGATACGTCTCCAACGTATCTATAATTTTTGATGCTCCATGCTTGTTTTTACACCATTTGCCTACTGTTTTGTTACACTTCGTGGCACTTTTATGCATTTTCCGGAACTAACCTACTAACAAGTTGCCACAGTGCCAGTTCCCTGTTTTCTGCTGTTTTTTTGTTTCAGAAGTGATACACAGGAAATATTCTCGGAATTGGACGAAACAAGTTCCTGAAGTCTTATTTTGTCCGGGTGCTTCCATAGATCCGAAGGAGAGTAGGAGAGGGGCCACAGGCCGCCCTCACGCCAGGCTGGCGCGGCCCAGGCCCTGGCCGTGCCGCCATGGTGTGAGGAGGCCTGGGGCCACTCCTGACATCGCCCCTTCGCCTATAAAGACCCCCCGACGGGAAAAACCTAAGTACCCGATCAATTTTCCAGAACACATCGCGATCCGCCGCCGCCGTCGACCCGAAGATCGGGAGGGTCCAGAAGCTCTTCCTGGCACCCTGCTAGAGAGGGGAATCGCCACCGGAGGTCTTCTTCATCGCCATGCTTGCCTCCGGGGCGATGAGTGAGTAGTCTACCTTGGACTATGGGTCCATAGCAGTAGCTAGATGGTTGTCTTCTCCACCATGTGCTTCATGTTTAGATCTCATGAGCTGCCCTACATGATTGAGATCACCGTTATGTAATTCTACATGTTTGGTTTGTTGGGATCCGATGAATATTGGTGTTATGATTTAGTTGCTATACTGAAATATATCTTATGTTATCTCTATGTTGTTTATGGTCTTGCATGCTCTCCGTTGTTAGTAGCTATCTTGGCCGAGTAGTTGCTAGTGACTCCAAGAGGGGGTATTTATGCTCGATAGTGGGTTCATGCCTCTATTTAACCCGGGGGAGTGACAGAAACCTCTAAGGTTGTAGATGTGCTGTTGCTACTAGGGAGAAAACAACATTCATATGCTCAAGGGCATATGCTTTGTTTACATTACACACTTTGCTTAATGCAATTATCTGTTGTTTGCAACTTAATACTTGTGGAGTTCTCGGATTGATTCGCCACAAGTGGATTTTTAGTCATAGATGCAGTTGGATGGCGGTCTATGTATTTTGTTGTAATGCCCAGAGTAAATCTCGTAGTGATCTTCTTGACATATCACGTTTATCTTTATTCTATCAATTACCCAACTGTAATTTGTTTACCCAGCATGTGTTATTTATCTTATGGAGAGACACCACTAGTGAACTGTGGACCCTGGTCCTATTTCCATCATATTGCTATCACCTGTTTACTTTACTCGCACTGTTTACTTTACTCGCATACTTCTACTGTTTTCCACTCGATACGCTCATAACCTTTGTTTCAAGCAAACCGGTGAGATTGACAACCTCATCGCAAGTTGGGAACAAAGTACTTGGTTGTGTTGTCTGCAGGTTCCGCGTTACAGCTAGCAAGCAAAGCTTGGACGAGGCGCCATATATAAATTGTCCGAAGCTGTCGCAAACTAGCAAGCATCACCTTCAGTCGTAATTGTCTGCTCTTCTCCTGATCGACATACCTTGGTTTCTTAACTGAGGGAAAATCTGCTGCTATACTCATCACACCTTCCTCTTGGGGTTCCCAATGGGCTGGTCATTCACCACGCAACAAGCAACAATTTTCTGGCGCCGTTGCCGGGGATTGAAGAAGAAGAAGCTCCCACATCAACTACACTTTCCCACGTCAACTTGGCACCAGCAACGATGAGGTTGTCAATCTCACTGGTTTTCTGTAAAAAAGGATTGAGTGTATCGAGTGGTAAAAGGATAATAGTATGCAAGAAAGTAAACAGTACGAGTAAATGTAAAACGGTATAGCAATGTAAAGGAAATTGGACCGGGGTCCACAGTTCACTAGTGGTGTCTCTCCATAAGATAAATAACAACATGCTGGGTAAATAAATTACAGTTGGACAATTGATAGAATAAAGATAACGTACATATGTCATGAGGATCACTATGAGATTCACTCTGGGCATTACAAAAAAATACATAGACCGTAATCCAAGTGCATCTATCTCTACTAATAATATTGCTAGAGGTATGGTCCGTGGCTCGCAAGTACGCTTTCAATCCACCCAAAATACATTTCCGTCCGACTTTTTTTTTACCAATTTTGCCCTCCCACTGGATCACATATTGCATAGATTTGCCATCGTACCGCTGAGTCATTCTTTTCTTCGATCCCTATCCCCGACCAAAACAGAACAAATCCCCGACCAAACCAGAACGAGCGATGTTGCCCCTTGGATTCTCTGGCCGCCAGGTCCGGCCTCGGCCACCCTCCTCCACCGCGCTGAGATGCCCCCCTCCCCTCCTCCATATCGCTGGCAAGGGCACGGCGGAAAGAAGGAGCGCATCCAAGGTTGTCCGAGTTCTGCGCCCACCCTGAGCAGCTTCATGGCAGTGCCGACGGGTAGGGTAGGCGTGACCTTGGTACACGCCACGCCAGCCACACTCCTCCACCGCGATGCGATGCACCGCAGTCCTTCTTCGGTCCATGGCATCCATGTCCTATTCGTGGTCGGCGGCGCTGCCGATGTTCGCCGGGATGCAGAAGCTACCAGCGCCATCAAGCGCGCGTCACGCCGCCCTTCCCAACCGCGACGCGGTGACACCCAGGGTCGAGGGGCAGCACCATGGCGAAGGCTGCACCGTGCAGGGTGCAGCGCAGGGACGGTGGAGTGGAGCCACGAAATACAGGAGTCTGTGGTGGTCGACGTCGACAAGCAGAGCAGCCGCGACCTAGGGAGCTTGGCGGCAGGGTTGTGCGCACCTGGGCGAGTGAGGCACTGTGCGAGGCAGCGAGGGGCAGCAGGAACATCGACCTGCGGTGATTGGTTTTTTGACGAGGGGCGGTAGGGACATCGACGTGCGGTGACTGGTGAGCGAGGGAAGTGGATAAGGTTGGGGGCGTCGGTGGCTGACCATGGCCTTGGGCCGTTTCCGCTGGGCCTAGCATAGCTGGTGGACCGCTGCCTCTTTTTTTTCTCTTTCTATTTATTTTTCCCATTTAGTTCAAAAATTAAATTAAATACAAATAGAAAGAGCTAATGCAGAGTACCTGGCCAAACACATTACTACGTTCCTCACACCAAAAAAACATCTATGTTTCGGTCCAACTTTTTCCAATTTTGCCTTCTCATCAGATCTAATATTACACACACCGGTTCGTTGCTAATTTAATAAATTGCTTTTTTCAGAAATACACCGGTTTGTTCAAAGGGTATTCAGTAAACATGAGGAAACCTAAGATGTTTGAGTGGTATAGATTATTTTATGTTATTATAAATTGCTTATTTAGAAATACAATACTATCTTTTATTTGTGTTTAGATTAATCCGTAGCAACGCACGGGTAATTTTGCTAGTGACTAATAATCCACTCGCGGGGAGTCGTTCGAGTACCCCTTGAGTATTAAGTTGCGAACAATAGATAACTGCATTAAGCAAAGTGCGTAAAGTAAACAAAGCAAATATCCTTGGACACAAGAATGTTGTTTTCCCCCTAGTGGCAACAACACATCTACAACCTTAGAGGTTTCTGTCACTCCCCCAGATTAAATAGAGGCATGAACCCAACTATCGAGCATAAATACTTCCTCTTGGAGTCACTAGCATCTACTCGGCCAAGATAGCTACTAGCAACGGAAAGCATGCAAGATCATAAACAACATAGAGATAACATAAGATATATGATTCAGCACATCAACTTGACATAGTACCAATACTCATCGGATCCCAACAAACACAACATGTATGATTACATAAAGATGATCTTGATCATGTAGGGCAGCTCACAAGATCTAAACATGAAGCACATGGTGGAGAAGACAACCATCTAGCTACTGCTATGGACCCGTAGTCCAAGGTAGACTACTCTCACATCACTCCGGAGGCGACCATGGTGGTGGAGAAGGCCTCCTGCAGGGATTCCCCTCTCCGGGAGGGTGCTAAGAAGAGCTCTTGGATCCTCCCGACCTTGTTTCGATGATGGCGGCAGCTTGCAGTATGTTTCAAGTAAAAGCGATCCGTCTCCCAGATTTTTCCCGTCGAGGGGAATTTATAGGCCAAAGGGCATCGTCAGAGGTGGGGCCAGCTGACCTCACCATGGGGTAGCGCGGCCAGGGGCTGGGACGTGCCCCCCTATGGTGAGCCTGGCTCCTGGCCCCCCTCCGTCTCATCTTCGGTCTTCGCGAAGCTTCAGTAAAAATAGGAGGTTCAGCTTTTGTTTCGTCCAATTCCGAGAATATTTCCTATGTAACTTTTCTGAAACACAAAAACAGTAGAAAACAGGGAACTGGCACTATGGCATCTTGTTAATAAGTTAGTTCCAGAAAATGCATAAAACGCCACGAAGTGTAACAAAACTCAAAGCAAATGGTGTATAAACAAGCATGGAGCATCAAAAATTATAGATACGTTTGAGACGTATCATGGCCAACCTTGGCCTCCGTGCCAGATTCTGCAGTCTTCCCTCTCCACTTACAATCTGGGGTAATAGCCGGAGATGGGGAGTGATGCGTGGTGAATGACCAGCCCGTTGGGAACCCCAAGAGGAAGGTGTGATGAATATAGCAGCAAGATTTTTCCTCAGTTAAGAAACCAAGGTTTGTCGATCAGGAGAAAAGCAGACAATAACGACTGAAGGTGATGCGGACTGGCTTAGCGACAGCTTCGGACAATTTATATATGGCGCCTCGTCCAAGCTTTGCTTTGCTAGCTGCAACGCGGAACCTGCACACAACACAACCAAGTACTTTGTTCCCAACTTGCGATGAGGTTGTCAATCTCACCGGTTTGCTTGAAACAAAGGTTATGAGCGTATCGAGTGGAAAACAGTAGAAGTATGTGAGTAAAGTAAATAGTGCGAGTAAAGTAAACAGGTGATAGCAATATGATGGAAATAGGACCGGGGTCCACAGTTCACTAGTGGTGTCTCTCCATAAGATAAATAACACATGCTGGGTAAACAAATTACAGTTGGGCAATTGATAGAATAAAGATAAACGTGATATGTCAAGAAGATCACTATGAGATTTACTCTGGGCATTACAACAAAATACATAGACCGCCATCCAACTGCATCTATGACTATTTTGCAAAGCATATTCTTCAAACATATCATCATAAGAAGGAACATCACATATGGGAGATAAAATATCATCAGAGTAAATTTTCTCCACTAAAGCTGGGGAACTAAAAATATCATGCTTAACAAAACCAGCTTCCCCAAGCTTAGACTTTTCTATAGCATTAGTAATAACAGTGTTCAAAGCAATCATACTAACATCACTATTAGCATGCAAATTAAGCTCCAAAGGTTTTTCAATTTTCTCTTCAAACACTTCATATCTAAACTCAGGAAAAAGACTAACGAACTCTTTGTTTTCCATTAAGCCTAACTAGTGAAAATAAAAACAAGAAACAAAAAGATGTAATTGCAGAATCTAAAGGAAATAACTTCGAGCACTCACTAGCAAGTAAAAGACTTAGTAGCCAAAGAATGTGAGTACCTTTTACCTTACCTCCCCGGCAACGGCGCCAGAAAAGAGCTTGATGTCTACGCACTTCTATTCTTGTAGACACTTGTTGGGCCTCCAAGTGCAGAGGTTTGTAGAACAGCAGCAAGTTTCCCTTAAGTGGATCACCCAAGGTTTATCGAACTCAGTGAGGTTAGAGGTCAAAGCTATCCCTCTCAAGCAACCCTGCAATTACGATACAGAAAGTCTCTTGTGTCCCCAACACACCCAATACACTTGTCAGATGTATAGGTGCACTAGTTCGGCGAAGAGATAGTGAAATACAAGTGGTATAGATGATTATAAGTAGCAAACGTGATGTGAAATAAATATCGCTGCGAGCAAACAAGTAACAAAATAGCAAGTAAACGGTGTGCAATGCTTGGAAACAAGGCCTAGGGATCATACTTTCACTAGTGGACACACTCCCAACAAATATAACATGACTGAACAAATAAACAACTTCTCTCCACTATGGTACTCTGAATTACTCTCCTATTGAATAACACTAATCATTGTGTAGTGGCTACAGAAGCACCCCTTAAAGTTCATCAAGTACTTGACAAACACCACTCATAGAGATATCCAAATCAAAGCACAACTCAAGATAGATATTATTGCAACTTAGACCAAGTACTAACACGGTGCACACACTGTCAACATTACACCATGAAAGGAGGAATAGATCACTTCAATACTATCATAGCAATAATTATTCTCATAATCCATAAGAGATCACGATCATAGCCTAGACCAAGTACCACCATGATGCACGCACTATCACCGTTACACCATGGTAGGAGGAATAGATTACTTTAATAATACCACTAGAGTACACATAATATCTGAATAATAACATCTACTTGTTCAACATGATACAAAGCTCACGATCACATAAAGATCACATCATGGGAGAGAGAGGTGAACCACATAGCTACCGGTAGAGCCCTCAGCCCCGGGGATGAACTACTCCCTCCTCATCATAGGAGACAGCAAGGTTGATGGAGATGGCGGTGAGGTCGATGGAGACGGCGGAGACGGCGATGGAGACCGATGGAGATGGCTCCGGGGGCACTTCCCCGTCCCGGCAGGGTGCCGGAAGAGAGACTTCTATCCCCCAAAATTCGTCGGTGGCGGCGGTGGAACTGCGGAATTCTTTCTAGAAAATTGCCGACTCCTTTAGGGTTTTCCGTCCCGAGGCTTCTTATAGGCGAAGGGGCGTCGTGAGGGGTGGAGCCAGGCGCCCTCACGCGGGGCTCGCGCGGCCAGGGGCCTGGCCGTGCCACCCCTGCATGTGGGGCCCTAGTGGCCCCCCTCCTACTCTCCTTCGGATCTCTGGAAGCTTCCAGGTAAAATAAGACTTCAGGAACTTGTTTCGTCCAATTCCGAGAATATTTCCTGTGTATCACTTCTAAAACACAAAAATAGCAGAAAATAGGGATCTGGCACTATGGCACTTGTTAATAGGTTAGTTCCGGAAAATGCATAAAAGTGCCACAAAGTGTAACGAAACACAAGGCAAATGGTGTAAAAACAAGCATGGAGCATCAAAAATTATAGATACGTTGGAGACGTATCAATATGTCAAGAAGATCACTATGAGATTTACTCTGGGCATTACAACAAAATACATAGACCGCCATCCAACTGCATCTATGACTAATAATCCACTTGTGGCGAATCAATCCGAGAACTCCACAAGTATTAAGTTGCGAACAACAGATAATTGCATTAAGCAAAGTGTGTAATGTAAACAAAGCATATGCCCTTGAGCATATGAATGTTGTTTTCTCCCTAGTAGCAACAGCACATCTACAACCTTAGAGGTTTCTGTCACTCCCCCAGGTTAAATAGAGGCATGAACCCACTATCGAGCATAAATACCCCCTCTTGGAGTCACTAGCAACTACTTGGCCAAGATAGCTACTAACAATGGAGAGCATGCAAGATCATAAACAACATAGAGATAACATAAGATAATATCCAGCACAGCAACTCAATCATAACACCAATATTCATCGGATCCCAACAAACCAAACATGTAGAATTACATAACGGTGATCTCAATCATGTAGGGCAGCTTATGAGATCTAAACATGAAGCACATGGTGGAGAAGACAACCATCTAGCTACTGCTATGGACCCATAGTCCAAGGTAGACTACTCACTCATCGCTCCGGAGGCAAGCATGGCGATGAAGAAGACCTCCGGTGGCGATTCCCCTCTCTGGCAGGGTGCCGGGAAGAGCTTCTGGACCCTCCCGATCTTCGGGTCGACGGCGGCGGCGGATCGCGATGTGTTCTGGAAAATTGATCGGGTACTTAGGTTTTTCCCGTCGGGGGGTCTTTATAGGCGAAGGGGCAATGTCAGAGGTGGAGCCAGGTGGCCTCACACCATGGCGGCGTGGCCAGGGCCTGGGCTGCGCCAGCCTGGTGTGTGGGGCCCCTGTGGCCCCCCTCCTACTCTCCTTCGGATGACTGGAAGCTCCCGGACAAAATAAGACTTCAGGAACTTGTTTCATCCAATTCCGAGAATATTTCCTGTGTATCACTTCTGAAACACAAAAACAGCAGAAAACAGGGAACTGGCACTGTGGCAACTCGTTAGTAGGTTAGTTCCGCAAAATGCATAAAAGTGCCATGAAGTGTAACGAAACAGTAGGCAAATGGTGTAAAAACAAGCATGGAGCATAAAAAATTATAGATACGTTGGAGACGTATCAAGCATCCCCAAGCTTAACTCCTGCTCGTCCTCGAGTAGGTAAGTGATAACAAAAGAATAATTTTTGAGATGACATGCACCTACACAATCTTGATCATGTATGTAAGCATTTGTGAGCTGGGATCATAAGAACTTAAAACATGGGCATGAAAGATATAATCTTGACAATAGGAACTTAGCAACCATGTTGTAAACATGCAAATGAACACAAACAAAAGATCATGAATAATGAAACAATGAAAGTCAAACGTGTGTTCAAATCATAAGGAAAAACATACAAATGGTTTTCAGCTTGTCCTTCAAAGAGATCAAAACATAAATGCATAGGACACCTTCAAGTTTAAGAGGGCGACTAGATACAAATAATTTGAGAACAAGTGAAACCAATAATATGAATCAATCAATGAAAACTTTGGGACAATGCACATTATACTAAGAATGACAACTATGCTCTCTTAATGGTGCATAAAGATAGAAGGTGGTGACTCAACATAAAGGTAAAAGAAAGGCCCTTCGCAGAGGAAGCAGTGATTGCAAGTTTTATAACCTTCAAAAATTATGGTACTTACCGACTTTGAGCTCTCATTGCCCCCATCATAAGCATCTTGAATGGTTAGAGTTAATGCGAGAACAATTATGATGCATATGCTTGACAAATCATAAGTTGAAAACCTTGTGTCCCGTGAATACGAGTACCCAAACCTCATGCTACTTTACTTAGAGTCCCAAGCAAGGCTCTTGTCATTGTAAATATATGCATATCATTGAGAACCGCTAATGGGGTACCTCCATGCCCGATGACATGGAACAAGCCCACATCAAAATGATAGGACAAGCAGACAATGAACACCTCGACATCTCTTTTATTTGCCATTTGTTTAGCTTTTTATTGTGAGATGCGTCGTCGAATGTTCACCATGGGTATGCTGCAAATTTCCACCATGAATTATGCATGGCTTAGATTAGCGGCCCGGCATTTCCCTAACACATATACAAACTCCATGATCCCCACAAGATTCCCAATTCATTTCACACCGCGGGCATCCATAAACAAAAGATCACGATATCAACTCAAATAAGAAGTGCAATGTTGAAAGCTTGCCCAGGACTGCATGGCTGGGCTAGTCTCCAACTTACAACTTGCAAGCATAACAACTCAACATAAGAGACCACAATGTCAAATATTTAAGAACAGGAAAAAGTAAAGTGTGCCTTCGGTTCGTGAGAGCTTTACTGACCGAATTTCGCATAACACTGGTAAGAGTTTAATTTGAAGAGAAAATAAAAGCAAGTCAAATTTACTTGGAATAGAAAATTGCTAGTAGGTATGTATGGTGGACACTTTGGAAAACTTTGGCTTTTAGGAGTTGGATGCACGAGTAGAGTTCATACTCAGTACAAGGCGAGGGCTAGCAAAAGACTGGGAGCGACCAACTAAGAGAGCAATAATGGCCATAATCATGCAAAGCGACAAAGCGACATAAAAGAAGCATAAGATGGCATCAAAAGTCAAAAACTAAATGATCATAGAGGCTATTGGTAACTTTGTAAGAGTCTAACATGTGTGAGCATGCGCCAAGTCAACCCAAATAAAGTATCAAGGAGAAAACCAAAATAATGCTTCCATACAATAAAAACAACGCATGATTTTTTTCAAAGGCTCATTAAGCAATCTCAGTTATTTGAGACAAGTCATGCTACAGAAAAACCACTAAGCATACTATCAAAAAGACATCAAGCATGACATGAAAAAGCCTAAGCCGCAGTCTACACAAGCTCCTTCTTGTACCACTATTTTGCATAAAGCTTTTTCTCTTTTCCAACACCATTTGAAATTTTTAAAGACACCTCTTTTGATGAAAACCAATAAAGATCAGAGGCAAAAATACACCTTGATGAAAAGATATGACAAGGTCTGAACGCAAATCAAGGCGAAAATGAAAACCAAAAGCAGTAGCGGAAAAAGAAGAACACCCGGTGAAATTGTAAGAATGAAAAACGGAGTGTTCTTGGCAAATAAAAACGAGTACATCTCCTCCAAAGGAAATTTGTTGGGGTCCAACAATTTATTGCAGCAAACAAAACAAACTAACTAAGAAAACTAAAACAACTGACACTCCAAGAAAAACACATAGTGCATGAAGCAATAAAAATATAGTGTCTTGAAAGGTGACCTGATTTTTGCCGATGAAGAAGGGGTGCCTCGGGGCATCCCCAAGCTTTGACGCTTGTACTTCTTGGATATTTCTTGGGGTGATGCATGGGCATCCCCAAGCTTGAGCTTTTGTCCATTTTTCAACTCATCTCATCATTCTCCAATCCCTACACTTGAAAACTTCCTTCATACAAAACTAAACACAAATCTATTAGAAACATTAGTGTAAGCATAACATATAATCAACCTCTTTTTGCTTCAGGTTTTAACTCAAAACCACCACATATATAGCAAATACTACTGTAGCAACTTCTCCAAAAGTTCCGTGATCAAAAGAACTCAAAAGAAAGCGATAAAGTGGCAAACACAAATATTGGCAGAAATCTGTCAAAACAGAACAGCTGACAAAGGTCGAATTTTTGAGGGGTTTTCTGTTACTAAAATCAAAAAGTGTTCAACTAACGAAAGTTTGGATATAACCTGGGGCATACGCACAAGAAATCGCAGGTCCAAAAGATATACAGAGAATTTATACGAATTTTTACGGTGCAGCACCGAAAACAGTTTCAGGACAGCAACATCCCCAAATCTTTACCTCACTCGAATTAGAGGCTTCTCTTGGCACAAAAACGAAATAAAAAGATAAGGAGCGGTCATTACAGTAGTAATGACTTCCAAGACTCAAATAAAAGAAAAAGTACTGAAAATAAAATATTGGGTTATCTCCCAAGAGTGCTTTTCTTTAACGCCTTTGAGCTAGGCGCAGAAAATTGCGAATCAAGTAACATCAAGTGATGAAGCATCAAGCTCATAATTTGCTCTAAGAATAGAGTCAAAAAGTAATTTCTTCCTTTTCCTAGGGAAGTGTTCCATACCTTTCTTGAGTGGAAATTGATATTTGATAGTGCCTTCCCTCATATCAATGATGGCACCTACAGTTCGAAGAAAGGGTCTTCCCAAAATAATAGGACATGAAGCATGGCATGCAACGTCCATAACAAGAAAATCAACGGGAACAAGGTTATTGTTAACCACAATAAGAACATCATTAATCCTTTCCAAAGGTTTCTTCTTAGCAACATCAGCAATAGGAACATCAAAATAACATTTTTCAAGCGGTGGTAAATCAAGCATGTTATAAATCTTTCTAGGCATGATAGACTTACTAGCACCTAGATCACATAAAGCATGGCAATCAAAACCATTAACATGCATATCAATGATGGGTTCCCAACCATCTTCTAACTTCTTGGGAACAGAAGCCTTTTGCTTTAACTTTTCATCCCTAATTTGTATGAGAGCATTGGTAATATGCTTAGTAAAAGCAACATTTAAAGAACTAGCATTGGGAGTCAAAGCAAGCTTTTGCAAGAGAAAAATAACTTCAGATATATTGCAGCCATCAACATCAAAATTATTAAAAGAAATAGAGCTATCATCTCCCACACTCCAAAAAATTTCAGCACTCTTTTGAGAAAAAGTTTTGGCAGTTTTAGGCTTTTTAACACAAGGAGTGGGAGTTTTCTCTACACCAATCAAAGTAAGAGGATTGCTAGCATTAGGAGCAACATCATTAGAGGTAGTAATGGTACATACCTTCATTTCTCTAGCCATCTCATCTTCTCTTTCCCACCTGGCATGCAATTCCGCTAACAATCTAATATTTTCATCAATTCCAACTTGAATAGCGTTAGCAGTAGCAAAAACATTGTTCTCTTTCACATCATTAGGCAACACTTTTAATTTCAGAATTTCAACGTCATGAGCAAGGCTATCAACTTTAGAAGCAAGAATATCAATTTTTCCTAACTTTTCCTCAACAGACTTGTTAAAAGCAGTTTGCTTACCGATGAAGTCCTTGAGCATTACCTCAAGCTCGGAGGGCGCAACCCTAGTGTTGTTGTAGGAGTTACCATAAGAATTACCATAACCATTACCATTGGTAGAAGGATACGGCCTATAATTGTTACTAGCAAAATTGTTCCTATAAGCATTGTTGTTAAAATTATTGTTTCTAATGAAATTCACATCAACATGCTCTTCTTGAGCAACCAGAGAGGCTAAAGGAACATTATTAGGATCAACATGAGTCCTATCATTAGCAAGCATAGCCATAATGGTATCAATCTTATCACTCAAGGAAGAGGTTTCCTCAACAGAATTTAACTTCTTACCTTGTGGAGCTCTCTCGGTGTGCCATTCAGAATAATTTACCATCATGTTGTCGAGTAGCTTTGTTGCGGCGCCCAAGGTAAGGGACATAAAAGTGCCTCCAGCAGCTGAATCAAGTAGGTTCCTCGAAGAAAAATTCAGTCCTGCATAAAAAGTTTGGATAATCATCCAAGTAGTCAGTCCATGAGTGGGGCAATTCTTTATCATAGATTTCATTCTTTCCCAAGCTTGAGCAACATGTTCATTATCAAACTGAGTAAATTTCATAATATTACTACGCAGAGATATAATCTTAGCAGGAGGATAGTATCTACCAATAAAAGCATCCTTACACTTAGCCCATGAATCAATACTATTCTTAGCCAAAGACAGCAACCAATCTTTAGCTTTTTCTCTCAAAGAAAAAGAAAACAACTTGAGCTTAATAATATCACTTTCTACATCCTTATATTTCTGCATCTCACATAGCTCAACAAAATTGTTGAGATGAGCTACAGTATCTTCAGTACTAGCACCAGAGAATTGTTCTTTCATAACAAGGTTCAATAAAGCAGGTTTAATCTCATAAAAGTTTGCAGCAGGAGCAGGTGGTGCAATAGGAGTGCAGATAAAATAACTATTGTTCGTGCTAGTAAAATCACACAACTTGGTGTTTTCAGGATTGGCCATTTCAGCAAAACGAAAGTAAACAAGTAAAAACAACTACCAAGGATTCTAATTTTTTTGGGTTTTTGATATAAAACGATGCAGGTAAAATAAATAAATAAAGCAAAACAATAAAACAAAGTAAAGGATGTGCGTGCGAAAACTCCCCTCGCAGAAGTCTTCCACTCTTCCCCGGCAACGGCGCCAGAAAATTGGCTTGATGCGTGGTGAATGACCAGCCCGTTGGGAACCCCAAGAGGAAGGTGTGATGAATATAGCAGCAAGATTTTCCCTCAGTTAAGAAACCAAGGTTTGTCGATCAGGAGAAAAGCAGACAATAACGACTGAAGGTGATGCGGACTGGCTTAGCGACAGCTTCGGACAATTTATATATGGCGCCTCATCCAAGCTTTGCTTTGCTAGCTGCAACGCGGAACCTGCACACAACACAACCAAGTACTTTGTTCCCAACTTGCGATGAGGTTATCAATCTCACCGGTTTGCTTGAAACAAAGGTTATGAGCGTATCGAGTGGAAAACAGTAGAAGTATGCGAGTAAAGTAAACAGTGCGAGTAAAGTAAACAGGTGATAGAAATATGATGGAAATAGGACTGAGGTCCACAGTTCACTAGTGGTGTCTCTCCATAAGATAAATAACACATGCTGGGTAAACAAATTACAGTTGGGCAATTGATAGAATAAAGATAAACGTGATATGTCAAGAAGATCACTATGAGATTTACTCTGGGCATTACAACAAAATACATAGACCGCCATCCAACTGCATCTATGACTAATAATCCACTTGTGGTGAATCAATCCGAGAACTCCACAAGTATTAAGTTGCGAACAATAGATAATTGCATTAAGCAAAGTGTGTAATGTAAACAAAGCATATGCCCTTGAGCATATGAATGTTGTTTTCTCCCTAGTAGCAACAGCACATCTACAACCTTAGAGGTTTCTGTCACTCCTCAGGTTAAATAGAGGCATGAACCCACTATCGAGCATAAATACCCCCTCTTGGAGTCACTAGCAACTACTCGGCCAAGATAGCTACTAACAACGGAGATCATGCAAGATCATAAACAACATAGAGATAACATAAGATAATATTCAGCACAGCAACTCAATCATAACACCAATATTCATCGGATCCCAACAAACCAAACATGTAGAATTACATAACGGTGATCTCAATCATGTAGGGCAGCTCATGAGATCTAAACATGAAGCACATGGTGGAGAAGACAACCATCTAGCTACTGCTATGGACCCATAGTCCAAGGTAGACTACTCACTCATCGCTCCGGAGGCAAGTATGGCGATGAAGAAGACCTCCGGTGGCGATTCCCCTCTCCGACAGGGTTCCGGGAGGAGCTTCTGGACCTTCCCGATCTTTGGGTCGACGGCGGCGGCGGATCGCGATGTGTTCTGGAAAATTGATCGGGTACTTAGGTTTTTCCCGTCGGGGGGTCTTTATAGGCGAAGGGGCGATGTCAGAGGTGGAGCCAGGTGGCCTCACACCATGGCGGTGCGGCCAGGGCCTGGGCCGCGCCAGCCTGGTGTGTGGGGCCCCTGTGGCCCCCCTCCTACTCTCCTTCGGATGACTGGAAGCTCCCGGACAAAATAAGACTTCAGGAACTTGTTTCGTCCAATTCCGAGAATATTTCCTGTGTATCACTTCTGAAACACAAAAACAGCAAAAAACAGGGAACTGGCACTGTGGCAACTCGTTAGTAGGTTAGTTCCGGAAAATACATAAAAGTGCCACGAAGTGTAACGAAACAGTAGGCAAATGGTGTAAAAACAAGCATGGAGCATCAAAAATTATAGATACGTTGGAGACGTATCAGGGAGGGGCAGAATTGGGCAAGGAAGAGGATGGCATCGAGGAGGAAGGACATGGAGAACATGGTCCAGGGGAGAAGAGGGCGGTGGGCCTTCATACCTTCTTCGCCGTCGTTGCTGCGTTACTCGCGCGGGAGGTGCCACTGTGCTACCAAGAAACAAGCTTGCTCAACTCTGTTTAGTCGAAGTGAAGCGGTATCCGGGGAGGCGAATTCCAGGAGATGTCGAACCATGGGGAGCACCTATATGCCGACCTGGTCGGCCCTACCACGTGTCGCACACCCAAGGCGGGGTATTGGGCCGACCCAGTTACAATTTTTTTTCCTTTCTCTTTTCTTTCGGTTCTTTTTGTTTTGCATTTTTTATAAATTTAATTTTTAGAAACTATACAAAAATCAAATATGAACAATTTTACTAAAAAATAATTCAAAATTTGAACATTTTTGCAAGTTTGAATATTTTTAAAATTTGGAAATTTTTCAAAAACTGAACCTTTTAAAGATCTAAACATTCCTTCAAAATTTTAATTATATCAAAGTTTGATCAATTTTCAAATTTTAAGCCTATTTTGAATTTGAACATTTCAAATATGATCATTTTTTGAATCTACATATTTTCAAATTTAAGTATTTTTCACATTTGAACATTTTTTGAATCATAAACAAGTGAAAAGAAGAAGAAAAACCAAAAAATAAAAAGGAAATGGAAAATGGAAAATTGAAAAAAAAAACAAAAAAACCCTCGAAAAAAGGCTACCTAGGCAGGTCGATGCATGCGTCAGGGTGTGCGGTGCACGGTAGGCGCCAACCAGGTCGCAGTATAGGAATCACCGAACACATGATGGGCTGGCCTTGGAATTTCGGCACAATTCTTGGCCCGAATACCATACATAATCAAACGACGACATTTTGGTCCTGCAATACCAGATTGGCAATTTCAAGCTGAAATTCATACATCCAAACGCAATATTAATTTTTTTGCTGCCTTAGTTAATTAGACCATGATGTAACCGTTACTCTATGATGAATGGAGAATTTGATATCAATAATGGTAGCAAGAAAGTTCATAAAAGAGAAAAACATTCATGTACCATTTTGTTGTTGGATTGTGAATATTATATCTGTTGGGAGCCTTGAGCTGTAATGTGTTGGTTTCAGAGGGGGTGAAGTTAAAAAATCTTGTATACACATTTGCTAAAGGAATAAAAGAAAGTGAGAGAGTTTTCCAGAAAGTTGAATGACCTTCTCTATCGAGACCTAGTTTCTTAGTCGACCCAACCGGCCGGTGATTGGGTTCGATCCACTGTCAATATCTTCTGGCAGTGTATATTTAAGCTGCTATGAATTACCGAATACTTCATTCCTTAATATTGTTTCTAGAAAAGGGATTTCCCTGCGATTTCTATAATGAAATAATAGTAGAGGTTCACAACAAGAAAGTATTAGAGTTTTTGAGGCACATCACAAGCTGTCATGCAGTCATGCTTCTAGAGCCTAATCCAAACATGACTCTACACATGAGCCTTTTATTCTTCAGCACAAGACACGCCCTTTGAACTTTTACATCGAGCGACATATCTGCCATATTTTCTTCAGCACCATCAGTTATATCTGTGTAAATCAGGACACTGTAATCCTCATCCTTGTCGGTGCCCATCCTCTCTCTCTAGAGAACACTTTGGCCGCCACCTCCATGAGTTTACCGGATCCTTGATGGGGAGCCTTCTGATCCTTTTCCTTCTGCAAACAAGGCCCAGTGATAAAAAACCGATGTAACTAATGTGCAATGGAGATCGGATCACTAGGAAAAACCCCTTGGAAACAAGCCTTGTTCCGGGTTTCCAAATTGTCCAGAAAGCAACCATAATATCTGACGAGGTTCTACCCCGACAATGCCCACGTTTGAGGGCTTTTGATTCATAGAGCGTATGTGGGATCCGACGAACTCGATGGCGATCAGACAGAGACTAGAGTGCATAAGATTTTACCCATGTTCGGCCCCCCGGAGGGTAACAACCTACGTTCTGTTTGTCTGACTTTATTGCAATAGTATTTATAGCGAGGTGTGTACAATGGAGGTGTAGATTGAATCTAGCCAAGGTGACGAGCTCTCGAGGATTCGAGCGCTCGGGTAGAGGTGGTAAAAAGTATCTAGGGCGGACCTTGGAGCTCCCTCCCAATCTTTTATATACGAAGGTTGGATCTCATGATTGTTCTCCAAGTTGATACAGATAGATACGGTAGGTAGAACCCTAGATGGAGAAGAGTTCGACTAGGTCTTGTCTTTTTGAGTCATTGCAGTGCACGCCAAGCTTTGGCTTCATGGGCTGCGCCAATCGAATATACCCGTGGGCCTTGATCATCCTTGCGACAGGCTTGCTTCTGGGCTTGAAACTACATAGGCCAAAGATGAGGACTCAATGGGTTATTCCTTCGTCAATACCAACAGCCATAAATTTTTTCTGGTATGCAGAAAAATTAGATAGAAAATGCACACAAAATGAGAGATCAGCTGGTATGACAGGTAAATCGAAAGTACATTGTATCAGGTTCCACACAAATATGGAGACAAAACATTTGAAGAAGAAATTATCGATAAATTCATCATCTGAACAGAACAAACATTTTTCCTCACAGTCCCACCTCTATGCAATCAAATAGAGGTAAAATATCCTTTTTAGAATATTTGTAATAGAAACTAGCCAAGAAAACACTTTGATTTTTGGAGGAACATTCATTTTAAACAGTAGTTTATTACTAGTTACGTTGGTCAGATGCTGATTCTTTGGCAACGCTGACCTTTAGCACTAGTATAAGTTCAGTTTCACAGCAGCATGATAGTATCACATGTCACCATTTTTACACAGAAGCAGCTAGAAAAATTCACATCACTTGACACTACAATAAAAATCTTATAACCCTACCAGGGGAGCCTAATGAGAAAAGGTGTAGACAGATTTCAGCTGGGGAAGAACAAAAATATTTTTTCAGAGGTAAGAAATCTAGAGCATTTTTCAACGGAAACAATCTACTAATCATACTATAATACTCCTTCAGGAGTAGCCAGGACATGGTGTATGTTACATCATAACACAAGATGGCACATGGTTTCTTCATGACATAAGGGATGCTCAGGTCCTGGCAACAAGTATTTGCTGTCGCAAATGTCGATTCTGCCTTTGCCACTGAAAATGGCACATTGAAGCCTTCTCTTTGAGCTCTTGGAACGCGCGCATAGTGTCAACGTCGAAACCACTTGCAAACTGCACGAAACAACATGTTTGAATTCTGTTAAGTTGGTCCTTACTATTTCCCATGATGCGAAGAATGTGTGTACACCTACCTGGTGCACTCTAAAGGCGAACCGTACTCCTTGAAGCATCAACTCCTCTTCATCGGGGCCGACTTTAATGGATTCAAGCTCAGAGGAAACCCGTTCCAGGTATTTTCTGGCCAACTTTACTGACTGGAATTTTATCTGTACATGAAATCCATCATTAGCAAATAGCAATCATCATATAATCAAACTTACATGTGCTTCCATACAATGGCCAAAACAAGCAACATACCATGTCTACAAAGTGCTAAAATAGGTAGGATGGGAACCGCCCAAGAATGTTGTGGACAAATAAGAGATAATCCTTTCAACCCTGGAACGAAAATCTACAACTATGCATCGGAAACCCATTCCCGTCGCCTTTTCCATTGACACTGTGTTTAAATCGATCCTTAGCAATTAGACTATCACAAGGGCAGAATTGAAATTTTCATACTGTGTGTCTTGTTCCTAGTAACAGGCTATCCAATTTTGTTAACAATATTCAAGAACATGTAAACCTTGCTATTGGTCAATCCAACTTTTTGGAACATGTAAACTATCCTCATACGCAAGAACTGATATTTGAACTGAATTTAATTGGTTGCACCACGAGAAGGAAAATTCGAATGAATTGTCCGGAAAGATAATGCGATTTTACATAGTTGTAATAGAAACAATTCTATGGAAATTATCTTTTGACATTGCATGCAAATTAGTCCATAGCAATGGTTGTTATCGTACAAATGGGACAAGCTCGATAGTAATATTAGGAAGGACCGGTTAGTTGAAGTGTGCTAACAAATGCAGATAATGTGTTCGTGTGTATCGTATATTCTGGATGCAAGTCTTGGTGGACAAAGATGGTTTGCAACGCCACCCCAGACCGCAACGCAATGTCATCCCTTACTATAGTCGTGAGTTGGACAATTTGGAAAAAAAGAAAGAAACATGTGACTTTTTTCACAACAAATCCGCCCCGTGGCATATTCCGCCAGAGATCATCGATCAATAGTGATGCTAAGCTCTTGTCACTGCGGGTGCAAAGAGTTTCGTAATATCAGGAGAGTAGTCCCATAGGATCGTTTGTCTTTTATTTTCTCATCTCAAAACTCTTCTCCTTAATTAATGGGTATGTTAACATTTCCAGAAGATTTGTTCTCTTGAGTATGCAAAATATGACGCAAACTGATGTGATCAGCACATGGAATTTCCAAATTAGCTACTCTTCTGAATCATGCTTATCTATTGGCCAATACACTCCGCAAAGAAAAAACATTTCAGGCCAATACAAGAACTCCCAAGTGAGAGTAAGAGCAACTCTAGCAGTTCCCGTAAACTTGCGAAAACTATAAATTAACCACAAATTTTCAGTTTCCGGCGAAAAGGGCCAGATCCCATAAACGCGGCCGACCTGATTTTTTTTCAGGGGTTAGAAAAACTCCCGCCCCGAACTGAACATACGCAGGGCGAGCGGCCAAACCTAGCATGCCTTGTACTAATTCCTCTCATTTGGCGGGAGGGACATTTCCGCTTGCCTCTCTTTCCTGCCTCCGCGCTCCCGTGCCGCTGACCTCCCTCCCTCTCCTCTCGCTCTCCGGCTCCACCACCACCCGGAATTGACGCCATGGACCACGCCAAGATCCTGCCTGCGCTGGCCATGTCGCGCGGCCTCAAGCGGCGCGTCCCATAGCACTGGCAGTGCAAGCAGTACTCCGTCCGCCGATGGCGTTGCCCGCATTGCCGCGATGTTGCCGCCGTCAGTGCTGGCACCGCGTTCTCAATGGCCTGGCAGGGTGAGCGGGCCGGCGGCGTCGCGCAGACGCCCAAAGCGCGTCCTCAGTCTCAGCGGAAACATGTGGGGGATGGCTCGGACCGGCGTTCCTCCCGTCGCTCCGCCACCATCCTTGGTCGACGTCCCGCACAACGACAATAGCGGCGCCACCAATGTTCGACGATATATCCGAGAGGTATAAAAAGTCAAACTTTACGATGTGGTGGTTGGATTGGTTCGCTCAATGTGATTAGATTAATTTGCGATGTAGCAACGATGCAAATGGGGGTTCCAAACTCCTCTGTGGGCCATATAAATGAGAGCGAGGTCGACATATATGTAGTCATCGTCGCTCGATTCTTTCGACGACGGCGAGGACAACGAGGAGGGCGATGGTGAGAATGAGTTGGAAGAGATCGAGATGGAGGCGTTCGATCTGTCTCCGTCCGGGAGGAAGGATGCTTGCGAATTAGCAAAACATCAACAATGACATTGCTTGAATCTATAGCCTCTTTTTTGTGCGTCAAATATGAGTTAGTGAAAACTGTGTCCTATTGCCACCACAGATGAAATATGTGAATATTCGCTTTTGCCGTCTCTGTTTTACGAGATTTTCTCTGTGGGCGAAGGCCGCGAAACTGTAAAACGTGTTTTTCACGGCCGATGATTGAGTTTACGGGAACTGGCTAGAGTTGCTCTGAGCACCTGCACACTAGCAGATTAGGTAGAATCACATTTTGACGCCGGGCAGGTCCTTTACTTGAACATCCTTAGTAAAGGATGGGCATACTGTAGATCTGTGATCAAACAGTAGGGAAGAAATCTAAGCCAAAAATTTGATTCTTGGGGTTTGGCGGACGTCCAGTTATTTTCCTGGAGGGACTCAACTCGCATGGATGGATCCACACGGCCGCATCCTGCCGAAGAAGAACAAAACGATACACTCCATGCAACTGTACCGGTCTTCATCAGAGAACAAATCCCAGGACTCAACAGGGACCGCCGCGTACGTCTACACAGATCGCTCGTGCCTGTCAAGACGTACCCCGGACGACACGGATCTCGAGGCGCCGTTGGCTGGCTAGCGTGGTCTCTAGCTGTACTAGAGTAGAGAACGAAGCATGGTCACGAGATCGATCGCAGGCTCCGCTCACGTGCACGCCATCCAATCGGTCCCGGGCCGGCCCCGTGCGCGACACCGCTCATATTCCTTTGTTGCCTACTGGCCGCGTGCCTACGTACGTGTTGGATCTGCACGTGAATGAACACTGAACAGGAAGCTCGCGTCGCATCACGCTGGGTGTCCGCAACTTGCAACTCTGCAAGACTGCAAACAGAGCGCGCACCAGGAACTCATACTGTCACCGCCCGAATGGGAGGTTGTAGAGTCCTATCTCGGTCGACAAAAGAAGCGGCGGAGGAAATACCACATAAGTGGGGTGGCTTGTCTAAATTTGATAATCTATACCTCCATGTAGATAATGGTGTAAAAAAATTCTATTTTAGATAACCTTTGTTTTTCAGTGGATTATTATCTATATACCTGCGGTCTATATCGTCTTTCCTATATTTTATTTTATTACTGTAGTATTTTGTAACTACCATATTTTTCAACAACTATATATATTTCCAGCTGCAACTAGTATGACCTGAATCCGACCAAATTGAAGATAAAATATCACAGCACACTACAAATTTCTGTATACATGGACTAGAAGCAACGAACATGCAATTCTTGTATCGATTCACGAGCAACACCCACGAGCAAGAAGCGAACATACAATTTTTGGTTGATGGGAAGATTCACGAGCAACACCCCTACCAAAATATCCTCTTTCCATGAGCCAACCAACGAATCAAGCCACAGCTGCCCAGATCGCTGCCCCATGGCATTCCCCGCCCCGGCGTGCTCAACTACAAACGCGACGGCGACCTGGCTCCCACGCATCCCCGCCACCGCATGCGAGGAGATCGATGAGGCGGCGCTGCCGCCTGAGCCCGCCTCCGGTGCCTCCAGATCTCGCCCCTACTTATCCCTCTCCCGCACAATCACTCTCTGAATCGGACATAGCTCAGCGATGGCAAGCTCGGGGCAGTGGCGCGGGCATTCCTCCTCGTCTCCAATTTTTCTGGATTGGTGCGGGAGCGAGCCGTTTTGGTTTAGACGGCGTCGCTTGGTCCTCTAAATGTGGAGGATGGATAGCTGGTTTGGAGGATGTTTAAATTTTAGACTACCATATACACAAGCCACTGGAGACGTTTTTTGATCTTTGGTAGTCTATACCTGACATAGACCACCGTTTAGACTAGCCACTGGAGATGCTCTAACCACATGTTGATGTTTGTTTTCGCAGAAAACATCACATTTCGTTGTAATTACTTGCGCAACTGTGAGGATGAGAGTGACACCGGGTGGAGTAGCCGCTCACCCCGCCGCAACTCCTTGACAAACGACAACGGTTCATTGTGCGTTGACTAATTGGCTATTAAGCTTGTTAACCATAGGTTATGTGTTTTATGCAAGTTAGTACAACACAATGTGGTGTTCTCTGAAAAACACACATGTTGTGGTTATGTGCAAAACAAGCACCAACAAGCAGTGTTACGGGAGAATGTGAGCTCTCACTTTCCCACTTACTCGCTCTCGCCTAAGCCTTTCGAGAGTTCTCTCCGACTCCTCCCCCCTCTTCTTCAGCGGCCTCATCGGCCGGAGGGAGTGGGGAGATGGAGATCAATCCTATGTATATAATAGGTCAGGGTTGGGCTTCAGCGAGTGCTTGGGATCTACGCCTATAGTTTTGAGCGGAGATCTAGATCCTCGCAGTCAGATCTATTTCTTAGGGTTCCTCTTCGCTCTTACTTCTTTGCTCCTTCGTTCGATGCTAGGAGGGGAGGAGAGGGTTGTTGTTCGTCTGAACAAAGACTGCACTAGGTTGCAAAGTTTTGTGGTGGAGTCAAGACGCTTGTGGGCATCCTCTGGCCACCATGGTGGCGAGGGGAGGAGGCCGGTCGCAGTGGCGAGCCTTGGTGGGGAGATCTCCAGTCGCTGCAGGTTTGTGTTGCTGCTCTTCCTTTGGCTGGCCAGGGTGGCGAGGGAAGAAAGAGTGGTAACTTGTCTCCCTCAAGATCTGGAGAGGAGACAATGGTATTGCGCCTTGTCGGAGCAAAGTCTCAACGGCTCCTTCGCCGTCGACATCCAAAGCTCTTGGGCAGCTACTCCAGTTCTTCAGGAGCTCTACTTCGACACTCCTTCGACGATCAGATGTCGTCCTCGTGCCAAACTTTATGGATGTAGGGCAGCCGCTCCCTTCCTGCCTATCGGTGTGAGGTGATTTCCCTCAAGGTGTGAGGTCTTCTGGCTTTGAGCCGATGTGCTCCCGCTAGTGTGCCCCAAGTGGCTTCGTCACCGGCGGTGCAGTGGTCGATCACACTTGCAAGCCTTGCCAGGACTACTATGGAGATGGAGCTCCGCAAACTCCTAAACCCGATTGCTTTTCAATTTTTGGTCTCAAGGTTGTCATTGTAAGATACAAGGACCTATTTGTATTTCTTTTTCCTTGTACTTTTACCTCCATCGACAACAATATAAAGCAGCATTGGGGTCTTTGCAGACCTTCTAAAAAATGAAAATTAATTTTATGGGACCTGGTCACAAATACTCCCTCCGTTTATAAATATAAGATGTTTTAGGTTTATAAAACAAATATATCTAGACATTTTTTAGTGTGTAAGTTCACTTGAATATACACACTAAAACTTGTCTAGATACATTTGCTTCACAAATCTAAAACATCTTATATTTGTAAACGGAGGGAGTACTTTGCTATTTCATCAAAGTGGCGGGGAAAGAGATGTTACCTGGCTGACGATCCCGGCGTCCTGCATCCACTCGGAGGGGATCTTGAACCGGCCGTACCTGCCGGCGGCGCCGTCCCGGACGCGGGCGAGGTCGTACACGCCGTGCTCCAGCTTCTCGAAGAGGGCCTGCATCTTCTTGAGCGCGGCGGCGCAGGGCTGCCGGCCGTCGTCGCGGAACGAGGCCGCCTCCCCCTCAAGCTTCTTCAGGTCGCGGTAACCGAACGCCGCCTCCCGCAGCGCGTCCGCCTTCTGCTCCGGCCATTCATCAAAGTGCTTCAGCACAGCCCGCTCGTCCACCTGCACGGCACCGCCATGAATTTCTAGTGCATTATCATCACTGGCCGATCGATCGAGTTCGAATCGAACAAGCATCCCAGTGTGGATTTTGGTTGTACCAGGCGGGAGAGCTGGTCGTCGAGCCACTTGACGAAGGTGACCACGTCCTCGATGCCGGCGAACGCCGCCGCCTCCACCTCCTTGATCAGGAACCGGATCAGGTCGCCCTGCCGCTCCACGTCCGATCGGATCTGCAGTGACGTACCGCACCACAAAGATTCTCTATCAATTTCCATTACAGCGGCGTAAGAATAACTCCAGCGGCTAACCGATAACCAGATTCATCGGAGTAATTCTCTGGTTAATCGGTGGCCGTAGCTCGCACATGCATCTTCCGCTCCGGTACCGCAACTTTTTAAATGCTCTAGTAGTATATTCAGTGTATTATTTCCATCCCGTGCAGCTGTCTCTGCCTCTGTCTTCTCTAGGCAACCATTTTTTACCCCGGGATGAGATTTAGTTCTCGTGTTCCAAGCAGTGTCAAGGCCTCCAATGCTTAACGTGGAATGGATAGCATCTAATAACTCAGAACAAAAAAAATCCCTTTTCGCAGAAGGAGCTTGTTTCACGTGTTGCAGTGTGAGTGCAAGTGTGACACACTTAGCAGTATGCACTGTGCAAGCGCACCGAGAACTAACTAATCATTTCGAAGTTGGAGACTTTGCTATAATGCGCCTATACGGATGTACCAACCGAAAATCACGTGTACTATTTGCTATACTCGTAGTACCAACCGAGAGAGCAAAGGTACTACTAATGTTACGCAACTTCGTAATGAAGCATTCTTCAGTTGTTCACTCGTAGTAATTCACTTTGGACGCAATTCAGTTATCAGCAGGTTGCTACTGGAACGTTCACTTCACTGTTTGCAGCTCTAGTTTCTTCACTTCAGTGTTTGTAGTAAGGCAGTTGCGGCAATTCAGAGAAGAAAATACGTAACAATCAATTTCACTACTACGAAAAATACGTACCGCGAGGAGGTGAGCTGATCGGTTCTCGATCTCGCCGATCATGTCCCTGGTCGCCGCCGCGCCGCCACCGTTCGCCGGATCGCCGCTGCTCCCTCCGTCCCTTTTGGACTCCCTCCGCATCAGAGAGTGGTAGAACTCGACCACTTCGGGCACGCGCCTCACGCACGAACCGGATTTCGCCGGCGAGCATGCTCTGGACGTCCTCCTGGACGGTGGGGGCGGAGGCGGAGGAGGCGGGGGCCCTGCACTTCCGCACGCGCCGAGTGAGCTGGTGGGCGAGGAGCTCGTGCTCAGGCTGGGCGCCGGCACCAGCGGAGGACGTGGTGGCGGTGGCGGAGGTATCGGGGGCAGCTTCGAGAGCTCTAGCACACGGGTTCTTGGTACGGGCGATGTGCCCGACGACGACGAGCCGGAGTTCGTTGGTGAAGTCGACGTGGACGAAGACGGCGAGGATGACGAAGAGTTCGCAGGTGAGGCGGGGAAATAGGGCTTGGACACGGAAGGTGGCGGCTGCGTTGTCGGAGCTAAACTCGCAGTATCCGCCGCGGCACTGTAGCTCCCGCAATGCTCCACCGGGGCCGATGCCGACGAAGAGCAGCAGTCGTCAGCGAGCGCCTCCTGCTGCTTCCTCAGCTCCGTCATCTCCTCCTCCATCTGAACAATCCTCTGCTTTCTGCTCGTGACCTCAAGCACGGCGGCGTCGAGCTCGGCGCACAGCCGCAAGTTCTCGGACTCGAGCCGGACCGCGGACTCCCTGTATCTTTCGAGCTCGTTGCTCTTGGCCGCCAGCTCGGCCTCCAAGAAGGGGACGATGGCGACGGTCTCCTTGAGTATCTTCTGCTCCAGCAGCTCGACGCGGAGGCGCGACTCCCTCTCCTGGAGCTGCTCGATGGCGCGGAGCAGCCCGGCGACTTCCGGCGCCGCGCGCGCGGGCTGCACCTGCGCCGACGCCGAGCGCGGGAAGTAGGCGCCCAATGAGCGCGCGAACGCCGACGCCTTGGACGCCGAGCCGCCCGGCGCGGGCGAGGACGACGGCGGAACCCGGGCTGGCGTCCGTGTATGCTCCTCGGCGTGGGGCGCCGGCGACTTGGGCGCCCTGGGGCTGCTGTGGAAGCCCATGGCCGCCTTGACACGCCCGGCCACCATGACGCACGGGCGGATTAGGATTGGGCCGCGGCGGGCACTTGGGCGTTTCAGTTCAGCGTGCCTGCTGCTGCTCCACGTTGTCGCTTGCTATGGGGTTTAAGCGAGAAGGGCGGGTGCGACTTCCGAGGAATGGTCCGACCATGGGTTGGAAAGCGGGTGGCGGGGAAGCGAGCGAGACACCAGGGCCAGCAGCTCATCGCTTGACAATGCTAGTAGGGACCGAGATTTTTTTTTTTGGCCAAATCTCACCCCTTGCCGAAACTAATACCACATGTGACCCCTCCACGAAACTATTTCGGAATCTAATCCTCAGGTCGGCGCCAGTACAAACAGCGTGAAGTAGAGCAGATCGGCGCCACACTATCTCATCGCCGAATGGGGGTCGGTGCCAACATCCCTGGCGCCGAGCTAGGTCGGCGCCAACCTCCTTGGCGCCGAGCCTCTGAAGCCTACCAATATCGAAAAATATTGGCGCCGAGCTGCACAGCGTCGACGCCATCCGTACTAGCACCGACCTCAGGGGTCATATTCCAAAATAGTTTCACGAATGGGTCAGATATGGCATTAGTTTCAGGCAGGGGTCAGATTTGCCAAAAAATACGAGACCGAGCGAGGATAGGGGGAATGACTGGCCAGGGACGTGAAGCAAGAACGCTCGAGTATCTGAACTCTCAAGTAGCAATCCTCGATGCCTTGACGACTCAGGGCATCTTCAGTGACCCGGCATAGATGGAATTTTAATTTATTTTTTTGAGAATTCGACTGCTATTTATTGATTTACTTCAATATTCAGAGGAATACAAATGCCTTCAGGAGGATTTTTAATGTTCAAACGTATAGAAGGACACTTGTAACCTAGCCCAACGGCCTAACATAAATGGATAAAGCTGTCCGCGATGATCTATTCGTGGCTTAAATTTAGCTTCAGAATGTGTCAGCCCAGACACGCGACGGACATAACGCGCGCACTCCTCTTCTCCTCGCGAGCCCTCCAGCTGCCACGCCCAGGACATGTTCAGCCCATTGTCAGACCAACTACAAGGTACGAACAAGTGCCCTGTTCGTCCATTTGAGATGGCCTAGATTATGCCCAGGGCCATGTATATAGAAACCCCTGACGCACCACTAATTGGGTGCGTCACTGGTAAGTTAACTCTTTTTGTTTCACCCTTCCTGTGGATCGACCTTTTAGTTTTGTGAGAAGTAAAAGAAAAATGATAAAAACTTTGAAAAAAATTCTTTACGATGTAGTTATGTTACATGGTCTAATTGTTAGAAAAAATAACAAACTTGAGTTTCAACATATTTTGCAAAAATGTTATGTCTCAGAAAACAACAATAACTTTTGCATACGACATCGGATCAAAAAGTTTTTATATAAAAAATATCTATACAAAAAGATACATCCAAGTTTAACACCTACGGCCATTTGAGATTTTTTAGGGTCCTCATATTTAAAATGGAAATATAGTTTTTTAGTTTTAGATTTTTAAATTTTATTAAACTTATTTTTTTTATTTTTAGAATTTTAAAATTTTAGATTCTTTAGATTTTCTTGAATTTTTAGGATTTTTAAAATTATTTTTGAAATATTTACTTTTTTGAAAATTTTATAATTTTCAAGATCTATTTTTTTTTAAACACACATATACAAAGAGGGCTTAAAGATTGATATGATAGTAATATCAATAAGAATTTGAGTAACATGTGGTTACCTCATTCAAATAAAACTTAGAAGTTAAGCGTGCTTGGCTTAGAGCAATTTGAGGATGGGTGACTGATTGGAAAGTCATCGTTCCGGTGTGATTACATTTTCAAAATATTTAAATATTTTGGGATTATTTTGATTTTTAGAATTTACATGTGGTGTATCACATATGTTAGGTAGTGCGCAACAGGTAACCTGTTATTGCAAAAATAGATACATCACGGGTAGGTATTTTTATAATAGGAGAGTGGATTTGGTACTCACCAGGGTAGCTACTCACCCCCTGATAGCCGTTGGATCTTGCATAGGACCGTTGGATTCTTCCGATCACTAACAGTTAATAGATGGCGATAGCCGTTGGATCTTGCATAGGACCGTTGGATTCTTCCGATCACTAACAGTTAATAGACGGCGACTACACGGCATGCATGCGTAGAAGTGACATTGAGGATATAATAAAAAATAAAAGATGCTCTCTAGGTCTTGTCGCCGAGTGCTTTATCGTTGGAACAATTGCTAGCTCAACGAGGAAAGATTCGATTTAATTCCAGGGTGCCAAAAATTAACCAACAAAGTTTAGCTAATTAGTAGTTAGTAGCGGTAAATTAGCTGCCGGTAACAGAAAAAAGCTAATTAACTATGATACACACATGAACTCGGAGGGAAAATGTGAACTGGTATCAACAAGATTTGGCAGTTTCATACCCTTATTCATAGAGGTGTTCCATGATTCAACAACGTTTCATAGAGCAGTCCACGAATCAGATGCAAATCCCAGGATCAAACCCCATTAGCAAGAAAATCGAGCTCAGAATTAGATTAGGCAACAACAAATAGCAAAGAACATGGACGAAACAGCAGCCACGAATTGCTCCTTCGTGGAGTCCGGCACGCGCCCAGATCGACGGAGGCCAAACGGGAGGGAGGAGCCCCATGGCGACCTCCAGCGCAGGGCAACCGAGGCCCTGGATTTTCCCGCCAATTGGAGAGCGCGCAGCAGCCGCCAGAGCTCGTTGTGCAGCCGCCGGAGCTCATTGTGCAGCAAGCTCGTTGTGCAGCCGCCGGAGTTCATGCACAGAGTTCACGCACGGAGGGAGCGGACGCCGTCTTGAGCCTTCTGGACTTGAGCAGGAGGCCGGAGCGGCTTCTCCGCGGCGGTGGCGGCGCGCGGGAGGAGGTCGCCCGCGCGGAGTCCGGACGCCGAGAGCGCCTCCGTGGATGCGCCGACGGCGAGCAGCAGGTGCGTGGCCGCGACCGCGTTCGCCGCGCCGCCTGCCGCCACGAGATGGAGCGCGGTGGCGCCGTCCTTGCCCGACGCGCGGGTGGCCTCCCGGGGCGCGACGGACAGCGCGAGCGCGTAGGCCAGCACTGCCGTGGACCCGTACATCGCGTAGGCCAGCACCGCCGTGGACACGATGCCGCTCGCCCAGATGGGCAGCAGCCTCACCACGCTCTTGAGCTCCTCCACGTGCGTCACCGTGCACAGCCGCCACGGCGAGGAGCTCGCCTCTCTGTCCGCCGGAGTCTCCACCACCACCGCCGCAGCAGCTCACCGGTGACCGCGACAGCATCCATGGCAGCGGCGGGGTCATCGCCTGTGGCGCCAAACACGAAGCGCGCGCTCGCGGCGGCGTATTTGAGGCCGAGGTCGGCGGCTTCGGCCTGGACGCGGGCGCGGCTGAGCGGGCAGCTTGAGCACCGCGGCCGCCCTTGGTGGGAGAGGAGTGGTGGAGAAACGAGAGAGACAGAGAAAGAAGAGGATAAGGTGGGAGAGAGTGGTTCGGAGTGGCTCGGGGCGTGAATGCAGTTTTAACGCCGTGACACACGTGTGGCCGGCTAACATGGTGAGTAGCTACCACGGTGTGTATAGTTTTATTTTTGTTTATAATAGTGATCGTTGGCACCGTGGATGAAAGATTTCGTAGTGTGCTTAGAGTAATGACAGCCGTGGACGACGGAGATATCAAAATTGATGCATGCGTTTAGTAAGTTTCGAGCTTTGTTCTCATTTTTTTTTGGTATTGTTCCACGTTTGTTGTTAATTTAGAGTTTAAATCTTTATCTGTCAAATTAGGGTGGCGGAGCGTGCGAAAGGTTTGCTTCGATTAACGACCCGATGGCTAAATTTGAAAAGAGTTGGTTCGTGACCTAGGTAATGTTGTGTGTAGGGATGAAAGTGGAGCGGAAACTTTCTGACTTTTTCGCGGAAAAATGGAAACGGAATGAAAATATAAAAATGGAAACGGACAAAACGGAAATAGAAACGAAAATTCTTTGGCGGAAGTGAAAACGGAAACAAAATAGCGTTTTCTGGTGAAACAGATGTGGAAACGGAAACTTCCGTTTCCGACTAATATGAAATTTCTGTTTATGGTTGTTTTGATAGCCAATTTACACCCCTTGTCATACTAAACCGTCAAAGCAACCCATCCCCTACTCCTCCATTACACCGAGTAATTGTGACAGGTTTAGGGCACAAGTTTTTTGATTTTCTTGACTTTCTTGAGTTTTTATGCATGATTTAGGTGGTCTCTTGGTTCTGACAATCATCTGCTTTTCGTCGTGTTCGCACCGTATTTGTTCCATATTTGTTTTTGAAAGTATCTGTTTTCATATTTGTTTCCGGTGTTTCTGTATTCGTTTTTGCTCCTGCATAAAAATATGAAAATAAATGTGGCAGCACTTAGTTCCTTCCGTTTCTGCTCCGTTTTCATCCCTATTTGTGTGGGATAAAACTGAAGAAAATAGAAGTCTCCAAGAAGAATGTTGCAAATTTGATTGTTCTACTGTTATTTCAACTGCAACGGAGAGTACTCGTAATAGATCTGTAGAGAGATTATGGGAGATTGCACAGCTCCAATAGGGCCGGCTGTCACGTATATATATAGGAGGCATATAGATTACAAGCCTTGGCGTACAAGAAAACTACCAAGGAAACCTATACAAATACGTATATCTCAACAACCCTCCCCCCTGCAGTCGAAGGGTCGGCAGCGACACAAAGACTGAACCGAAACTCAGAAAAAGTCGAAGTCAGGAGCCCTTTGTCATGATGCCCGTAAATTGTTGGGAAGTCGGTACGTGAAGAACTCGAACGTGACTGAGAGCAACCTTCTCACGAACAAAGTGGATGTCCAGCTCGATGTGCTTGGTGCGACGATGATGAACGGGGTTGGCGGAGAGGTAGACAGCGGAGACGTTGTCGCAGAAGACAACGGTGGCCATGTCAACAGGACAGGCTAACTCAGAGAGAAGCTGACGAAGCCAAGTGCACTCAGCAACTGCATTGGCCACAACACGATACTCAACCTCAGCGCTAGACCGGGAGACGATGGAATGGCGCTTGGATGACCATGAGATCAGCGACGAGCCAAGGTAGACGCAATAACCTGAGGTGGAGCGCCGAGTGTCAGGGCACCCTGCCCAATCTGCATCTGAATAAGCCACAATGTCCATGGAGGGCGAGGCGGAGATCGTGAGCCCAAGGTCCATAGAGCCACGGATGTACCGAAGAATCCGTTTCACCGCGGTCCAGTGAGCATCGCGAGGTGTATGCATGTAGAGGCAGACCTGCTGCACGGCATACTGCAGCTCTGGGCGAGTGAGAGTCAAGTACTGCAAACCACCAACAATGGAGCGGTAGTGAGACGCATCCGTAGCCGGCGATCTAGCGGTAGGGGAGAGCTTGGCATTCGTGTCGACAGGAGTGGCTGCAGAAGAGCAGTTAAGCATCCCAACACGCTCTAGAATATCTTAAGCGTACTTGCGCTGATGGAGAAAGAACCCGTCCGCTCGGCGCACTACCTCAAGGCCGAGGAAGTAGTGAAGCGGGCCGAGGTCTTTGATGGCGAACTCAGCGCGAAGACGATCAGTGAGCTATCAAAGAAGAGCGTCACTGCAGGCTGTCAGCATGATGTCGTCGACATAGAGCAGCAAGTAAGCCGCATCAGAACCCTGTCGAAAGATGAACAAGGAGGCGTCGGAGCACGTAGAGCGAAAACCAAGCTGATGAAGAAACGCCGCCATGCGCTGATACAAGGCGCGTGGTGCTTGCTTCAGTCCGTACAAGGAGCGGGAGAGCAGGCACACACGGTCGGGATGCTCGACGTCAACAAACCTGGTGGGCTGCTGACAGTACACCTGTTCGGAGAGATGTCCATGGAGGAAGGCGTTGGAGACGTCCATCTGGTGCACCGGCCAAGCTCGGGAAGCGACGAAGT
This sequence comes from Dactylis glomerata, assembly GCA_007115705.1. Taxonomy (NCBI): domain Eukaryota; kingdom Viridiplantae; phylum Streptophyta; class Magnoliopsida; order Poales; family Poaceae; genus Dactylis; species Dactylis glomerata. The sequence continues at coordinate 381,463 of QXEO01000905.1, read as the reverse complement.
GCAGAACCGTCCGGATCGTGCCTGGTTTGATAATCAGAGCGAATGTATCCATGAAGTCAACACCGGTGCGTTGACGGAAGCCGCGGACCACCCATCGCGCCTTGTAGCGCTCGAGTGTACCATCGGAGCGCAGCTTGTGCTTGAACACCCACTTGCCAGTGATGACGTTGGCGCGAGGAGGGCACGGAACAAGCTCCCAAGTCTGGTTCCATTGCAGAGCGTCAAACTCGTCCTACATAGTCGCACGCCACTGCGGATCGCGTAGAGCAACTCGAACGGAGGTGGGTACCGGCGAGGGCTAATACGTCTCAAACGTATCTATAATTTTTTATGCTCTATGCTTGTTTTACACCATTTGCTTCATGTTTTGTTTACACTATGTGGCGTTTTTATGCGATTTCCGGAACTAACCTATTGACAAGATGCCACAGTGCCAGTTTCCTGTTTTCTGCTGTTTTTGTATTTCAGAAAAGCTACATAAGAAATATTCTCAGAATTGGACGAAACAAAGACCGAAACTCCTATTTTGCCCGAAGGAAGGACAAGGACCGAACGGGAGCCAGAGGGCACCCTCACCATGGGCTGGCGTGCCCCCCCCTAGCCGTGCCCAGGGGTGGTGAGGCCCCCCTGGTGGCCCTCTGACGCCGCCTCTCCGCCTATAAAGAGCCCCGACAGAAAACCCTAAAACGATCAGCAAATTTCCAGAAAGAGTTCCGCAGCTCCGCCGCCGCCGACGAATTTAGGGGGATAGAAGTCTCTATTCCGGCACCCTGCCGCGACAGGGAAGTGCCCCTGGATCCATCTCCATCGGTCTCCATCGCCGTCTCCGCCGTCTCCATCGACCTCACCGCCATCTCCATCACTGTTGCTACCTCCAATGATGAGGAGGGAGTAGTTCTCCCCCGAGGCTGAGGGCTCTACCGGTAGCTATGTGGTTCACCTCTCTCTCCCATGATGTGATCTTTATGTGATCGTGAGCTTTGTATCTAGTTGAATTGGTAGATGCTATTATTCAGATATTATGCTACTCCCGTGCTTTATTATTGTAATATCCAGAGATACCTTGTATTATGGTGTGAAGGTGACAGTGTGCGCATCATGTGTGTCTCTTTTGGCTTGTGTCTCTATGATTGTTGGTGTTTGTTGGAACCATCTAGTGCGTTCATGGTGATAGTGTGAGACAATCTAGTTTGGGGAAATGCGAACTTTGGAGAGTGCTTCGTAGCCCTATGCATGATTAGTGTTTATTATCCATTGGAGAATAGTTTAGAGTGGCACAGTGAAGTTACTATCTATTGGTTCAATTATGTTATTTTGTTGAGAGTGTCCACTAGTGAAAGTATGATCCCTAGGCCTTGTTTCCAAGCACTGCGGTCCAGGGATGTTGTCCCGTGGCCCAGGGCGGCGGAGGCATGGACTGCTGGGGAGGAGGCGGGTTGCCGTTGCGCTGGCCGCCGTTGCCGCCACGACCGCGTCGACATTGACGGCCGCCGTTCCCGCCATTGCCGCCTATGGCAGGAGGAGCGGGCACGCGCGGAGCTCCCCCGCTGCTGGGAAGGACGATGTTTCCGCTGGCCCAAAGGGCAGTGGGCGGCTGCTGCGGCGGGTAGTAGGGAGCCGTGGCGCGAGGTGGAAGACCCATCAGCGAAGGCGCGGGCGCACCGGGGGAGAAGCCAACGACGAAGGCTGTGTGAGCCGCATGAGCCCGGAGGTGTTTCAGCCGCCGCTCCTTGTTGCGAAGGTAGGACACAGCCTGCTCATAGGTCGGTGTGGTGAGCAGCGTGAGGGTGGAGGCGGCGTGGCTGAGGTCCTCGCCTAGGCCGGCCGTGAGCATGGAGAGGAGGAGGGCGTCAGTGATCGGAAACTCCAAATCACGGAGCTCATCAGAGAGGGTCTTGAGGCGCAGGCAGAAGGCGTCGAGGGAGAGGTCGTTCTGGTGGAGACCGAAGAACTCCTACTGGAGGAAGGTTATGCGCTGGATCTTGTTGTCAGTGAAGAGGCTGGTGATCTTCTTCCACACGTCATGCGCGGTGTCGCCGTCGCGAACAACGGTGTGAAAGATGTCGGTGGAGACGGTTTGGAAGACCAGCAGATGATGGTGGCGTCGATGGTGCTCCAGTCGGGGTCATGCGGCATGGTGAGGAGGTCGACGGTTCCGTCGATGTGGTCGAGGAGGTCGTACTCATGGAAGAGGAGGCTGAAGTACGTCTTCCACGCAAAGAAGTTGGCCGCGGTGTGGGAGAGCTTGATCGGCACGTGCTCAAGGATGGGAACATCGCAGATGACAGCGATGGAGGGGCCGGCAAAGGGGTTGGAGCTCCCAGATCGTGAGGAGTTGAAAGGATTGGAGGGGCCGGAGCTGGAGAATTTGGCCATGGCGGGCGGAAGCGAGGGCCGCGATGGCGCCAAGAGGAGGCGGCGCGGCTAGGGTTGGGGTGGGCCGGCGGCGGCACCAAGGAGGCGGCGATGGCTCGGCGAGGGTGGGCCGGCGGCGACGGCAGCGCCAAGCTTGGCGGGTAGGTGCTAGGGTTAGGGTCTGTTTTAGGCTGATACCATGTAGAGAGATTATGGGAGATTGCACAGCTCCAATAGGGCCGGTTGTCACGTATATATATAGGAGGCATACAAATTACAAGCCTTGGCGTACAATAAAACTACCGAGGAAACCTATACAAATATGTATATCTATCTCAATAAGATCTATGTATGGACACCTGTTTTAGGAAGTTAAATGGCTGGTTTGTGTCTGTGAAACTAGTTTTTCTAAGGTTGCTCAGTAAAATAGGAGAAAATGACAAAAAAAACTATCATAATTGGGACAATCATATCACATAACTACCAAAATGGTTCGTTTTGTCATATGACTACCACTATTCAGATCTGTTCGTGGCAGAAAGCACTGATTATGTTTGTTTAGCTGTTTAACATGGTTTCTGACAAGGTGGACCTACCGGTCAGGTCAACGTGGCAAGTGGGAACGTTCAATTCTGGTTTTATTTTGCAAAAAGGCCCAAAATTTTATTTTAGTGCCACATAAAGGTCCTGCTCAATTCTCCACATATATAAATATATAAATAAATAAAAACAAAGAAACAGAGAAAAATTTATTCTCTCCCACGTAAAGTCAACCACGCCGGCCGGTACCCGCCTCCGCCACCCACCCAACGCTCACTCTGCATCGCACCCAGCGCGTCGCCGCCACCCACCGAGGTCACCGCCGCCGGTCACCCACCGAGCTCACCGCCTCCGGCCACCAACCAAGCTCGCCGCCCTGGCCACCCACCGAGCTCGCCGCCCTCTGCTTCGCACCCAGCGCGCCGCCACAACCCACCGAGCTCACCGCCCCCAGATCTTGCCACCCCTAGATCTCGCCGCCCCTATTCCCAATCATCGGCCGCCATTCTCCGCTCCGGCTGGAAGACGAGGCAGCGGTGCCGCAACCCACCGAGGTCGGTCAGACCTGGCCGGCGCCCAGGCGGTGGAGGTAGGTGGACGGCGCGGGCCCTGCATGGAGGCGGCTCATCCATCTCCTCGAGCTCGTCGCCACAGGCGGAGCTGGAGGTGGAGGTCGTGATTAGGCGGGGCTGAGGCGTTGGAGACTGGGGCAGCGACCAGGCGAGGTAGCGGCGCCGGAGGTACGAGGACATCGCAGGGCCTGCGATGCGGCGGCGCATCCGGTGGGGAATTTTTTGTTCATTTATTTGAAGTAGGCAAGCAAGGGCTTTTGTGTGGGAAGAAAACAAGATTTTAGGTTTTTTTTTGTAATATGCAATGAGTGGTTAACTTTTTACTTGCCACGTTGACCTGACAGGTGGACCAGAATGGTTAGAATACAGTTTAAGCACCGTATTAGTGCTTTCTATCCCGAGTAGGCTCCAATAGTGGTAGTTATATTACAAAACAAACCGTTATGATAGTTTTCTGACACGATTGCCCCAATTATAATATTTTTTGTCATTTTCTCGCAAAATAGGGTAGCTCATAGTCTAGCAAATTTGAGTAGGACTGGATGAAGTACTGATTGTTGGGTACGCTCCACTCCAGATGTTTTAGTACGGCTAGCGCTAGATGACTGTAATCCTATGATTGATGGGGATTAATTAAACTAGTCATCAACCCGTGCATGATATATACAGCCTAGTACTTCTCATAAAAATGACAGATTGTTGTGAAAAAAAGTTATATGGTTATGATATGTCTAACGACATGCCTCGGTATTTTGTAGTTTCTCTTCATATAGCGTGTAACATATATCCCTTGCTTGTCGAAAGAAAAATAACATGCATCTGCATTTATGTTTTCTGGTTTTGCATGTATAGTTTTCTAAATCCATTTTATATTTTTACAAACTTGTAGATTTGAATTTTTGTATCCATGTTTTTGCTTGATGTGTTTTTTATATTTTCATATGGCTTTGACAAATAGCTCCTTCTGTTTTTTCATTTTTTTCACATTCTAGGGTAAATTAAAGTTAAATTTGGTCAAGTTAACATAGGAAAAAATATCAACATCTATAATACCAAAGACATATAATATGAAAATATACATTATGACATTCTGGTATTCTAAATTTTATGTTATAGATGTTGTATTTTTTATAAATATTTATTATAAAGTTTGAGTTTGATTCCATTTTGTATTATGCTCGACACATGTATATGAGGTCTAACACCCATCATTGGATATTATATTTCAAACAATTAATGATCTCTCGTGAATAAACATTATTGGTTTGTAAGCATAAGTCTGTCCAGTCATCCATTTTAAAATATGAGGCCTATCAGTTTTGTGTTGTGTCTAAGTTTCTAAATTTAGTAATTCATGAAATAATCTATAAGCATCTACAATACCAAGTTGGTTCCGATCAATCAATCATGCATTTATTTTATAATGTAGATTCTTTTTATTTCTCTATAAACTTGGCCGAAATTACAAACTTTGAGTTAAAATAATGTAGAAATATGTCTATATTTTGAACAGATCTAGGTCAAATTTCTGGGTAATGTTGAAATTTCTAGTTGTTTACAATCTGTGCACGAATAATTTAATATGGCATGTAGATGATACATGTTTTCAATGACAGAATATTACCTTACGTTGGAAAGGGACACACAACTGAAGCATAGAAGATTACCTCTACAACAATCTTCATGCGCAAAACGACTGAAGGACAGACTCGACGGTCGTGCACATGTAGATGCAGCTTTACGTGCCGTACTGCCGTCTCTATGTGGCCATGAGGTCGCTTGCATGTTCCTATGCATCCAATCCATATATGCCACCATCAAGACTCCGGATCTCAACTCCTAGAAAGATATGGCAATGATCAATTCATGTTAACTTTTAAGAAAATAGAGAAAATCTGGTACTTCCGCCAACTAATATATTCCACATGTATACTAATTGTATATTGGATCCTCAACGTGAATATCAAATTGTTCTGTTTAGAGAAGAGAGAGTACCCAATGGAGGGGTAACCACGATAGAGAAAACATGTATCCTTGAAACGCACATAATCTCTGGCTGCTCATACGTCGCCGGCGGCGTGCAGAGATGCATCATAACGAATCAACATTGGTGAATACTCGCCGGCGGCGTCCAAGCTCTGGAAGGATTATCAGCTGGAGTCTTGACATGCATCCGAACAAATAAACATAAGATGGATAGATTTGATAACAAATAAACATGAGATAGCTAGAAGAATTAACTGTTGCTGCCTGACATGCATCGAAACCGTGATGAGTTTTATTTCCATTTTTTTCTCACGCGATGCAAGTTAGGATCCAAACGTGTGGACACAAAACTTGTTTTTATCCCACGGTATTTATATGCATGTAAGACTCCAAATCGTGTAGACATAGAACTCTTTGGTCTGTTATTTTAATCTACACCGTGAAACAAAGATCCTACGGTTATTTCAATGTGGTTTTCTAGGATTAACGTGGAGGCTTCTTTGGTGTCTCCAATTAGTAGATATATAAGATATAAGATTTTCAGTATTCTCTCGTAAAAAAAAACATAATGTGGGACCGCAATCCGCCACAATGTCTACGTGGCGTCCTCTCGCAGAGCTTGCGGTACAAAGACTGCACCGAGAATTTTCGTCTAGGAACCAAGAGATCACATCTAATTTTCCGAATCTTTGGCGGGTTTCGTCTCACATTATGTTCCTTGTCAAAACATAAAAAAAGCTAAAGCGATTCATTCAGGCCTTGTTCGGTTCTATGGGGAGCAACCCCTGCGGGGAACTAACTCGGCGAGGATTTGGGTGATCCCCCGTCCATCACTCTAATCCCTTCCACTCCTCTAACCCCTTCCACGTGTCTAATCTCTTCCACGAAAGGGATGGGCTTGAGAACCTTCGTGGCCCCACTTCTTCAGGGCGAAACGACCAGCTGAGGAGGATCAAGAGCTACTAATCTGCAAACTATCACACCAATTAGGAATCAATCATCAAGAAATTGCAACGACCATGATGAAATACTAAGTTATGGAAGAAATTCAAGAGCGGAAAGAGGGACTCATGTTGGTACCCTGTTTCTGGCGGCGCAAAAAATTCCAAGAGCTAGACGGAGAAACATTGGCATCGGCAACAAACAAATCAAGAACTCCAGGTGCAGGACGGACATGCTCCAAGAATCGCATGAAATTAGATCTCGAATTTACACTAGAAAGGCCCCACGATCTGGGCACTAAGATGCAGATCAGGACGGGTCGTCGCGCCGCCTCCGCCGCCGTTGTCACCTTTGAGTCGCGAGAGAGGGGCACTGGAGATGCGGAGGCGTCACCGTTGCTGCCGAGTTCGCCTCCAGGTCGCGACGCCGCCGAGTTCATCCATGGGTCGTCGCTCGGGATTCCGTCCACAGGTTCGTAGGCGATTTTTCTTTCCCCCTTGGAATGGCCGGGATCGGCCGGGATTGGGCCGGGGTAACTTCCACGCCGGGCTTAACCGAACACGGAATTACAGGTGGGCCGGGATTAAACCCCGCCACAGTCGATCCACGGGGGATGGCAGGTATTGGGCCGCGATCCCGGCGGGGGTGGGGCTAACCGAACAAGGCCTCAGCGGGTTAAACTGGGCGGGGTTTCTGTGCACGAAGGACCACGGGATCCGCACCAGGTTCGCGCTGTCTCTACGTTGGCCTTCACCGCGCTCACCGCAACGAGTAAATGAGAGAATACGAGATCGTGTGGTGACGGTGGAAACAACGTGCTCCTACATGCCATTCCTTCGATTGAAAGCAAGTTTAGCTACCAAGGTCGATGCCTGCATGATGAATTTTAGCGCCAAGGAAAACTAAAAAAATAATCAAGGATGCTATCTCACCTTCTCTGTGCCAATGCATATATCCGGTTCAAAATTTCTTATCTTCAACATTAAAAAGAGGGGGGACAGCTGGAGATCAGACGACTGATCTCTAGTCAGAGATGTAGCAAAACCGTAAAAAGAGAACATGTTCTCGGCTGAAGCCAATTTATTAGGAATCTTACATGTCACATGTGTAAGAAATACAAAAGCAGCAAGCTGACATGGAAGCTCACGCGTTAGAAACTTGAGATTGGAATCCGAGGAGCATGTCCTCAGATAAACTGGATTAACCACCGAAACACATTCCGTTCAAATTGGACGCGCGTATTTATTTGGCTTGCAACGTGCAAGAGACGCTAAGCAGTGAGTTCACGATCTGGTCCCTTTCGGCCACACTGGCAGTGGATGCACACGAGTGCTAGCATTCGACGGGGGCCCCGGGCCACCATGGTACAAACACGTCGTACCACGGCGAACAACATGAAGAACTTTGTTTGTTGGTTGCCGTTGCTTCCTGCGCAGCTAGAGCCTAGAGGTAGTCTTCCTTTCTCTTGTATGGAAGAATGTGTAGTTCTTTTTAGCACCAACTGGAATATGCATGACACACCACCATTGCTGGTCATAACATTACACGTACACTGTTTGGTCGTATTGGAGGTCAAAGCGTATTTTCGACGCGAGTGCATTTCATTTTTTTTCACCCCAAAAACCTGGGACTTCTATGCTGCCGCATCCCTCGCGGCGCCACTCTCGCTTCCCAATTGATGCCGTAGGAAGACAAACTGATCTAAATTTATTTACTACTCCAATAAATTGAATTAAACGGAGTACGTACGAAAAGCTAACGCAAGAGTTGAGAACACGACGTCGATTGTCCAATAAATGCGCATCTGAGGATCCGTCAACGTGGTGGAACCACACGTACGTACAGGTACAACCAGCTCGTAGTTGCAGTACAGTACTCCCGCGTCCACATACGCATATACTCTCTCCATTTCTTTTTATAAGACGATAAAGGTTTCACAGGGCAACTTTTTTCTCGCTACAAAACTTTTGGAGTTTCCAGTTTTGCCCCTCGTCGCGTCTCGCCCCACTCGCCCGTGTCCACTCCCATGGCACGTCGTATGCCGCCGCCTGCCCGCCCCCCACGGCATGGCCTGGCTCCCCACACGACGCGCTCTATGCCGCCGTCTGCCCCCTTCCTCGCCGCCTGGTTCAACGTTCGTTTTCCCTTGAATCATGGGTGGATTCTGTCTCTTCAAGATCGAGTTTTCCCGTCACCCGTAAGTGCGCAACATATTGTGAGCGGCGATGCTCGATCCGTCAATCCTTGAGCCTCTGGCTGCGAGATCCGGCCGCCTTCCTTCCCGACGCCCTCCTCCACGACGGAGAGCTGACGCCGCCGAGCTCACCACCCAGCGCAAGCTCCGGATCCCTCTACTCTCCGCCTCCTACAACTCGATTACATCTCTCTTATGCTCGTGCCGTGTAGAAAACGAGGAGGGGGAGACCAAGGCCGGCGCCCGGAGGAGCTGCTACACGCCGACGAGGTGCAAGATCTGAGCGGTGCATGCAAGCCCGGTCCTAAGATTTCAGGGGTCCGGGGCGAAACTAAAATTTTGGGTCCTAAGATTTCGCATTACTGGTTGTTCTAATCGTCCTCTTCTTCAGGTGGAGGAGTGGAATTGAGGTCAAAATTGATTGAGCCATTCTTGCTGATGATCCTGGGATGGCGAGGTGTCGGGACAGCTGAGACACTGGGACAATTCCGAGACTGGCAAAGGTGCAGTCACTGGCAGGAGGAGGAGTTGCTGGGGGGCGGAGGTGGAGTCGATGAAAAGCCCAAGAGCACCTCGGCAAGCACCTGCTTATCGAGCAGAGCCCAGGAGCACCTAGGCAAGGAGACGGTGCTCGAGGAAGAGCCCAGGATCACCTGGGCGAGGAGATGGTGGTCAGGGAAAGCCCAAGAGCACCCGGGCGAGGAGATCATGGTCGAGACAGATCCTTGCCTGAGCACCTGGCCTAGGCAGATCGTGGTCGGGATATGTGCTGGCTACCTGATCTGAGTTCGGTGGAGGAGCTAGATGGGGATGGAGGAGCTAGGCTGGGCCTCGGCGAACGAGCTCTAGGGGGATGGAGGAGCTGGGCTGGCGGAGGAGCTCGATTGGGATGGAGGTGCTGGCTGAGGGCGAGTCGATGAGGACGAAGACCATTGGAAAGCGATCACGATTTAAATTAGACAGAGGCAGCGATGTCAATTCGCTCAATTTTCACCTGGTCGGAAGTTTTCCTTAACGTCTTATAAAAAGAAACGGAGGGAGTATTCTGTATTTCTGTGCTTCCGCAGACACATACGTGTCCGTATATACTCCACGGAGATCAACTTCCCCTCGTGTACGTCTTGTTTTCAAGCGCATGCTGCATGTATGTGTACGTATATATACTGCTCAGTCGACCTGGCGCTACAAAGGCAAATGGTACGTACGTCGACCTGGCGCCTCTTGGCAGTTGGCAGGCAGGACACAGCCTCACCGATCGGCAACTGGCCGGATGCTCTCGCTCGTGAACTCAGACGAAACAAGCGACGTACGCGCAGGCGTTCGTATATACATGCGCCAAAATTATGGCTGGCAACTTGGCGTATATACGTTTCCGCTTCATGGCGAGCGTCGGGAGGATGTACAACCTGTGTCTCCGCGAACGAAGAACGGGCGTGGGGGTCACTGCACGCCATGGGCATGTGCCGAGATGGAGGGAATTGCGCATTCCACCAGGTCTTGTTCATAGCGTTACATAAATTACTATATGCACAGACTTTTTGCAATAAAATTATTTTTCCAGCATTAGTGATCCCAGTGTTAATGGAGTTAAGATTTTTTTTGTCCTTGGCACCAGTTATTTAACATTGATATTTTGCGCGTATATGGGATACATCATTATCAATATCTGCATTTTTATTATAATATTTTTGAAACTCGTAAATATAGTTTTCAAACTTTTTAAAACAATGGGAATACTGCTTCCCAGGAGCCATAGACATTGTTCGGTTATTAACATTTATTGTCTCCTCAATAGTCCTCCTTACATGCAGGTTGCATCAACCTCATGTTCTTACTTTTGCTGCTAAGCTAGATGTTAAGAAGGTATTAGATTTCCTTACAACTAACTAGAACAAATATAGTGAAATGTGCAAAATTTCTATCTATATGATGATCTATACAACGCTATGAACATGGTGGAATGTGCAATTCCCTTGCTGAGATGAGATCCCCAGGTAATTTATGTGACAGCACGCGGTTAACTCCAACACGGCGACGGCGACAGCAAAGCATACCGCTACACGCCTCGGTCGAATTAGCAGGACATACCGATCGAAGGGTACGTAGTACGCTGGTACAGGGATGCATGTACGGAGTACGGCGGCTGCACTCACCACGATCAAGGATCTGTGACTGCTACAACCACCTTCCGGCACGGTGGCTAGTAGTGTTGTGAGATCACCCCTTGACTAAGTTGTAAGCGTTCGGACGTTATAAAACTTGGCCAAAGTCTTTATAAAAATGATACTCCCTTAGTTTGAAAAAAAGTTGTGTTAACTTTATTTAGATTTATGTATACCTATATGATGTATCTACGTATTAAAGAGTGTCTAGATACATTATGTAAGAGATAAGTATTAGTGGTCGAAGGGAGTACTAAAATATGTCTAAACTCTAGATACATGCATATCTAGGCAATGTTGAGTCAACCTTTAAAAAAACAAAGGGAATACTTCATAGCGTATTGCTTGAAAAAAGAAAACTAACTTCCGGTTGACCCTCTTATTGTCTATCGGACTCGTTCGATCCAGTACAAAAACATAAACAAATGAGAAATATTAGTGTACACTTGCGACCCTGATATTGGTCTTTGGTATCTTGGGATCATCTCACCCAATTTATTGACCTTTGGCATCTCATACATAATGTGAATTTGCATGAGGAAGTGGAAGACTCTATTGTTTGGAAGCTTATAAAGAATGGGTAATACACTGTGGCATAAATAGACTTTGGATGGCTGACCGTTTAAAAAAGCGTGAGTGGCCAAATTGTGGCTCATATGCCCTCTTTGTAAGCAAACCACAGAAACGAATGACCACCTTATCGTCAATTGCCGCTTTACTACTAGAATTTGGGAGATTGTAAAAGAATGGATTGGTCTCCAAAGGTTTTACCCAAGGCAATGGAACGGGCTGATATCAAAGAGTGGTGGTCCTTGATGGCGGAGGGTGCCACGCCAAACCGCAAGGCTTTGGCTTGTCTCACACTCCTCATCGTGTGGGATATTTGGCTTGAACGCAACATGAGAGTTTTCCATAATAAACAATCCCACCTCCGTTCTGTAAGATAAGGCATGCAAAAAAAACTTGAAGTCAAAGGATGTAGAGTTGACAAGCTTTTAGGAAAAACGTTGAGAACTATAACACTATTAGAGATTTTTTTTTCAAAATGGGGAGAACTCCGGCTTCTGCATCATGAGATGCACACGGCCATTTATTGCAAAGTTAAAAGTTTGTATATGTATCAAAAATTACTACAACTCAAGGATCACATATGGTTGATACAAAAATCAACCATCTAAACAAGCTAAAAGCAATGCGACTAGACATCAGTAAATCGTCTAGAAAGCCGCCAACCAGCATAGCTGTAGAAATCTTGAGAGGCTGTCGCAGACGGTTATATTCAATTGCCATAAATTCCCTCTACTCCTCTTGGGAGCAAGAGGGACTATTTTTGGATTCAATGTGTAGTCATATGGATAACCTGCAATTTTTTTGATTTACGAGCATTGTGAAATATAACATTATTCCGACTTTTCCAAATGGGAAACTCCAAATCAACATTATAGAAATAGAACGTGAAAATGTATATCATGATGTCTATAGGGAGTAGGGACACCGATTTGACATAGTACATGTTGATAGTTTTTTCTAAAAACTTGATCAAAATTTACATTGTTTGACTTTAAAAAAAATTTATACAACTTTATTTTATGGAATGAAGGTAGTACTAGGGTGTTGTGACTTGGGCAGTTGGGCCTACTGTTGGGTCGACAGTCAAGTGCCAAGTGCGAGACCCATATTAAAGAGTGGCTCGGCTACCAAAGATGCTTGGCCCACTATCCATAATGTAGTATAGCCGGAAATGCAAAAACATCATTGTTTTTGGTTGTCTCCTCTGCGCCGACGAGGCCTCTATTTATAGCTGACAACCGGTGGGAAGCCGGCTCCTCGGCGGAAAACAGCGGCGGGAAAGGAAAGCGGCGGGAAACAGCAGTGAGAAGTTTCTGCACTAGTGGAAAACGGGCCTTTGGTCAGGGATCTTTAGTCCCGGTCGTAATCTGGGCTGGGACTAAAGGCCTGGCCACGTCGCCCCAAACTCGCCCACGCATACGGCATCCATTGGTCCCTGTCCGTTACAAGCCTTTAGTCCCGGTTTGAGACACAAACCGGGACTAAAGGGCTATGCGGTGAGAGGCCCGCATGTGCACCCCCTTTAGTCTCGGTTTGTGTCTCAAACCGGGACTAAAGGCTTCTGCCTATATTTATGGCCGCAGCCCCTCTCCCCTCTCCCTTGTTTTTTTCTTGGATGGAGGAGTGTGGGTTTGTGCTAGTTTTATATTTCATTCCTATGCACTAGAGGTGTTTGTTGAAATATGTGTTAGAGCGATGCCACTTAAGTTCACCGAACACAACTACGATATGAGGTGCCCGAGCGACGCTTAAGCCTCTTCCTCTTTATTTCCACTTGTTCTAAAAGGTTAGCAACTATATTTTCTCGTTTAGACCGTGCGGTACTAATTTTAGGATCGTGATTGCATTTGATATACTGTTGTATGACATAGATGAGCCATCCATGGATGTACGGTGATCGACGCACAACTGCTTACAGAGAAGGCGTGCATTCTTTTCGAGATGCGGCCGAGGCGAACAAGCATGGTGGTGGCTTTATATTTTGTCCATGTGTTGAATGTCGGAATGAGAAGGATCACACTTCCTCAAGAGTCATTCAGAGCCACCTACTTAGGTCCGGTTTTATGTCTGGCTATAATGTTTGGACCAAGCACGAAGAAAGAGGGGTTATGATGGAAGACGACGATGAAGAAGAGAACGATGATGACAACTACCGATCTATGTTCCCCGAGTATGCTGATACCGCAATGGAAGACAATGAAAAAGAAGATCAGGGTGAAGAACGGGAACCAGATGAGCCCACTGATGATCTTGACCGGGTCATTTCTGATGCACAGCGAGGCTGCGACACAGAACAGGAGAGGTTGCAGTTCGAGCAGATGTTACAGGACCACAACAAATTGTTGTACCCAACTTGTGAAGATGGCCAGAAGAAGCTGGGTAGCACACTGGAATTGCTGAAGTGGAAGGCAGAGACCGGTGTGACTGACTCGTCATTTGAAAAGTTGTTGGTACTGATGAAGAAGATGCTTCCAAGAAAGAACGAATTGCCCGCCAGCACGTACGAAGCAAAGAAGCTTGTCTGCCCTCTAGGATTAGACGTGCAGAAGATACATGCATGCCCTAATGACTGCATCCTCTACCGCAGTGAGAAGTACGAGAATATGGATAAATGTCCGGTATGCACTGCATTGCGGTATAAAATCAGAAAAGATGACCCTGGTGATATTGAGGGCGAGCCACCCAGGAAGAGGGTTCCTGCCAAGGTGATGTGGTATGCTCCTATAATACCACGGTTGAAACGTCTGTTCAGAAATAAAGATCATGCAAAGTTGTTGCGATGGCACATGGAAGATCGTATGAAAGACGACAAGTTGAGGCACCCCGCTGATGGTCGGCACTGGAGAAAAATCGAGAGAGAGTTCCCGAGATTTGCAGGTGACGCAAGAAACTTATGGTTTGGTCTAAGTATAGATGGCATGAATCCTTTTGGGGAGCGGAGTTGCAGTCACAGCACCTGGCCCGTTACTCTATGTATCTACAACCTTCCTCCTTGGTTGTGCATGAAGCGGAAGTTTATTATGATGCCAGTGCTTATCCAAGGTCCAAAGCAACCCGGCAACGACATTGATGTGTACCTAAGGCCATTAGTTGATGAACTTTTACAGCTGTGGGCCGAACCAGGTGTACGTGTGTGGGACGAGCACAAACAAGAGGAATTTGACCTTCGAGCGTTGCTTTTCGTAACCATCAATGATTGGCCTGCTCTTAGTAACATTTCAGAACAGTCAAACAAAGGATACAATGCATGCATGCACTATTTGGATCAGACAGAAAGTATATATCTGGACAAATGTAGGAAGAATGTGTACCCATACGATCGTCGTTTTCTTCCACCCAAGCATCCCTTAAAGAAAAAAGGCAAGCATTTCAATGGCAAGGCAGAACCCCAGGGGAAGCCTGTTGAAAGTGTAGATGGTCTAACCTAGAGGGGGGGGGGGGGTGAATAGGTTTCTACAAATTTTACTTCTCTTTTCACTAGTTTTAGGCTTTGCGGAATATAAGTGTGAGCCTAACAACTAAGTGAGCAACCTATATGATGCAATGCAAAGTACTTCAAGCACGAAGGCTATCACAAAGGTAAAACACAAGTAAAGGGGCTCAGATAAAAATAACCGAGGCACGCGGAGATGAAGATGTATCCCGATGTTCACTCTCTTGGGAGAGAGCTAGTCACCGTTGGAGAGGTGTGAATTCCCACAAAGGGTACTCAAGCGCCACAAAGGCTCACCTTCTTCTCCTTGAGCCTCCTCCACGAAGTAGGAGCCCAATCACTTGTGGTAGACCTTAGGGTGGTCTCTGAACCCTCACAAACTTTCCATGGGGCGAATCACAAGCCGAATGACTCCGGGCGACCCTAGCCGCCTAGGGTTTCCCACAAACCCAAGAGTAACAAGCAATACTCGATGAACACAAGGGGGAATGAAATTTGGCTTGGTGGAATCGTAGATCGGGGTCTCCTCAATCTTTCTACCAAAGGGATTTGGATTTGAGTGGGTAGAATGGGAGATCCTCAAGCTTTGAATGCTCTTTAATGGAGGAGAGAGAGAGAGAAGGCAAGGATATGATTTGAATGGCAACCTTATCCTCTCCAAGGTAGGTGAAGGGGTATTTATAGTCCGGGGGGAGAAAGAGCCGTTTGAAGCAGAGTTCCTGCGCCCAGCCGATGCAAAGTCGGCGGCGCCGGCCGCTGAGCCGGACCAGCCGGCACACAGCCCGGTGAAGCCGGACCTGCACCGGACAGGCCGGCGCATAGGCCGGCGACACCGGATCAACACCGGGCAAGCTGGCAAAGGGGAAAGACATGCCGGGGAGTATGCCGGGTGGGTCGGCTTTTACGCCGGGCCAGAGCCGAACACCCCACCAGAACAGTCAACCGGTAGTGGACTGGTGGCTGTACCGGGCGGGCCGGTACAGCGCCCGGCACACCGGCTCCCACGCCGAACCGGCCGGCTTTTACGCCAGATGCCAACCGAACACCCTACCAGAACATGATTCCGGTAAGGGTCTGGTGGCAGTACCGGACTGGCCGGCGTAGAGCCCGGCGCCGTCGGCCACTAATGCCAGCACATGAAAAACTATCTCAAAAAATCCTTTCTTCCCGCGAACTTTTGGCGAAGTGTTTGGCAATTATGGGTGGTAGGATATGAAAAATAAAATAGGCCACCTTCCCACTGAGTTCATCGAGATTACCCCTCTTGATAGTGCGGAGTTCCTATATTCAAAAAGGTAAATAAATTAACAAAGGAACTACCGTCTCTTCGAAACAAACTGGGGGTCTCACAACTCCTTCCATCACACATGACGAACTAAAATCTGCAAATAAGACTAGCAAGACACATTAGATCGTCACTAGCTCGGTTTGTCATTGTTAATCAAAATAAAGGTTAAGGGTAAAATACCCATACAATCTCCCCCTTTTTGGTTAACGATGACAAACCGAGCTAGAGTTCATAAAAAGTAATAAGCATGTAAGCACAAGTTTCCACATACATTAGAGCGGCTCCCCCATAATATTTGCACATGATTAAGTTGCATTGGAATGCAATGTACACCATATATGTAGAGTATGGGAAGCTTCTCTAATGTAAATAGGAACAATAAGATAGTATGATAAGTGACAAGGGTATAGTTAATAGATCCCGTTAGTTGAGTACCCCTGAAGCCCGTTAAGCTAGGCCCAATTGTAATGATAGTCGAATACGAGTTCTTACCGTATGTCGATATTGTAATCTGTATCGGACCCTACCCGATCCTCGGGACCTGGCCGCCTATGTATAGGGGCCAGGAGGGGACGGTGTAGGGCAGATTGAAAGCAAGCCAGGTTGAATACCCAAGTTTACTTTCGATATATACTTATTTCGACTAACCTTTACCTTCGAGTTCATCCGGCGCCCTATTCCCCCGATCCTAAGTCCTTCATCTAGGACATTTGTCAAGTTAACCCTCGTCAATTGGCGCCGACCGTGGGGATCTTTGGGCGTTGGAGTCATGAATTCGACGGCTTTTTCGCTTTCAGCCAACAGCAGTTCAGAACTCGACGGAAGTCAGAAGATGGAGTTAACAATTGGAAGTCTGAGCATCTTCGTCGAACCATCGGGTTCATCCCGCCTCTCGGATTCGACGAAACCAGATCCGTCAGCGAGCAAGCCCGAAACAGAGGTAATACTGGAATCATCAGAAGGCTCTTCCAGTGAGGTAAACTCGCCGGTCAGCTTGGAAAAAGCACCAATTGCAGAAGGCGACAAAATTCGGAAAAATTTCGACTCAGAAGAAAGGGTAAGTCAAACATACAACAATGCAAGGGACTTCGCCGTTGGAAGCAGTGGCGTCTCCAAAGTACATCAGCTATGCGTCATTATCACCGAGGCAGAAGAGGAGAACAACAACGAAGGAAGTAAAAAGGTCGACAGGCAAGTCGACAAAATAAAGGAACACAACAAAAAGGATAAGGAGAAAGTCCACGTTTCGGCTGGCGAATGGAGAATGATCAAATCAGCTATCAATCATGGTACAGAAGTACCCAAAGGATCGAGAAGAGAAGTTCTAATAGGATATCAGTATGCATTATACCAACATAGGAAGAAGCTAAGGGAGGAAAGAGACACGGTTCTTCAAAACAATAACAGTGTATCAAGGGAGGAATACTGGGATGACTATAGTGAGGATTCTGAGTACAGTAAAGAAAGGCGCGGAGACCCAAAACACAACAGGGGGGCAACAGCACGCAGCAGAGAGGAAAGGTACTCGAGGAGCCCTACCCCACAGCTAGAAGAGGAGAAAGATGACTTCATACAAGAAACGCCAGAAGCAGCGTTGATAGCAGCATAGGCGTATTTACTAACTACAAGGCCAGAACCAGGGGATCCGCAGGAAGATATGCACCGAGCCGCGATACAAAACCTCGGAATAGTGGAGAGCAAGATCAGGGAAAAAGGTCCAGACACAAAGTCGACAAGCTACAAGGAAAAGCAAAAGGAGAAGCTCAGATACAACTTCGCAGATAACGAGTATAATGAGACATCAGAAGAGGAAAGGCGACAAAAAAGGAAGGAGGACGCAAGAAATATAATAGCACAGGCTCGAGTAAATAAATCACGCCACGCTTGGAGGGAAGAAAATTATGAAGACGACGATAAAGAGATGGGCGCATTATGCTTTATCCGCAGGGTTCGCAAAACTCGGGTACCCAAAGGATTCAAATTACCATATGATCAACATAAATATGACGGGTCGCAAGAACCTACCCTGTGGTTATCGGACTATTTGTAGGCAGTGCAGATATTAGGGGGAACAAAAGCAACTGCAATGCAAAGTTTGCAGCTACACCTCACCGGCGCAGCACGGTCGTGGTTGAATACCCTACCCAACGAATCCATTGGAAGTTGGGGAGAACTCGAAAGCCAATTCGCAAGAAATTTTCGTTCAACATACAAGCGCCCAGCATCACTGGAGGAAGTTAAGGCGTGTGTGCAAAGGAAAGGCAAAACTCTACGTTCTTATATACAACGATGGAGTATAATCAAAAACTCAGCAGAGGACGTCTCCGATGAACGAGCAATAGACGCTTTTTCGGCTGGACTTCGTCGCTCAGATCTCGTGGAAGAAATAGGAAGAACAAGATCTACAACAGTAGCCGAGCTAATGGAAGATGCCAACAAATTTGCTGATGGAGAAGACGCATATAATAACAAAAGGAGACGTTCACCAGAAGTCGACAGAATAAGCAGACAGAGGAGATGACACCGCAGCAGGGATAACCAAGGAAGGCAAAATCAGGTAGCCGCGGGCTACGCAGCAGAAGAAGAGGACCTTGTCGAATCCACTACGCATATCTTGATGGGAAAAGAGTCTCAAATCACCAGATGAAGGATTGTAGAATGTTCCTAAGGCTACAAAGCGCCATGGGATCAAACCAAGGAGGATGGCAAGAAGAGAAGTACACAACTCAAGGATATCAAATGCAAAGGCTAGCAAGGCACCTAGAGTCAAAAGTTTAGATATCAGCTATGATTCAACCGGTGCCTAAGTCGAAGAAAGAGCGAAAGAGCATATCCAGGCAAGTAAATCTAGCAATATCATCACCACCAGCTACTACAGAGTACCTACGGTGGTCAGATCAAGCAGTTAAGTTCAGTAGAGCAGACCACCCAAGGAAAGTTCCCAGGCCAGGCCACTCGCCTATGGTTCTAAAGGAACAAATAGGAGGGTACAACATCGGAAGAGTATTTATGGACGCAGGGAGTGGCATCAACCTGATATATGCTAGAACACTGAAGGCAATGTGTATCTCGCTATCGAGTTTAAAGCCAACAAACTGCTCCTTCCATGGAATAGTACCAGGAGCCGCAAACTACCCTTTGGGAAGAATAGAACTCGATGTCTGCTTTGGCAGTAGCAGCAACTACCGCAGAGAGAAGCTGGAATTTGAAGTTATGGACTGGCCGTCACAATACCATGCAATCCTGGGGCGCCCAGCATTTGCAAAATTCATGGCAGTGCCTCATTACGCGTATCTTACTCTAAAAATCCCAGGACCCAAAGGAACAATTACAGTGCAAGGGAGCTTTGAAGTAGCAAACACATGTGACAGAGAATTCAATAGGATGGCGCAAACCTTCGGCATGACAGCAGAATATGAGAGGCTAAAAGGAGAAACAGATCATAATGTGTTACCCGACGTTGGACGATCCCTGCCAGATCAGGCTTTCGACACAACTCAGGACTCGAAAAAGATTCAGGTACACCCTACAGATTCAAACAAGACGACATCAATTGCGGTGAACTTGGACCCTGCATAGGAAAGCGCACTCGTCGAGTTCCTCCGTGAGCGCTGGGAAATCTTCGCCTGGTGTCCATCAGACATGCCAGGGGTTCCCAGGGAACTCGTCGAGCACGCCTTAAATGTAGATCCCAAGGCAAAGCCAGTTAAGCAACCATTACGACGATTTGATGAACCTAAAATGAAGGCGATAGCATCAGAATTGCACAGGATGGAAAATGCCAGATTTATCAGAGAAATCAAAACTTCGAGTTGGGTATCGAACCCAGTTATCGTACCCAAAAAGAACACAGACGTGCAAAGAGTATGTGTCGACTACACATCTCTCAATAAGCATTGTCCAAAGGATCCCTTCCCTCTACCCCGCATCGATCAGATAATTGATTCAACAGCGGGATGCGCGAGGCTTTCCTTTTTGGACGCGTATTCTGGTTACAATCAGATCAAATTGAAGAAGGAAGACGAAGAAAAGACGGCCTTCATCACACCGTACGGAGTGTTTTGCTACCAAATAATGCCGTTCGGCCTAAAAAATGCAGGAGCAACTTATCAATGGATGACGCAAAACTGCCTCGGGAGCCAAATAGGACGCAACATCCAAGTCTACATTGATGATGTGGTCATCACTACAAGAGAGGAGCAATCTTTAATTGGCGACTTGGCAGAAACCTTCGACAACCTGAACAGGTACAAGCTTAAGCTTAACCCGACAAAATATTCCTTCGGCGTATCAGCAGGACAACTTTTGGGGTTCCTGGTATCAGCACGAGGAATAGAGGCGAACCCAGAGAAGATTCAAGTAATCCTAACAATGGGAAAACCCACGAAACTACACGACGTCCAGAAACTCGCAGGACGCGTCGCGGCATTAAGTCGTTTCGTTGCTCGATTGGGAGAAAAGGCGCTTTCTTTCTATGCACTTATGAAGAAATCAGATGATAAATTTGAATGGACAGAAGAAGCAGACGCGGCTTTTGCACAGTTAAAAAAAGTGCTTTCCACGCCACCAGTGCTGGTCGCACCAAAAGAAAAGGAACCACTACTACTCTACATCGCCGCAACCCATCAGGTGGTGAATATAGTATTGGTAGTCGAAAGAAGTGAAGAAGGAAAAGCCCACGACGTCCAGAGGCCGGTATATTTCATCAGTGAAGTGCTATCCCCAACAAAACAGAGGTACCCGCATTATCGAAAGCTCGCATATAGTGTCTTTACAACAGCATGAAAATTGCGACAGTACTTTGCGGTGCACCCAATTATAGTGGTCAATGAAGCACCACTATCAAACATATTAAACAATCCTTCAGCCACAGGACGTGTCTCTTTGTGGGGAATCGAATTATCTCCCATGGACATCACGTATAAAAAAAGGAAGGCAATCAAGTCACAAATCTCGCCAGATTTCACAGCAGAATGGTTGGAGCTGCAGAGCACGGGACCGCCAGATTTATCGAGTGTCTGGACAATGTACTTCGATGGTTCTAAAAGAGTACAAGGCGCAGGAGCGGGAGTAATCTTGATATCGCCGCATGGCGACAAATTAAAGTACGTCTTAAGGATGAGTTTTCCACAGGCTTCTAACAATGAAGCAGAATACGAGGCTCTGCTACATGGAATGAAGATGGCCAAAGCATGTGGAGCAACTCGACTAAAAATATTTGGGGATTCAAACCTTGTCGTCCAACAAGTTATGAACAGATGCGACACAATCAATAACAATATGATGGCCTACAAGAACTTATATCACTACCTCGAAGGAACATTTGATGGATGCGAAGTCTCGCACATCAGCAGAAACAACAATGAAGAAGTCGACGCCTTAGCAAATATCGGGTCCCAGTGTTTACCCGTGCCATCGGGAGTATTCTGGGAGGAAATAGTAGAAAGGTCAATAAAAAGTATCAAAAGTTCGACTACTGCAGCAGTCTCGGGGGCTGCGCCGAAACCCGAGGAAGTCATGATGATAGAAGAGAGCTGGATGCAGCCGTATCTCGCGTATATGATAAACAAACAGTTACCATAAGATGCAGTAGAAGCCAAGAGGATAACTCGACGATCGAAAGCGTTTGTCGTATTGCAGGGGAAATTATATAAGAAAAGTATTACCGGCGTTTTGCAGCGTTGTGTAACGCCTAAGGAAGGACAAGTAATACTAAAAGATATACATGGCGGAGTGTGCGGCCATCATGCAAGCAGCAGGGCAATAGCGGCAAAAGCGTTCCGTGCAGGATTCTATTGGTTAACAGCCATCGAAGACGCGAAAGATATAGTCCGGAAGTGTGAAGCATGCCAAAGATTTGCATCTCGACCACATGCACCAGCAGCAGAGCTACAGCCAATACTATTATCCTGGCCCTTTGCACAATGGGGCCTCGATATGGTGGGAAAGTTGCACAAATCTTGGCCAGGAGGACATGTTTACATGCTAGTGGCAGTCGATAAATTTACCAAGTGGGTGGAAGCAGCCCCGGTAACAACTCAAGATTCAACAGCAGCGATCAACTTCATTAAGTCAATAGTGTTCCGTTTCGGCGTACCATATAGCATCATCACGGACAATGGGACAAACTTTACTTCCAAGGAATTCAAGAGTTACTGCGAAGGACTAGGAATCAAACTCAAATTCGCATCTGTGGCGCACCCAAAGATAAATGGGCAAGTCGAAAAAGCAAATGGCCTGATATGTAGTGGGATAAAAAAGAGGCTTTTAGCACCTCTCGAGAACGCCAAGAGCGCTTGGGTAGATGAATTGCCCTCCGTTCTTTGGAGTCTAAGAACCACGCCCAACGCAGCAACTCAAGAAACTCCTTTCTTCCTGGTCCATGGCGCAGAAGCCGTGCTACCAGTCAAAGTTACGCACGAGGCTCCAAGGGTGACGACATACGACGAAACAACTTCAACAGAAGCATTGCAAGACGATGTCGATGCACTAGATGAAGCAAGAGATAAGGCATTAGAAAGGGCCACGCAGTATCAACAGAGTCTAAGAAATTACCACAGTAGTCGAGTTCGTCCACGATCCTTTGTGGTGGGAGATCTAGTTTTGCGACTCAGGCAAGACAGCCACGGAAAATTAGAGTCCCCTTGGGTGGGACCTTACATCGTTACAGAAGTCATACCTGGAGGAGCATATCGACTACAAGACAAGAAGACAAAAAAGACGAGGGCAACCTGTGGAATGCGGAGCAGCTACGACGTTTTTACGCGTAGAATAAATCTAGTAGTATCATTAAACTCGAGTTAACCTTCTGAACCCAGAACAGGAGGCCATAGGTCGGGTTTCTTGGGTTGAACTCGACAAAATTGTACAAGTATTTCTACTTCTTCACTCGGGGGCTTCAACCCTCGGGTCGTACAAAAGAAACTTGTATCACGACATGGGGATCTTTTTTCACTATAAGGTTGTGCAGACAACCCGATATTCTTCGAGCAATTTGGTTCACAAAGGAACCCGATATTCTTCATACCAATTGGTTCGCAAAGAACCCGATATATAGAAAGCATACCTCAGAACAATGATTTGTTCTCATGGTACTAATAAAAACATCAAAACGAAGTACGAATATTCATTACATATGGCACGGCAGCAAGGATATTATCAAAAGAAATTACATATAAAGCATATCCTAATGAAAGTGGACTTCAGCTTCATACTCCTTCTGGCACTGAGTGCCGTCATAGATCTTCACGTCGAACTTTGACGTGCCGATATGGAAGTCGAAGGTCATGAAGAAGCCCTGGTGGATGTTGTGGTCTTCTGCAAACCGCGATCAGCCACCCTTAAAGTACTGCTCGCCGTTGCCATCATACCAGACCTCCACTTTGTATGGAGTCCCTGAAGGAAATATGCCCTAGAGGCAATAATAATATTTTTATTATCATATTTCTTGTTCATGATAATGTTTATATTCCATGCTAGAATTGTATTAAGCGGAAATATTAATACTTGTGTGGTTTATGAACAACACTGTGTCCCTAGTATGCCTCTACTAGACTAGCTCATTGATTAATGATGGTTAAGGTTTCCTAACCATAGACATGAGTTGTCGATTAATAATGAGGTCATGTCATTAGTAGAATGATGTGATGGACAGACCCAAATTAAGCACAGCAATTAGATCATGTCATTGTGTTCACAATTGCGTAGCTTTTCCTATGTCAGTATCCTATTCCTTAGACCATGAGATAATGCCACTCCCTGGTATTGGAAGAGAGCTTTGAGGTCATCAAACGTCACTCTATGAGAGGGTGATCATAAAGGTGTCTCTCAGGTAATCGGAAAGTACTTGTTGGGTTGCATATATCGAGATGGGATTTGTCCCTCCCTTGTCGGAGAGATATACTCCGGGCCCACTCGGTAATCAATATCATACACTGTTTGCAAACACGTGGTTAATGAGTTTAATCATAGGGTGATATTGGATTGCGGAACGAGTAAAGAGTACTTGCTGCGAACGAGATTGAACTAGGTATGGTGATACCGACGATCGAATCTCGGGCAAGTAAAATATCGTGAGACAAAGGAATTTGTATACGGGATTATTTGAATCCTGACATCGTGGTTCACCGATAATGATCTTCGTTGAATATGTGGGAGTCAATATGGATTTCCAGATCCCACTATTGATTATTGATGATGATCATGTCCGCACATTCTCGAACCCGTAGGGTCACACACTTAACGCTCATTGATGCTAGGGTAGTTTCGGGATTTATGGAAACTGTTTCAGAGAGTTACGGAATTGTTCCGGGAAGATGATTAATGATTTATTAATTAGTTGAATTAATAAATATTAATACAAATATTTATTTACTGGAAATAAATAGGGCTAAAAAGTAGTCCATAAGTAGTTTTGCTAACGGGTTAGTTTTGTAGCCCATCTAGACAAATTACTAAAAAGAAAAAGGCAAAAGAGAAAGAAAAAAAGGGGGCAGCTGGGCCGGCCAGCTGGGCCGACAGCGCATGCTCACCAGGAGGTGGCCGCCCGCTCGTTCCTGGCCACACCGATCGATGAGATCGATCGGGGCAGGCAGCTTAGGTAGCGTGCACAACCTCCACAAGCCATGTTGCTTGGGGCGTGCGCCGATCGATGCCGATCGATCCGATCCGATCAATCGGATCAGCTAGAGCTAGCTTGCATGGCACGCACACCACGCGATGTGCTTGGCGTGTACTCCAAATTGATACGATCAGCTATAAAAGCAATGGACCGGCCGGTGTTTTGTGTAAGATGGAATACCGAAAATAGTTTTTAGCCGCCGCGCCACTGCTCTTTGTAGCTCCCTTTTACCCTAGTTTGACTAGAGATTTTGCCAATCTTCTTTCACCTTGTACGCGTAGGCGAAGTCCTGCCCGCACATACTCTCCACCATAAGCACCACGCCATCGTGCTGCTGATCCCATCTACCACTCCACCGCACCTCGCTGGACCGAGACGGAGGAGTCGTCGTTGCGCGGTACGTGTGCAACGCTCGGAGGCGCCGCCCGTTGTGGCGCTTGGATCGGATCGGATCGCGAGGAGGAGACGCGAGTACGACTACGCCGACCACGTTCATCTGAACGTTTCCGCTGTGCGATCTACAAGGGTATGTAGATCTAATCTCTCTCGCTCGTTGTTTTGCATCCCGTAGATCAGATCTTGGCTGTTCTTGTTCGTCTTCGTAGGAAAATTTTTGTTTTCTATGCTGCGAAACCCTTCAGTGGTATCAGAGCCAGGTCTATGCGTAGATGTTTTACACGAGTAAAACGCAACCATGTTGTTGCGGGCGTTGATGTTTTCTGTTGCAAACCTCTATGCTGTGTATTTCTTATGGCGCGGCATAGTGAGATCGAAGCGGTCCAGGCCAACTTTACGCGACCTCGTTCGCGAGACCGGCTCCGCACTTGACGTGTGGCTTGTTCCACACATGTGGCTGGTGGATGCCAGTTTCTCTCACTATAGTAGTCATGGGATCTACAACGGATGTTGGCAACCATAATATCACCGTTGTGGCTTTGCGTAGGTAAGAACCGTTCTTATGCGTAGCTCCCATAAGCCACGTAAAACATGCAATCAACAAATTAGAGGCGTCTAACTTGTTTTTGCAGGGAGTGTTTGTGATATGGTATTGCCACAAGATATGATGTGTATGATATATGTGATGTATGCGATGATCATGTTTTGTAATGTTTCACGACTTGCATGTCGATGAGTTCACAACCGGCAGGAGCCATATGGTTGTCTTTATAATTTTGTATGACCTGCGTGTCAACTTCTTATACGCCATGTAATAGCTTTACTTTATCGCTAAGTAGTTAGCAATAGTTGTAGTTGCTATTCGTGGTGGAGACAATCATGGTGGAGTGATGGAGATCATGCCGGCGCGCACGAGATGGAGATCAATGCGCGAAGATTGGCTATACCATGTCACATATTGTATATGCATGTGATGTTTATTCTTTATGTATGCATCTTATTCTGCTTTGATCGCGACGGTAGCATTATAAGATGATCCCTCACTCTTAATTTCAAGATAAAATGTGTTCTCCCCTCGTATGCACCGTTGCGAAAGATCGTCGTTTTGAAGCATCACGTGATGATCGGGTGCTATAAACTCTACGTTCACATACAACGGGTGTAAGCCAGATTTACACATGCAGAATACGCGGGTTAAACTTGACGAGCCTAGTATGTACAGACATGGCCTCGGAACACACGGACCAAAAGGTCAAGCATGAGTCATATGAATGATATGATCAACATGTTAATGTTCACCATTAAAGCTACATCATTCACATGATGATCGGTCTCGGTGTAGTGAATTTGGATCATGCTTCACTAAACAACTTTGAGGGATGTTGAACTTAGTGGGAGTTCATTAGTAATTTGATTAACTTGAACTAATTATCATGAACTAAATCTTAGTGTATTTGCATAAGTCGTTGTAGTCTTTGGCAACCGTTTTCCACCGACACTTAGTTTTAATTGAGTTAAAAGAACTATAGAATTCTGGATAGTCACTCTACGGACTAGTACCGATTAGTAAGAATGTCAAGACTAAAGATTAAGTCCTATTGCAAACATTAGCAAACCTCGCTTGCTCCATATGATTTAATAAGTTGTATTAATTTAAGAGCAACGATTCAAGTTTAGCATCTAAGATCATGTTTGCCTCCATGAGAAATTGATCTTCAAAATTGTTTGAGAATCAAAGTGATCATCGAGCTGAAAGAATTGTTTCAGAAACAAACAAGAAGTGAAAGATATTTGATATCTAAAACTTTGATTGTTTGCAAAATGATGAAGTATAATTTAGTAAAAGAACATATGCTCATATTGTATGAATATATGCGAAGATTGAAGGCGCTGGGCGTCCAGATCACCCAACAGTTTGGGAACTAATATTATACTTGCATTCAATCTTATGAGCTATAGTAGTTTCATCATGAAACTTTCATGATAAGATGGATGAAAAGGTATCGGCTAAATTGTTTTGCCATACCAAAAGAATACTAAAGAATGGAATCCAGAAGAATACCAATCATATGATGATGGTGATCCACCTCAAAAGTGCAAAATCTAAAGCCATTAGTATTTGACTAATATCCTTTGGACTATGTGTCAAATGTTTGACGCCACTATTGATGTTGATAGATTCGTCTAAATGGTGAGGAAACGCTAAATAGGATCTACAAAACTATTTGGTAGAAAAGGAAAAGACTGGAAATGTCCAGCTCAGGTATATAAATGATATATATGTTATAGATGTATTATTTGCTTGTTAACAATGTAATTCTTGGGTATTCGATACTTATTTGTTGGTATGAAATGTCATACAAAGCAACACAATGCAAGAAATACAATGGCCTAAGTAACCAGCAAAAGAATGTGGTAATAATGTGCGTCGAGAAACAAATAAAAGTGTTATTGTGTTTCCGTCGGCATCAAACCTAGCCTTGAAGATTTATTATGAACTAATTAATTGTTATCTTGTTCTGGTATTATGTGAACAATTATTGCTCATGTTATTACCGTCTTCCATAATTGATGGATAGATTATTATAAATCTTTTCGGTAAAATAGACACCTATAACACTGATGCTAAAGGTCGCAAGACAGAACGAATTTCACTTAAATTTGAAGCACCGCTGTTTAAGTCATATTGGAAACAAAACATGAAAGAAATTCCATGTTGATGGATTTTCGAGTCATCTAATTTTGAATTGATTGACGCTTGTGAAACTTTTCCTAAAGATGATTAAACTCCGTTCATGGGCCATGGACAGAATAAGCGACTAACTAAATGGAGATCGTACATATTGATGTATGTAGTCCATGGTGTAAAGTCGATCGCGGTGTATTTTCTATTTCATCAATGACTCGAATAGATGTATGGTATATCTACTTGATGAGATAGAAGTATGAAGTGATTGAAACTGTTCAATTTATGAAGTGGAAATTATTGTAACAAGAAAATTTAAGTATTTATGATTGGATCATAATAGAGCGTATTTGAGTTACAAGTTTAGCAAACATCTAAGAGTTAAGTGAATTGTTTCACAAACTTGCATCTCGTGAAACGCCATAGGAGTATGGAGTTTTCGATGGGTGCAATCAAACCTTGTTTGACATGGTTAGATCAATGATGAAATAAAACTGCCAATATAATTTGTGGATTATGCTTTAGAGACTACCGCTTTTTACTGAATAGAACACCATCATAATCCGCTGAAATGACACCGTACAAGTTATAGTTGTCTTTTCTTAAATTTTGGTATGCAAGGCATGTGTAAAATGTTTACAACCAAAATCGGATTAGTAAGTCTTTGTAGGTTATCCCAAAGAATGTCGATGGGTATTCCTTCTGCCGTAAACCTAAACACGTAGTGATTGTCGCTAAAGAAGTGAATTTCTTATGAAGGAGTTTTTTGCGAAAGGTTTAAGTGGGAGGAATATAGAACTTGATGAGGTTATTGAACCTGAGCAAGATGATCAGAGTAGCGCAGCACCAGAAAATGTTCTGGATGCGGCAACTGCGTTCATGGCTCATGCGTCTACAATATGTTGTAGTCACAACATCAAAGTTCCTATTTAACCAAGTTGGTCGTAATCAAATAGCAAGATTTGAGGACGAGATATTATTGGATGATAGTAACCAACAATATACAAAGAAGCGGTGATGGGCCCTGACTTCGTCATATGGATTACTCTAGCAACAATTACATATTGAGATATGATAGTTGAATAAATGAGACAACGTTCCTCTACCGGAATGCACACCAAGGACGTGTACCAGACACGACCCAATGGGTTTTGTTGATTCAAAGGTTGCTAGATATGTATGCAAACTTCAATGGTAGAAGTTAGCATAGCGAAGTTGGAATCTTCAATGATGAAAATGTTAAAGGGTTTAATTTCATCAAGATATTTGAAGATGCTTGTATTTACAAGAAAGTAAGTGGGAGCACTAAGACATATTTCTAATGCTTTATGTAGATGACATATCGGTCATTGGAAATTATGTGTTTTTCTTGATATTGTTAAGTTTTCATTAAAATTAGATTTTCGATGAAAGACTTAGGTAAAACCAGAATATTAAGCATCAATGTCTATGCAGATAGATTGAGGCACTAATATAGTTTTGCCAGAGTACATAGATGAAATATTGAATTTGTTCAATATGGAAACAATAAGAACTGTTCTTATTCCATGGAAGAGGTTGAAGCAAGAATCAACTATTTTGACACTTGATGAGTGAAACCACAAGAATGATTTTATCAATCTTGTATACCATGATATGTAGATCCAGATATGTCCGATGCTCTAAAAGGTTACGAGCATTCATATGATGATCGTTGGACAATAGTAAAGATATTCTTATGTACTTTAGAAGAACTAAGAATATATTTTGTATGCAGAAGTGACAAATGGCTCATTGCAATGTGTTACATTGGCTTTGTCACATATACAGGTAAAATTTAATCTCAATTTTAGGCTATTTGTTTTGAGTTATAAGGTGGCACAATAAGATGGAAGAAAGTTCCATGATAACTTGGATGAGTTTCAAAGTTAGACATTGTGACAGATACTGCAACGAAGGCTTAGTATAATTGCTCGAGAAGCAGCAAGAGAACTAGGTGTAGTTCCAAGTGTGCTAGTACCATGTAGTTCTATTGTATGATAATAGTGACAACATAGTCTCGGCCAAGAAACAAAGGTCTCACCAGAAGACCAAGTTTATACGATGCCATCTCATAGAAGATGAGTAATGCGTGCTGACGCAAAAGATATGCAAATACAAACGGACCTGAAAGTGTCAGAACCGTAGATAAGGTTTACCACGTGCAACACGCACGAATAACACCGGAATGCCATAGGTGTTAAAGGTGCAAGTATTGACTAGATTATTGACTCTAGTGCAAGTGGGAGACTGAAGGAAATATGCCCTAGAGGCAATAATAATATTGTTATTATCATATTTCTTGTTCATGATAATGTTTATATTCCATGCTAGAATTGTATTAAGCGGAAATATTAATACTTGTGTGGTTTATGAACAACATTGTGTCCCTAGTATGCCTCTACTAGACTAGCTCATTGATTAATGATGGTTAAGGTTTCCTAACCATAGACATGAGTTGTCGATTAATAATGAGGTCATGTCATTAGTAGAATGATGTGATGGACAGACCCAAATTAAGCACAGCAATTAGATCATGTCATTGTGTTCACAATTGCGTAGCTTTTCCTATGTCAGTATCCTATTCCTTAGACCATGAGATAATGCCACTCCCTGGTATTGGAAGAGAGCTTTGAGGTCATCAAACGTCACTCTATGAGAGGGTGATCATAAAGGTGTCTCTCAGGTAATCGGAAAGTACTTGTTGGGTTGCATATATCGAGATGGGATTTGTCCCTCCCTTGTCGGAGAGATATACTCCGGGCCCACTCGGTAATCAATATCATACACTGTTTGCAAACACGTGGTTAATGAGTTTAATCATAGGGTGATATTGGATTGCAGAACGAGTAAAGAGTACTTGCTGCGAACGAGATTGAACTAGGTATGGTGATACCGACGATCGAATCTCGGGCAAGTAAAATATCGTAAGACAAAGGAATTTGTATACGGGATTATTTGAATCCTGACATCGTGGTTCACCGATAATGATCTTCGTTGAATATGTGGGAGTCAATATGGATTTTCAGATCCCACTATTGATTATTGATGATGATCATGTCCGCACATTCTCGAACCCGTAGGGTCACACACTTAACGCTCATTGATGCTAGGGTAGTTTCGGGATTTATGGAAACTGTTTCAGAGAGTTACTGAATTGTTCCGGGAAGATGATTAATGATTTATTAATTAGTTGAATTAATAAATATTAATACAAATATTTATTTACTGGAAATAAATAGGGCTAAAAAGTAGTCCATAAGTAGTTTTGCTAACGGGCTAGTTTTGTAGCCCATCTAGACAAATTACTAAAAAGAAAAAGGCAAAAGAGAAAAAAAAGGGGGCAGCTGGGCCGGCCAGCTGGGCCGACAGCGCATGCTCACCAGGAGGTGGCCGCCCGCTCGCTCCTGGCCACACCGATCGATGAGATCGATCGGGGCAGGCAGCTTAGGTAGCGTGCACAACCTCCACAAGCCAGGTTGCTTGGGGCGTGCGCCGATCGATGCCGATCGATCCGATCCAATCAATCGGATCAGCTAGAGCTAGCTTGCATGGCACGCACACCACGCGATGTGCTTGGCGTGTACTCCAAATTGATACGATCAGCTATAAAAGCAATGGACCGGCCGGTGTTTTGTGTAAGATGGAATACCGAAAATAGTTTTTAGCCGCCGCGCCACTGCTCTTTGTAGCTCTCTTTTACCCTAGTTTGACTAGAGATTTTGCCAATCTTCTTTCACCTTGTGCACGTAGGCGAAGTCCTGCCCGCACATACTCTCCACCATAAGCATCACGCCGTCGTGCTGCTGATCCCATCTACCACTCCACCGCACCTCGCTGGACCGAGACGGAGGAGTCGTCGTTGCGCGGTACGTGTGCAACGCTCGGAGGCGCCGCCCATTGTGGCGCTTGGATCGGATCGGATCGCGAGGAGGAGACGCGAGTACGACTACGCCGACCACGTTCATCTGAACGTTTCCGCTGTGCGATCTACAAGGGTATGTAGATCTAATCTCTCTCTTTCGTTATTTTGCATCTCGTAGATCAGATCTTGGCTGTTCTTGTTCGTCTTCGTAGGAAAATTTTTGTTTTCTATGCTGCGAAACCCTTCAGTCCCACTACCAGATTGTTCACGGAGAACTGCTTCTCGCAGCTCTCGCCCATCCATGAACTTGGTGAAATTCAGCGGCAGACGCTGAATCTCGCGGCACTGCGCCATGGCAATACAGAAGAAAGAGAAGATTCTGGGAGGAGCAGCAGGAGCAGCGGGCGCAGCAGGAGATGGAGCGCTTGGACCTGGGGCAGCGCCAGTCACCTTAGGCTTGTTCTTGCTACCAAGTGGACGGCCGGGACGACGCTTGACAGGAGCGGCCGATGACAAGCCTGCGGCGGCCGGAGTTGTGTTGTTCTTGTTCTTGCTTCCACGAGGGCGGCCTCGACCTCGCGGCGCCACCGAAGAACCAAGGTTCAAGCAAGAACCATCTGCGTTAGCCATGTGGAAAAGGGAGAAGGCTAGAAACCCTAGATGGAGCGAGAAGATGATGCGGCGGAGGAGGAATCTAATTAGGGTTTTTACCCTTGCCAAAGGGTGCTTTATTTATAAGCACATATTATTGGGCCCCCGTGATATGCAAGGCCCATAAACGTATTCTACAAAGGAGTTAAATTCTGCACGTAGCAGACGATAAATACCAAAAGGAGAAAAAATAAGAAGGGGAGAGTGTGGTTGCACGATATAAAAGACCTCGCCTTGGGCTCGGGGGCTGGTAAACAGGAGAAATTACAAGAAAGCAGACGAAGTGAATTTTGAGCCTATGCTTGACTACAAGTATTCAAACATAGCCTCGGGGGCTACTCCCATCGGGAGCGCTGAGCGCGCACCCGATAGAGGATGAGATAGTCAGTATCAAGGATGAAGAAAGTATATCATATAAATTTTGACTATATAGTCGACAAAATGCGAAGAGACTACTCCCATCGGGAGCGAATTGGAGGAAGTAAATTTAAATTTGGAGTTCTTTGATTTTATCAGTCAAAACTTGGCTGCGATATGAGATTCTCGAGTTGCGTTATTGCAACAAAACTCAAATGCCATGATTATCACGAAGGTAAGACCCTGGGATCCGTCCTGTGTGGCCTGGTATACGCACATGGATGCACTCTGCTGGTATGTATCCGTGTCTACGACGCGAAGAAAATCCTGGTGGACGCACTGGGTACCCTGAGAATCACTGGGATTCATTCTTTGTAAGTCCTAAATGCGGCAAAAGAATGGGTTTGACCGGTATCCCAAATTCAAATCCAAGGGGATTGAATTTGAAGTAGGTGACAAGTATCTGCTCCGGCAGTTAACTGACCTCTTGATCCGTCAGAGTTGTCAGGCTTGTTCATCAAAACCCCTTGCGAAGAAATATCATGAAAGTAAGTCGAAAGGCCAAGTCGAAGATTTGAAGAAATCGAAGAAATTGATCAAGTCGAAGATTTGAAGATTAGAGATTCAACCCGAATCTGCAATTCTGGCAGAATCTCAGGGGCTACTGACAAGGGTATAGTTAATAGATCCCGTTAGTTGAGTACCCCTGAGGCCCGTTAAGCTAGGCCCAATTGTAATGATAGTTGAATACGAGTTCTTACCGTATGTCGATATTGTAATCTGTATCGGACCCTACCCGATCCTCGGGACCTGGCCGCCTATGTATAGGGGCCAGGAGGGGACGGTGTAGGGCAGATTGAAAGCAAGCCAGGTTGAATACCCAAGTTTACTTTCGATATATACTTATTTCGACTAACCTTTACCTTCGAGTTCATCCGGTGCCCTATTCCCCCGATCCTAAGTCCTTCATCTAGGACATTTGTCGAGTTAACCCTCGTCAACAAGTGAATCAAAACGGCTAAACTATCCATGCATAAGATTAAACAAGAAAGATAAGACGGATAGATAACATAGTCGCATACAATAATTAAGCACACTTGCCCAGACGTATGGGACTTTCACATAGTTCACACTTAAAAACCACACCAAAGACTAAGACCAAATGTTCGTAAAACCAACTAAACGCAGACACAAGCCAAGAGGAAAGCATCAAGGAACAATGGCTTGTGCAAAGAGAAAGAGAACTCTACTCACTTCTCCCCCTTGGCATCGGAACACCAAAAAGGGAGGAGCAAGAGAGTGGCAAATGAAAGCAACCAGGCAAATGGATGAGGTGGAGACTCGGCATCCTCAACATCTTCTTCTTCCTGGCCTTTATCTTTGATGTCTACGCACGCGTCTGTTCTTGTAGACAGTGTTGGGCCTCCAAGTGCAGAGGTTTGTAGAACAGCAGCTAGTTTCCCTTAAGTGGATCACCCAAGGTTTATCGAACTCAGGGAGGAAGAGGTCAAAGCTATCCCTCTCAAGCAACCCTGCAATTACGATACAGAAAGTCTCTTGTGTCCCCAACACACCCAATACACTTGTCAGATGTATAGGTGCACTAGTTCGGCGAAGAGATAGTGAAATACAAGTAGTAGTGATGATTATAAGTAGCAAATGTGATCTGAAATAAATATCGCTGCGAGCAAACAAGTAACAAAACAGGAAGTAAACGGTGTGCAATGCTTGGAAACAAGGCCTAGGGATCATACTTTCACTAGTGGACACACTCCCAACAAATATAACATAATTGAACAAATAAATAACTTCTCTTCACTATGGTACTCTGAATTACTCTTCTATTGAATAACACTAATCATTGCGTAGGGCTACGAAGCACTCCTCAAAGTTCATCAAGTACTTGAAAACACTACTCATAGAGATATCCAAATCAAATCACAACTCAAGATAGATATTATTGCAACTTAGACCAAGTACTAACACGGTGCACACACTGTCAACATTACACCATGAAAGGAGGAATAGATCACTTCAATACTATCATAGTGATAATTATTCTCATAATCCATAAGAGATCACAATCGTAGCCTAGACCAAGTACCACCATGATGCACGCACTGTCACCGTTACACCATGGCAGGAGGAATAGATTACTTTAATAACACACTAGAGTACACATAATGAAGAAGAGTAACATCTACTTATTCAACATGATACAAAGCTCACGATCACATAAAGATCACATCATGGGAGAGAGAGGTGAACCACATAGCTACCGGTAGAGCCCTCAGCCCCGGGGATGAACTACTCCCTCCTCATCATAGGAGACAACAAGGTTGATGGAGATGGCAGTGAGGTCGATGGAGACGGCGGAGACGGCGATGGAGATCGATGGAGATGGCTCCGGGGGCACTTCCCCGTCCCAGCAGGGTGCCGGAACAGAGACTTCTGTCCCCCGAAATTTGGCTTCGACGGCGGCGGCGCTGCGGAACTGTTCTAGAAATTTCGCCGACCCCCCTAGGGTTTTCCGTCCCGAGGCTTTATATACGCGAAGGGGCATCATCAGGAGTGGCCCCAGGCCTCCTCACACCTAGGCGGCGCGGCCAGGGCCTAGGCTGCGCCGGCCTAGTGTGAGGCTGGCCTGTGGCCCCTCTCCTTCGCCTCTTCGGATCTCTGGAAGCTTCTGGGAAAAATAAGATTTCAGGAACTTGTTTCGTCCAATTCCGAGAATATTTCCTGTGTATCACTTCTGAAACACAAAAACAGCAGAAAACAGGGAACTGGCACTGTGGCGACTTGTTAATAGGTTAGTACCAGAAATCGCATAAAAATGTCATGAAGTGTAACGAAACACAAGGCAAATGGTGTAAAAACAAGCATGGAGCATCAAAAATTATAGATAAGTTTGAGACGTATCAGCATCCCCAAGCTTAACTCCTGCTCGTCCTCGAGTAGGTAAGTGATAACAAAAGAAATAATTTTTGAGGTGACATGCACCTACACACACTTGATCATCTATGAAAGCATTGAGTGCTGGGATCATAAGAACTTAAAACATGGGCATGAAAGACATAATCTTGACAATAAGAAACTTAGCAACCATGTTATAAACATGCAAATGAACACGTGTGTTCAAATCATATGGAAAAACATAGTAAATGGTTTTCAGCTTGTCCTTCAAAGAGAGCAAAACATAAATGCATAGGACACCTTCAAGTTTAAGAGGGCGACTAGATATAAATAATTTAGGAACAAGTGAAACCATAGTCATGAATCAATCAATGATAAACTTTGGGACAATGCACATTATACTCAGAATGACAACTATGCTCTCTTAGACGGTGCATAAAGGTAGAAGGTGGAGACTCAACATAAAAGTAAAAGAAAGGCCCTTCGCAGAGGGAAGCAGTGATTAAACATGTGCTAGAGCTTTTCATTTGTAAAACAGAGAGATAAAAATTGGTTTTGAGAGGTGGTTATCTTTGTCAACGACTGGCAATGGGGTTCTTACTATCTTCCATACAAAAATGAAGCAAGTTTTTGAGAGAGAGATTGGCACTTTTGTGCTCTTTTATAAAGCTTGGCACTCCTCCCCACCTTTTTTCCTTTCTCAAACCATGGCTAACCGATTCCATCGGGTGCCCACCAACATTCACATACCATGGAGGGGTGCCTTTTTTATTTCCTTTTTTTCTCTTTTTTTCTTTTTGGAATAAGACAATATGGAAGATAGCAAATCCGACCACTACGTCCCCATGAGCTGAAAACAGTGTCACAAAACGAGAAGTGTTTTGAAGGTTTTTTTCAAAGGTAGCACATGAAAATTTACTTGGAATGGCTTACAAATACCATGCATAGGAATTTATAGTGGACACAATGGCAAACTTGGTTTTTAGGAGTTGGATGCACGAGTAGAGCTCATACTCAGTACAAAGCGAGGGCTAGCAAAAGACTGGGAGCGACCAACTAAGAGAGCAATAACGGCCATAATCATGCAAAGCGACAAAGCAACATTAAAAGAAGCATAAGATGGCATCAAAAGTCAAAAACTAAATGATCATAGAGGCTATAGACGACTTATTTTGTAGTCAACATGGTGTAAGCATGTGCCAAGTCAACCCAAATAAAGCATCAAAGGAGAAAACTAAATAAATGCTTCCATATAATAAAAACAACGCATGATTTTTTTAAAGGCTCATTAAGCAATCTCAGTTATTTGAGACAAGTCATGCTACAGCAAAACCACTAAGCATACTATCAAAAATACATCAAGCACGACATGCAAAAGCCTAAGCCGCAGTCTACACAAGCTCCTTCTTGTACCACTTTTTTGCATAAAGCTTTTTCTCCTTTCCAACACCATTCGAACTTTTTTGAGGAAACTCTTTTGAGGAAAACCAACATGGTCTAGAGGCAAAAATACACCTTGATAAATAAATATAAGAAGATCTGAACGCAAATCAAGGCGAAAACAAAAACCAAAAGCAGTAGCAGAAAAAGAAGAACACTCAGTTTTTGATAAGAGTGAAAACTAGAGTGTTCTTGGCAATGAAAAGCGAGTTCATCTCCTCCAAAATAAACATGATGTGATCTAACCATTTATTGCAGCAAACAAAACAAAAGAAAACTGAAAGCAAAAACAACTGAAGCTCCAAGAAAAACACATAGTGCATGAAGCAATAAAAATATAGTGTCTTGAAAGGTGATCTGATTTTTGCCGATGAAGAAGGGGTGCCTCGGGGCCATCCCCAAGCTTTGACGCTTGTACTTCTTGGATATTTATTGGGGGTTGCATTGGCATCCCCAAGCTTGAGCTTTTGTCCATTCTTCATCTCATCTCATAATTCTCCAATCCCTACACTTGAAAACTTCCTTCATACAAAACTAAACACAATTCTATTAGCAACATTAGTGTAGCATAACATATAATCAACCTCTTTTTGCTTCAGGTTTCAACCCAAAACCACCACATATAAAGTATATACCACTGTAGCAACTTCACCAAAAGTTCTGTGATCAAAAGAACTCAAAAAGAAAGCAATAAAGCGGCAAACACAAATATTGGCAGAAATCTGTCAAAACAGAACAGCTAACAAAGGTCGAATTTTTAGGGGTTTTCTGTTGCTCAAATCAAAAAGTGTTCAACCAATGAAAGTTTGGATATAACCTGGGGCATATGCACAAGAAATCGCAGGTCCAAAAGATATACAGAGAATTTATACGAATTTTTATGGTGGAACACCGAAAACTGTTTCAGGACAGCAATATCCCCAAATATTACCTCACTCAAATTAGAGGCTTCTCTTGGCACAACAATAAAATAAAAAGGATAAGGAGTGGTTATTACAGTAGTAATAACTTCCAAGACTCAAATAAAATAAAAAGTACTGAAAATAAAACATTGGGTTATCTCCCAAGAGTGCTTTTCTTTAACGCCTTTGAGCTAGGCGCAGTAATTTGCAAAGATGCTCATGTGGACGCCATATAAAAGCTTGAGGCAGAGGCGCCATATAAGAACTTGAAGCAATAGAGAGCATCAAAAAGCATGTATGAAACACATTTAAATCTAAACCACTTCCTATGAAAAATAGTCTTATAGAGAGACAAGTCATGAAAGCGCAAAGCAAAAAGCATAGGAAGGCAAAACAAGTACAACTTCAAGAATTGCAACATAAAGAGGGGAAACTCAATATTGTTGAGATCCATCAAACCATGTTTCCCTCTCATAATAACTTTCAGTAGCATCATGAATAGAATTAACAATATAATTATCACATAAAACATCCCTATCATGAGCCACATGTATAAAAGAATTAATACTCCCCACATGAACAATAGTAGTAGGAGCAGATTCAACAGAATAATTATTCTCATCACCATAATCATCAAAAATAGGAGGCATATTGTAATCATAACTAATTTTATCCTCAATAGTAGGTGAACTGAAAATATTATACCCATCATCATAACCATCATAAACTAGAGGTCTAGTATCATCACAAGCTAGAGAACAGCTATTTCGCAAAGCATATTCTTCAAACATATCATCATAAGAAGGAGCATGGATAGCACTAATGGTACAACAATTATTAACCTTAGAGTTGGTACCAAAAAGATTTTCAATATCAAAAGTAGAGTGCTTTTCCCAATCATGATCACTAACATAGGTAACAGGCATAGGAACATCATCCCAATCAGAATTATCATAATCTATAGCAGGATCATAACGCTTAGGGGAAGATACCGTGTCCTCTCGCCTTTTACTCCTCTTCTTCTTCTTCATACTCTTCTTACTCTCTCCTTTAGGAGGGAGAGACTTGAAGGGCATCTTCTCCACATATTCTCTAGGAGGGAAAGGCATCTTCTCCACATAATCTGGTTTGCTGGCAGCAACAACAGAAGAAACTTTGGAGGATTCCTCCTCTCTATTAATAAGATCGAAACATCTATTAGTCCTGTCATAGCTTGGCAAAACATCATGTTTTATAAGATCTTGTAAGTAAGTATTTGCGAGGCAATCTTTAGCACAATAGAGACGACAACCACGAAGGGTGCTATTAATATCAACATCTCTCATATCAACCAAAGAAATCTTTCTAGATATCTCTTCACAATTCAAAAACAAAGTAAGCTCATCATGCTGATTGAGAGTAATCTTATCATCACAATACAAATCTGCGGTACTCGTTCGATTAATTGGGCATTGAAAATTAAAGTGACCTTTTTCACCGCAAAATTCACAAAGAAAAGGATAAAGCTCACAAACCCTTTCACCAAGCACATCTAGATCCTTGAGCCACATACTGGTTTCTTCATTTGCGTGGGTGATGCAATAATCTTCCTTGTTGTAACTCTGTTCACAAGGTCTATGTACTCCACAAAAATTAACATGCTTATAAGAAATAGTACTTTTAGAAATTTGAGCATGTTTATTGCAATCATCAACAACAATATCACTTTCTATGCAAGTGTCCTTAAAAGGTTCATGATACACGTCCCCATTTCCTTTAGGAACATTCATATGGGAAGCAAAGGCTTTAAAGCAATCAACCATAATTTGAGGATCAAGACCATATTTAGCACTAAGATCTTGAAAATCAGCAGTTTCAGCGAAAGACTTAATGCAATCAAACTCGTAATTCATACCCGATCCTTTACCTTTGTCGCTATCCCAACCTTCAATATTGTTTTGAATTGTTTCAAGCAGATCCCACTTGGTGTCAGCATCCTTGCTTGTGAAAGACCCATCAAAGCATGCATCTAGATAGTCCTTGTAATATCCTGAAAGCCTTGCAAAAAAATTATTAATAACAATATTACGGGGAAGATCATGAATAGGACATTTGTGCATTAGTAACTTCAATCTTCCCACGCTTGGGCAAAACTTTCTCCCTCATGCGGATAAAAAATATAAATGTAATTCCTATCTTTATAAACCTGACTAGAAGGATAGAATTTAGAATAAAAGAGAGGTTCAATTTCCTCCCAGTCAATAGATCGGCCATCCTTCAATGTTTTATACCATTCCTCAGCTCTGCCTTTCAGTGATAAAGAGAATAGCTTCTTCTTAACTTGGTTCATCGAAATACCTGCACACTGGAACAACTCGCATAATTCATGTATAAAGAGCAAATGATCACCAGGATGGACAGTTCCATCTCCTAAATAGCAGTTATTCTTAACACATTCAACAATCTTTGTAGGTATTTTAAAAGGATGAGGAGCACAAGCATCATTAGAAACATCACATATGGGAGATAAAATATCATCAGAGCAAACTTTCTCCACTAAAGCTGGGGGACTAAAAATATCATACTTAACAAAACCAGCTTCCCCAAGTTTAGACTTTTCTATAGCATTAGCATTAACAGTATTCAAAGCATTCGTACTAATAACATTGCTATGTGAAATAAGCTCCAAAGGATTTTCAATTTTCTCTTCAAATCTAAACTCAGAAAAAAGACAAAAGAACTCTATATTTTCCATTAAGCCTAACTAATGAAAATAAAAACAAGAAACAAAAAGATATAATTGCAGAATCTAAAGGAAATAACTCCGAGCACTCACACAAGAGGATGCGAGTACCTTTTACCTTACCTCCCCGGCAACAGCGCCAGAAAAGAGCTTGATGTCTACGCACGTGTCTGTTCTTGTAGACAGTGTTGGGCCTCCAAGTGCAGAGGTTTGTAGAACAGCAGCAAGTTTCCCTTAAGTGGATCACCCAAGGTTTATCGAACTCAGGGAGGAAGAGGTCAAAGTTATCCCTCTCAAGCAACCCTGCAATTACGATACAGAAAGTCTCTTGTGTCCCCAACACACCCAATACACTTGTCAGATGTATAGATGCACTAGTTCGGCGAAGAGATAGTGAAATACAAGTAGTAGTGATGATTATAAGTAGCAAATGTGATCTGAAATAAATATCGCTGCGAGCAAACATGTAACAAAACAGGAAGTAAACGGTGTGCAATGCTTGGAAACAAGGCCTAGGGATCATACTTTCACTAGTGGACACACTCCCAACAAATATAACATAATTGAACAAATAAATAACTTCTCTTCACTATGGTACTCTGAATTACTCTCCTATTGAATAACACTAATCATTGCGTAGGGCTACGAAGCACTCCT
The DNA here is from genome assembly GCA_007115705.1 of Dactylis glomerata. Classification (NCBI taxonomy): domain Eukaryota; kingdom Viridiplantae; phylum Streptophyta; class Magnoliopsida; order Poales; family Poaceae; genus Dactylis; species Dactylis glomerata. The sequence continues at coordinate 340,194 of QXEO01000905.1, read as the reverse complement.
CAAAGTTCATCAAGTACTTGACAAACACCACTCATAGAGATATCCAAATCAAATCACAACTCAAGATAGATATTATTATAACTTAGACCAAGTACTAACACGGTGCACACACTGTCAACATTACACCATGAAAGGAGGAATAGATCACTTCAATACTATCATAGTGATAATTATTCTCATAATCCATAAGAGATCACAATCGTAGCCTAGACCAAGTACCACCATGATGCACGCACTATCACCGTTACACCATGGCAGGAGGAATAGATTACTTTAATAACACAGTAGAGTACACATAATGAAGAAGAGTAACATCTACTTATTCAACATGATACAAAGCTCACGATCACATAAAGATCACATCATGGGAGAGAGAGGTGAACCACATAGCTACCGGTAGCCCTCAGCCCCGGGGATGAACTACTCCCTCCTCATCATAGGAGACAGCAAGGTTGATGGAGATGGCGGTGAGGTCGATGGAGATGGCGGAGACGGCGATGGAGATCAATGGAGATGGCTCCGGGGGCACTTCCCCGTCCCAGCAGGGTGCCGGAACAGAGACTTCTGTCCCCCGAAATTTAGCTTCGACGGCGGCGGTGCTGCGGAACTGTTCTGGAAATTTCGCCGACCCCCCTAGGGTTTTCCATCCCGAGGCTTTATATAGGCGAAGGGGCGTCGTCAGGAGTGGCCCCAGGCCTCCTCACACCTAGGCGGCGCGGCCAGGGCCTAGGCCGCGCCGGCCTAGTGTGAGGCTGGCCTGTGGCCCCTCTCCTTCGCCTCTTCGGATCTCTGGAAGCTTCCAGGAAAAATAAGACTTCAGGAACTTGTTTCATCCAATTCCGAGAATATTTCCTGTGTATCACTTCTGAAACACAAAAACAGCAGAAAACAGGGAACTGGCACTGTGGCGACTTGTTAATAGGTTAGTACCGGAAATCGCATAAAAACGCCACGAAGTGTAACGAAACACAAGGCAAATGGTGTAAAAACAAGCATGGAGCATCAAAAATTATAGATACGTTTGAGACGTATCAATCTTCACCTTCATCTGCACCTTCATCTTCCTGGATCTCATCTTCAGCAAAAGTCCTAGTCCGTGAGGGACGAGAACTAGGGAAAGCCATAGGGTACCCCTGGAACATCTCATCATCAAGCAGAGGCATCACATAGTTCACCACGGGCACAGGGTTCAACTCCGGATCGGGAGGAGGAAATGGATAGTTCTTGGAAGCAAAGAACTCATTCTGGTGAATCCTTGTGTCCTGAGACATCACTAAAGCTTGATGTGCCACATCATTGGTGTTCTTGCACATATCCCATAGATTCTTGAAGAACTTGGCAGCTCCACTTTTCTTGCGAGGAGCAGGAGAATGGTGAGAGCTAGAAGGCCCTGGAGACCCAAAGAGAGGGGCCAGGGGACGACGAATTTGAGGATGCTCCAACCAGCCTTCACTAAGCCCAAGAGTGAAAAGGGCATGCTTGGTACGCTCACCAGAATGTGCAAACTTGCCATTCACCCTGGAGTCAATGAACTTCTGAACGAAAGGGCAAAACCCCAGAGTCATGCGGGAAAGCACCGACCTCTTCATCTCACAGAAGATGAAATCACAAACATCAATCTTCCTCTGACGACCAGGCTTGCACCAGTAGAGAAGGTTGATATGATGGCCACGAATGTCAGAAGCATCTCCCTTCTTACAAACCAGATTCTCACGGAAAAACTTGGCCAAAGTGTTGAACGAGTAGTACATGCCAGAAAGAGCGGGAGACTCAGCCACACAGTCTGAAGTAGGATAGCAGAAAGAGATGGTGCTCACCAACTTGGCTGACTCAGAGTGAACCTTGTACCCAGACTCATCTGCTGTATCATAACCAAGAGCCTCACAGAAATTAGCATAGGTGCCATAGCACTGCTCAGAGCCAGTCATCCAGGTCATGTTACGACCATCATCAAAGTAAATTGTGCAGTGGAACTGGCGAATGACATCGAGATAGTAGTCATACTTGAAAGCTGCAATATCCAGAACACCAAGCTTCTTCACACACTCATCAACAAAGTGAAGATCATCCTGAATGTGATTGTTGTAGTGTGTCATGTGGAGTGCATGTTGGTGCACAACCCAGCCTCTCTTGAAATGAGCCTTGTCACTATAATGATCATCCCACATTTGCTTCTGTCCTTCAGTCCAAAACTTCTTGTCAGCTCCGGTATAGGTCCTCTTCTTGAAACGGTAAGGATCACAGAGACGGAACTCCCTCCACTTCTCAGCATGCATGGTGCCAAAGTTGTCTTCCAGAATCTCCTCTGGATCTTCAGGATTGGGAGGTCTCTTCTTGGATGCAGATGACTTCTTGATCACAGGAGGGTTATTAGACCTCCTGGGAATAACAGTCCTTCCACTTGTGCGAGCCCCATCTGGCCTCTCTGTATGGGGCCTCTTGCCGAGCGTCTCATCTCCAACCTCATACTCATCATCTGTAAAAACACATCGAATGCAAAGAGTAACAATGAAACCAATGCACAAATCAGACATGAGGCCAAGATTGAACTAGCACATCATACAAGTGAACAAAGTAGACAAAGGGAAAGAACGAAAAATTAGACAGAGACTTGATGGCCGGTGTAACTGGACCTGTACCAGCGCTGGCACCGGGCGGCCGGTATGAGTCTGGCAAAACCGGGCAGCACGCCGGGCAGCCGGTGAGAGCCCGGCGCAGCCGGGCTGTGCGCTGGCCAGACCGGTTCCAGGCCCGGTAAAGACCAGGTTACGCCGGCGATCAAGTGCATGCATAATTTTTTGCAAAAAACTTTCACTAAATCGACTATGCTGCTCATGCTAACTTGTGTGCCAACTAGTTATAAGAGACATAGAGACCATGAAGAGTAAAGTGTGGCCTCCGATAGCAAAGGATCTAGGTCTAATTCTCAAATCCACAAAAAAATGAACAAGGAAAAGAAGGGATTTGAGAGGGGGGTAGACAAATTACCCGAAGCCATCGCTCCTCTTGCCCTAACTTGGTAGAGAGGAACTTCTATGGAGGTCTCTTGGCGGCTAGATTCCCAAGATCTCCAAGAAACGAGCAATATTCGACGAACCCTTCGGTAGAAGACTTCCGAGAGGCCCGATCTATCAACGAGCGGAGTTTGGAGCGGAGATTTTGGTGGAAACTACTAGGGTTAGGAGGAGCACATGGGGGAGGCAGCCATGGAGGAGAGGGAGGAGTTGGAGGAAGAAACCGAACTGGCTAGGGTTCCCCTCGTCCTCCCCTTTTTATACCAGATCTGGAATCCTGGTGGAAAGCCAGCGGCACCGGGCTGTGAGCCGGCCGTCCGGTTAGCAGCCGGTCGCGCCTTGATACGTCTCCAACGTATCCATAATTTTTGATGCTACATGCTTGTTTTTACACCATTTGCCTTGTGTTTCGTTACACTTCGTGGCGTTTTTATGCGATTTCCGGAACTAACCTATTGACAAGATGCCATAGTGCCAGTTCCCTGTTTTCTACTGTTTTTGTGTTTCAGAAAAGCTACACAGGAAATATACTCGGAATTGGACGAAACAAGTTCCAGAAGTCTTATTTTTCCCGGAAGCTTCCCGAAGACCGAAAGAGAGCCGGAGGGGGGCCAGAGGCTGCCCTCACACATAGGTGGTGCGGCCCAGGCCCTGGCCGCGCCACCCTGGTGTGAGGAGCCCCTGGCTGCCCCCTGACGACGCCCCTTCGCCTATAAGAAGCCTCGGGACGGAAAACCCTAAAGGAGTCAGCGAAATTTCCAGAACAGTTCCGCAGCGCCGCCGCCATTGAAGCCAAATTTTGAGGGACAGAAGTCTCTGTTCCAGCACCCTGCCGAGACGGGGAAGTGCCCCCGGAGCCATCTCCATCGGTCTCCATCGCCGTCTCTGCCATCTCCATCGACCTCACCGCCATCTCCATCAACCTTGCTGTCTCCTATGATGAGGAGGGAGTAGTTCATCCCCGGGGCTGAGGGCTCTACCGGTAGCTATGTGGTTCACCTCTCTCTCCCATGATGTGATCTTTATGTGATCGTGAGCTTTGTATCTAGTTGAATTGGTAGATGTTATTATTCAGATATTATGCTACTCCTATGCTTTATTATTATACTCTCCAGAGATACCTTGTATCATGGTGTAAAGGTGACTAGTGTGTGCATCATGTGTATCTTTTTGGTTAATGTCTCTATGAATGTGGTGTTTGTTGGAACCATCTAGTGCGTTCACGGTGATAGTGTGGGACAATCTAGTTTGGGTACATACGGACTTTGAGGAGTGCTTCGTAGCCCTACGCATGATTATTGTATGTTTTCCATTGGAGAATTATTTTGAGTTGCATATTGATGATAGTATCTATTGGTTCAATTATGTTATATTTGTTGGGAGTGTGTCCACTAGTGAAAGTATGATCCCTAGGCCCTGTTTCCAAGCATTGCACACCGTTTACTTACTGTTTTGTTACATGTTTGCTCGCAGCGATATTTATTTCAAATCACGTTTGCTACTTATAATCATCACTACCACTTGTATTTCACTATCTCTTCGCCGAACTAGTGCACCTATACATCTGACAAGTGTATTGGGTGTGTTGGGGACACAAGAGACTTTCTGTATCGTAATTGCAGGGTTGCTTGAGAGGGATAGCTTTGACCTCTTCCTCCCTGAGTTCGATAAACCTTGGGTGATCCACTTAAGGGAAACTTGCTGCTGTTCTACAAACCTCTGCACTTGGAGGCCAAACACTGTCTACAAGAACAGACGCGTGCGTAGACATCAAGCTCTTTTCTGGCGCCGTTGCCGGGGAGGTAAGGTAAAAGGTACTCACATCCTCCTGTGTGAGTGCTCGGAGTTATTTCCTTTAGATTCTGCAATCACATCTTTTTGTTTCTTGTTTTTATTTTCACTAGTTAGGGTTAATGGAAAACAAAGAGTTCTTTAGTCTTTTTCCTGATTTTAGATTTGAAGAGAAAATTGAAAATCCTTTGGAGCTTATTTCGCATAGCAATGTTATTCGTACGAATGCTTTGAATACCGTTAATGCTAATGCTATAGAAAAGTCTAAGCTTGGGGAAGCTGGTTTTGTTAAGTATGATATTTTTAGTCCCCCAGCTTTAGTGGAGAAGGTTTGTTCTGATAATATTTTATCTCCCATATGTGATGTTTCTAGTGATGCTTGTGCTCCTCATCCTTTTAAAATACCTATGAAGATTGTTGAATGTGTTAAGAATAACTGCTATTTGGGAGATGGAACTGTCCATCCTGGTGATCATTTGCTCTTTATACATGAATTATGCGGGTTGTTCCAGTGTGCAGGTATTTCGATGAACTAATTTAAGAAGAAGCTATTTTCTTTATCACTGAAAGGCAGAGCTGAGGAATGGTATCGGCTGCTTAAGGATGGTTCATCTATTGGCTGGGAGGAAATTGTACCTCTCTTTTATTCTAAATTCTATCCTCCAAGTGAGATTCATAAAGATCGTAATCAGATATACAATTTTTGGCCTCATGATGGAGAAAGCATTGCCCAAGCGTGGGGAAGATTGAAGTCACTAATGCTCAAATGTCCTATTCATGATCTTCCCCGTAATACTGTTATTAATAATTTTTATGCAAGTCTTTCAGGATATTACAAGGACTATCTAGATGCATGCTTTGATGGGTCTTTCACAAGCAAGGATGTTGACACCAAGTGGGATCTGCTTGAAACAATTCAAAACAATATTGAAGGTTGGGATAGCGACAAAGGTAAAGGATCAGGTATGAATTACGAGTTTGATTGCAGTTAAGTCTTTCGCTGAAACTACTAATTTTCAAGAGCTTAGTGCTAAATATAGTCTTGATCCTCAAATTATGGTTGATTGCTTTAAAGCCTTTGCTTCCCATATGAATGTTCCCAAAGGAAATGGGGACGTGTATCATGAACCTTTTAAGGACACTTGCATAGAAAGTGATATTGTTATTGATGATTGCAATAAACATGCTCAAACTTCTAAAAGTACTATTTCTTATAAGCATGTTAATTTTTGTGGAATACATAGACCTTGTGAACAGAGTTACAACAAGGAAGATTATTGCATCACCCATGCAAATGAAGAAACCAGTATGTGGCTCAAGGATCTAGATGTGCTTGGTGAAAGGGTTTGTGAGCTTTATCCTTTTCTTTGTGAATTTTGCGGTGAAAAGGGTCACTTTAATTTTCAATGCCCAATTAATCGAACGAGTACCGCAAATTTGTATTGTGATGATAAGATTACTCTCAATCACCATGATGAGCTTACTTTGTTTTTGAATTGTGAAGAGATATCTAGAAAGATTTCTTTGGTAGACATGAATGATGTTGATATTAATAGCACCCTTCGTGGTTGTCATCTCTATTGTGCTAAAGATTGCCTCACAAATACTTACTTACAAGATCTTATAAAACATTACGTTTTGCCAAGTTATGACAGGACTAACAGATGTTTCGATATTATTAATAGAGAGGAGGAATCCTCCAAAGTTTCTTCTGTTGTTTCTGTCAGCAAACCAGATTATGTGGAGAAGATGCCTTTCCCTCCTAAAGATTATGTGGAGAAGATGCCCTTCAAGTCTCTCCCTCCTAAAGGAGAGAGTAAGAAGAGTATGAAGAAGAAGAAGAACAGGAGTAAAAGGCGAGAGGACACGGTATCTTCCCCTAAGCGTTATGATCCTGCTATTGATTATGATAATTCTGATTGGGATGATGTTCCTATGCCTGTTACCTATGTTAGTGATCATGATTGGGAAAAGCACTCTACTTTTGATATTGAAAATCTTTTTGGTACCAATTCTAAGGTTAATAATTGTTGTACCATTAGTGCTATCCATGTTCCTTCTTATGATGATATGTTTGATGAATATGCTTTGCGACATAGTAGTCCTCTAGTTTATGATGGTTATGATGATGAGTATAATATTTTCAATTCACCTACTTTTGAGGAGAAAATTAGTTATTATTACAATATGCCTCCTGTTTTTGATGATTATGGTGATGAGAATAATTATTCTATTGAATCTACTCCTACTACAATTGTTCATGTGGGGAGTATTAATTCTTTTATGCATGTGGCTCATGATAGGGATGCTTTATGTGATAGTTATATTGTTAGTTCTATTCATGATGCTACTGAAAGTTACTATGAGAGAGGGAAACATGGTTTGATGGATCTCAACAATATTAAGTTTCCCCTCTTTATGTTGCAAATCTTGAAGTGGCACTTGTTTTATCTATCCATGCTTGCTACTATGTGCCTCGTTGATTTATTTTCTTACAAGATTCCTATGCATAGGAAGTGGTTTAGATTTAAATGTCTTTCACATTTGCTTTTTGATGCTCTCTATTTCTTTAAGTTCCTATATGGTGCCTTTGCCTCAAGCTCTTATATGGCGCCCACATGAGCATCTTTGCAAATTACTGCGCCTAGCTCAAAGGCGTTAAAGAAAAGCACTCTTGGGAGATAACCCAATATTTTTATTCTCAGTAATTTTTCTTTTATTTGAGTCTTGGAAGTTATTACTACTGTAATAACCGCTCCTTATCCTTTTTATTTCGTTTTTGTGCCAAGAGAAGCCTCTAATTTGAGTGAGGTAAGATTTGGGGATGTTGCTGTCCTGAAACTGTTTTCGGTGCTGCACCGTAAAAATTCGTGAAAATTCTCTGTATATGTTTTGTACCTGCGATTTCTTGTGCATATGCCCCAGGTTATATCCAAACTTTCATTAGTTGTACACTTTTTGATTTGAGCAACAGAAAACCCCTCAAAAATTCGACCTTTGTCAGCTGTTCTGTTTTGACAGATTTCTGCCAATATTTGTGTTTGCCGCTTTATCGCTTTCTTTTGAGTTCTTTTGATCATGGAACTTTTTGGGAAGTTGCTACAGTAGTATATGCTATATATGTGGTGGTTTTAGGTTGAAACCTGAAGCAAAAAGAGGTTGATTATACGTTATGCTACACTAGTGTTGCTAATAGATTTGTGTTTAGTTTTGTATGAAGGAAGTTTTCAAGTGTAGGGATTGGAGAATGATGAGATGAGTTGAAGAATGGACAAAAGCTCAAGCTTGGGGATGACCATGCATCACCCCAAGAAATATCCAAGAAGTACGAGCGTCAAAGCTTGAGGATGCCCCCGAAGCACCCCCTTCTTCATCGGCAAAAATCAGGTCACCTTTCAAGACACTATATTTTTATTGCTTCATGCACTATGCGTTTTTCTTGGAGCGTCAGTTGCTTTTGTTTTTAGTTTTCTTTTGCTTTGTTTGCTGCAATAAATGGTTAGATCACATCATGTTTCTTTTGGAGGAGATGAACTCGCTTTTCATTTGCCAAGAACACTCTAGTTTTCACTCCTATCGTTTCAACGAGTGTTCTGTTTTTCTGCTACTGCTTTTGGTTTTCGTTTTTGCCTTGATTTGCGTTCAGAGCTTGTCATATCTTTTCATCAAGGTGTATTTTTTGCCTCTGATCTTTATTGGTTTTCATCAAAAGAGGTGTTTATAAAAATTTCAAATGGTGTTGGAAAAGAGAAAAAGCTTTATGCAAAAAAGTGGTACAAGAATGAGCTTGTGTAGACTGCGGCCTAGGCTTTTTCATGTCATGCTTGATGTCTTTTTGATAGTATGCTTAGTGGTTTTGCTATAGCATGACTTGTCTCAAATAACTGAGATTGCTTAATGAGCCTTTGAAAAAATCATGCGTTGTTTTAATTATGTGGAAGCATTATTTTGGTTTTCTCCTTGATGCTTTATTTGGGTTGACTTGGTGCATGCTCACACATGTTAGACTCTTACAAAGTCGCCAATAGCCTCTATGATCATTTAGTTTTTGACTTTTGATGCCATCTTATGCTTCTTTTAATGTCGCTTTGTCGCTATGCATGATTATGGCCGTTATTGCTCTCTTAGTTGGTCGCTCCCAGTCTTTTGCTAGCCCTCATTTTGTACTGAGTATGAGCTCTACTCGTGCATCCAACTCCCAAAAACCAAGTTTGCCATTGTGTCCACTATAAATTCCTATGCATGGTATTTGTAAGCCATTCCAAGTAAATTTTCATGTGCTACCTTTCAAAAAACCTTCAAAATACTTCTCGTTTTGTGACACTGTTTTCAGCTCATGGGGACGTAGTGGTCGGATTTGATATCTTCCATATTGTCTTATTCCAAAAAAAAGGAAAAAAGAAAAGAAAAAAGGCACTCCTCCATGGAATGTGAATGTTGGTGGGCACCCGATGGAATCGGTTAGCCATGGTTTGTGAAAGAAAAAAAAGGTGGGGAGGAGTGCCAAGCTTTATAAAAGAGCACAAAAGTGCCAATCTCTCTCAAAAACTTGCTTCATTTTTGTATGGAAGATAGTAAGAACCCCATTGCCAGTCGTTGACAAAAACAACCACCTCTCAAAACCAATTTTTATCTCTCTATTTTACAAGTGAAAAGCTCTAGCACATGTTTAATCACTGCTTCCCTCCGCGAAGGGCCTTTCTTTTACTTTTATGTTGAGTCACCACCTTCTATCTTTATGCACCATTAAGAGAGCATAGTTGTCATTCTTAGTATAATGTGCATTATCCCAAAGTTTTCATTGATTGATTCATATTGTTGGTTTCACTTGTTCTCAAATTATTTGTATCTAGTCGCCCTCTTAAACTTGAAGGTGTCCTATGCATTTATGTTTTGCTCTCTATGAAGGACAAGCTGAAAACCATTTGTATGTTTTTCCTTATGATTTGAACACACGTTTGACTTTTATTGTTTCATTTTCATGATCTTTTGTTTGTGTTCATTTTCATGTTATAACATGGTTGCTAAGTTTCTATTGTCAAGATTATATCTTTCATGCCCATGTTTTAAGTTCTTATGATCCCAGCTCACAAATGCTTACATATATGATCAAGATTGTGTAGGTGCATGTCACCTCAAAAATTATTCTTTTGTTATCACTTACCTACTCGAGGACGAGCATGAGTTAAGCTTGGGGATGCTGATATGTCTCCAACGTATCCATAATTTTTGATGCTCCATGCTTGTTTTTACACCATTTGCCTTGTGTTTCGTTACACTTCGTGGCATTTTTATGCGATTTCTGGAACTAACCTATTGACAAGATGCCACAGTGCGAGTTCCCTGTTTTCTGCTGTTTTTGTGTTTCAGAAAAGCTACACAGGAAATATTCTCGGAATTGGACGAAACAAGTTCCAGAAGTCTTATTTTTCCCGGAAGCTTCCCAGGCCCTGGCCGCGCCACCCTGGTGTGAGGAGCCCCTGGCTGCCCCCTGACGACGCCCCTTCACCTATAAGAAGCCTCGGGACGGAAAACCCTAAAGGAGTCGGCGAAATTTCTAGAACAGTTCCGCAGCGCCGCCGCCGTCGAAGCCAAATTTCGGGGGACAGAAGTCTCTGTTCCGGCACCCTGCCGGGATGGGGAAGTGCCCCCGGAGCCATCTCCATCAGTCTCCATCGCCGTCTCTGCCATCTCCATCGACCTCACCGCCATCTCCATCAACCTTGTTGTCTCCTATGATGAGGAGGGAGTAGTTCATCCCCGGGGCTGAGGGCTCTACCGGTAGCTATGTGGTTCACCTCTCTCTCCCATGATGTGATCTTTATGTGATCGTGAGCTTTGTATCTAGTTGAATTGGTAGATGTTATTATTCAGATATTATGCTACTCCTATGCTTTATTATTATACTCTCCGGAGATACCTCGTATCATGGTGTAAAGGTGACTAGTGTGTGCATCATGTGTATCTTTTTGGTTAATGTCTCTATGAATGTGGTGTTTGTTGGAACCATCTAGTGCGTTCACGGTGATAGTGTGGGACAATCTAGTTTGGGTACATACGGACTTTGAGGAGTGCTTCGTAGCCCTACGCATGATTATTGTATGTTTTCCATTGGAGAATTATTTTGAGTTGCATATTGATGATAGTATCTATTGGTTTAATTATGTTATATTTGTTGGGAGTGTGTCCACTAGTGAAAGTATGATCCCTAGGCCTTGTTTCCAAGCATTGCACACCGTTTACTTACTGTTTTGTTACATGTTTGCTCGTAGCGATATTTATTTCAAATCACGTTTGCTACTTATAATCATCACTACCACTTGTATTTCACTATCTCTTCGCCGAACTAGTGCACCTATACATCTGACAAGTGTATTGGGTGTGTTGGGGACACAAGAGACTTTCTGTATCGTAATTGCAGGGTTACTTGAGAGGGATAGCTTTGACCTCTTCCTCCCTGAGTTCGATAAACCTTGGGTGATCCACTTAAGGGAAACTTGCTGCTGTTCTACAAACCTCTGCACTTGGAGGCCCAACACTGTCTACAAGAACAGACGCGTGCGTAGACATCAGGCCTGTACCGGAATCCTGTTCTGGCCAGGGTTCCGGTGCAGCCCCGGTACAAGCGCCAGGCTGGCCGGTTCACAGGCCGGCGGCGCCGGGTATCTCCCGGAAAATAGTTCAAGACCCCTCCTCGATGACTCTAAACTATGAAGAGATCGTGCGCCGGTTTCATGGACTTGTGCAGGGTAACATAGATCTCAAGAAATGCAAAAACAAACTCGAAGGATATTCAACAAAAATCAAATTGATCGTGAATCAAAACCAAATAAATAGTCAACTCAAGAAACACATGATCAGAAACCTCAAGGGATGCACAAGTTCAAATAGGAGGCAAGATAATTGTGGAGGATTACTCCCCCTATGTTTAAGTGCAAATGTCATGGCACCGCAAAGATAGATGCTTGGGTCCATGTCATGACATTGGGTCTAATTAATGTAGCACGCATAGGTATGCATTATGTCAAGACATGACAAAATGGCTTCGGCCTATGTGTGCGGTGTTTCTAAGCTAGACACAAGATAAATGAAAGATTATAAGCAAGTAAATCAATCCAAGTTTTTAGGATCAGGAATACCAAGTTCATTCCTTAACTCAACAAACCGTGCTTCATCCAAAGGTTTCGTCAAAATATCCGCCAATTGGTGATTGGTGCTCACATGAGAGAGAGCAATATCACCCCTTGCGACATGGTCACGTAGGAAGTGGTGGCGAATGTCAATATGTTTGGTGCGGGAGTGTTGGACGAGGTTGTTGGCGATCTTTATTGCACTTTCATTGTCGCATAGAAGAAGCACCGTACCAAGAGACACACCGTAGTCTTTCAAGGTTTGCTTCATCCACAACAATTGAGTGCAACAAGATGCCGCAGAAATGTATTCGGCTTCGGCGGTGGATAGGGACATGGAGTTTTGTTTCTTAGACGACCAACTCACCAACGACCGGCCAATAAATTGGCAAGCCCCAGAGGTTGACTTCTGGTCAACCTTGTCACTGGCCCAATCGGAATCCGAGTAGCCCACAAGATCAAAGGTTGACCCCTTTGGATACCAAAGCCCGAGAGTATGAGTATGAACGAGGTATCTTAAAATCCGTTTGACCGCCACAAAGTGACACTCCTTAGGAGCAGATTGAAAACGAGCACACAACCCAACACTTAGCATTATGTCCGGCCTAGAAGCACAAAGGTAGAGAAGGGATCCAATCATGGAGTGATATACCTTTTGATCCACCGGTTTATCACCTTCACCAAGGTCAAGTTGCATCTTGGTTGGCATGGGGGTTCTTGCACTCTTGGCCTTGGTCATCTCGAAACATGCGAGCATGTCCTTCACGTACTTCTCTTGAGAGATGAAAGTTCCTCGCTCAAGTTGCCTTACTTGAAAGCCTAGGAAGAACTTCAACTCCCCCATCATGGACATCTCGAATCTCTATGTCATCAACTTCTCAAAAGCTTTGTTATGTTTTTCGTTAGCCCCAACAAAGATAATATCATCAACATAGATTTGGCATATGAACAACCCACCCCCTTTAACCCGCTTGGTGAAAAGGGTGGAATCTACCTTCCCAATTTCAAAACCATCTGTGAGTAGAAAATCCCTAAGATGCTCATACCAAGCACGTGGAGCTTGCTTGAGACCGTAGAGCGCCTTATGGAGTTTGTACACACGATTCGGGAAATTGGGATTTTTGAAACCCGGGGGTTGAGCAACATATGCCTCCTCTTTTAAGGGGCCATTAAGAAAAGCACTTTTAACATCCATTTGATAAAGCTTGAAATCATGGAAAGAAGCATAAGCAAGCAATAGACGAATAGCCTCAAGGCGAGCAACGGGCGCAAAGGTGTCCTCATAATCCATACCTTCTATTTGAGAAAACCCTTGCGCCACTAACCTTGCCTTGTTCCGAGTGATGACTCAATTCTCATCTTGCTTGTTCTTGAACACCCACTTGGTGCCAATCACATTGATCCTATGGTCCTTGGGCCTCTCAACGAGAGACCACACCTTGTTGTGGGTGAAGCACTCCAACTCTTCTTGCATGGCATTCACCCAATCCGGATCTCCCAAGGCTTCATGTACCTTTTGAGGTTCAAAACTAGACACAAAAGCATGACGGCCACAAAAGGTGGCAAGTAAAGCAAGTTGTCTACGAGTTGAAACTCCCTTAGAAATATCACCAAGTATCTTGTCGACTTGAAGATCACTAGCCTTGGTGGCGGCCTTGATGCATCTTTTCAACCCATCATGACCAACAAATTCTTCTTGTGGCTTGTCTTGGTCATGACCAGCTTCTTGAGCTTGATCTTGAGAGGAGTGGGCATTTTGATCATCTCCTTGATCTTGCTCATGAGGTTGAGGGCTTGGTAGATGTTCTTGGGCTTGTGTCTCCTCTTGAGGATCTTGTTCCACTTGAGATGGTGATGAAGGTTCTACTTGAGTTGATCTAGGCTCCACTTGAGTTGACCTTGAATCTTCTTCATGAGGAAGGTCTTAGTTTGGAAGATCTTGATCTTCACTAGGCAAGATGTGACCAACTCCCATAGACTTGATGATTTGAGAAGATTCTTCATAACCTACATCACTTGGAACAACTTGCTCCACTTGGGAGCCATTAAATTCCTTGAATACCACGTCACAAGATACTTCAACACATCCGAAGGATATGTTGTAGTATCTATAGGCATGGGAATCGTCCGCATAGCCAACGAAAATACCCTCAATTATTCTAGTTTCAAATTTACCAAGTCTTTCCTTTTTGTTCTTGACGAAGCACTTGCATCCGAAGACGCGGAAGTATGAGACATTGGGCTTGTTCCCGGTGAGGAGCTCATAAGGCATCTTGTTGTACACCGGGCGGAGGAAGAGGCGGTTGGAGACATGAACCGCGGTGGAAATAGCTTCTCCCCAAAAGTTATGGGGAGACTTGAACTCATCCAACATGGTTCTTGCCATCTCAATGATCGTCCGGTTCTTCCTCTCCACCACGCCATTTTGTTGAGGGGTGTACGGAGCGGAGAATTCATGCTTGATCCCTTCATCACCCATGAAGTCTTCCATGGTGTAGTTCCTGAATTCTGACCCATTGTCGGTCCTTATGGTCTTGATCACTTCTTCAAATGTTCGTTCCGCTTGCTTGGCGAACTTGGTGAAGAACTTGTGGGTCTCATCCTTAGACTTAAGGAGGAACACCCATGTATATCTTGAGTAATCATCCACGATGACAAGACCATATATTCTACCTCCAAGAGTGTCATAGGTGGATGGCCCAAAGAGATCCAAATGAAGGAGCTCCAAAGGCCTTGTCGTTGAGATCACGCTCTTGGCCGGATGATTCTTCCCAAGTTGCTTTCCAGCAACACAAGCACTACACACACGATCTTTTTCAAAAGTTACATCGGTTAGTCCAACAACATGTTCACCCTTTAGGAGTCGTTTGAGATTTCTCATGTTGACGTGGCCTAGCCGGCGATGCCATAGCCAACCCTCGTCAACCTTGGCAATGAGGCATGTTGAGGAGGAAATGCTCTCTTTCAAGAAATCAACCACGTAAAGGTTGTCCTCAACATGTCCAACACAAACCTATTTGAGATTATCACTCCTAAAGACTTTCACATGATTATAGGTAAAATAGAAATCGTAACCAATGCTTGCAAGATGACGTATTGAAAGAAGATTATAGCCAAGGGTGTCGATAAGCATGACATTCTCAAGAGACAAGTCCTTTGAGATTGCCAACTTGCTTCGACCCAATACCTTTCCTTTTGAGTTGTCTCCAAAGAGGATGCATTGAGTTGAGTTAACATCTTCAACGAATTGCTCAAGAACCTCTCTTCCTCCGATCATATGATTAGTGCACCTACTATCAAACAACCATTTTGGCCCACCGGAGGAATAGCCCTACAAAATCAATTCTTGGGTTTAGGAGCCCATTGTGAAATAGCACCCCTAGCATTAGCAACAAGAGATTTAGGTACCCAAATAGAGTACCATCTATAAGCATAACCATCACGAGGACCAGCATATCTAGCACATACATTCCCATTCGTGTCCTTACACAACACGTATGATGGGTTGGTCTTTCCGGCAAAGCTATGGTTAGGATTGCCCCTATTGGCATTCCTTCCCATAGGCACGTTCTTACTATTACCATTCCCATTGTACCCTTCCTTCACAAAGTTGATCTTCTTGGGTGGAGGAACATAGTTGTTGTTGTTCCTTGGAACTAGCATGGTGGCCCTCGCAAATGCGAGGGCAACGCTCTTTATCTTTAGTTATTTAATCTTGTTCCTCTTTAATTATTTATAATCATGTATATTCATATCATGTTATTAAATATGATATGGTTATTAACACCTAAGATCCTATGCATGTAACTTTTTTCAAATGGTAAAGTAATCATTCACCCACAAATTAAAGATTATTAAAGTTCTTTGTAGACATGTGATATAGTATTTTATTTAGATTATCATTTATAGAGACTGTAATGTTATAATATCTATAACCACCTTTTATGAATATATCGAACCACAAATGTATTTACCTGAAACTCTTAGATGTTTCCCTCTCATTTGTCGCATTTGCGAGGGCCACCGTTCTAGTTGGATTAATTTTGAAGTTGGAAAGATATATTTGATATTGAATATTATGGGTTAAATTTAATTAAAATGCTACTTCCTACATGTTTTTTAGGGTTTTCATTACTTTCCTTATCCCATAAAAACTCCTCTACTTTCTCACGTCAATTAGCCAAGGTTAATTCCACCAAAAATTGGTGTGTTTTTTTTGCTCCGTGTGCGTTCTTAATTAGCAAGAGTAAATTTTATTGTCATCTTGAACTTCACATATATATCGAGTTATATTCCTTTTTACCTAATTAGAGATCGAACTTCTAGTACTCCCTTTGTACCTACTTATTAGGCTGACATGTAGTTTAACAAAAAAACTGATCATAAATTTGATAAAATATCTGAATTGTAAGTCTTATACCATTGGATTCAAAACAAAAGACTTTTCCAATAGTATAATTTTATGACATATAGTTTTTATTTTATTGACTAAATTTATCATTAATTTTTTCTTAAAACATGTTTCGCCCTAATAAACCGGTACAGTGGTGGTAGTTCTACGAACTGCCTTACTCATAAATATTTTGATTTTACATATAATTTCTATAATTTATGTATATGCGTTGGTAGCCATATAATTTATCTTCACGAAAGGGTGTTATTTATCTATGATGTTAGACCTTTGACTGTAAAGTAGGCTTTTTTTTAGAATCATAAAGTAGGCAAATTAATGGGTCTATATTTGCTTCCCTTATTCTTTGTACACAGGCCTATATTTATTTCCTTGGCCCATCTAGCCCAAGAAGATTTGATCGGTGATTTATTTTTTGATACGTGGGTTGTTCGCTAGTATTACGCCTGGACCGTTTTTTTTTCTGTCTTGACGTGTCAGCGTGAACTTTTTGGCATGCATCGGATGTTACGTAACTTATTTTATCTTTTAATCTATACCGTAAAATTTAAAATCAATGGACTATATTTTTTCTATCATATGTGGATTAACGTGGTGCCTCTATTTTAGACCTCCGTATTGTGCTTTTAGTATATAGTAGATATAACCAAGGCCTTGACCACGAGGCCTCTCCTTTTGTTGAGCAAAGAGCTCATGAGGGGGTTTCCCAAGTTGTGAGATGAGAGACGCTCTTTCTCAAGTTGAGCCTTCAACTTAGCATTCTCCTCAATAAGGATTGCTTGATCTAGAGAAGAGTTAGTATCACAAGCAACATTCTCAACAATTATAGGCACACTTGATGAACCTTGAACTTCATTATGAAGAGCTTGAAGTTCCTCATATTTCTTGCTAAGTCTATTGAGCTCATCCTTGACTAGCTTGTTAGCCCTTTCAAGGTGCTCAAGATCCTTAGTAAGAGAAGCATGAGCAACTTCAAGTTCCTTTTTGGAAGCATCAAGTGTGACGACCTCCAATTTGATAACAAATTCGAAGTGCCCGTTATGTAATCCATCACAATCCCAGAATCATTGTTGTGATTTACATAACGTAGTGGATATCACAGTCATAGCTACTAATAGCAAATAAAGGGAATTACATAGGTGGTCGCACAGACCAAACCTTACATTATATCATCATGCAGCGGAATAACACTTTGGGTCCATATTGTCAAGCTTCAACCGCACAGGCAAAGCAGACAGTAGGAAACGAGCCTAATTCGCAAAGCCGTCAATGAGTCCTTCCTTCTTGATCTTGCTCCTTCAAGTCTGGCCAAGTTGATAGCCAGGGACACAGCCGTGAGTACATTGGATGCACTCGCAAACCATCTTATAAACAAAGTGATGAGAGAGATATGCAAGGTTGGTATGGTGGACTAAGCACTAAGTTTATTTGCAGAAATGCTAGTTTTGTTTCCCAAGAATGTTCATTAGTAGAAAAGAGGTTTAGTTCTTTAAGTTCAATCTAAAGAGGAACTTCAATGTGTCAAGATCAAGGTCAAGTCATGTCAATTCAAAATCAGGTCATTCACCAAGTCACCCTTGTTATTTTTTTAGTCTTGACAAAAGTCAAGTACAGATTGCCAACCGTCCATGACCGAGGACTCGGCTATTCGAATAGTTTGCAAACCTCTGCAGAGGGGTACACTTTACCCACAAGATTCGATACATCTGCCGGGAGAAATCCACGGTTCGCTATACACAAAGGTATGCGGCTTTCAGATAATCAAACACAACCTTTCACTTGCTCATCCTAGTATAGGATCCTTCCCTAGAGCCCGGGATACGGAACTCCCGCTCCGGCGCCTCTAGTTATGCCCATCCCGGAGACCGGGTTAGTGAAATCCACTTGGTCAAGAAGTATCCGCCCATGGAGTCCTCCCATGAAGATTTAATACAAGACCTCCCATACTAAGATAAACAAGCTACGGATTAAGCCCCTTCCCATATAGGGGTAATGTGGTTGTACGGTATAATTGGCTCCCATAGTACATCACTCGTTGTCAATTTGAGAAATACATTGCATAGTTCTTAGTCAAGATTATTTTCTTCATAAAGCCATCATGTAGGAGCAATCTCCCATTTCAAGTTTCAATTTCAAGTCACCACCTTTCAAATGGGGTTCCTCCAGAGATAGCCTCAACTTTTATTAGCGACTAAGCAACTACATTGAGTGATAGTACTACTACTATGGTTGGATAAACTCAGCTTGATGCTCTTGATAACCAAGACATCAATATGCTTCTATCATTCTACTCTAGCAATTCAATCATGCAATTTACTTCTATCATTCTACTCTAGCAATTCAATCATGCAATTTACTTAAAACAAGTAGAATGCAATATTAAAACTAGGTAGTGGGAGTATGAATCAAAAGATGGCTTGCCTTCGTTGGCAAAGTGTCCGGGGTTTTCTTCTTCTTCTTGATAATAATAATCCCCTCCAATATCCTCCTCGGCAACACTAGCGTCTAATAACGAATAAACACAAAGCACACCATCACTTCACCAAACCAACAACACACCAAGCACACACTCTTGTTTGCTAACCAAGCATTTAGGTTGCATTGCTATGGGGTTGGATGGTAAGTTTTCCTTCTAAGTTTTTCTTCAAGTGTGCAAGCTAGTTACTCTATTAAGTAGCATAAGTGGTTCACTTGTGCAGCAGTGGAGGTGATTTGGGGTTACTAAGACAAGTTTAAGTGGGAATGATCCACTAAGTGAAATGGGTAAAGAGGGCAATTAATTCTAAGTGTGCACTAGTGATCTATCATTTTATGCTAACAAATAGGTTTGGGTTAGGGTCTAAATGAGCACACTAATATGGTTTGGGGTAGATTAGTGTTGACTAACAGTAAGAGGGGTCATTAGCAAGTCCACATTTTAATTTTTATGATTTTTGATGGCTTAAATAATTTTCTAGAAATCTTTCATTAATTAACAAGCTAGGGTCACACTATTCATAACCATTTTTATTCTTAACTGATTTGGAAATCTAACCAGTACTATTGGATAGAGTATTTTCTAAGCTTTCCAACGAATATTTATTTGCTAAATTTGGATTTATAAAACTCTAGGAATTTGAATTTGAAAATACCATTTGAAACATATTTGAAATAAATAAAACGGGCGGGAATTAATTTAAAAACGAATCGGACCAAATCTTCCCTAGTTGGGCCCAGTCCAGATCGAACCCGAACGGGCCTGGCCCAGAAAACGTTTCGCTCCGCGGGAAAAACATAACACGGGCCTGACGGGTGGGACCTCCTCGTCAGATCTAATTCTAAAACCCGAATCGGTATGCTAGCGTTGGATCGCGATCTAACGGCTCACGATCATCTTCTTCCTCAGTCACGGCGGGGGCTCACCTGCGCGCAGTGACGAGTGTTCGACGGCGACGGCGAGGCGTAGAGGAAACGAAACTCGACGGCGACGCTCGGGATCGGCTGCGGTGCTCCTCCTCCTCCGATTCCCTGCAGAAGTTCGCTCCCCGGTGCTCGAACGCGGCGGCGCTCCTCCTGTCCAGTACCGCGCCGGCGAGGTTGGATACGGCGAAGCAGAGCGAGAGGGAAGAAGCGGTGATGTCTGGGAGGTAGCTGGGAGTGAGGTGAGTGTCTTCGTTTGATCGGCGGGGCCTTTTATAGGCCGGAGCGACGGGGGCGAGCGCGTCCAGTGAACGACCGGCGCAGGACATGCTGGCGGCGTGCACGGGCGACACTGGCCTCGTCGGCGTTACTCGCGTGCTGGAAGGGGTTGGTCTCGGCCGCGGGGTCCTGTGGGTCGGCGCTGGCGAGGGCAGGGTGGTCGCCGACGTGCAGGCTACTGGGAAGAAGAAGAGGGGGTCCGGGGTTGCTGGCTTCACTTCCCCTCCATCTTCCAGGGCTTGGGTCGGGGCAGAGGGGACTGGAATCGATCGAGGCAAGGCCAGAGAGCATGGCTACAGCATTTGGTCGCGCCAGAACAGTGCTGCACCAGTGAAGTTTGATCTCCCCCGATTTGCTGCTGCCAGTGTTCGACGAAATGCTTCCAAGAATTCAAAATTCGAATTTTTCAAATTTGCCACTTTGGGTGCTCATCATATTGGATAAGGTTTCCAGGGATATTTTTGTTTCGAAGAAATAACAAGTTTTGCAAAAATTTATATTTCAAACTTGGGCATTGTCACTGTTTCAGATTCAAAGTTTGGCTGATGTTTGAGTTAGGTTCTGATTTGAATTTTGGTTTGAAACTTCTTGGTCAAGTTAGTATGCAGCCTGGTCAAGCTCAACTAACTGACCACACCCTTACTTGAGTTACAGATTTCTTAATATAAGTGTCCAAAGTAGGGTAGTGGTTAACTTTTTCTAGATCATCTTTTCTTCTCTTTTTCTTTATTTCTCTTGCTTCTGGTTCTTTTGATCCTTGTGGTTTTTCTCTAATGCTTCTATTGGTTGGGTTTGAACTAACTAACTATTGCACAACAATATTATACACACATAAAATCATAGAAAACATGTATTTTCAATACTACGTATGCATGCAATATGGGGTGCAAGGTTTTAATTGGTCTAAAAGTGTTGGTTTTCTGGGAGATGACCTGGAGTTGGGAAATGACCTCTTATTTGAATTCAAACTTTGGTAGAAATTTGAATAGGGTTTCAAGTTGATTTTTGATTCAAACTTTATTGTATTGGGTTCTTTGTAACTTGTTCTTAGTTGTGGTGGAGAGATGCATGATGGTCCAGTTCAAATATTGCTTAATATATAAGGGCCAAGTAGTGGAATCAGTAATTTCTTTAAGATCACTACTTCCTCTTTTCTTACTTAGGTTTTTGTGTGGCGGTTTATTTTCTTGATTCCTTTCTATTTGTTTGTGATTGCTTGACTTAATTTTGGGTTTGGCAACTGACCCAAATGGGTTTAGCATGTAACCATGCACACAATTTAATAGTTAGAAAACTATTTTAATTTAACACAAACATTTTACAGGTATAATTATTTGTTTTAAAACCCTTCCCATACTCTTTTTATTTGAAGCATGGGAGCAAATGCTCAAACTCTGAAGTTTCAAAAAGGCAAGAAATTAATCTTGTATTTAAAATAAAGGTTTTTGTTGTCTCCAAAAATTTGGTATTTTAGTAAATCCATTTATTTTTATTTCCCAAAAATTTGGGTTGTTACAATCTTCCCCCCTTAAAAAGAATCTCGTCCCGAGATTCACAAGTTAAGATTGAGATGGATTGAGAATTGAGATTACTAGATAAGAGATGGAGTGTATATTGATTCCTATCAGATGGAAAGATTGGGTACACCCAAAATGTGATAAGGCCATACGGGCCAAAAACACATCGTCATCAATCACATAGCAATTTCAACAAACAATCACACTTTCAAAAACAAAAATCTTCTAGGTTTAAACCATAGGATTTCATTAAAAAGGTCTTGGGAACAACTTTAAAAAGTTTTCTATCGCCGGATTGGTATGGTTAGAGTTTAGTTTGGGTGAGAAAGACAAAAAACATTTTTGAGCAAACAAGTTTTCAAAGTGGTTGCTACATGTTGCCGGATGGCGTATGAGCAACACATCTCAAAACAAAATTCAAACACACAACGCAGTAAGCACACTTAGTAATCGTGAGGTAAGGGTGGCTCAATGAAATCAACTGAGCATTTCCTATAAATCCTGTGGGTCAAAAGGTTGTTGGGTCTTTGTCATTTTTTTATCACTCTCTCTTTGCTCTTGAAGTCCTTATCTCATCGGGTTGACTCTTGTTGGAAGATTTCTAGATCAGGTGAAGAGACTCTCTTTCGATGGTAGCAGTCGTAGTTGACATCCAAGGTTGAAGTCTTGAAAAATATTGAGTCCCTAATCTTTTGATCCAAAAGTCCTTCGGTCTTAAGGTCGGTATATCGTCCATGGTATATATTTGAAGTAGATGGGGAATAGAATAAAACAAATCTTTTAAAAATAAATTGTAATCCAAGATGTTCATACAAAAATTCTTTGTCAAAATATTTTGAGACCATAAGTTGAGAGTATAAGATATTTCAAGTGAATAAGATGAGGGTATAAGATTGGCTTTGGATACAAAAGCAAATAAATTTCTTTTGTAGAAATAAGTTTTTGTCAACATATCACTTTCTTAGCTAACGACCATACTAACTAAGGTCTCCTAAGGTCATGATAGTCCTGATACCAAACTTGTGATATCAGAGATATTATTTTCTAACGACCATGCTAACTAGGGTTTCCTAGAGTCAGCCTAGGCTCTGATACCAACTTGTGACGACCTCCAATTTGATAACAAATTCGAAGTGCCCGTTATGTAATCCATCACAATCCCAGAATCATTGTTGTGATTTACATAACGTAGTGGATATCACAGTCATAGCTACTAATAGCAAATAAAGGGAATTACATAGGTGGTCGCACAGACCAAACCTTACATTATATCATCATGCAGCGGAATAACACTTTGGGTCCATATTGTCAAGCTTCAACCGCACAGGCAAAGCAGACAGTAGGAAACGAGCCTAATTCGCAAAGCCGTCAATGAGTCCTTCCTTCTTGATCTTGCTCCTTCAAGTCTGGCCAAGTTGATAGCCAGGGACACAGCCGTGAGTACATTGGATGCACTCGCAAACCATCTTATAAACAAAGTGATGAGAGAGATATGCAAGGTTGGTATGGTGGACTAAGCACTAAGTTTATTTGCAGAAATGCTAGTTTTGTTTCCCAAGAATGTTCATTAGTAGAAAAGAGGTTTAGTTCTTTAAGTTCAATCTAAAGAGGAACTTCAATGTGTCAAGATCAAGGTCAAGTCATGTCAATTCAAAATCAGGTCATTCACCAAGTCACCCTTGTTATTTTTTTAGTCTTGACAAAAGTCAAGTACAGATTGCCAACCGTCCATGACCGAGGACTCGGCTATTCGAATAGTTTGCAAACCTCTGCAGAGGGGTACACTTTACCCACAAGATTCGATACATCTGCCGGGAGAAATCCACGGTTCGCTATACACAAAGGTATGCGGCTTTCAGATAATCAAACACAACCTTTCACTTGCTCACCCTAGTATAGGATCCTTCCCTAGAGCCCGGGATACGGAACTCCCGCTCCGGCGCCTCTAGTTATGCCCATCCCGGAGACCGGGTTAGTGAAATCCACTTGGTCAAGAAGTATCCGCCCATGGAGTCCTCCCATGAAGATTTAATACAAGACCTCCCATACTAAGATAAACAAGCTACGGATTAAGCCCCTTCCCATATAGGGGTAATGTGGTTGTACGGTATAATTGGCTCCCATAGTACATCACTCGTTGTCAATTTGAGAAATACATTGCATAGTTCTTAGTCAAGATTATTTTCTTCATAAAGCCATCATGTAGGAGCAATCTCCCATTTCAAGTTTCAATTTCAAGTCACCACCTTTCAAATGGGGTTCCTCCAGAGATAGCCTCAACTTTTATTAGCGACTAAGCAACTACATTGAGTGATAGTACTACTACTATGGTTGGATAAACTCAGCTTGATGCTCTTGATAACCAAGACATCAATATGCTTCTATCATTCTACTCTAGCAATTCAATCATGCAATTTACTTCTATCATTCTACTCTAGCAATTCAATCATGCAATTTACTTAAAACAAGTAGAATGCAATATTAAAACTAGGTAGTGGGAGTATGAATCAAAAGATGGCTTGCCTTCGTTGGCAAAGTGTCCGGGGTTTTCTTCTTCTTCTTGATAATAATAATCCCCTCCAATATCCTCCTCGGCAACACTAGCGTCTAATAACGAATAAACACAAAGCACACCATCACTTCACCAAACCAACAACACACCAAGCACACACTCTTGTTTGCTAACCAAGCATTTAGGTTGCATTGCTATGGGGTTGGATGGTAAGTTTTCCTTCTAAGTTTTTCTTCAAGTGTGCAAGCTAGTTACTCTATTAAGTAGCATAAGTGGTTCACTTGTGCAGCAGTGGAGGTGATTTGGGGTTACTAAGACAAGTTTAAGTGGGAATGATCCACTAAGTGAAATGGGTAAAGAGGGCAATTAATTCTAAGTGTGCACTAGTGATCTATCATTTTATGCTAACAAATAGGTTTGGGTTAGGGTCTAAATGAGCACACTAATATGGTTTGGGGTAGATTAGTGTTGACTAACAGTAAGAGGGGTCATTAGCAAGTCCACATTTTAATTTTTTATGATTTTTGATGGCTTAAATAATTTTCTAGAAATCTTTCATTAATTAACAAGCTAGGGTCACACTATTCATAACCATTTTTATTCTTAACTGATTTGGAAATCTAACCAGTACTATTGGATAGAGTATTTTCTAAGCTTTCCAACGAATATTTATTTGCTAAATTTGGATTTATAAAACTCTAGGAATTTGAATTTGAAAATACCATTTGAAACATATTTGAAATAAATAAAACGGGCGGGAATTAATTTAAAAACGAATCGGACCAAATCTTCCCTAGTTGGGCCCAGTCCAGATCGAACCCGAACGGGCCTGGCCCAGAAAACGTTTCGCTCCGCGGGAAAAACATAACACGGGCCTGACGGGTGGGACCTCCTCGTCAGATCTAATTCTAAAACCCGAATCGGTATGCTAGCGTTGGATCGCGATCTAACGGCTCACGATCATCTTCTTCCTCAGTCACGGCGGGGGCTCACCTGCGCGCAGTGACGAGTGTTCGACGGCGACGGCGAGGCGTAGAGGAAACGAAACTCGACGGCGACGCTCGGGATCGGCTGCGGTGCTCCTCCTCCTCCGATTCCCTGCAGAAGTTCGCTCCCCGGTGCTCGAACGCGGCGGCGCTCCTCCTGTCCAGTACCGCGCCGGCGAGGTTGGATACGGCGAAGCAGAGCGAGAGGGAAGAAGCGGTGATGTCTGGGAGGTAGCTGGGAGTGAGGTGAGTGTCTTCGTTTGATCGGCGGGGCCTTTTATAGGCCGGAGCGACGGGGGCGAGCGCGTCCAGTGAACGACCGGCGCAGGACATGCTGGCGGCGTGCACGGGCGACACTGGCCTCGTCGGCGTTACTCGCGTGCTGGAAGGGGTTGGTCTCGGCCGCGGGGTCCTGTGGGTCGGCGCTGGCGAGGGCAGGGTGGTCGCCGACGTGCAGGCTACTGGGAAGAAGAAGAGGGGGTCTGGGGTTGCTGGCTTCACTTCCCCTCCATCTTCCAGGGCTTGGGTCGGGGCAGAGGGGACTGGAATCGATCGAGGCAAGGCCAGAGAGCATGGCTACAGCATTTGGTCGCGCCAGAACAGTGCTGCACCAGTGAAGTTTGATCTCCCCCGATTTGCTGCTGCCAGTGTTCGACGAAATGCTTCCAAGAATTCAAAATTCGAATTTTTCAAATTTGCCACTTTGGGTGCTCATCATATTGGATAAGGTTTCCAGGGATATTTTTGTTTCGAAGAAATAACAAGTTTTGCAAAAATTTATATTTCAAACTTGGGCATTGTCACTGTTTCAGATTCAAAGTTTGGCTGATGTTTGAGTTAGGTTCTGATTTGAATTTTGGTTTGAAACTTCTTGGTCAAGTTAGTATGCAGCCTGGTCAAGCTCAACTAACTGACCACACCCTTACTTGAGTTACAGATTTCTTAATATAAGTGTCCAAAGTAGGGTAGTGGTTAACTTTTTCTAGATCATCTTTTCTTCTCTTTTTCTTTATTTCTCTTGCTTCTGGTTCTTTTGATCCTTGTGGTTTTTCTCTAATGCTTCTATTGGTTGGGTTTGAACTAACTAACTATTGCACAACAATATTATACACACATAAAATCATAGAAAACATGTATTTTCAATACTACGTATGCATGCAATATGGGGTGCAAGGTTTTAATTGGTCTAAAAGTGTTGGTTTTCTGGGAGATGACCTGGAGTTGGGAAATGACCTCTTATTTGAATTCAAACTTTGGTAGAAATTTGAATAGGGTTTCAAGTTGATTTTTGATTCAAACTTTATTGTATTGGGTTCTTTGTAACTTGTTCTTAGTTGTGGTGGAGAGATGCATGATGGTCCAGTTCAAATATTGCTTAATATATAAGGGCCAAGTAGTGGAATCAGTAATTTCTTTAAGATCACTACTTCCTCTTTTCTTACTTAGGTTTTTGTGTGGCGGTTTATTTTCTTGATTCCTTTCTATTTGTTTGTGATTGCTTGACTTAATTTTGGGTTTGGCAACTGACCCAAATGGGTTTAGCATGTAACCATGCACACAATTTAATAGTTAGAAAACTATTTTAATTTAACACAAACATTTTACAGGTATAATTATTTGTTTTAAAACCCTTCCCATACTCTTTTTATTTGAAGCATGGGAGCAAATGCTCAAACTCTGAAGTTTCAAAAAGGCAAGAAATTAATCTTGTATTTAAAATAAAGGTTTTTGTTGTCTCCAAAAATTTGGTATTTTAGTAAATCCATTTATTTTTATTTCCCAAAAATTTGGGTTGTTACATCAAGTTCTTGTGCTATTAGCAAGGTTTTATCCATAGTATCCAAGTCCTTAGTTTTATCAAGTTGATATGTTTCAATTTGATGAGAAAGAAGCAACCTAGTGTTCTTCTCCTAGGTTAGCTCTTGAACAAGGAGATTGAATCTCCGTTCCCCATCTTCAACATGGGATCTCGCTTCCTCAAGGGACTCATTGCGTTGAGCAATAGTGTCCATCAAGTATTTGAAATGATCACAAGCGTCACCACAAAGAGAACACATAGTCTTGTAAAGAGTGGCAAGAATAGTCTCCTCATCCATATCATCATTAATGGGACAAGAAGGTTGGGAAGAAGATATCACCTTAGCCTCCTTTGCCATAAGGCATTTATGAGGAGTGTTCTTGGTGGAGCTCTCGTAGTCCTTGGTGTAGTCATACTTGAATATTGACCCGGGCTTGGCAAGAGCCAAGCCGGCCACTCCAACAATGTCCTCCTCATCACTATCTTCTTCATCAACATCGGAGGTGTATTCAACACCCACAAGCGCCTTGACGTCCTTGAACTTGTTCTTGTTCCGCAAGTTGATTGGATTAGGCTTCAACTTTGGCTTGGCACCCTTTATGTACTTTGGCTTGTCTTGTCTCTTCTCATAGGGGCAAGTGTCAGCGAAGTGCCCCGGCTCATCACAATTGTAGCAAGATCTTCTCTTCTCCTTGGGAACAAAGCTTCCTCTCTTCATGGAATGCTTCCTGTATTTCTTGGCAAAGAAAGCTAGATCGGTATCTAACTCACTTGTTGAAGTCATCTCTTCTTCTTCTTCAACACTCTCTTCCTTGCTTGCTTCACGTGCCTTTGAGTGAGTGACATTGGCCTTCAAAGCAAGAGATGGGTTTTTGTTCATGGCTCGGACAATCTCCTTGGTCCTATTTGCCTTGGCAATCATGTCATCATGAGCAACAAAGTATCCAACAAGCTCATCCACGGTCATCTTGCGGCAAGGTTCCAAAAAGGTGACATTGAAGGCCAACTCCTTGTATTCGCAAGACACAATCTCGATGAACTTGTTCTTCACAAAGCTATCATTCATGTGAAAGCCATCATCAATGGTGTTTCCTCCAAGAAGAATGATCTTCTCCTTGAGAGCTTGGAGTCTTGAGTAGGCACTTGAGACCGACTCTCCATCATTCATGCAAAACAAGTTCATGTCTTGTTTGGCGGCTTCATACTTGGTCTTTTGCATTGCCGATGTCCCATCAAACTTGACCGAGAGCTTCTCCCAAAGTTCCTTGGCGGACTCAATGCTTGAGACTTGATCATACACTTCACGCTTCAAGCTTTGAAGAATCTTGTCAAGGGCGGTGGAGTTGAGTTGACAATCAATCCTCTCCTTGAGTGTCATGTCCTTCTCATCAACGGGAGTGAACCCACTCTCGACAATGTCCCAAAGCTCCACACAAACACACCTGAGATGGGAACGCATGCAAGACTTCCAATAGGAATAGTTAAATTCATCAAGCATGGGGGTGCACCAAAAGAAGGATTCATGTGAGGCATAGGCACGCATTCGAGGGGATATTCATATGGCTTTGCATGAGAAGAGGGTCCATCAGGCTTAGGTGGAATATCCACCTTTGCCTTATCCGAGTTTGGGCTCCCCTTCGGAGCAACCTCGACAACCTCGGGAAGGGAACTCTTTGCATCCAAAGCCGAGAATCTCGCTTCCAACGTGGCAAAACGTTCGTAGAGTTCGTTGCGTTGCTTATCAAGCAACGCTTGGACCTCAACGGCCATTAAGACTTTGCCTTCACCCTCATCCGTAGGTGAGACCATCTTACTCTTAAGGCGGTTAAGCCCTTAGAAAGAGCCCTTGGCTCTGATACCAATTGAAAGTGTAGATGGTCTAACCTAGAGGGGGGGGGGTGAATAGGTTTCTACAAATTTTACTACTCTTTTCACTAGTTTTAGGCTTTGCGGAATATAAGTGTGAGCCTAACAACTAAGTGAGCAACCTATATGATGCAATGCAAAGTACTTCAAGCACGAAGGCTATCACAAAGGTAAAACACAAGTAAAGGGGCTCAGATAGAAATAACCGAGGCACGCGGAAACGAAGATGTATCCCGATGTTCACTCTCTTGGGAGAGAGCTAGTCACCGTTGGAGAGGTGTGAATTCCCACGAAGGGTACTCAAGCGCCACGAAGGCTCACCTTCTTCTCCTTGAGCCTCCTCCACGAAGTAGGAGCCCAATCACTTGTGGTAGACCTTAGGGTGGTCTCCGAACCCTCACAAACTTTCCACAGGGCGAATCACAAGCCGAATGCCTCCGGGCGACCCTAGCCGCCTAGGGTTTCCCACAAACCCAAGAGTAACAAGCAATACTCGATGAACACAAGGGGGACTGAAATTTGGCTTGGTGGAATCATAGATCGGGGTCTCCTCAATCTTTCTACCAAAGGGATTTGGATTTGAGTGGGTAGAATGGGAGATCCTCAAGCTTTGAATGCTCTTTAATGGAGGAGAGAGAGAGAAGGCAAGGATATGATTTGAATGGCAACCTTATCCTCTCCAAGGTAGGTGAAGGGGTATTTATAGTCCGGGGGGAGAAAGAGACGTTTGAAGCAGAGTTCCTGCGCCCAGCCGGTGCAAAGTCGGCGGCGCCGGCCGCTGAGCCGGACCAGCCAGCACACAGCCTGGCGAAGCCGGACCTGCACCGGACAGGCCGGCGCACAGGCCGGCGACACCGGATCTACACCGGGCAAGCTGGCGAAGGGGAAAGACGTGCCGGGGAGTATGCCGGGTGGGTCGGCTTTTACGCCGGGCCAGAGCCAAACACCCCACCAGAACAGTCAACCGGTAGTGGACCGGTGGCTGTACCGGGCGGGCCGGTACAGCGCCCGGCACACCGGCTCCCACGCCGGACCGGCCGGCTTTTACGCTGGACGCCAACCGAACACCCTACCAGAACATAATTCCGGTAAGGGTCCGGTGGCAGTACCGAACTGGCCGGCGCAGAGCCCGGTGCCGCTGGCCACTAATGCCAGCACAGGAAAAACTGTCTCAAAAAATCCTTTCTTCCCGCGAACTTTTGGCGAAGTGTTTGGCAATTATGGGTGGTAGGATATGAAAAATAAAATAGGCCACCTTCCCACTGAGTTCATCGAGATTACCCCTCTTAATAGTGCGGAGTTCCTATAATCAAAAAGGTAAATAAATTAACAAAGGAACTACCGTCCCTTCGAAACAAACTGGGGGTCTCACAACTCCTTCCATCACACATGACGAACTAAAACCTGCAAATAAGACTAGCAAGACACATTAGATCGTCACTAGCTCGGTTTGTCATTGTTAATCAAAATAAAGGTTAAGGGTAAAATACCCTTACACCTGTCACCCGTACTGGTGCTGAAGTATTTGATATGGTCAAAGATTTAAAAGTAATCTTTGGAAAGGGTCCTGGCAGCCAACCTATTCCTAACGGCCCTAATAAGCGCGCACCCATGTGGAAGAAGAAATCTATATTTTGGGAGCTACCCTATTGGGAAGTCCATGAGGTCCGCTCTGCAATCGACGTGATGCACCTGACGAAGAATCTCTGCATGAATATTCTAGGCTTCCTGGGCTTGTATGGGAAGTCAAAAGATACACCGGAAGCACGGGAGGACCAGGAACGTCATAAAGGACGAGATGGCATGCATCCAGGGCAGTTTCAAGGGCGTTCTAGCTACGCTCTTACCAAGGAAGAGAAGGAAATCTTCTTTGAAGTCCTTTTCAGTATCAAGGTCCCGACTGGCTTCTTGTCGAATATAAAGGGAATCATAAATATGAAAGACAAAAAATTCCAAAACCTAAAGTCTCATGACTGCCACGTGCTTATGACACAATTGCTTCCGGTTGCATTGAGGGGAATTCTACCGGAAAATGTTCGCCTGGCCATTGTGAAGGTATGTGCATTCCTCAATGCAATTTCTCAGAAGGTAATCGATCGAGAAAGTCTATCAGGGTTACAGATTGATGTGGTCCAATGTCTGGTCAGCTTCGAGTTGTTGTTCCCACCATCCTTCTTCAATATAATGACACACCTCCTAGTTCACCTAGTCGAAGAGATTAGAATTGTCGGTCCTGTGTTTCTACACAATATGTTCCCCTTTGAGAGGTTCATGGGAGTCTTAAAGAAATATGTTCATAACCGTGCTAGGCCAGAAGGAAGCATCTCCAAGGGCTATGGAACAGAGGAGGTTATTGAGTTTTGTGTGGACTTTCTTCCTAACCTTAAGCCGATTGGTGTTCCTGAATCTCGGTATGAGGGTAGGCTGACAGGAAAAGGCACACTAGGAAGGAAAGCAAAGTATGTATGGACGGGCATTCATTCACTCAAGCACACTACACAGTTCTACACAATTCCATCGTGGTGGCTCCGTATATCGAGAGACATAAGAATATTCTACGCTCTGAAAACCCGGGGAAGGCTGACTCTTGGATTAAAGGGGAACACGAGAAGACTTTCGATAGTTGGTTGCAGACACATATCATGAATAACAACACCATTGGAGATGAGCTGTACTGTTTGGCCAGGCCACCATCTTCAACTATATGTACTTTCCAAGGGTACGAGATAAATGGGAATACATTTTACACGGTCGCCCAAGATAAAAAGAGCACCAACCAAAACAGTGGTGTCCGCTTTGATGCAACAAACGATAATGGGCAGAAGGACACATATTATGGGTACATAGAGGAGATATAGGAACTTGACTATGGACCTACTTTTAAGATCCCTTTGTTTCGGTGCAAATGGGTGAAGCTAACAGGAGGCAGGGTAGTTGTAGACCAAAATTACGGCATGACAACAGTGGATCTCAACAATCTTGCGTACATGGACGAACCATTCATCCTAGCCAACGATGTCGCTCAGGTTTTCTATGTGAAGGACATGTCTACAAAAACAAGAAAAAGAAATCAGCAAAAGAAGACATCGTCCGATGAGCCAAAGCGCCACATAGTTCTTTCAGGGAAAAGAAACATCGTGGGAGTAGATGACAAGACAGACATGTCAGTAGATTATAATAAGTTTCATGAAATTCCGCCCTTCAAAGTGAAAACTGACCCAAGCATCCTACTGAATGATGAAGATTCTCCTTGGCTACGACCCTGAAGAAAACAGAAATAATAGATAGGAATGTTGGTGCAATAATGTAATAATGTATTAAACCTTTTATGTAATGCATGTATGGAATGTACTAAACCTTTATTTAAGGAGCATGTGTGTTAATAATGAACTAATATTTTCAATTAATAAAACATAAAATGGATTTGAATTACTTATTCAAATTCAAGCACTTTTCATGTTGAAAGTTTAATAAGATTCAAAAATATGCAAAAAATATTAGTTAATCTATTATTTAATTGAAAATGGCAATTTTGTTAATAGTTTGATAAGTTAGAATAATTATTTAATAAAATAGAAAATGGATTTGAATTACTTATTCAATTTCAAACACTTTTCATGTTGAAAGTTTAATAAGATTCAAAAATATGCAAAAAATATTAGTTAATCTATTATTTAATTGAAAATGGCAATTTTGTTAATAGTTTGATAAGTTAGAATAATTATTTAATAAAATAGAAAATGGATTTGAATTACTTATTCAATTTCAAACACTTTTCATATTAAATTTTTTGCCAGATTCTAAAATATACAGAAGTTATTCAATTTGAAATTCAAATTCATATTCAAATGAAATCTGAAAAAAATATTAGGCTCGGCGCGCATTTATTACCCCTTTAGTCCCAGTTCGTTTTACCAACCGGGACTAAAGGAATGGGGCTCGGGCGCGAACTGGAAACCGCCGCCCAAAAGTCTTTAGTCCCGGTTGAAGCCACCAACCGGGACTAAAGGGTCTTTAGTCCCGGTTGGTGGCTTCAACCGGGACTAAAGACCCCCCTTTAGTCCCGGCTGAAGCCACCAACCGGGACTAAAGGGGGGGGGTATATAAGCCCGTGCCGCCCCTCCTCTTCTTCTTCCCCAACACTTAGCGATTTCTGCAGAGATCATCGACGCGCGCAGGAGAACCCGCCGACGAACATTGCGGCTGGCCGAAAAATCGCCGCCGCCCCCGAGCCCCGCCCTCGCCGCGCACCGATGCCTCCCCGAGCCACGCGCCGCCGTCCCCGAAGCCGACACTGTCCTCTCTCGTCGCGCCGCCCTTGAGCTCCCCCAAGCCGACGCCGTCCTCGGTCGCCGTCCCCGATGCCCTCTCCTCCCGCCGCGCCGCGCTCCCCCAAGCCGACGCCGTCCTCGGTCGCCGTCCCCGACGCTCTCTCGGTGAGACCGCCCGCCGCCGCCGCCCTTTTTTTTGCTACAATTTTAGGTTAGGTTAGAATTTAGTTAGAATTTTAGGTTAGAATTTTTATTTCGTATTTTAGGTTAGAATTGTTAGAATTTTAGTAGTTAGAAAATTAGGGTAAAAAAGAATTTAGTTAGAATGTGTTAGAATTTAGTTATAATTTAGTTAGAATGTGTTAGAATTTAGTTAGGGTTAATAGTTAGAATTAGTAGTTAGAAAATTGTTAGAGTTAGTAGTTAATTTGTTTTGTTATTAGTTAGGGTTAGTAGTTAGAAAATAAGTTAGGTTAATTGTTAGCACTTTAATTGTTAGGTTATTTTGTTAGGTTAATTGTTTGTTAGTTAGGTTATTTTGTTAGGTTAATTGTTTGTTAGTTAGGTTATTTTGTTAGGTTAATTGTTTGTTAGTTAGGTTAATCAAATGTCGGTATTGTTAGCACTTTAATTGTTAGGTTAATTGTTAGCACTTTAATTGTTAGGTTATTTTGTTAGGTTAATTGTTTGTTAGTTAGGTTATTTTGTTAGGTTAATTGTTTGTTAGTTAGGTTAATCAAATGTCGGTATTGTTCTATAATTGAAATATAAATGTCGGTATTTTGCAGAAACTATGGATCCACATAGCAGGAACCTAGAAGAGGAAGAACTTCTCGAAGATATAATCAAAGACGCCCCCAATGTTGAACTAGCTGAATCTCCGTCGTCGTATCTGAACCCCTCCGGAGATGGAATGGAGGTCGACCGACATGAAGATGAAGCCGACGGGGAAGGTGATAGCTCCGATGATGGAGAAGGCGATAGCTCCGCTGATGGAGAAGCCGGTGGACAAATAACGAAGTCCGGCGAGGTATATATATATGAAGTTCGGCAATCACTTGTAATATGTGAAAAATATTGGAGATAGCTGTATATTGTATACATATACATTGACGAATGTTTCTCCTCTTAGGCCTCCACATCGAGCAAAGCTACGAAACGAGGCCCGACCAAAAAGTTGGATGCACGAACGCATTACACCTTTGAGGTCATATTGCCTACGGGCGAACCCAAGCTTCCTAAGAAGGTTGCTGACACATTCAAGAAGCAATGCGGAGTTCTGGTTAGGGATCACGTCCCGATCAGCGTTCGGGAGTGGAACAAGTGCAAAGGGGCAGACGATAGTGAGTATGTCGCCGAAAGGTACAAAGAGAGTCTTTGGAATGATCTCATGGCACATTTTAACCTGCCAGAATGTGAGAATGAAGACACCGCAAGAGAACTGAGGGCCAAAGTCAAGCAGTGGACTCTAAAGAAGATGGCCGAACTGTTCCGGGTGTGGAAGAAGAAATTATGGACAAACTATCTGAAGACAAAGAAAGTGCTAGTATTCGAAGGGTATCTAGCGAAGCAGGCGAATCACTGGAAGGCATTTCAGGAGTACAAGGATTCAGAAGATGCCAAGGCATTATCAGAAAAGAACAAGAAAAATGCCGACAAGAAGAAATATCACCACACGCTGGGACCAGGGGGCTACGAGACTGCCATCCCAAAGTGGGATAAGAAAGAGCAAGAGATGATTGCTAAAGGGATCACACCTGAACCCATCCGTGATGAGTGGGAAATGAGAGCAAGAAATTGGTTCCTTGCGCATGGTGGTTCGTACGACGAACTAACATGGGACCTTATCTGCAGTGATGGTCTTAGGATACCCAGGGAAAATTGGAAAAAAATAGTAAAAGAAATTAAAGAGGGAAAAAGACAGTTCACTCCAGATAGAGAGAAAGACTTGCTCACACTGGTCCTCAGGAATGACGAACACGGAGGACGAGTGCGAGGCTTTGGTCCTTCTTACCCGTGGTGGCTTAGGTTTGCCAAAGACCAAGAGACTTACAGAAGCCGAGCGAGAGCAAAGAAGCGACAGCAGGATGAGGAAAATGACAAGTTCAACCAGTTGCTTGCTAGGCTTAATGAGCAATAGCAGCAGATTGACGAACTTAGAGGAGTAGTGCGCCAGCAAGATCCTGCACTCAATATTACCGCCGGCCCATCTAAGCGGAAAAGCAGCGTGGCTGAATCTAAGGCCCCGACTGACGATGCACGACGAATGATAGAAGGCGGTCCCGGCTACCCCGTGGATGGAATCAAGAAGTCAACATCATGTGAACTCCATCAGAGAATGAAGAACATATCCATTAAGGTGGCCGTCGGACAAGCTTTACCTTCTGGCCCTGATGCACGCTGGCATGGCCGTGAGATTCCAGCTGGCTATGCTAAAGTCGGGGTGGATGAAATCGTGCCGGGGTTTCATGATATGGAGCTTGACATCGCTGGACCCGAAGATGAGAGGACACTCGGAGAAGTACTGGGTGGAGTCATTCTATGGGACAAGAACTACATCAAGCTTCCAGGCTCGGCCCCAAGGACAACACCGCCTCCGAGTCATCGCAGGTCACCTACACCTCCATCACCTCCAAGCCCTCCACATGACTACGACCACCACAATAGGA
This sequence comes from Dactylis glomerata, assembly GCA_007115705.1. Lineage (NCBI taxonomy): Eukaryota > Viridiplantae > Streptophyta > Magnoliopsida > Poales > Poaceae > Dactylis > Dactylis glomerata. The sequence goes on along the minus strand of QXEO01000905.1, from coordinate 304,551 downwards.
GTCCATCTCAATCACCACCGCCGGACTTGGGTCAGCCGTCTCCGCCGCCGGCCGCTAAGGATACTAAGTGGAAGCGTGCCAGCAAGAACGCTCTGTCAATGAGTTCTAAGCGACGGAGCCCCCCAAAGTGCAAACCGTCGCCCCTCCCAAAGGTACCTCATGCTAATCTTCCCATCAGACCTTATGATGCACAGATGAAAAAGAAGGAACCCGAGCCCCGCCCGGAATACATCGAGAAGCAAAAAGAATATGCAAAATACTTACTGACCCTTCCATCGCAGTATGACTTGCACCATAAGCCTGATGACTATCTACGCACATTGCAGAAGGAAGGGAAAAAGAGCAGATCACGTGCAAGTGCAAGTGGGAGCAAATCAAGTACAAGTACAAGCAAAAAAAGATCAGACGTTCCTCAGCTTGGACAATAGGCCAAACAATCGATCCCACCCCTCAGGGTGTTATCCGAGAATGTTCCCTCTCTGGTGCAGGGGCAAAAGTTGGAAATAGCACAGAAGTGGGCGGATGAATGGGGTATGAGTGTTGAAGACGTTCTGGCTTCCCAAGACGAGAGGTTTCCCAAGGCTGTTGTAGCCCCTAAGCCTAAATTTGTCATGGGAGGGCCTTTGGTTAGCAAAGAAAGGTTGGAAGATCTCCCAACAAATATGCGTTACTTGCATACATGGTACATGAATGAAGCAAAGAATGGGAGAATAATGATCGTGGCGCGTGTCCCACGGGAGTACTACGACCGTTCCGAAGAGATCCATGTCGACTTTGACAAACTCTTCCAGATGTACAATTGCGACGCCCTCGACAAATCTCTCATGAGTTGCTATTGTGTGTAAGTTTTTCAATTCGTTATCTACATATAACTTGTTCAGTTATTTCAATTCATTGTCTACATATAACTTGTTCAGTTATAACTTGTACTCTATTATGCAGAATGAAGATCCAGGTCTGTAAAAGTAGGAACATCATAAATATTGGGTTTATTGACCCAGATAAAATACATATAAAGACGCTAACTGATAACCCCAAGGAGATGGAGGAAAACCTTCTAAGGTTTCTAACGGATCAAAATTTCTGTGACCACATACTGTTTCCATACAACTTCAAGTGAGGGTCTTACTCTGTTGTATCCATTCACTTATAAGTGTAATTGATAAGTTACTGACATATATATATATATACATGTGCAGCTACCACTGAATTCTGTTGGATATTCAAATTGATAAGGGAAGAGTTGATGTCTTTGACCCATTATCGAGAAATATGGAACAGTTCCAAAGCCTGCAGGACATGCTCCAAGGGTAATTTCAATCATTCTTGTGCTATATCGGTCTCTTTCGATGATTTTCTGAGATATCAAGTAATGAAAAACTTAGGAAATCATTTTCCTTATCGGGCAGGGTTTGGAAGAGGTTCAAGTGCGTGACTGACGGTATCTCTCATGAGAAGCTGGCCTTTAGAGCGGTTCAGGTAAGTAGTACGAGAAACTTATTTTTTCAATACATTTATGATGCTAGATTATTATTTTGATTATAATCTATTCTCGTAAAGTGCGACCAGCAGCCACAGGGGACGCATCTATGTGGATACTACGTTTGCGAGTTCATTCGCACGTTTACCTCTGAGCACAAGGATTACAGATGAAGGGTTTCGCAGCATAGTAAATCAAAAAAATTCCTACGGATGCGAACAAGAAAGCCAAGATCTAATCTAGGAGATGTAATCAATGAGAGAGATAGATTGGATCTGCAGCACGACGGCGTGGTGCTTATGGTGGAGAGTTTCTGCGGCAGGGCTTCGCCTACGCACAGTCACGAGAGAGAGAGGTGGAGGGGCAGCAGTAGGCCGGCGGCTAGGGTTGGAGTGGGGGGGGAGGCTGCGCCCCTGCCCTCCTTATATAGGGGGCTGGCCGGCCCCTTGACCCCTCCTCCAAGCCCTAGGGCGGCGGCCCAAGGGGGAAGAGTGGGGGGCAAGTTTCCCCCCTCCTTCTGGAAGGTTCCCTTAGGGTTTCCCCTAAGGGCTGGCCGGCTGGGCCTTAGGGGCCTTGTGTGCCTAGCCCAAAGTGGCCAGGACACTTCCCCTTAGGCCCACATAGGCCTCCGATAAGTCGGCCCATGTTGTTCCCACTCTGGAACCTTCTAGAACCTTCTAGAACCTTCCGGTACAATACCGATAAACTCCGAAACGATTCCGGAATCCAAAAACTGCTTTCCTTTATATGAATCTTATTCTCTGGACCATTCCGGAACCTCTCGTGATGTCCTAGATCTCATCCGAGACTCCGACCAAAAACTCATAAACCAATTATCCATTCTATCCTAGCGTCGATGCACGTTAAGTGTGTGACCCTACGGGTTCGAGAATATGCAGACATGATCTTCTATCAATAATCAACAGCGGGATCTGGAAACCCATATTGACTCCCACATATTCATCGATGATCATATCGGATGAACCACGATGCCAGGATTCAATTAATCCCGTATATGTATTCCCTTCGTCACACGATATTTTACTCGCCCGAGATTCGATCGTCGGTATCGGCATACCTAGTTCAATCTCGTTCACAGCAAGTACTTTACTCGTTCCGTAATCCGATATCACTTTGTGATTAACTCCTTAACCACGTGCTTGTAAGCGGTGTTGATATCGATTACCGAGTGGGCCCGAAGTATATCTCTCCGACTCGGGAGGGACAAATTCCATCTCGATACATACAACCCAACAAGTACTTTCCGATCACCTGAGAGACACCTTTATGATCACCCTATCATAGGATGACGTTTGATGACCTCAAAGCTTTCTTCCGATACCAGGGAGTTGTATTATCTCATGGTCTAAGGAATACAATACTTGACATAAGAAAAGCTTCGCAAAGATGAACACGAAGACACGATCTAATTGCTCTGCTTTATTTGGGTCTGTCCATCACATCATTCTCCTAATGACATGACCTCATTATTAATCGACAACTCATGTCTATGGTTAGGAAACCTTAACCATCATTAATCAATGAGCTAGTCTAGTAGAGGCGTACTAGGGACACGGTGTTGTTCATAAACCACACAAATATTAATGTTTCCGCTTAATACAATTATAGCATGGAGTATAAACATTATCATGAACAAGAAATATGATAATAACAATATTATTATTGCCTCTAGGGCATATTTCCTTCAGTCTCCCACTTGCACTAGAGTCAATAATCTTGTCAATACTTGTGCATTCAACACCTATGGCATTCCGGTGTTACTCATACGCGTTGCAGGTGGTAAACCTTATCTACGGGTCTGACACTTTTAGGTCCGTTTGTATTTGCATATCTTTTGCGTCATCACGCATTACTCATCTTGACATGAGATGGCATCATATAAACTTGGTCTTCTGGTGAGACCTTTGTATCTTGGCCGAGACTATGTTGTCACTATTGTCATACAATAGAACTACATAGTACTAGCACACTTAGAAAAATAGCGATATCCACCATGCGTCGAAATACTCATTGGTCCACACACATCGGTATGTATGATTTCCAATAAGTCCGTTGCTCGCTCCATTATTCCGGAGAACGGGTTTTTGATCATCTTGCCCATGAGGCATGGCTTGCACGTGTCAAATGATTCAAAATCAAGAGACTCCAAAAGTCCATCAGAATGGAGTTTCTTCATGCGTTTTACGCCAATATGACCTGGACGACAGTGCCACAAATAAGTTGGATTATCACTATCTACTTTGCATCTTTTATGCCGCTTCTAAAGCGATTATATACTTAGCTCTCGTTGCAGTGTCCGCCACAATATTAACATTGGAACTCATCCAAGTCATCATGGAACTTTCTTCCATCTTATTATGCCACCTTCTAACTCAAAACAAATAGCTTAAAAATGAGATAAAATTTTACTTGTATGTGTGACAAAGCCAATGTAACTCATTGCAATGAACCATTTGTCACTTCTGCATACAGAACATATTCTTACTTCTTCGAAAGTGCATAAGAATATCTTTACTATTGTCCAACGATCATCATATGAATGCTATAACCTTTAGAGCATTCGACACATCTGGATCTACATATCATGGTATACAAGATTGATAAAATCATTCTTGTGGTTTCACTCATCAAGTGTCAAAACAATTGATTCTTGCTCCAACCTCTTCCATGCAACAAGAACCGTTCTTATTGTTTCCATATTGAACAAATTCAATATTTCATCTATGTACTCTGGCAAAACTATATTAGTGCCTCAATCTATCTGCATAGACATTGATGCTTAATATTCTGGTTTTACCTAAGTCTTTCATCAAAAACTAATTTTAATGAAAACTTAACAATATCAAGAAAAACATATTATTTCTAATAAACGATATGTCACCTACATAAAGCATTAGAAATATGTCTTAGCGCTCCCACTTACTTTCTTGTAATACAAGCATCTTCAAATATCTTGATGAAATCAACACTTTATCATTTTCATCATTGAAGATTCCAACTTCGCTATGCTTACTTCTACCATAGAAGTTTGCATACATATCTAGCAACCTTTGAATCAACAAAACCCATTGGGTCATGTCATTTATTCAACTATCATATCTCAATATGTAATTGTTGCTAGAATAATTCATATGACGAAGTCAGGGCCCATCATCGCTTCTTTGTATATTGTTGGTTACTATTATCTAATAATATCTCGTCCTCAAATCTTACTATTTGATTACGACCAACTTGGTTAAATAGGAACTTTGATGTCCATGACTACAACATATTGTAGGTGCGGGAGCCATGAATGAAGTTGCCGCTTCCAGAACATTTTCTGTGCTGCGCTACTTTGCTCATCTTGCTCAGGTTCAATAACCTCATCAAGTTCTATTTTCCTCCCACTTAAACCTTTCGCGAGAAAACTCCTTCATAAGAAATTCACTTTTAAGTGACAATCACTATGTGTTTGGGTTCATAGTAGAAGGAATACCCATCGACATTCTTTGGAATGACCTACAAAGACTTACTAATCCGATTTTGGTTGTAAACATTTTACATATGCCATGCATACCAAAATTTAAGAAAAGACAACTATAACTTGTATGGTGTCATTTCAGCGGATTATGATGGTGCTCTATTCAGTGAAAAGCGGTAGTCTCTAAAGCATAATCCACAAATTATATTGGTAGTTTTATTTCATCATTAATCTAACCATGTCAAACAAGGTTTGATTACATCCATCAAAAACTCCATACTACTATGGTGTTTATCACGATGCAAGTTTGTGGAACAATTCCTCTAACTCTTAGATGTTTGCTAAACTTGTAACTCAAATATTCTTCTTTATGATCCAATCATAAAAACTTGAATTTTTCTTGTTACAACAATTTCCACTTCATAAATTGAACAATTTCAATTGTTTCATACTTCTATCTTATCAAGCAGATATACCATACATCTATTCGAGTCATTGATGAAATAGAAAATACACCATGATCGACTCCACACCATGGACTACATACATCAACATGTACGATCTCCATTTAGTTAGTCACTTGTTCTGTCCATGGCCCATGAACGGAGTTTAATCATCTTTAGGAAAAGTCTCACAAGCGTCAATCAATTCAAAATCAAATGAATCGAAATTCTATCAATATAGAATTTCTTTCATGTTTTGTTTCCAATATGACTTAAACGGCGGTGTCATATATAAGTGAAATTCATTTTGTCTTGCGACCTTTAGCATCAGTGTTATAAATGTCTATTTCACCAACAAGATAATAATAATCTATCCATCGATTATGGAAGACGGTAATAATTTGAACAACCATTGCTCTCATAATACCGGAACAAAATAACAATTATTAAGTTCTTAACAAATCTAGAAGGCTAGGTTTTATGCCAACAAAAACACAATAACACATTTATTTGTTTCTCGATGCGCATTGTTACCACATTCTTTTGCTAGTTACTTAGGCCATCGTAGTTCTTGTATTATTGCTTTGTATGACATATCATACCAACAATCTAGTATCCAATACCCAAGAATTACATTATGTACTAGCAAAGAATACATCTATAATATGTATATCATTTATATACCTGTGCTGGACATTTCCAGTCTTTTCCTTTTCTACCAAATACTTTTGTAGATCCTATTTAGCATTTCCTCTCCTTTTAGAAGAATCTATCGACATCAATAGTGGCATCAATCATTTGACACATAGTCCAAAGGATGTTAGTCAAATACTAATAGCCTTGGATTTTGCACTTTGAAGTGGATCGCCATCATCATATGATTGGTATTCTTCCAGATTCCATTCTTTAGTATTCTTTTGGTATGGCAAAACAATTTAGCCGATACCTTTTCATTCATCTTATCATGACAACTTTCATGATGAAACTACTATAGCTCTTAAGGACAAATGCAAGTATAATATTAGTTTCCTAAACTTTTGGGTGATCGGGATGCCTAGCATCTTCAATCTTCGCATATATTCATACAATATGAGCATATGTTCTTTTACTAAATTATACTTAATAATTTTGCAAACAATCAAAGTTTTAGATATCAAATATCTTTCACTTCTTGTTAGTTTCTGAAACAATTCTTTCAGCTCCAAGATCACTTTGATTCTCAAACAATTTTGAAGATCAATTTCTCATGGAGGTAAACATGATCTTAGATGCTAAACTTGAATCATTGCTCTTAGATTAATACAACTTATTAAATCGCATGGAGCAAGTGAGGTTTGCTAAAGTTTGCAATAAGAATTAATCGTTGATCTTGATATTTTATCTAAACGGCACTAGTCCGAAAGGTGATTATCCATAATTCTATAGTTCTTTTAACTCAATTAAAACTAAGTGTCGGTGGAAAATGGTTGCCAAAGACTACAACGACTTATGCAAATACACTAAGATTTAGTTCATGATAATTAATTCAAGTTAATCAAATTACTAATGAACTCCCACTAAATTCAACATCCCTCAAAGTTGTTTAGTGAAGCATGATCCAAATTCACTACACCGAGACCGATCATCACGTGAATGATGTAGCTTTAATGGTGAACATCAACATGTTGATCATATCATCCATATGACTCATGCTTGACCTTTCGGTCCGTGTGTTCCGAGGCCATGTCTGTACATGCTAGGCTCGTCAAGTCAAACCCAAGTATCTCCGCATGTGCAAATACTGGCTTGCACCCGTTGTATGTGAACGTAGAGTTTATAGCACCCGATCATCACGAGATGCTTGAACACGACGAACTTTCGCAATGGCGCATACGAGGGGAGAACACAATTTTATCTTGATCTTTAAGTGAGGAATCATCTTATAATGCTACCGTCATGATCAAAGCATAATAAGATACATAAAAGGATAAACATCACATGCATATAATTTTATGTGACATAGTATAGCCAATCTCCGCGCAATGATCTCCATCTTGTGCGCACCGGCATGATCTCCATCAGTCCACCATGATTGCCTCCACCACGAATAGCAACTACAACTATTGCTAACTACTTAGCGATAAAGTAAAGCTATTACATGGCGTATAAGAAGTTGACACGCAGGTCATACACAATTATAAAGACAACCATATGGCTCCTGCCGGTTGTGAACTCATCGACATGCAAGTCGTGAAAGATTATAAAACATGATCATTGCATACATCACATATATCACATCACATCTTGTGGCCATACCATATCATAAAACACTCCCTGCAAAAACAAGTTAGACGCCTCTACTTTGTTGTTGCATGTTTTACGTGGCTTATGGGAGTTACAAGTTAAGAACGATTCTTACCTACGGAAAGCCACAATGGTGATATTATGGTTGCTAACATCCGTTGTATGTCTCATGACTACTATAGTGAGAGAAACTGGCATCCACCAGCCGCATGTATGGAACAAGCCATACGTCAAGTGCGGAGTCGGTCTCGCGAACGAGGTCGCGTAAAGTTGGCCTGGACCGCTTCGATCTCACTATGCCGCGCCATAAGAAATACAAAACAAAGAGGTTTGTAACAGAAAACATCAACGCCCACAATAAGCATGTTGCGTTCTACTCGTGAAACACATCTACGCATAGATCTAGCTCTGATACCACTGAAGGGTTTCGCAGCATAGTAAATCAAAAAAATTCCTACGGATGCGAACAAGAAAGCCAAGATCTAATCTAGGAGATGTAATCAACGAGAGAGATAGATGAGATCTTCATACCCTTGAAGAAATCGCACAGCGGAAACGTTCAACAGAACGTGGATGATGTAGTCGTACTAGCCGTCTCCTTCCCGCGATCCGATCCGATCCTACGCCGCAAGTGGCGGCGCCTCCGAGAGATGCACACGTACGGTGCAGCGACGTCTCCTCCTTCCTTGGTCCAGCAAGTATGGTGGAGAGATAGATTGGATCTGCAGCACGACGGCGTGGTGCTTATGGTGGAGAGTTTCTGCGGCAGGGCTTCGCCTACGCACAGTCGCGAGAGAGAGGTGGAGGGGCAGCAGTTGGCCGGTGGCTAGGGTTGGAGTGGGGGGAGGCTGCGCCCCTGCCCTCCTTATATAGGGGCTGGCCGGCCCCTTGACCCCTCCTCCAAGCCCTAGGGCGGCGGCCCAAGGGGGAAGAGTGGGGGGCAAGTTTCCCCCCCTCCTTCTGGAAGGTTCCCTTAGGGTTTCCCCTAAGGGCTGGCCGGCTGGGCCTTAGGGGCCTTGTGCACCTGGCCCAAAGTGGCCAGGACACTTCCCCTTAGGCCCACATAGGCCTCCGATAAGTGGGCCCACGTTGGTCCCACTCTGGAACCTTCTAGAACCTTCCGGTACAATACCGATAAACTCCGAAATGATTCCGGAATCCAAAAACTGCTTTCCTTTATATGAATCTTATTCTCCGGACCATTCTGGAACCTCTCGTGATGTCCTAGATCTCATCCGAGACTCCGACCAAAAACTCATAAACCAATTATCCATTCTATCCTAGCGTCGATGCACGTTAAGTGTGTGACCCTACGGGTTCGAGAATATGCAGACATGATCTTCTATCAATAATCAACAGCGGGATCTGGAAACCCATATTGACTCCCACATATTCATCGATGATCATATCAGATGAACCACGATGCCAGGATTCAATTAATCCCGTATATGTATTCCCTTCGTCACACGATATTTTACTCGCCCGAGATTCGATCGTCGGTATCGGCATACCTAGTTCAATCTCGTTCACAGCAAGTACTTTACTCATTCCGTAATCCGATATCACTTTGTGATTAACTCCTTAACCACATGCTTGCAAGCGGTGTTGATATCGATTACCGAGTGGGCCCGAAGTATATCTCTCCGACTCGGGAGGGACAAATTCCATCTCGATACATACAACCCAACAAGTACTTTCCGATCACCTGAGAGACACCTTTATGATCACCCTATCATAGGATGACGTTTGATGACCTCAAAGCTTTCTTCCGATACCAGGGAGTTGTATTATCTCATGGTCTAAGGAATACAATACTTGACATAAGAAAAGCTTCGCAAAGATGAACACGAAGACACGATCTAATTGCTCTGCTTTATTTGGGTCTGTCCATCACATCATTCTCCTAATGACATGACCTCATTATTAATCGACAACTCATGTCTATGGTTAGGAAACCTTAACCATCATTAATCAATAAGCTAGTCTAGTAGAGGCGTACTAGGGACCCGGTGTTGTTCATAAACCACACAAGTATTAATGTTTCCGCTTAATACAATTATAGCATGGAGTATAAACATTATCATGAACAAGAAATATGATAATAACAATATTATTATTGCCTCTAGGGCATATTTCCTTCAACAGATATGACGTAAGCAATAAACATTCACACCTCTATTTTTACCCGTCATTCTTTGTTATCATGATTGCCATTCATATTGATCTCATTTTCTTATATAGTTCACGGCCATGCGGGAGAAGTACCTACCGGAGCAACGCGCGATCGCTGTTGCAGAGGAGCTAGCGGTCTTTTTGAGGACAGAAGTTGTAGATGATAAAGGAAGATTTAGTGTAGCTAGGGGCCATTACTAATGTTGGTCCATGTAATCGAATAGACGGGCTCTAGTCCCGGTAATTGTGATCTCCATATAATTATATATATATACTCGATCGTAAGATAAGTAATCTTACATATATATGCACTAACATGTATGCGTACAATTATATGAAAAGTGTTTTTAAAATAAAGAAATAAATAAAATAAAATACAACAAAAATAATTCCCCCGAACACCTAAACCCTAAAACCCTAAAACAAAATCAAAATCTGTAGAGGCTCTTTAGTCCCGGTCCGTGTTACAAACCGGGACTAAAGGGCCTGTCCCTGAAGGCGCTCCAAGGCGCCCACGTGGAGGCCCTCTAGTCCCGGCTGGTAACCGGGCCGGGACTAAAGGTTTAGCCTTTAGTCCCGCCTCTGGAATCCCGGTTTGCAAACCGGGACTAAATGTCGTTACGGGCCGGGACTAGAGGCCCTGTCCCCACTAGTGCTAGCGGGAGAAAGCAGTGGAGTCGCTGCCAAGGGAGCCCCGGGCGTCGGATTGGTGCTGCCGCGGTGTGCCAGAGCTCCCGAAAGGATCCTGCCGCACAGGGTCCGGCACGGGAGCGCCGGCTCATTTATCGGGCTCATCCACGCGCCCAGCACGATTTTGGGGGCGCCGGTGCGGGCCGTTTTTGGGTCCCGAGCTCAAAATCCGCGCCGACCACATTTTGAGAGCGTCGGTGGAAATGCTCTAAGACTACGAAAAACACGAGTGAGAGATCGTAAGTTACTAAAACGAGCAGGATGTACTCTCGAAGCAAAGAATCTCCTCATACGTGTAGCAAGCCACCGACGGACGTCATCGTTTCCAAGCCTTGCTGGGGAATCTGGATCGCAGAGAGTGTAGAGTCTATGCTGTCTGAAGTTCGGACTAGTGGAAGTGGTCCGCCGGTTGAGGTCAAACAACCGAAATTGATTCTGTCATTTCAAACACTTCTAGAGGTTTTCTGTTGCCGTTTTCAGTTATATCGGCTGTATTCGGTCTGTTACTTGAGAAAGAAGAAGAAAAAAGCTTCATGCGTAACCGTTTCACAGCTGATATAAGCTGCAACGGAAGTTGGTAGGCTGTGCGTTAGTTCGAGGCTCAATTTTGCGCTGACCAAGATTCGTACTGGGCGTCTGGGACTAACTCTATCGTTGCAGAGCGACTTCAAAGTTCAAACGCACAAGCGCGCACAACGGGAAAATATCTAGGCATTTCATGGTTTGTGTTGCTGCGGTGTTCTAATTAAGGACGAAAATGTCACCGGTGTCTCCCTATTATCTGTGCATTCTCGATGTCGTCGGTGTCTTAATTCTGAGCTGCTATGTTTTGTTAAAAAGGCAAGATGTATACATAACTATAATATTATATGTATGTAAAAAAACTATAATATTATATGGATATCATATTAAAAATATATTTTATGATATATCTAACATTGGGATGTAACTGAATCGGATCGGATTTTATCCTTACAATATCTTATATTATATTTTCCTAATGAATTAAAATTGGATCGGATAATGACTGGTTGCGAATTTAAATACGGATATATGAGACTATGGATTTGAAATGGAAACAGAGTTGACTCAGGGTGTGACGAGGGTTAACTCGACAAATGTCTTAGATGAAGGACTTAGGATCGGGGGAATAGGGCGTCGGATGAACTCGAAGATAAAGATCAATCAAACAAGACGTGTATCAAGAATAAACGCGGTGATCGACTTGGCTTACTCTTAATCTATCCCTGACCGTCCTCTCCTGGTCCTATATATAGGTGGCTAGGTCTCAAGGAACTGGTCGGGTCTGATACATATTATAATATCTGTGTACGACATGGACTCGTACTTTGACTATGAATATTCTTGAGCCTAGCTTAACGGGCCTCAGGGATATACAAGTAACGGGCTCTATTAACTATACCCTTATCAGGGTGGAAAAAATAATCTGATATAATCACATAAGTAGGTCAGGTAATCATACACTCCATGCCAATATTGTGGTCATGCCAATCTTCAAGTGGATATGGAAGTCTGCATGCATGATGAGGACTAAGTTTTTTTGCTTGGCTTCTCCTCAATAGCAGAGTTAACACCAGGGATATGCTGCTGCGTAGGAACTGGAATGTTACCAAGGATACTCAGAGCATATGAGGATAGACTGCATTTGTTCTTTAACTGTAACTTCAGCCAGGGAGTTTGGAGTTATCTCCAAATTGATTGGAGTCAGGCTTAAGATATTCAGGCTGTAAGGAATGATTTTGCAAAGAGAAAATTCCTTATATGACACTACTTGTAAAATATGATTCCTTATATGACACTCAAAACTTGTGTCTTCCTTAGATGACACTCGGTGTAAATTTTTTGTTTTATATGACACTCTAGTACATTATATGACTTATAAAGATGTTATTGTCCCTAGTACAATACCATACATGATAGATCAAATGTGAGACTTATTTACCTCTGTCCATTGCATGTACTTGTTTGGTGCAGCACCACCCCACGAAAGATCCAAATTCTTCCGTCACACAAAATATTTTTTATCGAAACATAGGCTAAACTCTAGATATGAAGGCCTTTGTACTATGATGAACTATTATTGTGCTCCTGTACCTCTGTTCTCTTGATCAGTTGTACAGTAGCATCACCAATACCGTACATGTCAAGTTATGGCACAAATTATCGGTTTACATGTCTGTATATAACATTCATGCTCCAAATCAAACAGACACTTAAGAATTTTAGAAAACATGTACACACTTGTTTCTTCAGTGTCCATGATGCAAGGAGCAAACTTAAGAAAATTTAAATGACTTTTTCTCACGAGAAAGCACTAATATTATTTCTTTCAAAAAGATTCACATACCATCCTATTCTAAAAAGAAGCTGAGTGAAAACATGGTTAATAGATTATACAAAATTTATTATCTAGTGGAAATAAGCATACATGCTATTGGGGTTTACACAGATCAAATTGAAATAGAGTTTGAGGGATAAGACTGTAATCAAGTTAATACTAGTCTCCATACACGAATTGGTATGGACGATTAATTAACAAATCACAACACGCGAGTTACATACCATGTATACTCAGAGGGGTACGACTAGATGAGGGAGACGATGACTTGGGTTTGTTGTGATTTCCCTTTAACTCGTGAAATATAGGTAGCTAACGAGGTAAAATAGGAGGGGGGGGGGGGGGGGGGTCGTTGTTTTACAAGGCGGGACTTATTTTAAAGCAAGCGGTCGAGGGAGTATCGATAACAACCAACTTTTTTTGCATGTCGTTAATACTGGATATTCTAGTAGCGTGAGCTGACATTGCACCTTCTATCTCTTGGAAGGTTGAACTCTTGGACGAAAGAAAAAACTAATATACACAGCGACACGGGAAAAAAAACCGATATACGCTATCATATATTGCACTAGGGGCAATAGTGTTTTTATAAATCATATAATGCACTAGAGTGTCATATAAGGCAAAAAAAATACACCGAGTGTCATCTAGGGAATGAAAAAGTTTTAAGTGTCATATAAGGATCATATTTACATGTAGTGTCATATAAGGAATTTTCTCTTTTGCAAAACCATTTTTCAGGCGGCAGAGGCAACCAACCCGCCCCCTCTAGCCCCTCCTCAGCCCCGCCCCTCAGGCCGCAGCTGCCGCCGTCTACGGTGGCGGTGGCGGGGCCCCACCTGTCAAAGGACGGCGGGCAGTAGAGGTCGTCCGAGGCGGCGCTTCATGGAGAGATGAGGCGTTTGCTGGGGAGATAGGGCGGCGCGGCCTTGCTGGTCGTGGCCTGAGCAGCTGCACTCCGGCGTACCGTAGGGAGGAGCGGGTGGAGCACGGCAGCCATCGCCTCAGGCGGCGGTTCAGCGCCAGATCTGATCTGGGCTAGATCTGGGTCCAGTTTGGGCCCAAACTGTTCAGGACGATCTTGGCTTTGGCCACGCCGGCGAAGTGCTCCATGCCACCTTTTTCTCCGTTGACGGTCCGACTGGAGTGACTAGCAGCGTGGGGGCTGCTAGTCTCGCAAATAATGGAGGTGGTCCTATTCTATTTCTCGACAAGATGAAGATCTGCCATTTGCGTGTCCACATCGATTTGGTAGGAGTGTCGTGTTCCGGAAGGCTCCACCGGCGAACTCCACATGACGTGTCATGCCTGGAGATTACTGGTTCGGATGGGATTCGGTCGGGCACACCCGTGTTTTTATCTAACCGTTTGGTTTCAGAGGGATCGCGGCGAAGCTCTGCTGGCTGTTACCATCATGAGACATGATTTCTTGGTCCATGGCGAAGTCAGCTAGCGGATGATACGTCTCAAACGTATCTATAATTTTTGATGCTCCATGTTTGTTCTTACATCATTTGCTTAGTGTTTTGTTATACTTCATGGCGTTTTTATGCATTTTCCGGAACTAACCTATTAACAAGATGCCACAGTGCCAGTTCCCTGTTTTCTGCTGTTTTTGTGTTTCAAAAAAGTTACATAGGAAATATTCTCGGAATTGGACGAAACAAAAGCCGAACCTCCTAATATTTACCGAAGCTTCCAGAAGTCCGAAGAGGAGACGGAGGGGGGCCACAGGCCGGCCACACCATAGGGCGGCGCGGCCAGCCCCTGGCCTGCGCCCCCTATGGGTGAGGCCGCCCTGGTCCACCTCTGACGCTGCCCCTTCGCCTATAAAGACCCCCCGACGGGAAAAACCTAAAAGACCCGATCAATTTTCCAGAAACACATCGCGATCCGCCGCCATCGTCGACCCAAGATTGAGAGGGTCCAGAAGCTCTTCCCGGCACCCTGTCGGAGAGGGGAATCACCACCGGAGGTCTTCTTCATCGCCATGCTTACCTCCGGCGCGATGAGTGAGTAGTCTACCTTGGACTATGGGTCCATAGCAGTAGCTAGATGGTTGTCTTCTCCACAATGTGCTTCATGTTTAGATCTCGCGAGCTGCCTTACATGATCGAGATCATCTTTATGTAATTCTACATGTTGTGTTTGTTGGGATCCGATGAATATTGGTGTTATGTTAAGTTGATGTTCTGAATTTTATCTTATGTTATCTCTATGTTGTTTATGATCTTGCATGCTCTCCATTGTTAGTAGCTATCTTGGCCAAGTAGATACTAGTGACTCCAAGAGGGGGTATTTATGCTCGATAGTTGGGTTCATGCCTCTATTTAATCTGGGGGAGTGACAAAAACCTCTAAGGTTATAGATGTGATGTTGCTACTAGGGAGAAAACAACATTCTTGTGTCCAAGGACATTCATTTTATTTATATTATACACTTTGCTTAATGCAGTTGTCTGTTATTCGCAACTTAATAGTCAAGGGGTGTTCGGACGATATCCCCGCGAGTGGATTATTAGTCATAGATGCAGTTGGATGGCGGTCTATGTATTTTGTTGTAATGCCTAGAGTAAATCTCATAGTGATCCTCGTGACATATGCACATTATCTTTATTCTATCAATTGCCGAACTGTAATTTATTTACCCAGCATGTTGTTATTTATCTTATGGAGAGACACCACTAGTGAACTGTGAACCCCGGTCCAATTTCCTTTACATTGCTATTACTGTTTACTTTTACTCGTACTGTTTACTTTCTTGCATACTACTATTGCTTTCCACTCGATACGCTCAATTCTTTGTTTACAGCAAACCGGTGAGATTGACAACCTCATCGTAAGTTGGGAGCAAAGTTCTTGGTTGTGTTGTGTGCAGGTTCCACGTTGCTGCTGGTGCAAAGCAAAGCCCTGGACGAGGCGCCTTATAAATTGTCCAGAGCTATCGCGAAGCTAGCGGCATCACCTTCTGAAGTTTAGCTTTTTCCTACTGGTTCGATAAACCTCGGTTTTGTACTGAGGGAATACTTGCTGCTGTGCTCATCACACCTTCTCTTGGGGTTCCCAACTGGTCGGTCATCTACATCAACACCACAACAGCAATCAAGTTTTTCTGGCGCCGTTGCCAGGGAAAAAGAAGATTTCTGCAAGGGGAGTTTCACACACACATCCTTTACTTTGTTTTAGTTTTGCTTTACTTTATTTTTGCTTGCATCGTTTTATCAAAAATACAAAAAAATAGTATCCTTTATAGTTGTTACTTTATTACTCTTAGTTTATTATGTTGTTCCCTAAGTATGTTTTGGAGAACCTCTCAGTAGGTAGTGGTTCTATTATTGGGAAAAGTAACATTGAGGAGTTCTTTAATCATATTAGCATGCATAAAGATGTTGAGGATAAATCTTTGGCTGAGCTTGCTCCTAGTTATGAAGTTGCTGCTGCTTATTTAGTCCACATGTTGGAAGCTAGGTTTGCTAGCCTTAATCCTTTTATGCAACACATGTTTCTTAAGCTTCATGATATTGAAGACTCTGAAAAGAAATATTTTATTTTGGTGAATTTGCGTAGAGAATTTAGAGATGTTGTTGTTGAAGCTAGGAAAGTTTTTGAGCGTTTTAATATGCTTGGTTCGCCTGTCAAAGTTGTTGGCACAACCAAAGAAGATTTCAAAGTACCAATACCTTGCAATCTTGTAGGAATGCATAAAGTTTTGGAAAAGAATTTCAATTGGATTTGTCCTAAAAATCTTTTTGATGAAAGTAGTATACCAAAGCATGATCATAAAGGATCTTCAAAAACTCATTTGGATACAATTCAATTTATTGTTGAAAATACTTCTGCAATTGATCTTAATGCCTCATTTGAAAATACTTGATTCGCACCTTTCTGCGCCTAGCTCAAAGGCGTTAAAGAAAAGCACTCTTGGGAGATAACCCATTGTTTTCTTTTCAGTTCTTTTTCTTCTATTTGAGTCTTGGAAGTTATTACGACTGTGATAACCGCTCCTTATCCTTTTTATTTCGTTGTTGTGCCAAGAGAAACCTCTAATTTGAGTGAGGTAAGATTTGGGGATGTTGCTGTCCTGAAACAGATTTTGGTGCTGCACCGTAAAAGTTTGTGAAAATTCTCAGAATATCTTTTTTACCTGCGATTTCTTGTGTATATGCCCTAGGTTATATCCAAACTTTCATTAGTTTTACACTTTTTGATTTGAGCAACAGAAAACCCTCGAAAAAATCGACCTTTTTCAGCTGTTCTGTTTTGACAGATTTCTGCCACTATTTGTGTTTGCCTCTCGATCGCTTTCTTTTTGAGTTCTTTTGATCACGGAACTTTTGGGGAAGTTGATATAGTAGTATATGCTTTATATGTGGTGGTTTTGAGTTGAAATCTGAACCAAAAAGGATAGATTCATTATTATGCTTACACTAATGTTGCTGATAGAATTGTGTTGAGTTTTGTATGAAGGAAGTTTTCAAGTGTAGGGATTAGAGAATGATGAGATGAGTTGAAGAATGGACAAAAGCTCAATCTTGGGGATGCCGACGCACCCCAAGAAATGTCCAAGAGGTACAAGCGTCAAAGCTTGGGGATGTCCACGAGGCACCCCTTCTTCATCGGCAAAAATCAGGTCACCTTTCAAGACACTATATTTTTATTGCTTCATACACTATGCGTTTTTTTGGAGCGTCTTTACTTTAGTTTTCAGTTTTGTTACTTTTGTTTGCTGAAATAAATGGTTGGACCCCAGCAAATTTCTTTTGGAGGAGATTTACTTGCTTTTCATTTGCCAATAACACTCCGTTTTTCACTCTTATTGTTCAACGAGTGTTCTCTTTTTCTAGAACTATGTTTAACGTTCATTTTTTGCCTTGATTTTTGTTCAGATATTTTTTTATCTTTGCATCAAGGTGTATTTTGACCTCTGGTCCACGTTGGTATTCACCAAAAGAGTTGTTTCAAAAAGGTTCGAATGGTGTTGGAAAAGAGAAAAAGTTTCATGCAAAAAAAGTGGTACAAAAAGGAGCTTGTTTAGACTGCGGCTTATTCTTTTTCATGTCGTGCTTGATGTCATTTTGATAGTATGCTTAGTTATTTTTGCTATAGCATGACTTATCTCAAATTACTGATATTGCTTAATGAGTCTTTGAAAAAAATCATGCGTTGTTTTTATTATTTGGAAGCATTAATTTGGTTTTCTTCTTGATGCTTTATTTGGGTTGACTTGGCGCATGCTTACAATATGTTTGACTCATACAAAGTCGCCATAAGCCTCTATGATCATTTAGTTTTTGACTTTTGATGCCATTTTATGCTTCTCTTAATAATGTTTTGTCGCTATGCATGATTATGGCCATTATTGCTCTCTTAGTTGGTCGCTCCCAGTATTTTGCTAGCCCTTATTTTGTACTGAGTATGAGCTATACTCGTGCATCCAACTCCCAAAAACCAAGTTATTCCAATGTGTCCACCATACATACCTATTAGCAATTTGCTATTCCAAAGTACATTTGACTTGCTTTTATCTATCCTTCAAATTAAACTCTTTTGGTGTTATGCGAAAATTGGTCAGTAAAGCTCTCACAAACCTGATGGCACACTTTACTTTTCTCACTTTTAAAATTTTGACATTGTGGCTCTCTTATGTTGAGTTGCTATGCTTGCAAGTTGTAAGTTGGAAATTAGCCTAGCCATGCCGTCATGGGGCAAGCTTTCAACATTGTACTTTTTATTTGAGTTGATATCATGATCTTTTGTTTATGGATACTTGCGATGTGAAATAAGTTGAGAATCTTGCGGGATCATGAAGTTTGTATACGTGTTAGAGAAACGCCTGGGCCGCTAATCTAATCCATGCATAATTCATGGTGGAAATTTACAGCATGCCCATAGTGAACATTCGACAACGCATCTCAAAATAAAAAGCTATACCAATGGTAAATAAAAGAGATGCCGAGGTGCTCATTGTCTGTTTGTCCTGTCATTTTGATGTGGGCTTGTTCCATATCATCGGGTACGGAGGTACCCCGTTGGCGGTTCTCAATGATACGTGTATACTTACAATGACAAGATCTTGCTTGGGACTCTAAGTCAAGTAGCATGAGGTTTGGGTATTTGTACTTCACGGGACACGAGGTTTTCAACTTATGATTTGTCAAGCATATGCTTCATAATTGTACTCACATTAACTTTAACCATTCAAGATGCCTATGATGGGGGCAATGAGAGCTCAAAGCTAGTAAGTACCATAATTTTTGAAGGTTTATAAAACTTGCAATCACTGCTTCCCTCTGCGAGAGCATAGTTGTCATTCAAGATGCCTATGATGGGGGCAATGTTGAGTCTCCACCTTCTACCTTTATGCACTATCTAAGAGAGCATAGTTGTCATTCTGAGTTTAATGTGCATAGTCCCAAAGTTTATCATTGATTGATTCATGATTTTTGTTTCACTTGTTCTTAAATTATTTGTATCTAGTCGCTCTCTTAAACTTGAAGGTGTCCTATGCATTTATGTTTTGCTATTCCATGAAGGACAAGCTGAAAACCATTTGCTATGTTTTTCCATATGATTTGAACACACGTTTGACTTTCAATGTTTCATTATTCATGATCTTTCGTTTGTGTTTCTTTTTCATATTATAACATGGTTGCTAAGTTTCTTCTATCAAGTTTATGTCTTTCATGCGCATGTTTTAAGTTCTTTTGATCCTAGCACTCAATGCTTTACATAGATGATCAAGATTGTGTTGGTGCATGTCACCTCAAAAATTATTCTTTTGTTATCACTTACCTACTCGAGGACGAGCAGGAGTTAAGCTTGGGGATGCTTGATACGTCTCAAACGTATCTATAATTTTTGATGCTCCATGCTTGTTCTTACATCATTTGCTTAGTGTTTTGTTACACTTCATGGCGTTTTTATGCATTTTCTAGAACTAACCTATTAACAAGATGCCACAGTGCCAGTTCCCTGTTTTCTGCTGTTTTTGTATTTCAGAAAAGTTACACATGAAATATTCTCGGAATTGGACGAAACAAAAGCCGAACCTCCTAATATTTACCAAAGCTTCCAGAAGTCTGAAGAGGAGACGGAGGGGGGCCACAGGCCGGCCACACCATAGGGCGGTGCGGCCAGCCCCTGGCCCGCGCCCCCTATGGGTGAGGCCGCCTTGGTCCACCTCTGACGCTGCCCCTTCGCCTATAAAGACTCCCCGACGGGAAAAAACCTAAAAGACCCGATCAATTTTCCAGAAACACATCGCGATCCGCCGCCGTCATCGACCCGAGATTGGGAGGGTCCAGAAGCTCTTCCCGGCACCCTACCGGAGAGGGAAATCATCACCGGAGGTCTTCTTCATTACCATGCTTACCTCCGGCACGATGAGTGAGTAGTCTACCTTGGACTATGGGTCCATAGCAGTAGCTAGATGGTTGTCTTCTCCACCATGTGCTTCATGTTTAGATCTCGTGAGCTGCCTTACATGATCGAGATCATCTTTATGTAATTCTACATGTTGTGTTTGTTGGGATCTGATGAATATTGGTGTTATGTTAAGTTGATGTTCTGAATTTTATCTTATGTTATCTCTATGTTGTTTATGATCTTGCATGCTCTCCGTTGTTAGTAGCTATCTCGGCCAAGTAGATACTAGTGACTCCAAGAGGGAGTATTTATGCTCGATAGTTGGGTTCATGCCTCTATTTAATCTGGGGGAGTGACAAAAACCTCTAAGGTTGTAGATATGCTGTTGCCACTAGGGAGAAAACAACATTCTTGTGTCTAAGGACATTCGTTTTGTTTACATTACACACTTTGCTTAATGCAGTTGTCTGTTGTTCGCAACTTAATACTCGAGGTGTGTTCGGACAATATCCCCGCGAGTGGATTATTAGTCATAGATGCAGTTGGATGGCGGTCTATGTATTTTGTTGTAATGCCCAGAGTAAATCTCATAGTGATCCTCGTGATATATGCACGTTATCTTTATTCTATCAATTGCCCAACTGTAATTTGTTTACCCAGCATGTTGTTATTTATCTTATGGAGAGACACCACTAGTGAACTGTGGACCCCGGTCCAATTTCCTTTACATTGCTATTACTGTTTACTTTTACTCGCACTGTTAACTTTCTTGCATACTACTATTGCTTTCCACTCGATATGCTTAATCCTTTGTTTATAGCAAACCGGTGAGATTGACAACCTCATCGTAAGTTGGGAGCAAAGTTCTTGGTTGTGTTGTGTGCAAGTTTGATACGTCTCAAACATATCTATAATTTTTGATGCTCCATGCTTGTTTTTACACCATTTGCTTAGTGTTTCGTTACACTTCGTGGCATTTTTATGCATTTTCTGGAACTAACCTATTAACGAGATGCCACAGTGCCAGTTCTCTATTTTCTACTGTTTTTGTGTTTCAGAAAAGTTACACAGGAAATATTCTCGGAATTGGACGAAACAAAAGCTAAACATCCAGAAATTTACCGAAGCTTCCAGAGAACCAAAGAGGAGACGGAACGGAGCCAGGGGGTGGCCTCACCACCAGGGGGCGCGGCCCCGGGCCTGGCCGTGCCGCCCTATGGTGAGCCCCACCTGGTCCACTTCTGATGCCGCCCCTTCGCCAATAAAGACCCCCCGACGGGAAAAACCTAAACACCTGATCACTTTTCCAGAATACATCGCGATCCGCCGCCGCCATCGACCCGAGATCGGGAGGGGCCAGAAGCTCTTCTCAGCACCCTGCCGGAGAGGGGAATCGCCACCGGAGGTCTTCTTCATCGCCATGCTTGCCTCCGACGCGATGAGTGAGTAGTCTACCTTGGACTATGGGTCCATAGCAGTAGCTAGATGGTTGTCTTCTCCACCATGTGCTTCATGTTTAGATCTCGTGAGCTGCCTTACATGATCGAGATCACCGTTATGTAATTCTACATGTTGTGTTTGTTGGGATCCGATGAATATTGGTGTTATGATTGAGTTGATGTGCTGAATATTATCTTATGTTATCTCTATGTTGTTTATGATCTTGCATGCTCTCCTTTGTTAGTAGCTATCTTGGCCGAGTAGATACTAGTGACTCCAAGAGGGGGTATTTATGCTCGATAGTTGGGTTCATGCCTCTATTTAATCTGGGGGAGTGACAGAAACCTCTAAGGTTGTAGATGTGCTGTTGCCACTAGGAGAAAACAACATTCTTATGTCCAAGGGCATATGCTTTGTTTACATTACACACGTGGAGTTCTCGGATTGATTCTCTGCAAGTGGATTATTAGTCACAGATGCAGTTGGATGGCGGTCTATATATCTTGTTGTAATGTCCAAAGTAAATCTCATAGTGATCCTCTCGACATATGCACGTTATCTTTATTCTATCAATTGCCCAACTGTAATTTGTTTACCCAGCATGTGTTATTTTATCTTATGGAGAGACACCACTAGTGAACTGTGGACCCCGGTCATATTTCCATTATATTGCTATCACCTGTTTACTTTACTCGCACTATTTACTTTCTCGCATACTATTATTGCTTTCCACCCGATACGCTCATTCCTTTGTTTCAAGCAAACCGGTGAGATTGACAACCTCATCGTAAGTTGGGAGCAAAGTATTTGGTTGTGTTGTGTGCAGGTTCCATGTTGCTTCTTGCAAAGCAAAGCCTGGACGAGGCGCCATATAAATTGTCCGGAGCTGTCGCGAAGCTAGCGGGCATCACCTTCAGACGTTTGGCTTTTTCCTGGATACGATTAAACCTTGGTTTCTTACTGAGGGAAAACTCGCTGCTGTACTCATCAAACCTTCCTCTTGGGGTTTCCAACTGGACGGTGATTTACACTATCACACAACGCCACAGCAAAGATTTTTTTTGGCGCCGTTGCCGGGGAAAAAGAAGACTTCTGCAAGGGGAGTTTCGCACACACATCCTTTACTTTGTTTATTGTTTTGCTTTGCTTTATTTTTACTTGCTTCGTTTTATCAAAAACACAAAAAAATTAGTTTCCTTTATAGTTGTTTTTACTTGTCTGCTTTTAGTTTTGCTAGAATGGCTACTCATGAGAACACCAAGTTGTGTGATTTTACTAGCACTAATAATCGGGATTTTATCTGCACTCCTATTGCGCCACCTGCTCCTGCTGCAAATTTTTATGAGATTAAGCCTGCTTTATTGAACCTTGTTATGAAAGAGCAATTTTCTGGTGCTAGTACTGATGATGCTGCAGCTCATCTCAACAATTTTGTTGAGCTATGTGAGATGCTGAAATATAAGGATGTAGAGAGTGATATTATTAAGCTTAAGTTATTTCCTTTTTCTTTGAGAGGAAAAGCTAAGGATTGGTTGCTGTCTTTGCCTAAAAATAGCATTGATTCATGGGCTAAGTGTAAGGATGCTTTTATTGGTAGATACTATCCTCCTGCTAAGATTATAGCTTTGCGTAGCAATATTATGAAGTTTAGCCAGTTTGATAATGAACATGTTGATCAGGCTTGGGAAAGAATGAAATCCATGATAAAGAATTGCCCCACTCATGGACTGACTACTTGGATGATTGTCCGAACTTTTTATGCAGGACTGAATTTTTCTTCAAGGAACCTATTGGATTCGGCCGTTGGAGGCACTTTTATGTCCCTTACCTTGGGCGCCGCAACAAAGCTTCTCGACAATATGATGGTAAATTACTCTGAATGGCACACCGACAGAGCTCCACAAGGTAAGAAGGTAAATTCTGTTGAGGAAACCTCTTCCTTGAGTGATAAGATAGATGCTATAATGCTTATGCTTTCTAATGATAGGACTCATGTTGATCCTAAAAAGTTCCTTTGGCCTCTTTGGTTGCTCAAGAAGAGCATGTTAATGTAAACTTCATTAGAAATAATAATTTCAACAACAATGCTTATAGGAACAATTTTGCTAGTAACAACTATAGGCCATTTCCTTCTAATGGTGATAATAGCTATCTTGGTAGACCTAAAATGCCTAGTGAAGAAAGGATTTTAGAACTTGAAAGGGCTACTAAGAATTTTATGCAGGTGCAATATGAGCAAAACAGGGCTTTCACCAAGACCATGGAGGAGCAATCAGCTCTGTTGAGGACTATTAGTCATCAACTTGAAAACTTAAATAAGGCTATTCCCGAGTTGCAAGCTAAGGTTTCCAAAGCTGAAACCGATATTTCATCTTTGTATAATGCGCAATCTTCTTTGATAAACAGAATGTCTGCTAAGCTTGATCCTTTTGCCTCTGCTAATGCTATCCAAGTTAGAATTGATGAAAATGTTAGGATGCTAGCAGAATTGCATGCCAGGTGGGAAAGAGAAGATGAGATGGCTAGGAAGATGAAGGTATGTACCATTACTACCTCTAATGATGTTGTTCCTAATGCTAGCAATCCTCTTACTTTGATTGGTGTAGAGAAAACTCCTACTCCTAGTGTTAAAAAGCCTAAAATTGCTAAAACTTTTTCTCAAAAGAGTGCTGAAATTTTTCAGAGTGTAGGAGATGATAGCTCTATTTCCTTTAATGATTTTGATGTTGATGGCTGCAATATATCTGAAGTTATTTTGTTCTTACAAAAGCTTCCTTTGACTCCCAATGCTAGTCCTATAAATGTTGCTTTTACTAAGCATATTACCAATGCTCTTATGAAAATTAGGGATGAAAAGTTGAAGCAAAAAGCTTCTATTCCCAAGAAGTTAGAAGATGGTTGGGAACCCATCATTGATATGCATGTTAATGGTTTTGATTGTCATGCTTTATGTGATCTAGGTGCTAGTATTTCTATTATGCCTAAAAAAATTTATGACATGCTTGATTTACCACCGCTTGAAAAGTGTTATTATGATGTTCCTATTGCTGATGTTGCTAAGAAGAAACCTTTGGGAAGGATTAATGATGTTCTTATTATGGTTAACAATAACCTTGTTCCCGTTGATTTTCTTGTTATGGATGTTGAATGCAATGCTTCATGTCCTATTATTTTGGGAAGACCCTTTCTTCGAACTGTAGGTGCCATCATTGATATGAGGAAAGACACCATCAAATATCAATTCCCACTTAAGAAAGGTATGGAACACTTCCCTAGAAAGAGAAAGAAATTACTTTTTGACTCTATTCTTAGAGCAAATTATGAGCTTGATGCTTCATCACTTGATATTACTTGATTTGCACTTTCTGCGCCTAGCTCAAAGGCGTTAAAGAAAAGCACTCTTGGGAGATAACCAAATGTTTTTACTTTCAGTTATTTTTATTTTATTTGAGTCTTGGGAGTTATTACTACTGTAATAACCTCTCCTTATCCTTTTTATTTCATTTTTGTGCCAAGAGAAGCCTCTAATTTGAGTGAGGTAAGATTTGGGGATGTTGCTGTCCTGAAACAGATTTCGGTGCTGCACCGTAAAAATTCGTAAAAATTATCAGTATATCTTTTGGACCTGCGATTTCTTTTTCATATTCTCCAGGTTATATCCAAACTTTCATTAGTTATACACTTTTTGATTTGAGCAACAGAAAACCCTCTAAAAAATCGACCTTTGTCAGCTGTTCTATTTTGACAGATTTCTGCCAATATTTGTGTTTGCCGCTCGATCGCTTTCTTTTTGAGTTCTTTTGATCACGGAACTATTGGGGAAGTTGCTACTGTAGTATATGCTTTATATGTGGTGGTTTTGAGTTGAAACCTGAAGCAAAAAAGGTTGATTCATTGCTATGCTTACACTAATGTTGCTAATAGAATTGTGTTTAGTTTTGTATGAAGGAAGTTTTCAAGTGTAGGGATCGGAGAATGATGAGATGAGTTGAAGAATGGACAAAAGCTCAAGCTTGGGGATTCCCATATCACCCCAAGAAATATCCATGAGGTACAAGCGTCAAAACTTGGGGATGCCCCCGAGGCACCCCTTCTTCGTCGGTAAAAATCAGGTCACCTTTCAACACACTATATTTTTATTGCTTCATGCATTATGCATTTTTCTTGGAGCGTCAGTTGTTTTTAGTTTTTAGTTTTGTTTAGTTTTGTTTGCTGCAATAAATGGTTGGACCCCAACAAATTTCTTTTGGATAAGTTGCCTTACTTTTCATTTGCCAAGAACACTCAGTTTTTCACTCTTATCGTTTCAACGAGTGTTCTTCTTTTTCTAGAACTACGTTTAGCTTTCGTTTTTTGCCTTGATTTATGTTCAGATCTTGTTATATCTTTGCATCAAGGTGTATTTTGACCTCTGATCCATATTGGTTTTCCTCAAAAGAGTTATTTCAAAAAAGTTCGAATGGTGTTGGAAAAGAGAAAAAGCTTTATGCAAAAAAGTGGTACAAAAAGGAGCTTGTGTAGACTGCGGCCTAGGCTTTTGCATGTCGTGCTTGATGTCTTTTTGATAGTATGCTTAGTGGTTTTGATGTTGCATGACTTGTCTCAAATGACTGAGATTGCTTAATGAGCCTTTGAAAAAATCATGCGTTGTTTTAATTATTTGGAAGTATTATTTTGGTTTTCTTCTTTGATGCTTTATTTGGGTTGACTTGGCGCATGCTCACACATGTTAGACTCATACAAAGTCGCCATTAGCCTCTATGATCATTTAGTTTTTGAATTTTGATGCCATCTTATGCTTCTTTTAATGTTGCTTTGTCGCTATGCATGATTACGGCCGTTATTGCTCTCTTAGTTGGTCGCTCCCAGTCTTTTGCTAGCCCTCATTTTGTACTAAGTATGAGCTCTACTCGTGCATCCAACTCCTAAAAACTAAGTTGTTCCAATGTGTCCACCATACATACCTATTAGCAATTTGCTATTCCAAAGTATATTTGACTTGCTTTTATCTATCCTTCAAATTAAACTCTTTTAGGTGTTATGCGAAAATTGGTCAGTAAAGCTGTCACGAACCTGATGGCACACTTTACTTTTCTCATTTTAAAATTTGACATTGTGACTCTCTTATGTTGAGTTGTTATGCTTGCAAGTTGTAAGTTGGAAATTAGCCCAGCCATGCCGTCATGGGGCAAGCTTTCAACATTGCACTATCTTTCATTTGAGTTGATATCGTGATCTTTTGTTTATGGATACTCGCGATGTGAAATAAGTTGGGAATCTTGCGAGATCATGGAGTTTTTAAATGTGTTAGGGAAACGCCTGGGCCGCTAATCTAAGCCATGCATCATTCATGGTGGAAATTTACAGCATGCCCATAGTGGACATTCGACGACGCATCTCACAATAAAAAGATATACCATTGGTAAATAAAAGAGATGTTGAGGTGTTCATTGTCTGTTTGTCTTGTCATTTTGATGTGGGCTTGTTCCATGTCATCGGGCAGGAGGTACCCCATTGGCGGTTCTCGATGATACACATATATTTACAATGACAAGAGCCTGCTTGGAACTCTAAACCGAGTAGCATGAGGTTTGGGTATTCGTATTTCATGGGACACGAGGTTTTCAACTTATGATTTGTGAAGCATATGCATCATAAGTGTATTCACATTAACTTTAACCATTCAAGATGCCTATGATGGGGGCAATGAGAGCTCAAAGCTAGTAAGTACCATAATTTTTGAAGGTTTATAAAACTTGCAATCACTGCTTCCCTCCGTGAAGGGCCTTTCTTTTACTTTTATGTTGAGTCACCACCTTCTACATTTATGCACCGTCTAAGAGAGCATAGTTGTCATTCTAAGTATAATGTGCATTGTCCCAAAGTTTTCATTGATTGATTCTTGATGTTGGTTTCACTTGTTCTTAAATTATTTATATCTAGTCGCCCTCTTAAACTTGAAGGTGTCCTATGCATTTATGTTTTGCTCTGTCATGAAGGACAAGCTGAAAACCATTTGCTATGCTTTTCCATATGATTTGAACACACGTTTGACTTTCATTGTTTCATTTTCATGATCTTTCATTTGTGTTCGTTTTCATGTTATAACATGGTTGCTAAGTTTCTTCTATCAAGATTATATCTTTCATGCCCATGTTTTAAGTTCTTTTGTTCCCAGCGCACAACGCTTACATAGATGATCAAGATTGTGTAGGTGCATGTCACCTCAAAAATTATTTCTTTTGTTATCACTTACCTACTCGAGGACGAGCAGGAGTTAAGATTGGGGATGCTGATACGTCTCAAACGTATCTATAATTTGTGATGCTCCATGCTTGTTTTTACACCATTTGCTTAGTGTTTCATTACACTTCGTGGCATTCTTATGCATTTTCCGGAACTAACCTATTA
Source organism: Dactylis glomerata (assembly GCA_007115705.1). Taxonomy (NCBI): domain Eukaryota; kingdom Viridiplantae; phylum Streptophyta; class Magnoliopsida; order Poales; family Poaceae; genus Dactylis; species Dactylis glomerata. Next base: position 276,428 of record QXEO01000905.1, on the reverse strand, counting down.
ACGAGATGCCACAGTGCCAGTTCCCTGTTTTCTGCTATTTTTGTGTTTCAGAAAAGTTACACAGGAAATATTCTCGAAATTGGATGAAACAAAAGCTGAACATCCAGAAATTTACCAAAGCTTCCAGAGAACAGAGCCAGGGGTGGCCTCACCACCAGGGGGCGCGGCCCAGGGCCTAGCCGTGCCGCCCTATGGTGAGCCCCACCTGGTCCACTTCTGATGCCGCCCCTTCGCCTATAAAGACCCCCCAATGAGAAAAACCTAAACACCCGATCACTTTTCCAGAATACATCACGATCCGCTGCCGTCGTCGACCCGAGATCGGGAGGATCCAGAAGCTCTTCCCGGCACCCTGCCGGAGAGGGGAATTACCACCGGAGGTCTTCTTCATCGCCATGCTTGCCTCCGGCGTGATGAGTGAGTAGTCTACCTTAGACTATGGGTCCATAGCGGTAGCTAGATGGTTGTCTTCTCCACCATGTGCTTCATGTTTAGATCTCATGAGCTGCCTTACATGATTGAGATCACCGTTATGTAATTCTACATGTTGTGTTTGTTGGGATCCGATGAATATTGGTGTTATGATTGAGTTGATGTGCTGAATATTATCTTATGTTATCTATATGTTGTTTATGATCTTGCATGCTCTCCGTTGTTAGTAGCTATCTTGGCCGAGTAGATACTAGTGACTCCAAGAGGGGGTATTTATGCTCGATAGTTGGGTTCATGCCTCTATTTAATCTGGGGGAGTGATAGATACATCTAAGGTTGTAGATGTGTTGTTGCCACTAGGGAGAAAACAACATTCTTATGTCCAAGGGCATATGCTTTGTTTACATTACACACTTTGCTTAATGCAGTTATCTGTTGTTCGCAACTTAATACTTGTGAAGTTCTCAGATTGATTCTCCGCAAGTGGATTATTAGTCATAGATGCAGTTGGATGGCGGTCTATGTATCTTGTTGTAATGCCCAGAGTAAATCTCATAGTGATCCTCTCGATATATGCACGTTATCTTTATTTTGTCCATTGCCCAACTGTAATTTGTTTACCTAGCATATGTTATTTTATCTTATGGAGAGACACCACTAGTGAACTGTGGACCCCGGTCCTATTTCCATTATATTGCTATCACCTGTTTACTTTACTCGCACTGTTTACTTTCTCGCATACTATTATTGCTTTCCACCCAATACGGTCATTCCTTTGTTTCAAGCAAACCGGTGAGATTGACAACCTCATCATAAGTTGGGAGCAAAATATTTGATTTTGTTGTGTGCAGGTTCCACGTTGCTGCTTGCAAAGCAAAGCCTGGATGAGGCGCCATATAAATTGTCCGGAGCTGTCGCGAAGCTAGCAGGCATCACCTTCAGACATTTGGCTTTTTCCTGGATACGATTAAACCTTGGTTTCTTATTGAGGGAAAACTCGCTGCTGTACTCATCAAACCTTCCTCTTGGGGTTCCCAACTGGACGGTGATTTACACTATCACACACCGCCACAGCAAGGTTCCACATTGCTGCTGGTGCAAAGCAAAGCCCTAGACGAGGCACCTTATAAATTGACCGGAGCTGTCGCAAAGCTAGCAGGCATCACCTTCTGAAGTTTAGCTTTTTCCTACTGGTTCGATAAACCTCGGTTTCTTACTGAGGAAATACTTGCTGCTGTGCTCATCACACCTTCTCTTGGGGTTCCCAACTGGTTGGTCATCTACATCAACACCGCAACAACAATCAGCGGAGAATGTCATGGATGCCGAGTTTTGGGGACTAGCAGTGGTGATTCAAGTCTTTGCGGCATAGAGGAACTTGCTTTGTGATTCGTGACTCGTAGCAGAGGCATGGCAAGCGGGGGCGACCGTATAGGAGAATTTCAAGGTTCGACCTTGCAGGGTGAAAATCCAAGGTCTAGCCTTAATTGGTTGTGCCTGACAATGGCCTTGTTGAAGGCATTATTTTGTGAGTGTGGACTTTTCTTCAGAGTGAAAACCTAAGATCTATGATCGCGCGACGATGATGCTCGTGCATTGTTCCCTTCTTGGAGGCATTGCTTTTAGAGATGTTGGATTTCTGGTGGTGTCTTGGTGGTGTTAGTACTGCTGCTACAAGGAATTAATCACTATAGCAGGTTTTTTACGTATTTCTTCTTCTTTTTTGGATGTGTGCATCCGTATTGCCACTAGAGCACTGCGTTGTTGCAGAGGCTGGATGTAATTGGTATCGTCTTGATATTAATATATACTCTTTATCTAAAAATGTATTTGAATTATGCCCTAGAGGCAATAATAAAGATGTTATTATTATAATTCTTGTTCATGATAATGTTTATATTCTATGCTAGAATTGTATTAAGTGGAAACATTAATACTTGTGTAGTTTATGGACAACACCGTGTCCCTAGTACGCCTCTATGGACTAGTTTATTGATTAATGATGGTTAAGATTTTCTAATTATAGACATGAGTTGTCAATTAATAATGAAGTCATATCATTAGGAGAATGATGTGATAGACATACCTAAATAAAGTACAACAATTAGATCGTGTCATTGTGTTCATCTTTGGGAAGTTTTTTCCTATGTCAAGTATTGTATTCCTTAGACCATGAGATAATGCAACTCTCTAGTGTCGGAAGGGAGCTTTGAGGTCATCAAACGTCATCCTATGAAAGGGTGATCATAAAGGTGTCTCTCAGGTGATCGGAAAGTACTTGTTGGGTTGTATGTATCGAGATGGAATTTGTCCCTCCCGAATCGGAGAGATATACTTCGGGCCCACTCGGTAATCGATATCAACACCACTTGCAAGAACGTGGTTAAAGAGTTAATCACAAAGTGATATCGGATTACAGAACGAGTAAAGTACTTGTTGAGAATGAGATTGAACTAGGTATGCCGATACCGACGATCGAATATCGAGCGAGTAAAATATTGCGAGACGAAGGGAATACAAATACGGGATTGATTGCATCCTGACATCGTGGTTCATCCGATATGATCATCGCTGAATGCGTGGGAGTCAATATGGATTTCCAAATCCCGCTGTTGATTATTGATGGAGATCATGTCCGCGCATTCTCGAACCCGTAGGGTCACACACTTAACGTAAATCAACGCTAGGGTAGTTTTGGGATATATGTGAAAGCGTTTCGAATAGTTACAGATTTGTTCCGGGTGAAAAATATTAGTAGTACTCCCTCCGATCGGAAATAACTGTTGGCAATTTTGTACTAACTTAGTACAAAGTTTATACTAAATGTCCAACAGTTATTTCCGATCGGAGGGAGTAGTATTTATTAATTATATGAATTAATAAATATTAAGCAGTATTTATTTAGAAGAAATAAATAAAGAAAAAAATAAAAAAAAAGAGGTGCGGCCGCCAGGACTCGCTGGCTCGCTCGATCGGAACGATCGGAGCGGCCAGGAGCTTTTTTTTAAGGGGAGGAGCGGCCAGGAGCTGGCCTCTGGCACGCTCGCGTACGAGGCATGGGCCTGCATGGGCCTGCCGCACATGGTGCTGGTAACAAGGGCAAATCCTATGTTCCGCCCGCGGCGCGCCTTAGCAGGCTCCACCCGCAGGCAGAGGGATATGGGCCGCGGCCCGTTAGTGCAGGGTTCTATGCTTTCTGTATTTTTTAGGCGGTTTTTCTTTTTTCCTGGTTCACTAGTTCGGCTGGTTTTTTTGGTTTTTTGTTTTTAAACAATTTTGAATTTGCATAAATTCAAAATAAGAATAATTTTCGAATTTGAATAATTTTTGAGTTTGAACAATTTTGAGTTTGAACAATTTTTGAGTATGAACAATTTTTCGAAATTGAACAATTTTTGAATTTGAACAATTTTAAAAATTGAACAATTTTTGTATTTGAACAATTTTTTGAAATTGAACAATTTTGAACTTTGAACAAATTTCGAGTTTGAACAATTTTCGAGTATGAACAATTTTTCGAAATTGAACAATTTTCGAATTTGAACAATTCTAAAAATTGAATAATTTTCGTATTTGAACAATTTTTCAAAATTGAACAATTTTGAACTTTGAACAAATTTCGAGTACGAACAATTTTTCGAAATTGAACAATTTTTGTATTTGAACAATTTTTCGAAATTGAACAATTTTAAACTTTATAAAGAATAATTTTTAGAACATTTTTAACATTGAATTTTTTAAAAGTTTGAACAATTCTCAAATTTGAACACTTTTCAAATTTAAGTATTTATTAAATCTGAACAAATTTTGTATTTAAACATTTTTTTACATCTAGATATTTTCAAGAAAAAAATGAAGCGAACCGATTCTGAGCGAACAAATTTGATGATCACTGATCAAATGGGCCGGCCCACCTGGGGCCGTGTTTCAGGCGGAGCTACGCTCCCTCCCGCTAACGAGCGGAGCGTAGGATCCCCCGGCAACAAGGCTAGGCGCCTTGCCATGCCATGCTCATGCGATCAATCAATTCGATCGATAATCGTAGCGGCGTGCGTGCAGTTCACGCAAGGTACCAGCATGGTCGATCGGCAAAGCCAAACTTGCTTCGCAAGTATGTCGTACCGGCTGCCTATAAAAGGACACGGGCGTCGCCGGTTGAGGTTTGACCTAATTTGCACGGCGCCGCTGCCCGGTTTCTGAAGCCTTCTTTTTCCGTTCTTCTTCCACCACGTAAACAGGCGAAGCCCTGTCGGCGCATACTCTCCACCATAGACACCACGCCATCGTGATGTCGATCCCATCTACCACTCCACCATATCTCACTGGACCGGGAAGGTGGAGTCGTTGGTATGCTGTACGTGTGCATCTCTCGGAGGCATCGCCACTTGCGGCGTTGGATCGGATCAGATCGCGAGGAGGAGATGACTAGTACGACTACATCATCCATGTTCTGTTGAATGTTTCCGCTGTACGATTTCTTTAAGGGTATGAAGATCTCATCTATCTCTCTCGTTGATTACATCTCCTAGATTAGATCTTGGCTTTCTTGTTCGCATCCGTAGGAATTTTTTTTGATTTACTATGCTGTGAAACCCTTCAAAATGGAGGTAGTGATTATTGCCTTATAGAATATTTGGAAGTAGAGGAATGGACAGATTTTTCGAAATGAGAGACCTTCTTTTTCTGGCTGGAGATGTAGTTTTCTACATGATATGTCCTTGCTAAAAGCAAGCATCTTGATGACTTGAAAGCCTAGATAGGCAGCCTATGCTAGTTTTGTACTTTGATCTTAGTTTGTACAGTTAGGTTTTTCTCTTCTCTTTGTATATAGTTGTACATTGTTGGGGGTGGTGTTGGAATAAAATGATGTGGGGCTTTTGCCTCACAGTTTTCATGCTAAAAAAACTATTTTTTATAGAACAAGTTTCAAAACTCTAATATAAAAAATAATATAATACTATAGACTAAATAAATACTATAATAAAATAACATAAAAATAGGCACATATCTATTATCTATCGATTATATACTAAAAGCAACATACGGATGTCTAATAGAGCCACCACGTTAATCCACATCATCCAAATTATATTAATAGTTAGATCTACAATTTATGGCTAGAATTTATGATAATATTAATAGTTACATAATTGGCTCGGTATATGGTAGATAAGGTAGAGATCAGATGTAAAAAAATTGGCAATTCCAGGCCAGCTAAAAATATCAAAAGAAAAAAACACATACGTGGAAATGCGTACCAAGAATTTGCATAGTATAAAGTTTCATAATTAGGCTAATTCAAAAATAGTATAGGATTTGCTTACCAGCAGTAGCACTGCTAAGTCAATGTAATTTATTTGCGGCGAGATCTGTTGTGTATCAACCCCAACCTCTTTCAAAATATTAATGGCGAATTTGAATCTTAATAGGTACATGAAAAATCAAGAACGGTGCTACATGGATAAAATCTTGGCAAAAAATCCACATCATTTAAATTAATTTTCATGGATAGATATAAAATGTATGACTAAGATTTTATGAAAAAATAGTAGTCACAGAATAAGCTATTTTATATTGAGCTACTACGACTGGAACATGGTCCTGGTGACCTACTCCCGCGAGATCGATTAGATGCATACTCCTACTTAAAAACTAGTCGTGGTAAAACATGATAGCTGCAAGAACAAAAAAGCATGGTACGTCTATGCCAAAAAAAGGATGGCTAGAACATGGTCACAAAAGGTTACAGTTGGAAGGATTTACTCTGCTTTTATTTACGCTTCAACGTCAGTTTAGTTAAAGTAGCTTCTAATTTTATATTTTAGATATTGATATTTTTATATATTTTATTAAACTATATGGAGATTGATATTGACTAAACTCAGAAGGTAGTGTAATTGTGAACCAGGGAGCACATTGTTTTTATGAATGAGTACACATAAATGACAAATTTATTCGACTATCATCAGATCAACATACTCATAAAACGCCTTGAAAAGTTCAGAGTCGTGGAATTTTAAAGTTAATGAACTCACATAAATAACAAATTTACTTGACTGCCATCAGACCAACATACTCATTACAAAAACACCGGGAAAGTTGGAATGTCAAAGTTAATGAAGTCACAAAATTAGTTTCTCTATGTATATGTTATTTATTTTGTTTAGTACCCATAAATGAGAAGTTTATTTGACTACCTCTAGACCAACAGACTCATAGAAAGCCTGGGAAGTTTAGAGTCGTGGAACTTTGAAATTATTGAAGTTGAACATTAGAAACACTATTTCTATGATTGAGTACTCAGAAATGACAAATTTATCTGACTGTCATCAGATCAACACTCTCACAAAAAATCTTGTGGAATTTTGGGTTTGCAATGGTGGAATTTTAAATTTCTAAATTCCCGACATTAGTTGCACTATCGACATGTTTGTCCTTTGCACTAAAAATTTACTAGCTTAATGACACAAACATCAACATGGCTAAGTCAACACATATTTTCCTGAGGATGAAAATGTGTCTCCACTAAAGGAGTACCCTAAATTAATGATACACACAACGTCAATTCTTCAAAACTGATGAAGATAACATTAGTTAACATTATTTATAGGAACGTCCCTCATCCTATAGAATATTTTAGCTTAGTGATACAACAGGGCTAAGTCACTACAAATTTCCGCTTTATATGTTTCATATTTAGTTTCCACACAATGTGTTAATACTATTTAAAATAAAAAGACCTGAAAATTGTACACTTAATTCTTATGTTTGGCGGATATTACTTGGTTTGTATGGTAGACATATTTGGACTTTTATATGTGTCTTTCTCTCATGTAACAAAATCAACATAAGACTACATGTCATTTAAATTGATCAAAAAATCGACGAGTGATTAAGGGTCCTAAACTATGTAACCCAAGCCGCGTAATCATTTTGCGTAACATGGAAAATACATGTGACCAGTTGTGTGTAGAACCACTAAATCAAGATCATGATAAATTAAGTGTCTAGAGAACTTAGATTCATACTTCTCTAACTTCGATTATTAATGTATGGATATGCTTAGAAGAAAATATTTTATCTTTTAGCAGTATATTCATATAAAAATAATGGAGAAAGTTTCATCACACTCATGTGTCGAAAACTTTGGACATTGTGATATGGAGTGAGTAAATGTTAGGAAGAAACATCAAAATATACTCCAACGAAAGATAATATTATGGAAGTTAGATATTTTGACCTATCTATTAAGGAGGATAGATCATTATATCTTAATTAATAATTTACTTATCAAAGATAACTAACCTCGCATACCGATCTTACATCATATAAAAACTATAGTGCCCTTTAGAGATGCAATATCACTTAAATGGGAGTTTCAACATATGTCATGATAATCATTTGTCCACAAATTTCATATTTCCTAAAGATGTTATTCACATCCGTGATTTTTTATATACCAAAATATTTGCAATAGTTACATAATAGTTTTCTTTATTGTCACATAATGGGAAATAATGTGACATCAATGAAACTATATTTTATTTCTTGAACACTTTCAACCAAGTACAGATTATGCCCTTGCATTTTTTAGGGTCACTGTGCTAGTTTATGCAATAATACAATCGCAAGGGCTAGAATAATGCATGCTTCGATAGCCTATTATCCTGACAAGTTCAGACCCCATATTCAATAGAGTAACTATGTAAGTGAGACATTCTTTAACGGATAAACTCGACAACTCACTAAAAAATAAATATATGTTATAAGCTTCGATGTTTTAGATAAAAAATTGGATTATTTGGATAAAAAACATCTGATAATCCAAAATAACTTTTGGATATGTATATTTGGATGTTGTTTGGTATACCATATCCAGTGTTAAGTTCGGAATCGGATATGCTTGTCCATCGGATTTCTTCAAACTAGATATGTATTCTCTAAAATGGGTTCGGTGCGGAAATTATCCTATATGTTAACACCCCTAATCTAACATTATTGTTTCTATATTGTGCATGTTAATGATTTATTCTATATCTTGGTTAAACTATACATTGTTTGACTTTTTAGAAAAAAATATAAGCCTTGTTCATTGGAATGAAGGTAGTTGTTGATATCTTGTTGATATGAATATATAACCTACTGTAACAAAATTATTTAGGTATGTGCTCTATACACCCATTAGAAAATCGTTCAAATTTTCGAGGCAACTTGATGGTGTAGAATATAACTTGCCCTTCATTTAGAAACATAGTATGTCCGGTTGTTTCATCAACCCATGCACAAGTTTGGACCATCCAGCGCTCCACGCATTTTGTTAGCTTCTTCTTATTTTGCTATAACATACATTTTTCCTCTCTTATGTTGAAACAAAGCCTACCAGTTTGTATGAAAATTGCCTTTTGAGATCCCAAGACCCTGGTTCTAGCTAATTTGACCAGGAGAGTGAAAATTTAGGGTTGCGAGGTGTGGAGGGTGAGGAATTGAATGAGAGGGAGAGAGAGAAATGATGCATTGTTGACCAACTTATGAATTTCAATTTCAACTTATGACTAGCATGAATCACGAAGTAATTCAATGATCCAGTGCATTTTTTACAACTACAACCCATGTGAAGATAATAAAGAAATCTCACTTGCAGCCCCATGTGAGAAAATCTCAGTTGGAAATCATGTTACAACTCATAGCTAGTACGAATAACGACGCAATAAATAGTATAGGAGTGAAGTGAGAATTAAGCTAATTCTCAGCGGTTGAGAATTTAGCAAGGCCATGCAATAAGTATTTCATGATAAATCTTTTAGAAAATGTAAGTAATTCATTACGTATAAAACATCTATTCATTACAAATCCTTATAGAATTTCCAATATAGAAAGTTCCGTTGGTAAATTTTCCAAAGAGCTTACATCTTGAATTAGAGGCCGGAAGTATTTTCGTAAGGCCCCGTTCGGTGCTAGTGATTTCTGAAGTGTTTGGGCCTGTTTGGGCCGGTTTGAGGGTGTTTTTTTCGGGCTCGATGAAGACACCCGAAAACACTTCAAAACAGTTCTGAGCTGTTCGGTGGGCCGGTTTTGGCCAGTTTAGGCCCGACGAAACCCACCGATACCCGTCGGGCTGGGGTGGAAATAAAACGCGTCCCAGGCTCGCGTTTCTGTCGGGCTGGCGACGAGGGAGAAAGCCCAGTGTTTTGGGTGGTTGATATTTTCACCCAAAACACCCCTTAAAACACCTCCTGAAACACACAAAACCACTAGCACCGAACGGGCCTAAGAGGTTGTGAACACGTATCATTCCACTACTTTGTACCCACGCAACAACAAAAATCACATGGCAAGGTTGCCCTCTTCGTGATCGTTCAACACCCAGTGTCCGGTGGCGTTCTTCACCATGCCCTTGTTATTCTCCGCCCACCAATTCGCCGGCACGGGGTACTCGTCCCAGAGCGCATCCTCTTCCTTGTTCACTAGCGCCACGTCGCGGTCGACCTGGAGGCTGAACCCCGCGCCGTCGCCGGCGCCCTGCGTGCCCGCGACGGCGTGCACGGAGCACTCGAGGTTGTGCCACTGGGCGGGGCCCACCGGATTCTTGAGGTACGGCGACTTGCGCGTGTCCACGAGCAGCTCGGTGCCGACGTCGCTGTAGAAGACGGGCGGCAGGATGGTGGGCACGATGTCGAGGGCATTGCGGACGCGGAGCAGGCTCAGGCCGGCCATGGAGTCGAAGGCCTTCTTGAAGTGCTCGTCACCGACGCGTGGCCCGCCGAAGAGGATGGCCGTGACGGGCACGGGGATCTGGGACGGGCCTCGGACGTTGAGTCCGTTGGCGACCAGGTCGACGGCGTTGAGCGTGGACAGTGCGGCTCCGAGGCTGTGGCCGGTGATGGTGATGCTGCAGTTCTCGTTCTTGTACGTGTCCAGTAGCCTTCTTACTTCGGCCAGCACCTGTGTAAAATTTGGATCATGTGATTTTCGTTTTCTTTTGAACCTCAACTATATGAAGTGTATGAAATGAAGAAGTTCCAAACAGGTCCCCATGCTCTCCTGCTCTGCTAGACTGTCACTAGCTCTAGAGAAAACCAGCAACTCCCATTAACAACACCATGTGCAGTTCAGAGAAGAGGTTGTCGGATTGCTCATGAATTCAGCAGAATAAGTGTGAAACGTGCCGCTTTGCACACTGCAATTTCCTACCGCGTCTTCAGTCGGTAGTGTCGTTATCTAACTTCAGTCGGATATTCGGATGACACAACACGCGTCTCAATCTTGACCAGGGCCCATGCAGAAGTGTGGACGAATTTATGTGCTACTGAAGAGCAGCGAACTACTCCAGCTGGGATGGCAATGGGACAACCAGTACCAAAATATTTCAATTCTAGAAGAGTAAACCCCTTGCAAAAGTGTGGATCGACGGACTTGTGTGCTACAGAAGAGAACAGCGAACTACTCCAGCTGGGACTACCGTCTACCGGTACCAAAATATTCCAATTCTAGGACATGATTAGAGAATACTCCAAGCTGGAACTGACGAGAGAATTAACATGGTTGCCACATTCAGAAATGCAGATATGAAGATAATTTAAGACTGTTGAGTGTTAACGTAAGAAGTCACAACATACTGAATTTACCTGCTCGCGCGCGCTCTGTTTGTTGAACCTGGACGTGGGGTTCTTGGACATGTACACGGACAGGAACCCCCTGTGCACCGACGGCTGCGACCAGCCCTGCCCCGGCCCGACGACGCCGGCAGCCGGCACCAGCACGAAGTCCAGGTCGCTGACCCACTCCACCGTCCGCTTAGTCGCGCGCCACGCCACCACGATGTCCCGCCTCCCGAGCGCCGCCGCGCCGGCGTCGGTGGCCACCGCGACGTACCCCATCCAGTTGGACTCCGTGCTCCACGCGCCCTCCGGCGCCGGCCGCGTCATGAACCCGTCGGGCAGCCGGTCGCTCGACGTCGCGTAGATGAACCTCGTCACGCGGTACGCGCCCGGGTCCGACGCCTGGACCTTGTAGAAGAAGGACGACGGGCCGTACCGGGAGGACCCGGCGTAGGGCGACGCCGGGTCGCCGATGAAGGCGTCCGACGTCGCCTGCGCCAGCTCGCCGTAGCGGATGACGGCGCGCCGGACTTCTATGTCGAGTGGGTCCAGGAGGCCGTTCCATTGGTTGCTGCCGCTGATCTCCCTCCATGTTTTAGCGGATGCTACGTCCGAGAGAATGGTAACGAGCAAGACACAGATCAGCTGCAGATACGGGTACATTTGGGATACTTTGAGTGTGGGCATGCAACTGAAAGGAGAAGAGCTCTGATGGCTCAAGCTGGCTGCAAGCCTGCGAGTAAATATGGATGCCACTGGCTCTCCCAACGTACAGAGAAAGACCGAAAGCAAAGAGGATGGAAGGATTGAATCAAGAAATGAACATATAGACAACCGAGAAAGAATGGTCGACATCCTTCCGCTTCAAAGGATTCTAGAAGTGTAGGAATACAAAAAAGACGGCATTTTAGTTTTACTATCACTAAGTCGTTTCATAGATTCTCTTATCCTCGTGAAGGCGGACACGAATAATGCAACTTCCTTATAGCAAGTTCTGGATACTTATTGTGCTAATTCTGGTCAGTTGGTCAGTCTGGGAAAGTCTAGCATTTTCTTTTCTCCAAACACTAATGTTCTTTTAAGAGCTGAAATTTGTCAAGTGTTGCACATTACTACTGAAGCTATCTCAGATAAATATCTTGGGCTTCCTGCTTTGGTGGGAGCGGATAGAAGTGATTGCTTCGAGCATTTTATTGAGAGGATCATCCAGTGTATCAACGGATGGAAGGAAAAACACCTCTCAATTGGTGGGAAGGAGATTTTATTAAAAGCTGTAGCTCAAGCTATCCCGGTCTACGCTATGTCTGTGTTCCAAATCCCTAAGAATATTTGCAAACGTATGATGGATGCTATCTCGAGTTTTTGGTGGGGGTGACGATGAGAATAATAATAAAATGCATTGGCTAGCTTGGTGGAAACTGTGCTATCCGAAGAGAGAAGGAGGTATGGGATTCAGAGACTTTCACTCCTTTAATCTTGCTATGCTGGCTAAACAAATTTGGCGGCTCATATCTGATCATGACTCGCTTTGTGCGCGTGTCTTGAAAGCAAAATATTATCCCAATTATGATATCTTATCTGGTCCGAAGGCGGGTTCCTCGTTCACTTGGCAGAGTCTTGTGGCGGCTATTCCCACTTTTAAACGTGGGTATATTTGGAGAGTGGGCTCAGGGGAAAGAATTAATATATATATACTGATCCATGGATTTCATTGAGTCCGAACAGGATGATTATCTCTCCAAGAGGTTTAGGGGTCCTGGCCAAAGTTGCGGATCTTATTGATACATCTACTGGCTCTTGGGACGCTGAGTTGCTGCGGTCACTCTTCTTGGAGGTTGATGTCAAACGCATATTGGAAATTCCTATCAATGTACAGGGGTTTGATGACTTTATTGCATGGAATTACAACAAGAATGGACGCTACTCTATTAAGTCAGGATATCATCTTCAATGGCGACACACCTTTGGCCCTCGGGCGAATCAGCTTGCCCTCCCTGGAACCTCGGCTTTGAATCCTGTGTGGAAAACAGTTTGGCAACTTAAGCTCCCTAGTAAATCAAGATCTTTCTATGGCGGGCATTGCATGGAGTGATTTCTCTCAAGTCTATTTTGGCTAACAAACACGTGGAGACGAGTGGGCAATGCCCTGTTTGTTTGCTAGCTGCGGAGGACGTCAAACATCTCTTATTCCAGTGCGACACGGTGAGAGATCTTTGGAGGATGTTGGGTCTGCTGAATGTGGTTGACGAGGCTATACAGCTCGACCGTTCTGGCTCGGTGATCCTTGAGCTACTGTTTAGGGGCCAAGACTTGATGATGCCAGGCTTTGCATCGCTGGGATTGAAAGAAGTTGTTGTGGTCACTTGTTGGTACTTATGGTGGATTAGGAGAAGAAGAACCCATAATGAGTCGGTGCCCCCTCTCTTTCGCTGCAAAATGTCAGTGTTGGCTATTGCCAATGCGGCTAATGCTAGGGGTAAACCAAACATGATCGAGCAACACTGGGAAACGCCATTGGCTAGACAACTGAAAGTAAATGTGGACGGCTCTTTTCACCTGGAGGAGCGTGAAGGCGCAGCTGGGGCAGTTATCCGTGATTGTGAAGGTAAATTTATCGCGGCTTCATCAGTTTATCTTACTAACATCTCTTCGGCTGGTACAGCGGAAGCGATGGCTATGAGGGAAGGGCTAGCCCTAGCTAACCGACTTTGTTGCAATAACATTATCATGGAGTCGGACTCACTGGAGACTGTTGATACTTGTACCGGCTCTGAAACTTGGTGGGGCGAATCCGCGGCGATCTTTGCTGATTGTGTGGACCTTGCCGCGCTCATTGATAAAGTCTCGTTCAAGCATTGTCTGAGAGAGGCCAACGAGGTAGCTCATGAGATAGCAAGTAATAGCTTTTCGACTAGGAACTCGTATAATTGGGTTGATGAACCCCCGGACTTTATTATCTGTAAACTGCTGAATGATGTAACCAAACGTTGAGACAGGCTGCAAGTTTCTGACGCACTCTTTTCCTTACCAGGGTACCTAAGGGGACTGGAAGGTTTTTAATGAGGCGGCTTGCTAGCTTTTTATATATAAGTATTTATTTCAAAAAAATGTCGTTTCATAGATTGGTATTTATATTTCGACCAAGTTACAAGTCATCGTCTAGTTTGCATGCACGTAGGTAAACAAAAAGTTTAACTGTTAGTTTGGTCAAAGAAATATGAATTAAATGTCACAAAAATAAAAAATCCAATGATATAATTTTTTGGCATATAATTCATTTTTTTATCAAATTAATGATAGATTTTCCTTAAACTACATGTATGCCTGTTAAACTCCTCCGACATGGGTTGATGCACACATCCATATATTATTTATTATTCGGAAATGCAATTCTGAATCCGAGCTTATATGAGCTCTTTTTGTGAACCACACATTTAAGCTAAAGAATGATCGTAGCTGGTCTGTATTTAAGCCGTATGTCGGTTTCTAATACTCTAAGAGAAGTCAGTGGTTCCTAGACCACCTCTGGGCAGAATGTTGTCGTCCATGGCCTTTGGCGGCACGGCGTGACGGGCACCAACCATACCATCTACTCCCCAAAACTTCACCCACGTGGTCAGCATTATCTCTTCTACAGTACATATTCGTTCCCCATTCTGTTCTTCATAGATTCCCATCGCCTCTCTCCAAAATTCTGCCTCATTGGGTGTTCGACCAGCTGATCTCCTCCTAGGCATAAAACAGCTCCAGATCTGGACCTAGGCAGGTCGTCCATGATGTGGTATTGTGGTGGAGTATGTCACCGACGCCAGAACGGTGCGCTCGCCGGCGGGGAGGGTAGATCTTGGAGTGAGAGCTCGGGATGGCAGCGAGCTCCTCATCGTCGGTGTGACTGGAACAACAGCACATCCAAGCCGTGCCCGTTGCTTGACAAGCACTACAGGACGCTCCTCCTCCTGCTCAAGTCCTGCAGGGCCATCCCATCTGAGGCGCTTCGTCAGCTGCAGGACCAGTTCATCGTCCAGAAGCCGTCACAGGATTTTTGTTTCTTGACCATGCGTAGGTACAGCTCGTACTCCGCCATTCTCCAGCAAACGGCCGTCTGCGTCCGTTACTAGGAGTCCTATCGTCGACCGCAGAGACGTACGCGTATCCATCATTTTATATGCTCCGTATCTTGCCTGAATGTCAGAGCCTACACGAATTCCCAGACCAAACGTATGGCCCAAAAAAAAAGAGTTCATATGAGCTCGGGTGTCAAAACACCTCCTCCGTAGTGTTAGGTAAAAATAGACGTGAAACAAAAAAAAACACTCCTCATGACAGAAATTTCACCAACTTTGCACAAAAGACTATGACAAGTGACTAAAACAAAAAGTACACTAATTCTAGACAAAGCCTTCAAAACGTTTTGTCGCTTGATATAGTGAATTTACTCTCACCGAGCTTCGGGCTAGCACTTTCAGAAAAAACATGATGCGTAAGCATCTATATTGCTAGATTAGAGATCTCGTGTTTCAACCAGAGTGTGTACATACTTATTGTCGAAGTCGTTATCATCATATTTCTAACAATTGACGACATCTCGCTAGCCGGTTACTGCTAGAAAAGATCCCAGAAGCATGAAATGACTCATATCGTACCAGTTCCAGTTTTTGTCGCACTTCTTTCATCCACCTCGTGTGGTGACAAAGGGGTGTGTTCCCTTTTACATCACCTGCCAGGATGGACCAAACCTAATCTGGTGGTGGAGGGGCGTACCATCCCCTTGATGGCCTCGAAACTCCATGATCCAATGAGGTGGCATCCTGTATGTCGCCTGGCATGGGTAACCATGACAATATTCATAGATGATGGACTAGGGTTTAGGGGAAACGGCTCGTCGGTGATCTCATCAGCTGACAAACATAGGAGAAAGCAAGGTTTACTTAGGTTCGGCCCCTCAATAGGAGGTAATGACGTACTCCTGCTTGTTTGGCTTCGATTGATGATGAAGGTAGGTTACATACTGCCTTGATGGCTATGGAGGTATATAGGCGGTCTTGCCTAGGGCAGATTGTACCAGGTTGCGAGAGAGCTATAGGATGACATCTCCTTGCTTTTATATAGGAAGCCAGGTCTCGGGTGCCGTATCTGCGTAGGTTACAAAAAGCAAGGTTAAATCCTAATCATAGACTAGTTCTTGTCCTGCATGCCACTGGGCTTCATAGGCTTTGCAATGACATGTTCCCTTTATGGGCTTCATGTTCTTAGCGTCTTTTATGTGGGCTCCTTGTTGGGACGTACCCAGTATACCAACACCAGGCACCCGGCGGATTATACCCTCGTTAATAGCCCCTGAGTGTCTAGTTAAGTCGTAGACTCGAGTAGAGACTCAAAGCCACGTGTGCACTCATGCGAAGAGAGTACATCAAGTCAGCATTCCTTATTTTGTTTGGGCAATTAGCATTCACAGGGATGATGTTATTGTGCGCCTGGTGCTCACGATTGATCGGGACCAGTTAATTTCTCCTAGCCAAAAATAGCACTATCCTACTTAAGCTCGAGTCCCCATAATCAAACCTGGTATATGCTAGGGTAGCTCGAGTTGTTCTATGGAGACCTTACCAAGTCAAACTGCAGCTTGTGAGTGGGTACCCAACGCGTCCATCAGGGTTTTCCTCGTGCCGTGGGTGAGTTAACTGGTAGAGCGCAGTGGATGTGGTTGCCAGGGAAGTAGATTTAATCTATAGGTCTTATCGTCAGGCTGTAGTTGTGGCATCTAGACATGTTCATGCACCGGATGCAATCTAGGTAGTCGAAGACTTGGGTAGTCAAAAGCTTGCTAATCAAAAGCTTCTGTAGCTGAAAGCATGTGTAGTCGAAGACTTATGAATTGAATGAGATAATATCTAACGAGGGTTAACCACGACAAAGTCCTAGATGAAGGAGTTAGGATCGGGATAAGAGGGCATTAGATGATCTCGAAGGTAAAAGTCAGACAAACAAGGCGAATATGATTGTATTATTGAGACGAAGCTAGGGTTTACAAGCTAAATCTCGATGTCCCTTCAGCCGGCCCCTCCCGACCCCTTTTATAAGTGTCCAGGTCTCGGGGTCCTGGTCATGTTTGATATAGATTCATAGGCCTATGTCAGTTCCTATTACAATTTCCTTATTCGAATACATAATCTTTTGGCTCCTGTCTCTGGGCCATAATCTTTCGGCTCCTGTCTCTGGGCCATAATCTTCATGGGCCTTAACCCGAATATTAACCAGGTTATGAATGCCATGGGCACAGACAGGCGTACCCATGTCAGTAGCCCTCGAGATTCTATCTGAATCATAGATTCGGGTTGGATATCTAATCTTCAATGTTCTACTTCTTCAATCTTTGACTTCTTATCTGAAGCCGTTTATCATCTCTTAATATTTTGATTTCTTATTTTTCAAGGGTTAAGTCGATAGATCTGACGTGCCTATCAAGACCGAAGCATAAATATTCTTGTCTACCATCCTGAGAAGACTACAAGCTCGAGATTAAAAGTCTTCACTAACATCAAGCTTCAAGGTGCAATACCAAGATTTGAAGATTCCATCAAGCTACACAAAGGAAGCGGCAACCCCAAGCCAACAAAAGCTAACCGAGAAGCCTCGACTCTTCAGGATCTCGAATGCGAGATGAGAACCTTCTGACTCACGTACGATCTTTTTGGACATACTAGTTAGCTTGACCCCATTAACCATGAAAGTGTCTCGATGAGGTTTCGAACAGATACTTTTGACAACATCAAATCTTCAACCATCAACTTCAACAAATGAAGACAATCTATGTCTTTGGCAAAGCAAGTCTTCAATGCAACTCAAAATGCCATCGAGAAGTTGGAAGAGCATCCTTTTTAACCCTAACTCTAACCAAGCCTCTACACCCCTCTAGTACCAACCTTAGGAATCTCGGGACGAGATTATTCTTAAGGGGGAAAGATCTGTAACACCCCAACTTTCATAGCAGTATTTAAGAAGAGTTTAGTAATTCAAAAATTAGGGCCAACAAAAACTTTTTGTGTTTAATAAAATTTAATGAAGTCTCTTGCATGTTTGCTTTGTTTGTTGTGAGATTGTTGTTTGTGTAAGTTTCTTGTTGAACAAGATTGTGAACCAACACAATCTTTGTTCCCTTGTGACATATCATTAAAAATGCTACTAGCTATTTATGATAAGCATTATCTTGGCAACCTCTCCTATTTCAAATGTTTTGAATTTTTCCAAAATAAAGTGCCAAGATTTATTTTGACACAAAGTTTTTCCCAATTAAGTATTTGTTATGGGTTTTCCCGACCTTGGTATGATCCCACTATTATGCGAACTCTTATTTTACAAACATTTTAGAAATAGGTTTCAAACCCCTCTTGAGCACTTCATAAAAAATAGGAGATGTTCTTGTCACCCTTGTTTCCTGAAAATCTTACAAAATCTTTACTCCCTCATTTAAAACCTTCTTAAAACCTTACCATGATATGATCATCATTGAGCTTTTGTTCCCAGTTACTTCTTGGAATGCTAGGGTGTAGTTTTCATAGACTTCGCTTGATCTGTGTGTGATGAATTGACTTGTGTGACATCTTATGTGTGCTAGATCTACAAATAGGCCTGATGTCTATGAACGCTTCTATTCTTGTAGACAGTGTTGGGCCTCCAAGTGCAGAGGTTTGTAGAATAGTAGCAAGTTTCCCTTAAGTGGATTACCCATGGTTTATCAAACTTAGGGAGGAAGAGGTCAAAGATATCCCTCTCAAGCAACTCTGCAATTAAGATACAAGAAGTATCTTGTGTCCCCAACACACCCAACACACTTGTTAGATGTATAGGTGCACTAGTTCGGCGAAGAGATAGTGAAATACAGGTAATATGGATGATTATAAGTGGTAATTGCAATCTGAAATAAATATCGCTACAAGCAAACATATAGCAGAACTTGTTGTAAACAGTGTTTCAATGCTTAGAAACAAGGCCTAGGGATCATACTTTCACTAGTGGACACTCTCAACAATGATAACATAATTGAACACATAAGTATCTTTCTTTACTATGTGATACGTCTCAAACGTATCTATAATTTTTGATGCTCCATGCTTGTTTATACACCATTTGTTTTGTGTTTTGTTACACTTCGTGGTGTTTAACAAGATGCCACAGTGCCAGTTCCGTGTTTTCTGCAATTTTTGTGTTTCAGAAAAGTTACACAGGAAATATTCTCGGAATTGGACGAAACAAAAGCCGAACCTCCTATTTTTACTGAAGCTTCGCGAAGACCAAAGATGAGACAGAGGGGGGCTAGGGGCCAGGCTTACCATATGGTGGCGCGGCCCAGGGGCTGGGCCGCGCCACTGATACATCCATTTTGCAACACTATTTTGTATCATAATTTACTACTATTCATTGATATATTTCATATTTAGAGATGATACTTATGTTGTTTCCTCTGTTTTTACATGTTTAATGATCATTGGAGAACTTGCTGCCGGAGTCAGGATTCTGCTAGAAAAAGGACTGTCAAGACACCATATTTCTGAAGATCAACAATTCCAGAGAAATACCAAGAAATTCATATAATATCAGAAGACGAAAGTAGCTAGAAGGAGGAGGCGAGAGGAGCAGCAGGGTGGGCTCACCACCAGGGGGCGCGGACCCACCCCAGGCCGCGTCGCCCTGTGGTGAGGCCACCTTGGCCCACTACTGCCATCGCCCCCTCATGTATATTGTCGTCCCTGAAAACCTAAGTCAAGGGGGCTCAGAGATAGACACCGCCGCCTCTGCGGGGCGGAAAACACCGAGAGAGAAAAGCTCTCTGGCAGGAAGAAATCTGCCGGGGAAATTCCTTCCCGGAGAGGGGAGATCGTCGCCATCATCATCATCATCGCGCGAGACTTCATCGGGATCATCATCACCATCATCATCATCACCAGCACCTTCATCTCCACCATCACCACGCCATCCCGCTATAACATCTTCGGTTGAATCTTGTCAAATTCTTAGGGGAAACTTTCCCGGTGTTGATTACCTTTGTAGTTGATGCTATTGAGTGGAACCGTTGAATTAAGGTTTATGTTCAGATTGTTATTTACCATTATTTAACCTCTGGTCATGATCCATATGATGTCTTGTGAGTAGTTCGTTTAGTTCTTGAGGACATGGGAGAAGTCGACATGTTAGTAGTGAAACTATGTTGAGTAATATTTAATGGTTTGATATTTATGTTGTGGTGTCATTCTTCTAGTGGTGTCATGTGAACATCGACTACATGATACTTCACCATTTATGGGCCTAGTGGAATGCATTGTGTATTTGGCTACTAATTGTAGGGTTGCCGGAGCGACAGAAATCTAAACCCCCGTTAGGAAACCATTGCACCAGGGAGCGTAGGATCTCAGAGTTTAAGGTTGTGGTTTCGTTACACTTCATGCTTGTTTTTACACCATTTGCCTTGTGTTTCGTTACACTTCGTGGCATTTTTATGCGATTTCCGAAACTAACCTATTGACAAGATGCCACAGTGCCAGTTCCCTGTTTTCTGCTATTTTTGTGTTTCAGAAAAGCTACACAGGAAATATTCTCGAAATTGGACGAAACAAGTTCCAGAACTCCTATTTTTCCTGAAAGAGGACCGAAGACCGAACGAGAGCCGGAGGGGGGCCAGGGGCTGCCCACACAACAGGGGGGCATGGCCTAGCCCCTGGCCATGCCCACCTATTGTGTGACCACCCTGGTCGTCTCCTGACGACGCCCCTTCGCCTATAAAAAGCCTCCCGACGGAAAACCCTAGGGGAATCGGCAAATTTCCAGAAAGAGTTCCATAGCTCCGTCGCCGCCACTGATGAATTTCGGGGGACAGAAGTCTCTGTTCCGGCACCCTGCCGGGACGGGGAAGTGCCCCTAGAGTCATCTCCATTGGTCTCCATCGCCGTCTCCATCGACCTCACCGCCATCTCCACCAACCTTGTTGTCTCCTATGATGAGGAGGGAGTAGTTCTCCCCCGGGGCTAAGGGCTCTACCGGTAGCTATGTGGTTCACCTCTCTCTCCCATGATGTGATCTTTATGTGATCATGAGCTTTGTATCTAGTTGAATTCATAGATATTATTATTCAGATATTATGCTACTCCCGTGCTTTATATTTGTAAACTCCGGAGATACCTTGTATCATGGTGTGACAGTGACAGTGTGCGCATCATGTGTATCTTTTTGGTTAATGTCTCTATGAATTGTTGGTGTTTGTTGGAACCATCTAGTGCGTTCATGGTGATAGTGTGGGACAATCTAGTTTGGGTACATACGGACTTTGAGGAGTGCTTCGTAGACCTATGCATGATTAGTGTTCATTTTCCATTGGAGAATTGTTTTGAGTTGCATATTGATGATAGTATCTATTGGTTCAATTATGTTATATTTTTTGAGAGTGTGTCCACTAGTGAAAGTATGATCCCTAGGCCTTGTTTCCAAGCTTTGCACACCGTTTCCTTTCAGTTTTGTTACATGTTTGCTTGCAGCGATATTTATTTCAGATTATATTTACTACTTATAATCATCACTACTACTTGTATTTCACTATCTCTTCGCCGAACTAGTGCACCTATACATCTGACAAGTGTATTGGGTGTGTTGGGGACACAAGAGACTTTCTGTATCGTAATTGCAGGGTTGTTTGAGAGGGATAGCTTTGACCTCTTCCTCCCTGAGTTCGATAAACCTTGGGTGGTCCACTTAAGGGAAACTTGCTGCTGTTCTACAAACCTCTGCACTTGGAGGCCCAACATTGTCTACAAGAACAAACGCGTGCGTAGACATCAAGCTCTTTTTTGGCGCCGTTGCCGGGGAGGTAAGGTAAAAGGTACTCACATCCTCTGGCTACTAAGTCTTTTAGTTGCTGGTGAGTGCTCAAAGTTATTTCCTTTAGATTCTGCAATTATATCTTTTTGTTTCTTGTTTTTATTTTCACTAGTTAGGCTTAATGGGAAATAAAGAGTTCTTTAGTCTCTTTCCTGAGTTTAGATTTGAAGAGAAAATTGAAAAACCTTTGGAGCTTTATTCGCATGCTAATAGTGTTGTTAGTATGAATGCTTTGAACACCGTTATAGAAAAGTCTAAGCTTGGGGAAGTTGGTTTTGTTAAGCATGATATTTTTAGTTCCCCAGCTTTAGTGGAGAAAGTTTGCTCTGATGATATTTTATCTCCCATATGTGATGTTTCTAATGATGCTTGTGCTCCTCATCCTTTTAAAATACCTATGAAAATTGTTGATCGTGCTATGAATAACTGCTATTTAGGAGATGGAACTGTCCATCCTGGTGATCATTTGCTTTTTATACATGAATTATGCGAGTTGTTCAAGTGTGCAGGTATTTCAATGAACCAAGTTAAGAGGGAGCTATTTTCTTTATCACTGAAGGGCAGAGCTGTGGAATGGTATAAAACACTAAAGGATGGCCGACCTATTGATTGGGAGGAAATTGTACCTCTCTTTTATTCTAAATTCTATCCTTCTAGTGAGGTTTATAAAGATAGGAATTATATTTATAACTTTCATCCGCATGAGGGAGAAAGCATTGCCCAAGCGTGGGGAAGATTGAAGTCACTAATGCTTAAATGTCCCATTCATGAGCTTCCCCGCAATATTGTTATTAATAATTTTTATGCAAGGCTTTCAGGATATTAAAAGGACTATCTAGATGCATGCTTTGATGGGTCTTTCACAAGCAAGGATGATGACGTCAAGTGGAATCTGCTTGAAACAATTCAAAACAATATTGAAGATTGGGATAGCAACAAAGGTAAAGGATCAGGTATAAATTATGAGTATGATTGCATTAAGTCTTTTGCTGAAACTGCTGATTTTCAAGAGCTTAGTGTTAAATATGGTCTTGATCCCTTAATTATGGTTAATTTCTTTAGAGCCCTTGCTTCCCATATTAATGTTCCTAAGGGAAATGGGGACGTGTATCATGAACCTTTCAAAGACACTTTCATAGAAAGTGATATTGTTATTGATGATTGCAATAAACATGCTCAAATTTCTGAAAGTACTACTTCCTATAAGTATGTTAATTTTTGTGGAGTACATAGACCTTGTGAACAGAGTCACAACAAGGAAGATTATTGCATCACCCACGGGAATGAAGAAACCCGAATGTGGCTCAAGGCTCTAGATGAGCTTGGTGAAAAGGTTTGTGAGCTTTATCCTTTTCTTTGTGAACTTTGCGATGACACGGGTCACTTTAATTTTGAATGCCCAAGCCAATATCGTGACTCTTTTAATCGAATGAGTACCGTAAATTTGTATTGTGATGACAAGATTACTCTCAATCAGCATGATGAGCTTACTTTATTTTTGGAGTGTGAAGAGATATCTAGAAAGACTTCTTTGGTAGATATGAGTGTTTTTGATATTAATAGCACCCTTCGTGGTTGTTGTCTCTATTGTGTTAAAGATTGCCTTGCAAATACTTACATACAAAATATTATAAAACATGATGTTTTGCCAAGCTATGATAGGACTGATAGATGTTTCTATCTTTTTAATAGAGAGGAGGAATCCTCCAAAGTTTCTTCTGTTATTTCTGTCAGTAAACCAGATTATGTGGAGAAGATGCCCTTCAAGTCTCTCCCTCCTAAAGGAGAGAGTAAGAAGAGTAAGAAGAAGAAGAAGAGGAGGAGTAAAAGGCGAGAGGAAACGGTATCTTCCCCTAAGCATGTTGCTCCTATTATAGATTATGATAATTCTGATTGGGATGATGTTCCCATGCTTGTTACCTATGTTAGTGATCATGATTGGGAAAAGCACTCTACTTTTGATATTGAAAATCTTTTTGGTACCAATTATAAGGTTAATAATTGTTGTACCATTAGTACTATCCATGTTCCTTCTTATGATGATATGTTTGATGAATATGCTTTGCGAAATAACTGTTCTCTAGCTTTTGATGATACTAAACCTCTAGTTTATGATGGTTATGATGATGGGTATAATATTTTCAGTTCACCTACTTTTGAGGAGAAAATTAGTTATGATTACAATATGCCTCCTATTTTTGATGATTATGGTGATAAGAATAATTATTCTGTTGAATCTGCTCCTACTACGAGTGTTCATGTGGGGAGTATTAATTCTTTTATGCATGTGGCTCATGATAGGGATGCTTTATGTGATAGTTATATTGTTAGTTCTATTCATGATGCTACTGAAAGTTATTATGAGAGAGGGAAACATGGTTTTATGGATCTCAACAATATTGAGTTTCCCCTCTTTATGTTGCAATTCTTGAAGTTGTACTTGTTTTACCTTCCTATGCTTTTTGCTGTGCGCTTTCATGACTTGTCTCTTTACAAGATTATTTTTTATAGGAAGTGGTTTAGATTTAAATGTGTTTCATATTTGCTTTTTGATGCTCTCTCTTGCTTTAAGGTCCTCTATAGCGCCTTTGCCTTAAGCTCTTTTATGGCGCCTACATGAGCATCTTTGCAAATTACTGCGCCTAGCTCAAAGGCGTTAAAGAAAAGTACTCTTGGGAGATAACCCATTGTTTTACTTTCAGTACTTTTTCTTTTATTTGAGTCTTTGAAGTTATTACTACTGTAATGACCTCTCCTTATCCTTTTTATTTCGTTGTTGTGCCAAGAGAAGCCTCTAATTTGAGTGAGGTAAGATTTGGGGATGCTGCTGTCTTGAAACAGATTTCGGTGCTGCATTGTAAAAATTCGTGAAAATTCTCAGAATATCTTTTTGACCTGCGATTTCTTGTGCATATGCCCCAGGTTATATCCAAACTTTCATTAGTTTTACACTTTTTGATTTGAGCAGCATAAAACCCTCTAAAAATTCGACCTTTGTCAGCTATTCTGTTTTGACAGATTTCTGCTACTATTTGTGTTTGCCTCTCGATCGCTTTCTTTTTGAGTTCTTTTGATCACGGAACTTTTGGGGAAGTTGATACAGTAGTATATGCTTTATATGTGGTGGTTTTGAGTTGAAATATGAACCAAGAAGGGTTGATTCATTATTATGCTTACACTAATGTTGCTAATAGAATTGTGTTGAGTTTTGTATGAAGGAAGTTTTCAAGTGTAGGGATTGGAGAATGATGAGATGAGTTGAAGAATGGACAAAAGCTCAAGATTGGGGATGCCCATGCACCCTAAGAAATATCCAAGAGGTTCAAGCGTCAAAGCTTGGGGATGCCCCCGAGGCACCCCTTCTTCATCGACAAAAATCAGGTCACCTTTCAAGATACTATATTTTTATTGCTTCATGCACTATGCGTTTTTCTTGGAGCGTCAGTTGTTTTTGCTTTCAGTTTTCTTTTGTTTTGTTTGCTGCAATAAACGTTTTGATCACATCATGTTGTTTTGGAGAGAGACTTACTCCGTTTTCCATTGCCAAGAACACTCTAGTTTTCACTCTTATCGTTCAACGAGTGTTCTCTTTTTCTGCTACTGCGTTTAGCTTTTGTTTTTCACCTTGATTTTTGTTCAGATCTTCTTTTATCTTTGCATCAAGGTGTATTTTGACCACTGGTCCATGTTGGTTTTCATCAAAAGAGTTGTTTTAAAAAGGTTCAAATGGTGTTGGAAAAGAGAAAAAGTTTCATGCAAAAAAGTGGTACAAAAAGGAGCTTGTTTAGACTGCAGCTTAGACTTTTGCATGCCATGCTTGATGTCATTTTGATAGTATGCTTAGTGATTTTTGCTATAGCATGACTTGTCTCAAATGACTGAGATTGCTTAATGAGCCTTTGAAAAAATCATGCATTGTTTTTATTATTTGGAAGCATTAATTTGGTTTTCTCCTTGATGCTTTATTTGTGTTGACTTGGCGCATGCTTACAACATGTTAGACTCATACAAAGTCGCCATAAGACTCTATGATCATTTAGTTTTTGACTTTTGATGCCATTTTATGCTTCTTTTAATGTTGCTTTGTCGCTTAGCATGATTATGGCCGTTATTGCTCTCTTAGTTGGTCGCTCCCTGTCTTTTGCTAGCCCTCATTTTGTATAGAGTATGAGCTCTACTCGTGCATCCAACTCCTAAAAACCAAGTTGTTCCAATGTGTCCACCATACATACCTATTAGCAATCTGCTATTCCAAAGTACATTTGACTTACTTTTATCTATCCTTCAAATTAAACTCTTTTTAGTGTTATGTGAAAATTGGTCAGTAATGCTCTCATGAACCTGATGGCACACTTTACTTTTCTCGTTCTTAAAAATTTGACATTGTGGCTCTCTTATGTTGAGTTGTTATGCTTGCAAGTTGTAAGTTGGAAATTAGCCCAGCCATGCCTTCATGGGGCAAGCTTTCAACATTGCACTTCTTATTTGAGTTGATATCGTGATCTTTTGTTTATGGATACTCGCGATGTGAAATAATTTGGGAATCTTGCGGGATCATGGAGTTTTTATATGTGTTAGAGAAACGCCTAGGCCGCCAATCTAAGCCATGCATAATTCATGGTGGAAATTTACAGCATGCCCATAGTGAACATTCGACAACGCATCTCAAAATAAAAAGCTATACCAATGGTAAATAAAAGAGATGCCGAGGTGTTCATTGTCTGTTTGTCCTGTCATTTTGATGTGGGCTTGTTTCATGTCATCGGGCACTGAGGTACTAATTGTGGGGTTGCCGGAGCGATAGAAACCTAAACCCCTGTTAGGAAACCATTGCACCAGGGAGCGTAGGATCTCAAAGTTTAAGGTTGTGGTTAGATTTATCTTAATTACTGATACGGCTCAAACGTATCTATAATTTTTGATGCTCCATACTTGTTTTTACACCATTTGCCTTGTGTTTCGTTACACTTTGTGGCATTTTTATGCGATTTCTGGAACTAACCTATTGACAAGATGCCACAGTGTCAGTTCCCTGTTTTCTGCTGTTTTTGTGTTTCAGAAAAGCTACATAGGAAATATTCTCAGAATTGGATGAAACAAGTTCCCGAACTCCTATTTTTCACGGAAGAGGACCGAAGACCGAACGAGAGCCGGAGGGGGACCAGGGGCTGCCCACACAATAGGGGGCGCGGCCCAGCCCCTGGCCGCGCCCACCTATTGTGTGACCACCCTGGTCGCCTCCTGACGACGCCACTTCGCCTATAAAAAGCCTCCCGACGGAAAACCCTAGGGGAATCGGCAAATTTCCAGAAAGAGTTCCGTAGCTCCGCCGCCGCCGCCGACGAATTTCGGGGGACAGAAGTCTTTGTTCCGGCACCCTGCCGGGATGGGGAAGTGTCCCCGGAGCCATCTCCATCGATCTCCATCGCCGTCTCCATCGACCTCACCACCATCTCCACCAACCTTGTTGTCTCCTATGATGAGGAGGGAGTAGTTCTCCCCCGGGGCTAAGGGCTCTACCGGTAGCTATGTGGTTCACCTCTCTCTCCCATGATGTGATCTTTATGTGATCGTGAGCTTTATATCTAGTTGAATTGGTAGATGTTATTATTCAGATATTATGCTACTCCTGTGCTTTATATTTGTAAACTCCGGAGATACCTTGTATCATGGTGTGACGGTGACAGTGTGCACATCATGTGTATCTTTTTGGTTAATGTCTCTATGAATTGTTGGTGTTTGTTAGAACCATCTAGTGCGTTCATGGTGATAGTGTGGGACAATCTAGTTTGGGTACATACGGACTCTGAGGAGTTCTTCGTAGCCCTACGCATGATTAGTGTTCATTTTCCATTGGAGAATTGTTTTGAGTTGCATATTGATGATAGTATCTATTGGTTCAATTATGTTATATTTGTTGAGAGTGTGTCCACTAGTGAAAGTATGATCCCTAGGCCTTGTTTCCAAGCTTTGCACACCGTTTCCTTTCAGTTTTATTACATGTTTGCTTGCAGCGATATTTATTTCAGATTACATTTACTACTTATAATCATCACTACTACTTGTATTTCACTATCTCTTCGCCGAACTAGTACACCTATACATCTGACAAGTGTATTGGGTGTGTTGGGGATATAAGAGACTTTCTGTATCATAATTGCAGGGTTGTTTGAGAGGGATAGCTTTGACCTCTTCCTCCCTGAGTTCGATAAATCTTAGGTGGTCCACTTAAGGGAAACTTGCTGCTATTCTACAAACCTCTGCACTTGGAGGCCCAACACTGTCTACAAGAACAGACGCGTGCGTAGACATCAATTACTTTATTGTATTTGTGGATGCTTGCAGGGGGTATAATCACAAGTGTGTATTAGTCCTAGTAAGGGTAGTACGCCAGCACAGGTTCACCCCCATAACACTTATCAAACCAATGAAGATTACTTAGCAGCATGAAGCGAAAGCTCTCGACAGAAACTCCCGTGTGTCCTCAGGAACGTTTGGTAATCATAAGTTACACAACAGGCTTGTCCTTTGCTCTAGAAAGGATTGGGCCACTTGCAGCGATTACTATTATTGTCTTTTATTTACTCGTACTTTATTTACTTGCATTACCAAATACCCCTGAAAACCCGTTTGCTAGTATTTATAGTGAATCCTTGATCAAAACCACTTGTCAACACCTTCTGCTCCTCGTTGGGTTCGACACTCTTATTTATCGGAAGTACTATGATACACCCCCTATACTTGTGGCCCACCTTCTGACGCTGCCCTTTCGCCTATAAAATCCCCTCGATGGCTAAAACCTAAAGGATGGATCGCTTTTCCTCGAAACATACTACAAGCCGCCGCCATCGTCGAAGCGAGATCGGGAGGATCCGGGAGCTCTTCCCGGCACCCTGCCGGAGAGGGGAATCCTTGCCGGAGGCCTTCTCCACCACCATGGTCTCCTCTGGAGTGATGTGTGAGTAGTCTACCTTGGACTACGGGTCCATAGCAGTAGCTAGATGGTTGTCTCCTCCACCATGTGCTTCATGTTTAGATCTTGTGAGCTGCCCTACATGATCAAGATCATCTTTATGTAATTCTACATGTTGTGTTTGTTGGGATCCGATGAGTATTGGTACTATGTCAAGTTGATGTGCTGAATTATATATATCTTTATGTTATCTCTATGTTGTTTATGATCTTGCATGCTCTCCGTTGCTAGTAGATATCTTGGCCGAGTAGATGCTAGTGACTCCAAGAGGGAGTATTTATGCTCGATAGTTGGGTTCATGCCTCTAGTAATCTGGGGGAGTGACAGAAACCTCTAAGGTTGTAGATGTGCTATTGCCACTAGGGAGAAAACAACATTCTTGTGTCCAAGGACATTTGCTTTGTTTACTTTATGCACTTTGCTTAATGCAGGTATCCGTTGTTCGGAACTTAATACCCGATGGTTGCTTGGACGACATCCGGAGGGTGGATTATTAGTCATAGATGTAGTTGGATTACGGTCTATGTATTTTGTCGTAATGCCCAGAGTGAATCTCATAGTGATCCTCATGACATATGTATGTTATCTTTATTCTATCAATTGCCCAACTGTAATTTATTTACCCAGCATGTTGTTATTTATCTTATGGAGAGACACCACTAGTGAACTGTGGATCCCGGTCCAATTTCCTTTACATTGCTATACCATTTTACTTGTACTCGCACTGTTTACTTTTACTCGCATACTATTACCCTTTTACCACTCGATACGCTCAATCATTTGTTTACAGCAAACCAGTGAGATTGACAACCTCATCGTAAGTTGGGAGCAAAGTTCTTGGTTGTGTTGTGTGCGGGTTTCACGTTACTGCTAGGTGAGGACGCACCAACAATATTTCTGGCGCCATTATCCGGAGTGTCGCGAAGCTAGCAAGCATCACCTTCCGAAGTTTGGCTTTCTCCTACTGGTTCGATAAACCTTGGTTTCACAACTTGCTGCTGTGCTCATCATACCTTCCTCTTGGGGTTCCCAATGGGCCATTACTTACAAGACATCACTATGCTACCCTGAACTTCTCTCTGGTTGGATAACAAACTCTAATCATGCGTAGGGCTATAAAGCACTCCTTAATGTTCGCATTCCCCAATCTAGATTACCCCACACTGTCACCTTGAGTGCACTAGACGGTTCCCACCATAATTTCATAGAGACATCCAACTCAAATCATGGAATAGCAAAATATAAATGTATAGGACACCTTCAAAGTTCAAAAGGGTGACTAGATACAAATAATTTGAGAACAAGCAATACCATAATCATGAATCAATCAATAATAAATTTTGGGACTATGCACATTATATTCAGAATGACAACAATGCTCTTGATACGTTGCAAACGTATATATAATTTTTTATGCTCCATGCTTGTTTTACACCAATTGCTTTGTGTTTTGTTTACACTTCGTGTCATTTTTATGCATTTTCTGGAACTAACCTATTAACAAGATGCCATAGTGCCAGTTCCTTTTTTCTGCTGTTTTTGTGTTTCAGAAAAGTTACACAGGAAATATTCTCAGAATTGGACGAAACGAAAGCCAAAGTTCCTATTTACCTGACACGAAGACGGAGTCCAAAGGAGAGACAGAGAGTGGCCAGGAGGCAGCCACACCATAGGGTGGCGTGGGCCACCCCCTAGCCGTGCCACCAGGTGGTGTGGGCCCCTGGTCCACCCTCTGACATCGCCCTTCCGCCTATAAATTCCCTTCATCGAGAAAACCCTCAGGGACCAATCACTTTTCCACGAAACATACTGCAAGCCACCACCGTCATCGACCCGAAATCGGGAGGGTCCAGAAGCTCTTTCCGGCACCCTGCCAAAGAGGGGAATCATCACCAGATGCCTTCTTCATCACAATGCCAGCCTCCGGAGTGATGCGTGAGTAGTCCACCACTGCACCATGGGTCCATAGCAGTAGCTAGATGGTTGTGTTCTCCTCCATGCGCCTCCTTAGTAGATCTTGTGAGCTGCCTATCATGATCAAGATCATCTTTATGTAAATCTACATGTTGTGTTTGTTGGGATCCAATGAATATTGAGTACTATGTCAAGTTGATTGTTGATTTATTATGTCTATGTTATTTGTGATCTTGCATGCTCTCCGTTGCTAGTAGATATCTTGGCCGAGTAGATGCTAGTGACTCCAAGACGGAGTATTTATGCTCGATAGTGGGTTCATGCCTCTAGTAATCTAGGAGAGTGACAATAACTTCTAAGGTTGTAGATGTGCTGTTGCTACTAGGGAGAAAACAACAATCTTTTGTTCAAGGACATTTGTATTGTTTACATTACACACTTTGCTTAAGGCGATAATCTGTAGCTTGCAACTTAATACCCAAGGGTTATTCGGATGATATCCTGCGGGTGGATTATTAGTCATAGATGCAGTTGGATTACGGTCTATGTATTATGTTGTCATGCCCAAATGAATCTCATAGTGATCTTCATGACATGTACATGCATTGTTATCATTCTTTATTTTGTCAATTGCCCAACTGTAATTTGTTTACCCAGCATGTTATTTATCTTTATGGCGAGACACCTCTAGCGAACTGTGGACCCTGGTCCATTTTTTACATTTATATTACCATCTACTGCAAGCACTGTTTATTTTACCACAAACAAACATCTATTTCCACACTATACGTCTAATCCTTTGTTTACAACAAACTGGTGAGATTGACAACCTCACCGTAAGTTGGGGCAAAGTAGTTTAGTTGTGTTGTGTGCAGGTTCCACGTTGTTGCTGGCGCCGACACCACGCGCAAGACTTTCTCTGGCGCCATTGCCAAAGTCAGCTAGCAACAACCTTCAGAAGTGGTTTCTTTCTCCTACTGGTCGATTAAACCTTGGTATCATAACTGAGGGAAAACTTACTGCTGTGCTCATCATACCTTCCTCTTGGGGTTTTCCAACTGGTCCTGTGAGACATCAAGACTTTTTCTGGCGCCGTTGCCGGGAAGAAAGAGGATTTTTGCAAGGGGAGTCTCTCACTTCCAATCTTTTTATTTTGTTATTGTTTTGCTTAGTTTCTTTACTTTACTTTGTTTGCTTTCTTTTTATCAAAAATACAAAAAAATTAGTTCCTTTTATAGTTGTTATTTTTGTTTATCTATTTTAGTCTTGCTAGAATGAGTATTCTTGAAGTTGAGGTTTGTTCTTTTAAGCAACAAAGTGAAGAAAGTTTGAAAGATGCTTGGTATAGAATAAGTAATGCCCATCATAGGTGTACAAAAAAGTATTCTACCATGATCCTTCTTAGGAATTTTTATGTTGGTATTTCTAGTTGGAATAGGTATGTTCTTGATACTCTTACAGGGGTTAATTTTTGGGGTGCTCCTACTTTGGAAGCATGCAATTTAATTGAAAGTTTAGTAGGAGTACCACCTATTAATGTTGTTAAAACTGAGATCACTTTGGAAGAAGTTATAAAAAAACTGAGCTCTCCAGAGAAAAGTTTGCCAAATCTCCTTGATAACGCTAGCCAGGTTAATGAATCAATAGAAAGTATCGGTAAAAGAATCACTGTTTTAGAGGCTAGCACTATCCATGATAATCAAAACCTTAGGATTGGTAAATTAGAGGAGTCTATGGAAACTTTAAGTTCAATTTTCTCCTCTCTT
This sequence comes from Dactylis glomerata, assembly GCA_007115705.1. Lineage (NCBI taxonomy): Eukaryota > Viridiplantae > Streptophyta > Magnoliopsida > Poales > Poaceae > Dactylis > Dactylis glomerata. The sequence continues at coordinate 243,879 of QXEO01000905.1, read as the reverse complement.
AAATTTAAGAAGGAGAAAGCTTTTGTGGGAAAAGAGCAAAAATTTATGTATGTTCCCAAGATATCTATACCTAGACCTCAGAATGTGTTTAAAAGTGATAAAACATTTAGTTCAACTAAGAGTGGTTTACATGTTGAATCCTCTTTAGGGGTATCTAAAGTGCCTATTGTGACAAGTTCTGTTTTTGAGGAAACTATTGATCTTGATGCTTCATCGCTTGAAAATACTTGATTCTCACTTTCTCCGCCTAGCTCAAAGGTGCTAAAGAAAAGCACTCTTGGGAGATAACCCAATATTTTCTTTTCAGTAATTTTTATTTTAGTTGAGTCTTAGAAGTTGTTACTACTGTAATGACCTCTCCTTATCATTTTTATTTCGTTTTTGTGCCAAGAGTAGCCTCTAATTGGAGGAAGGTAAGATTTGGGAAAGTTTCTGTCCCAAAACAGATTTCTATGCTTCGCTATAAAAATTTGTGAAAATTTCTAGAACGTTGTTTTGATCTGCGATTTCTTGTGCATATGCCCCATGTTATTATCTAACTTTCATCAGTTTCGCACTTTTTGATTTGAGCAACAGAAGAGTTTCAAAAAAATTGATCTTTACCAGCTGTTCTGTTTTGACAGATTTCTGCCAATATTTGCATTTGCCTCTTGATCTCTTTATTTTTAAGTTCTTTTGATCACGGAACTTTTGAGAGAAGTTTCTACAGTATCTAATGTGTTAATAACTATTGTACTTGAGTTGAAACTGAACCAAAAGTGGATCTACTATCTTGCATACACTAATGTTGCTAATAAGAATTGTGTGAAATTTTGTATGAAGGAAGTTTTCAAGTGTAGGGAAAGGAGAATGATGAGATGAGATAAAGTATGGACAAAAGCTCAAGCTTGGGGATGCCCATGTCACCCCAAGAAATATCCAAGAAGTATAAGCGTCAAAGCTTGGGGATGCCCCATGGCACCCCTTCTTCATCAACAAAAATATCAGGTCAGCTTTCAAGACACTATATTTTTATTGCTTCATATGCTATGTGTTTTTCTTGGAGCGTCTTTATTTTTGCTTTCAGTTTTCTTTTGTTTTGTTTGATGCAATAAATTGTTGGACCCCAACATATTTCTTTTGGAGAAGACACACTCTGTTTTAATTGCCTAGAACACTCTAGTTTTCACTCTTATGGTTCCACGAGTGTTCTCTTTTCTAGTATTGCGTTTAGCATTTATTTTTCGCCTTTATTTTTGTTCAGAACTTGTTAGTTCTTTGTAGCTAGGTGTGTTTAGAACTCTGGTCTTTGTTGCTTTTCATCCTTGAGAGTTGTTTCAAATAGGTTGATTGGTGTTGTAAAAGAGTAAAATGTTTCATGCTTATAGTGATGCAAAAGGGAGCTTGTTTAGACTGTTGCTTATACTTTAGCATGTCATGCTAGATATTATTTTGATTATATGGTTAGTAGTTATTATTGTAGCATGACTTGTCTCAAATGACTGAGAGTGCTTAATGTGCCTTTGAAAGAATCATGCGTTGTTTTTATCATATAGAAGCATAATATTGTGGTATTCTCCTTTGATGCTTTATTTGGGTTGACTTGGCGCATGCTTACACCATGTTTTGACTTTAAACTAGTCGCCTCAAGCCTCTATGATCATTTAGTTTTTGACTTGTGATATCACTTTATGCTTTGGTTAATATTGTTTTGTCGCTATGCATGATTATGGTCGTTATTGCTCTCTTAGTTGGTCGCTCCCAGTCTTTTGCAAGCCTTCATCTGTACTGAGTATGAGCTCTACTCGTGCATCCAACTCCCAAAAACCGAAGTTATTTAAAAGAGTCCACTATAAATTCCTAAGCATGGCATTTCAAACCATTCCAAGCAAATTTTCATGTGCTACCTTTCAAAACCTTCAAAATACTTCTCATTTTGTGACACTGTTTTTAGCTCATGAGGATGTAGTGGTTGGGTTTGCTATCTTCCATATTGAATTAAGTACCCCTCAACTTGCATGCTTCATCTGCTCAACACTAATTTTGCAAGAGAGCTGGTCAGACCATTGTAACCTCTATAAAGAAACAAAAGAAAAAAGGCACTCCTCCATGGTATGTGATCATTGGCAGGCACCCGGAGGATTCAGTTAGCCATGGTTTGTGAAAGGAAAAGTGGGGAGGAGTGCCAAACTTTATAACAAATGCCAATTTTTCAAGAACTCGGAACCATTCTCAACTTGTTTAGTATGGAAGATAGCAAGAACCCCATTGTCAGTCGTTGACGGGAACAACCACCTCTCAAAACAATTTTTATCTCTGTTTTACAAATGAAAAGCTCTAGCATATGTTAAATCCCCGCTTCCCTCTACGAAAGGGCCTTTCTTTTACTTTTATGTTGAGTCTTCATCTTCTATCTTTATGCACCGATTAAGAGAGCATAGTTGTCATTCTGAGTATAATGTGCATAGTCCCAGAATTTATTATTGATTGATTCATGATTATGGTATTGATTGTACTCAAATTATTTGTATCTAGTCACCCTCTTGAACTTTGAAGGTGTCATATGCATTTATGTTTGGCTACTCCTTGAGGGACAAGCTGAATACCACTTTGCTATGTTTTCTCTAAGCTCGAAACAAACTATTACCTTTCAATGCATTATTACTTATGATCTCTTGTTTTTGTTACTTTTCATGTTGTAACATGGTTGCTAAGTTCTATTGTTAAAGTTATATCTTTTATGCCCATGTTTAGAGTACTTTGAACTCAACTAGCAATGCTTTACATAGACTTGATCAAGATTGTGTTGGGTGCATGTCACCTCAAAAATTATTATTTTGTTATCACTTACCTACTCGAGGATGAGCAGGAGTTAAGCTTGGGGATGCTTGATACGTTGCAAACGTATCTATAATTTTTGATGCTCCATGCTTGTTTTACACCAATTACTTTGTGTTTTGTTTACACTTCATGGCATTTTTAGGCATTTTCTGGAACAAACCTATTAACAAGATGCCATAGTGCCAGTTCCTGTTTTCTGCTGTTTTGTGTTTCAAAAAAGTTACAAGGAAATATTCTCGGAATTGGACGAAACGAAAGCCAAAGTTCCTATTTACCTGAGACGAAGACGGAGTTAAAAGGAGAGACGGAGAGCAACCAGGAGGCAGCCGAACCATAGGGTGGCGCGGGCCACCCCTTGGCCGCGCCACCAGGTGGTGTGGGCCCCTAGTCCACCCTCTGACATCGCCCTTCTGCCTATAAATTCCCTTCGTCGAGAAAACCCTAGGGGACCGATCACTTTTCCATGAAACATACTCCAAGCCACCGCCATCATCGACCCAAGATCGGGAGGGTCCAGAAGCTCTTCCCGGCACCCTGCCGGAGAGGGGAATCATCACCGGAGGCCTTCTTCATCACTATGCCAGCCTCCGGAGTGATGCGTGAGTAGTCCACCACTGGACCATGGTCCATAGCAGTAGCTTGATGGTTGTATTCTCCTCCATGCGCCTCCTGTGTAGATCTTGTGAGCTTCTTATCATGATCAAGATCATCTTTATGTAATTCTACATGTTGTGTTTGTTGGGATCCGATGAATATTGAGTACTATCTCAAGTTGATTGTTGATTTATCATGTCTATGTTATTTGTGATCTTGCATGCTCTCCGTTGCTAGTAGATATCTTGGCCGAGTAGATGCTAGTGACTCCAAGAGGGAGTATTTATGCTCAATAGTGGGTTCATGCCTCTAGTAATCTGGGAGAGTGACTGATGTCTACACACGCTTCTGTTCTTGTAGACAGTGTTGGGCCTCCAAGTGCAGAGGTTTGTAGAGCAGCAGCAAGTTTCCCTTAAGTGGATCACCCAAGGTTTATCGAACTCAGGGAGGAAGAGGTCAAAGTATCCCTCTCAAACAACCCTGCAATTACGATACAGAAACTCTCTTGTGTCCCCAACACACCCAATACACTTGTCAGATGTATAGGTGCACTAGTTCGGCGAAGAGATAGTGAAATACAAGTGGTATAGATGATTATAAGTAGTAAATGCAATCTAGAATAAAAATGGCAGCAAGCAAACAAGTAACAAAACAGCAAGTAAACGGTGTGCAAAGCTTGGAAACAAGGCCTAGGGATCATACTTTCACTAGTGGACACACTCCCAACAAATATAACATGATTGAACAAATAAACAACTTCTCTTCACTATGGTACTCTGAATTACTCTCCTATTGAACAACACTAATCATTGTGTAGGGCTACGAAGCACTCCTTAAAGTTCATCAAGTACTTGACAAACACCACTCATAGAGTTATCCAAATCAAAGCACAACTCAAGATAGATATTATTGCAATTTAGACCAAGTACTAACACGGTGCACACACTGTCAACATTACACCATGAAAGGAGGAAAAGATCACTTCAATACTATCATAGCGGTAATTATTCTCATAATCCATAAGAGATCACAATCGTAGCCTAGACCAAGTACCACCATGATGCACGCACTGTCACCGTTACACCATGGCAGGAGGAATAGATTACTTTAATAACACCACTAGAGTACACATAATATCTGAATAATAACATCTACTTGTTCAACATGATACAAAGCTCACGATCACATAAAGATCACATCATGGGAGAGAGAGGTGAACCACATAGCTACCGGTAGAGCCCTCAGCCCCGGGGATGAACTACTCCCTCCTCATCATAGGAGACAACAAGGTTGATGGAGATGGCGGTGAGGTCGATGGAGACGGCGGAGACGGCGATGGAGATCGATGGAGGTGGCTCCGGGGGCACTTCCCCGTCCCGGCAGGGTGCCGGAACAGAGAATTCTGTCCCCCGAAATTTGGCTTCGACGGCGGCGGCGCTGCGGAACTGTTCTGGAAATTTCGCCGACTCCCTTAGGGTTTTCTGTCCCGAGGCTTCTTATAGGCGAAGGGGCATCGTCAGGGGGCAGCCAGGGGCTCCTCACACCTGGGTGGCGTGGCCAGGGCCTGGGCCGTGCCACCTATGTGTGAGGGCGGCCTCTGGCCCCCCTCCGGCTCTCTTTCGGTCTTCGGGAAGCTTCCGAGAAAAATAAGACTTCTGGAACTTGTTTCGTCCAATTCCGAGAATATTTCCTGTGTAGCTTTTCTGAAACACAGAAACAGCAGAAAACAGGGAACTGGCACTGTGGCATCTTGTCAATAGGTTAGTTCCGGAAATCTCATAAAAATGCCACGAAGTGTAACAAAACAGTAGGCAAATGGTGTAAAAACAAGCATGGAGCATCAAAAATTATAGATACGTTTGAGACGTATCAGCATCCCCAAGCTTAACTCCTGCTCGTCCTCGAGTAGGTAAGTGATAACAAAAGAATTAATTTTTGAGGTGACATGCACCATCACAATCTTGATCATATATGTAAGCATTGTGAGCTGGGATCAAAAGAACTTAAAACATGGGCATGAAAGACATAATCTTGATAGAAGAAACGTAGCAACCATGTTATAACATGAAAATGAACACAAACAAAAGATCATGAATAATGAAACAATGAAAGTCAAACGTGTGTTCAAATCATAAGGAAAAACATACAAATGGTTTTTAGCTTGTCCCTCTTGGAATAGCAAAACATAAATGCATAGGACACCTTCAAGTTTCAGAGGGTGACTAGATACAAGTAATTTAAGAACAAGCGAAACCATAGTCATGAATCAATCAATGATAAACTTTGGGACAATGCACATTATACTCAGAATGACAACTATGCTCTCTTAATGGTGCATAAAGGTAGAAGGCGGTGACTCAACATAAAAGTAAAAGAAAGGCCCTTCGCAGAGGGAAGCAGTGATTAAACATGTGCTAGAGCTTTTCATTTATAAAACAGAGAGATAAAACTTGAGTTTTGAGAGGTGGTTGTCTTTGTCAACGACTGGCAATGGGGTTCTTACTATCTTCCATACAAAAATGAAGCAAGTTTTTGAGAGAGATTGGCACTTTTGTGCTCTTTTATAAAGCTTGGCACTCCTCCCCACCTTTTTTCCTTTCACAAACCATGGCTAACCGATTCCATCGGGTGCCCACCAACATTCACATTCCATGGAGTAGTGCCTTTTTTCTTTCTTTTTTTCTCTTTTTTTTTTCTTTTTGGAATAAGCAATATGGAAGATAGCAAATCCGACCACTATGTCCCCATGAGCTGAAAACAGTGTCACAAAATGAGAAGTATTTTGAAGGTTTTTTGAAAGGTAGCACATGAAAATTTACTTTGAATGGCTTACAAATACCATGCATAGGAATTTATAGTGGACACAATGGCAAACTTGGCTTTTAGGAGTTGGATGCTCGAGTAGAGCTCATACTTAGTACAAAATGAGGGCTAGCAAAAGACTGGGAGCGACCAACTAAGAGAGCAATAATGGCCATAATCATGCAAAGCGACAAAGCGACATTAAAAGAAGCATAAGATGGCATCAAAAGTCAAAAACTAAATGATCATAGAGGCTATTGGCGACTTTGTAAGAGTCTAACATGTGTGAGCATGCGCCAAGTCAACCCAAATAAAGCATCAAGGAGAAAACCAAAATAATGCTTCCAAATAATTAAAAACAACGCATGATTTTTTCAAAGGCTCATTAAGCAATCTCAGTTATTTGAGACAAGTCATACTACAGCAAAACCACTAAGCATACTATCAAAAAGACATCAAGCATGACATGAAAAAGCCTAAGCCGCAGTCTACACAAGCTCCTTCTTGTACCACTTTTTTGCACAAAGCTTTTTCTCTTTTCCAACACCATTCAAACTTTTTATAAACACGTCTTTTGATGAAAACCAATAAAGACCAGAGGCAAAAATACACCTTGAACAAAAGATATGAAAAGATCTGAACGCAAATCAAGGCAAAAACGAAAACCAAAAGTAGTAGCGGAAAAAGAGAACACTCGTTGAAACGATAAGAGTGAAAAATGGAGTGTTCTTGGCAAATGAAAATTGAAGTATGTCTCCCTCCAAACCAACATGATGTGATCTAACCATTTATTGCAGCAAACTAAACTAAACTAATACTGAAAACAAAAACAACTGACGCTCCAAGAAAAACGCATAGTGCATGAAGCAATAAAAATATAGTGTCTTGAAAGCTTACCTGATTTTTGCCGATGAAGAAGGGGGTGCCTCGGGGGCATCCCCAAGCTTTGATGCTTGTACTTCTTGGATATTTCTTGGGGTGATGCATGGGCATCCCCAAGCTTGAGCTTTTGTCCATTCTTCATCTCATCTCATCATTCTCCAATCCCTACACTTGAAAACTTCCTTCATACAAAACTAAACACAATTCTATTAGCAACATTAGTGTAAGCATAACATAGAATCAACCTCTTTTGCCTCAAGGTTTCAACCCAAAACCACCACATATATAGCATATACTACTGTAGAAACTTCCCCAAAAGTTCCATGATAAAAAAAACTCAAAAGAAAGCGATAAAGCGGCAAACACAAATATTGGCAGAAATCTGTCAAAACAGAACAGCTGACAAAGGTCAAATTTTTAGAGGGGTTTTATGTTGCTCAAATCAAAAAGTGTTCAACTAATGAAAGTTTGGATATAACCTGGGGCATATGCACAAGAAATTGCAGGTCCAAAAGATATATAGAGAATTTTCATGAATTTTTACGGTGCAGCACCGAAAACTGTTTCAGGACAGCAACATCCCCAAATCTTACCTCACTCAAATTAGAGGCTTCTCTTGGCACAACAACGAAATAAAAAGGATAAGGAGCGGTCATTACAGTAGTAATGACTTCCAAGACTCAAATAAAAGAAAAAGTACTGAAAATAAAATAATGGGTTATCTCCCAAGAGTGCTTTTCTTTAACGCCTTTGAGCTAGGCGAAGTAATATGCAAAGATGCTCATGTGGGCGCCATATAAGAGCTTGAGGCAAAGGCGCCATATAGGAACTTAAAGCAATAGAGAGCATCAAAAAGCAGATGTGAAAGACATTTATATCTGAACCACTTCCTATGCATAGGAATCTTGTAAGAAAATAAATCAACGAGGCACATAGTAGCAAGCATGGATAGGTAAAACAAGTGCCACTTCAAGATTTGCAACATAAAGAGGGGAAACTTAATATTGTTGAGATCCATCAAACCATGTTTCCCTCTCTCATAATAACTTTCAGTAGCATCATGAATAGAACTAACAATATAACTATCACATAAAGCATCTCTATCATGAGCCACATGCATAAAAGAATTAATACTCACCACAGGAACAATAGTAATAGGAGCAGATTCAATAGAATAATTATTCTCATCACCATAATCATCATAAATAGGAGGCATATTGTAATCATAACTAATTTTGTCCTCAATAGTAGGTGAACTGAAAATATTATACTCATCATCATAGCCATCATAAACTAGAGGTTTAGTATCATCACAAGCTAAAGAACAGCTATTTCTCAAAGCATATTCATCAAACATATCTTCATAAGAAGGAACATCACATATGAGAGATAAAATATTATCAGAACAAACTTTCTCCACTAAAGCTGGGGAACTAAAAATATCATGCTTAACAAAACTAGCTTCCCCAAGCTTAGACTTTTCTATAGCATTAGAAATACCAGTGTTCAAAGCAATCATACTAACATCACTATTAGCATGCAAATTAAGCTCCAAAGGTTTTTCAATTTTCTCTTCAAACACTTCATATCTAAACTCAGGAAAAAGACTACAGAACTCTTTGTTTTCCATTAAGCCTAACTAGTGAAAATAAAAACAAGAAACAAAAATATGTAATTGCAGAATCTAAAGGAAATAACTCCGAGCACTCACACAGGAGGATGCGAGTACCTTTTATCTTACCTCCCCGGCAACGGCGCCAGAAAAGAGCTTGATGTCTACACACGCTTCTGTTCTTGTAGACAGTGTTGGGCCTCCAAGTGCAGAGGTTTGTAGAGCAGCAACAAGTTTCCCTTAAGTGGATCACCCAAGGTTTATCGAACTCAGGGAGGAAGAGGTCAAAGTATCCCTCTCAAACAACCCTGCAATTACGATACAAAAAGTCTCTTGTGTCCCCAACACACCCAATACACTTGTCAGATGTATAGGTGCACTAGTTCAGCGAAGAGATAGTGAAATACAAGTGGTATAGATGATTATAAGTAGTAAATGCAATCTAGAATAAAAATGGCAGCAAGCAAACAAGTAACAAAACAGCAAGTAAACGGTGTGCAAAGCTTGGAAACAAGGCCTAGGGATCATACTTTCACTAGTGGACACACTCCCAACAAATATAACATGATTGAACAAATAAACAACTTCTCTTCACTATGGTACTCTGAATTACTCTCCTATTGAACAACACTAATCATTGTGTAGGGCTACGAAGAACTCCTTAAAGTTCATCAAGTACTTGACAAACACCACTCATAGAGTTATCCAAATCAAAGCACAACTCAAGATAGATATTATTGCAACTTAGACCAAGTACTAACACGGTGCACACACTGTCAACATTACACCATGAAAGGAGGAAAAGATCACTTCAATACTATCATAGCGGTAATTATTCTCATAATCCATAAGAGATCACAATCGTTGTGATGACCCGCCTTTTACTAAAGGCAAATCTCCTGTGTATCTGTGCCATTCCCTGGATCAGTAGATAGCACCACAGTACAAAATAAGTAATCATTGCAATAGCATCAATATTACAACGTAAGTCCAGTTATATAGGCATTCAACCTTATGAGTACGCAACATAACGCATAGTTGCAGTGAGGCTCCATTCTTCATCAAGTGCCACAGGCAGACATGTTGGAATGTAAGCTCGAGATCCTACTCTTGGTTCCTTACTCGACATAAAACCTGCACGTTTGAATATTTAGCCCCAGAGGGGTCAGTACAATGATGTACTGGTAAATGACATATATTTGGTGGCATTTTTGTGGAAAGACTATACTACAATGACATTTGGCTGGTGGATCTCAAAGGCTGATTTGCATAAAGCCAATTTTATCCTATAATCCATTTTAATACTTTCTTTCAACAAATTTTATTTTTTCAAGGGTCAAGACAACCCCCATACACTACATACTGGCCGGTATGTAGTTCTGGGCGCAACTCAACAAAGTTTGGAACCTCAGGCACCACCACCCCTCGGAGTGTATGGTCCTTAGTTCCTACCTAGGGGTTTCTAGACAAATTTTAATAATTCAGAATCGGTGATGAGATTATTCCGTACATTCCATGTCTAGAGACTCAATTATCCATAACCGAGGACACGGCTAATCGATTAGTTTAAAACACCTTGCAAGGGTTGTGCACTTTCACCTTACGATTCATTTTATGCCCATACATAAAATGAAACGAGACCTTTTAGAGGAGAGGGCAACTAACTGGCAAGATCCGTTCCCAACCTATAATTCTTCTACCACCATCTTCTCGCACATAGTTGCACTCCCACATCTAATCAGTCAAGACAGATCCCATAATGTCATAAGGCTGCACTGGAAGTACACTAAGCATGGAAGACATAGCCATCTCTTTGTTCCTGGGTGGCCATCCACAAGTGAGCGCCCAGGCGAAGACAACTACACAAATCCTGGGTTGAAAGCCAGGTGTGTAGCCCTGGGTAGCCACTCAACATCGCCTCCATCATCAAACCAATCCACCCAGGTGTTTCATTTTAGTTGAAGTTCTTAAGTTGTTCACAAAACACTTTTCAAGTGATCTTAGCATGGCATCAATATTTTTCAAAGTATTTAGCATCCTAACAGGTGGGGTTTGAGGGATTGCTACACACTACTAGGATCTAAACATTTGATAAAATAGTTGAGTAAAACACCTATCATGCATACTACAAGAGGTGAATATACTAATGCATAAATAAACTGGGTGAGGGACATGTGTGTCACTTGCCTTTTTGAAGAATACGATCTTTCCGCTTCTCTCAACTAAGCACGTAGCTCTTCGCACAAACTATAGCACAAGAAATAACATAACATAAACAATCCATTCAATCACAAACAAGTAAGACAAACAATTGAAAGGTGTTTGTTTAACAATTTAGATTTATTGAGATGTCATGACAAGAAAGATATGGCAAGGGATCATGAATTATGAGATATGGGTTTGAGAGCTTAGCTGGGGAAGATCAATATGATTTGAGAGAGAATTGGGCTAGGCATAATATAATTGATGAAGTTTTTATGCTTTATTAAAGCATAAGAGTTTTAGGAATAGTTCATGTGTAATAAATTACACAAGAGTCAATTTGTGCAACTACAACACTATTGAGTAAATGTGACAACAATTACTCTTAAATAGTATCTATTTGCACTTAGGAACTAGGCTAGGTTTTAAGAATGCTTGAACTACTCAATTAGCACATTTGCAAGTTGAATAGTTCAATACATGTGAACAGAACTAAGTTGGCATTGGATTGGGTATGAGTAATTGATATTTGAGGGCATGGCTCAACTGGTTCATTGATCAACATGGTGTATAACACATACTATGGTACGGGTTATAACAACACCACATTAGCAAAATCTAGGTTTGAGATGAATTCATATTCTACTCAAGTAGCGCAATTGCAATTTGAATATATATGAATCAGACAATATATAATGAGTGAAATCTTTATGCTTTATCAAAGCATATTGAATCTTGGAATATCTCATGTGGGTAAATCACATAAGAGACAAAATAGTGCAATAGCAATGCTATTGAATAAGTGTGATAACAATTAATCTTAAATAGTATATATTACACTTAAGCTTAGGCTAGGATTTTTATAATCATTGAAGTACTCAATTAACTCAAATGCAAATTGAATAGTTCAATGCAAGGCTAGGATTGAGTATGGGTAGATAACATTTGAGATTATGGTTTAAGGTCTCTATTGGGTACATGGAGTATTGGATAGGTGCTATAATGTTGATTAGATCAACACCACAAAGATAACAAGAATAGAATCTATGATTGAGATGTATCACACTTTACTCAAACAACACAATTGTAATTTGAATATGTGTGAACTAGACAAGATAGGTCTAAGTGAATATGATCTTGATCAAGATGTGGTTTAGACAACATTGATGTCTAGGTATGATCATAGGATTTGCTAATGTAGAAAGAAACATTACTGAAGAGGTATAGGTTGCAGTGATAGAATGGATAGTTTAACTTGAGAATGATATCACTTACTCAAATTAGCCATTTGTAAATTGAGTAAGTCTTTCAGGATGGGATGGATAGCAATGATCATGGGATTATTTTGTTAAGATAGATATTGGGTTGGATGATGGGAGGACAGTATTAGGAATCATCTGACTTTAAGATTAACTAGTTTTAATCTTATATTTAGAATATGGTCATGTGGACAAATCCACTCAACTTGCCCATTTCCAAAATGGTAAAAGATTTGTATTAGGATAGATCATGGACAAGTGATGCTAAGATAAAGTGATTGATAGATTTGCACCATGACTTAGGTATACTCAAATTCTCATATTAGAATGTGAATAATTGCGAAATGGTTCAAGAAAATACGGGAGTGATGCTACTGGATAGCTTGCAGTAAAACAAAGTTACTACAATTGGATTCATTCCAAAATAAGTTATAGAATTTGAATTATCACCAAAATGGTGATTTGGACAAATTTGAATGCACAATGTGTGTGCACGTATCAAATTTGATATTTCTTGATCCTATGATGTTCTACAAGTTGAGAGGAATCCAAAGACTACAAATTTGTAATTTTTGGACACTTGATTCAAAAGATATGGATTAATCATGCTAACAGAGAGTTTGATTCCAATTTGAAAATAGTTTCAAATTGAACCCATAAAATATAAGATTTTATTGTACCACTGGATTCTACAAGTTTCAAGGATTCCAACAGTATATCATTTGTGATTTTTGGACTTACAGAACAGAAGATATGATTTAAACAAGATTCCACGAAGATTCAGATCTGAAATTCAAATTTGGATCTGTTTTAGATCTAGAGCCGACACGTGGCTGTTTGTGATTCGCCGGTACCGTTTCGGGAGGATAGGGTCTGATGGCCCTCAGATCTTATTTGATATGAGTGGCCCAGATTAGCTGATACCCCTTCGGGTAAGTGGTCTAATCCAGGCCGCTAGATGCAGATCGGACGGGCGAAGAAAGAGAGAGAGGTGAGGCTCACCTAGGGTTAGGTCTCTGGCGAGTTTCGCCGGTGAGACGGCCAGGTAGGTGACTCCGGCGATGCTCCGGTGGTTCCCGGGGATGGCGGAGATGCGGACAGTGTTGAGAACGGCAAGGGGATCTCAGAAATGTGAACGATGTCGTCGATCGTTTCCAGGTGCGAAGTAGAGGGGCGGCTGGAGCGACGGTGGCGGCCGTGTGACTTCGGTCGTCGATGAGGAGCTCGATTAGCTGCGAGTTAAATCAAAAGAAAAAATGTCAGAGGGGGCGCCGGAGAGAGGGGGAGGGGATAGGGGAGAGGAGGAGGCGCGAGGTTCACTGGTGGCGACAAATTCATGCGGTGATGCCCGCAGACGTGCGGAGCTCCGGCGAGCGATTTCTCTGTGGCTCGTAGGCGATTCCGCGGAGGAGCAAAGGGAGATGGAAGAGGACAACGAGGGGGTCTTATAGCCGCGGCTAGGCGTCGATTAATGCAGGCAATGAAGGAAATTGAAGAAGGGAGGGAGTAACGGCAGCTCGGGCTCAGTCACCGGGGAAGAAACGGCTGGGGAGGGTGATGACATGGGGGTCCACACGTCAGAGAAACAAAAGAAAGAAATAACGGTTCGGGTGGCCGGTTGCAGATGGGCTGGACTGGTTGGGCCGGACTGGGCCGTTCGGTCCGTTTCTCCTTTCTTCCCTTTTTTTTGTTCTGGTTCATTTTCCATTTTCTGTTTTCCTCTTTTCTTTATATCTTTTGCATACATTATTCAAACCAGGTCAAACCAATTTGTAAAATTTTCTAAAAATCAGAGGAACAAACTAGGGCAGTAATAAACAGGTTTTCAGAACCAAAACAAGATTTTTAATAAAAGATCTCAATTAAGCCTAAAGGCTTTGCTTGCATAAAATGATAGAAATAGAGTTTGAACTTGATTCTTTCTAAAATAGTAAAATAATAGTTTATAAAATAATGATTTGAGAAACACACTCAAATATGGTTTGAAAAAGCAACCTTTATTGAATAAAGTAAACTTTGTAAAACAATCTTTTGCAAGCAAGCTTGCATAAAGCTGAATAGGGTTTGAATAAAGGAGAATGAAAATAACATTTTAATACTTGTTCTTTCTCAAAGAAGTTCTTCAAGAAATAAATAGAGGATTTTAAATAGTTTTCAAACAAAGCTTTCAAATAAACTCAAAAAGTTTTAAATCCCTGTGAATTTTCAATCAACACAAGCAAAATAAAAATGAAAATTTTCCCCCAAAATTTGACAAAATCTTGGGATGTTACAGACTACCACCCTTAAAAGAAATCTCGTCCTCGAGATTGGAGAGGCTAGAAAGAAAGTAGGTATTAGGTTGTCTGGGTTTAGGTATCTGGGTGGCTACCACCCTTAAAAGAAAATTCCTCTTGGTGGTATCTTGATGCTTCCTTGCATTTTGTTCCCAGCTTGCATTCACCGTTGTGTCATTTTCCTTGAATTGCCCTTCTCAGAAATTTTGATGCTCAACACTATGCTCAAAAGTGGGCACACCAAGGGTTCCATCCAATTCTGGTGATAATCAGATATCATCTATCGCGTTTTCATCAATAAGGTAGTCCACATCTTCATTTACAATCGGTGGGTGTCTAATCACAAATCTGGCACCAACCTTCCTTATGGGGTTGCTTGAGGTAACCTTACTCTATTGTAGAGCTTTCTATCCAATGGGGTAGTTGTTGAACTACTTTGGACACTGAGGAGTCACTCTTCGGTTAAATCAGAGGACCAAGATGAGTTGTCTCCTCTTTGGGTCATTCAGAAGACCAAGCTGAGAGGGTATCCTCTCATCATCTCAACTTCCTAATCATCATCCTTAGAGGTTCTTCATCTTATGGTTGTTTCCTTATACCATTCTGATCTTCAATTTTCCATGATATTATTCTGTTCTGGTAATCTTCCTGGTTGTTGCACATCTTCCAAGAATGTGTATCTAGCCCTTTCTTGGTCGGTCCTTACCAAGGCCAAGATTGCATACAGGCTATCGCCATACTCCTTGTTGCCTTTTAGCTGATTTTCATTCCAAGAATCTCAAAAGATGACTCAGTGCCAAGTATTGCATGCTTGCTCCACGAACATGATGAGACCACACATCCCAATGAATCAGGATGGCATCTCTCTGCAGTCTTCTCATGCATTTCATAGGGGTAAACAAGGTGGACTATGTAAGAGGTACTTGCACCTTTAATGGACGGAAGGTCGCCTTATAACTAGCATTGTTGAATCTTTTCTTGATACCGATGCTCATCATGCTGTCTGCCACTAGTACTAGATGGTCCTTAAGAATTCCTTTAGCAACCGTCTTCATAATTGTTGAAAGACGCTGGACAACTTGATCATATCTCGAAGGTGAACTCCTACTCAGGGAATAGGGATCTAACGAAGCTCTCATGGGCAGGGAAGTAGTTTCAGGGATTCGGAGAGTTGTCTTATAACATTGCAGGTCGGGATGGGGTAGACTTCGGTGGCGTAAAGCTTTGAAATCTGGAGGAATTCTCATAGGTAGTGGTGGCTGTCTTTGTTGTGACTCTCTGGAGAGGAGTGACTTCTCTTTTATAGGCTCAGGGAGGTAGTCGAACAGGCAGTAGCCGAAGCTGAACAGTCTTCATATTCAAAGTCCACTGAGCAAAACGTTTCTGATTCTTGTAGTCGTTCAAAAGTCCAAGTTCTCACCGTATTCCTATGTTTTGGCCACACTGGCTCACTATAAGGGATGTAACATATTATCCTCCTAAGGTTATGGTTTAATGACGTCGTCTCTCATGTAGGTATGTCTCTCTAGACTCACCATTCCTCATACAAGAGCGAACAATATGAGTAGTCGTCATGGGCGCGAATCCATGTCGCACTCAATCATTACCTTGTATTTGGTTTGGTGCATCTCGCATTCTAACTCTTGGTCAACCTCACTAGCTTTTAAACAAAAGTTTTGTTGAAATTGGAACCAAGTTCCCAAATTCTATTTTGAATTTTGAAAACAAAGTCTATCGTTCCTAGCTAGAGGTTTTCAACAAGGTTCATGGCAATAATCCTTAAGTTGTAGATCTTTTGGTTTGCCATTTAAGAGGAAATAAAATCCTTTCCATTGCTCTGTTTGCTCTTTCCATTGCTCTGTTTGTTCTTTCCACCTTTCTTGGGTATTGTTCTAGTCTTTTGTACTTGAAATGCTACCGCTTGTTGTTGTATTCTGTATCCTTATCTCCAACTGAGGGTCATTGTAGTTGTTCTTTCGTCGTTGAGAGAACTTTGGTTTGGGTTTTAGGACAAGTTTAGGTCTTAGCATAGATGAGAATTTGATAGAAGGGATCTAAAGAAGAAAATTTCTACCCAAAATAAAATAGATCAAAACAATTTATCCTACCAGCAATATCTAACAAACATTCAACACATCAAGCAAACTAGTTTTCAAACAAACGGGAAGGTACGATCATCCACAAGTCGGTATGATCATAAACGTCTATTACACGTTGTAGCTTATTAAAATTTCCTAAATGGAGGTCCAACTAAGGCTTCTTGGTTTTCTTTCATGCAGATTCAGTGTCATGGTCCAGCTGCTTCCGTAGATTGGCAATCTGTTCATCCTTGATTTTGATGAAGTCTCCTTGATTACTAAGTTCAGATTCCAACTTTTCCATGTCACCTTGAAGTTGGCTTATGGTTGTCTTCAATGCAGTAGTATCTTCCTTTTCTTCTTTGAGGTCCTGCTGCGTATTGTGAAGTCTCCACTTGAGTCTTTCTCCAAGTTCCTTTATTGCTGACCAAGCAGCACATCTTGCTGAGTCAAGGAATGATGGATACATCTCGGAGTTGGTGAACATCCAAAGTCCCATCTTCTTGTGGTCATCTTCTTTGTTCTTGTATAAATGAAGCTGCACCCACCAATATTCTTCACCTTCATCTATCACGGGAAATCCTTTGTAAACAGCTTCTCCTTGCATTCCCATGCTTAACATGAGGTTCTTCAAGGCTTTGGGAAACTCAGTCTCACACTTCAGGGTCATGATCATCACTGGGCTTTTAGTAGTTGACATTGAATCCATCAAGAAAGGACCAGTGGGGTGGGTCATCTAAATTAGAAAGGAGAGTAGTGTAAAACAAACGAATGGGGTAAGTTCTTACAAGAAAATTTCAACTGAGAGTATATAGATTGATCTCATTTAGAAAACTGAATTGATTTTCTTTTTGAAGAGAGAGGAAAGAATCCTAGGGCTTTCTAGTCTATTCCAAACCTAGGGTCTCGATCCTACAGGCAACACAATGCTCTGATACCATTTGTGACGACCCGCCTTTTACTAAAGGCAAATCTCCTGTGTATCTGTGCCATTCCCTGGATCAGTAGATAGCACCACAGTACAAAATAAGTAATCATTGCAATAGCATCAATATTACAACGTAAGTCCAGTTATATAGGCATTCAACCTTACGAGTACGCAACATAAAGCATAGTTGCAGTGAGGCTCCATTCTTCATCAAGTGCCACAGGCAGACATGTTGGAATGTAAGCTCGAGATCCTACTCCTGGTTCCTTACTCGACATAAAACCTGCACGTTTGAATATGCAGCCCCAAAGGGGTCAGTACAATGATGTACTGGCAAATGACACATATTTGGTGGCATTTTTGTGGAAAGACTATACTACAATGACATTTGGCTGGTGGATCTCAAAGGCTGATTTGCATAAAGCCAATTTTATCCTATAATCCATTTTAATACTTTCTTTCAACAAATTTTATTTTTTCAAGGGTCAAGACAACCCCCATACACTACATACTGGCCGGTATGTAGTTCTGGGCGCAACTCAACAAAGTTTGGAACCTCAGGCACCACCACCCCTCGGAGTGTATGGTCCTTAGTTCCTACCTAGGGGTTTCTAGACAAATTTTAATAATTCAGAATCGGTGATGAGATTATTCCGTACATTCCATGTCTAGAGACTCAATTGTCCATAACCGAGGACACGGCTAATCGATTAGTTTAAAACACCTTGCAAGGGTTGTGCACTTTCACCTTACGATTCATTTTATGCCCATACATAAAATGAAACGAGACCTTTTAGAGGAGAGGGCAACTAACTGGCAAGATCCGTTCCCAACCTATAATTCTTCTACCACCATCTTCTCGCACATAGTTGCACTCCCACATCTAATCAGTCAAGACAGAGCCCATAATGTCATAAGGATGCACTGGAAGTACACTAAGCATGGAAGACATAGCCATCTCTTTGTTCCTGGGTGGCCATCCACAAGTGAGCGCCCAGGCGAAGACAACTACACAAATCCTGGGTTGAAAGCCAGGTGTGTAGCCCTGGGTAGCCACTCAACATCGCCTCCATCATCAAACCAATCCACCCAGGTGTTTCATTTTAGTTGAAGTTCTTAAGTTGTTCATAAAACACTTTTCAAGTGATCTTAGCATGGCATCAATATTTTTCAAAGTATTTAGCATCCTAACAGGTGGGGTTTGAGGGATTGCTACACACTACTAGGATCTAAGCATTTGATAAAACAGTTGAGTAAAACACCTATCATGCATACTACAAGAGGTGAATATACTAATGCATAAATAAACTGGGTGAGGGACATGTGTGTCACTTGCCTTTTTGAAGAATACGATCTTTCCGCTTCTCTCAACTAAGCACGTAGCTCTTCGCACAAACTATAGCACAAGAAATAACATAACATAAACAATCCATTCAATCACAAACAAGTAAGACAAATAATTGAAAGGTGTTTGTTTAACAATTTAGATTTATTGAGATGTCATGACAAGAAAGATATGGCAAGGGATCATGAATTATGAGATATGGGTTTGAGAGCTTAGCTGGGGAAGATCAATATGATTTGAGAGAGAATTGGGCTAGGCATAATATAATTGATGAAGTTTTTATGCTTTATTAAAGCATAAGAGTTTTAGGAATAGTTCATGTGTAATAAATTACACAAGAGTCAATTTGTGCAACTACAACACTATTGAGTAAATGTGACAACAATTACTCTTAAATAGTATCTATTTGCACTTAGGAACTAGGCTAGGTTTTAAGAATGCTTGAACTACTCAATTAGCACATTTGCAAGTTGAATAGTTCAATACATGTGAACAGAACTAAGTTGGCATTGGATTGGGTATGAGTAATTGATATTTGAGGGCATGGCTCAACTGGTTCATTGATCAACATGGTGTATAACACATACTATGGTACGGGTTATAACAACACCACATTAGCAAAATCTAGGTTTGAGATGAATTCATATTCTACTCAAGTAGCGCAATTGCAATTTGAATATATATGAATCAGACAATATATAATGAGTGAAATCTTTATGCTTTATCAAAGCATATTGAATCTTGGAATATCTCATGTGGGTAAATCACATAAGAGACAAAATAGTGCAATAGCAATGCTATTGAATAAGTGTGATAACAATTATTCTTAAATAGTATATATTACACTTAAGCTTAGGCTAGGATTTTTATAATCATTGAAGTACTCAATTAACTCAAATGCAAATTGAATAGTTCAATGCAAGGCTAGGATTGAGTATGGGTAGATAACATTTGAGATTATGGTTTAAGGTCTCTATTGGGTACATGGAGTATTGGATAGGTGCTATAATGTTGATTAGATCAACACCACAAAGATAACAAGAATAGAATCTATGATTGAGATGTATCACACTTTACTCAAACAACACAATTGTAATTTGAATATGTGTGAACTAGACAAGATAGGTCTAAGTGAATATGATCTTGATCAAGATGTGGTTTAGACAACATTGATGTCTAGGTATGATCATAGGATTTGCTAATGTAGAAAGAAACATTACTGAAGAGGTATAGGTTGTAGTGATAGAATGGATAGTTTAACTTGAGAATGATATCACTTACTCAAATTAGCCATTTGTAAATTGAGTAAGTCTTTCAGGATGGGATGGATAGCAATGATCATGGGATTATTTTGTTAAGATAGATATTGGGTTGGATGATGGGAGGACAGTATTAGGAATCATCTGACTTTAAGATTAACTAGTTTTAATCTTATATTTAGAATATGGTCATGTGGACAAATCCACTCAACTTGCCCATTTCCAAAATGGTAAAAGATTTGTATTAGGATAGATCATGGACAAGTGATGCTAAGATAAAGTGATTGATAGATTTGCACCATGACTTAGGTATACTCAAATTCTCATATTAGAATGTGAATAATTGCGAAATGGTTCAAGAAAATACGGGAGTGATGCTACTGGATAGCTTGCAGTAAAACAAAGTTACTACAATTGGATTCATTCCAAAATAAGTTATAGAATTTGAATTATCACCAAAATGGTGATTTGGACAAATTTGAATGCACAATGTGTGTGCACGTATCAAATTTGATATTTCTTGATCCTATGATGTTCTACAAGTTGAGAGGAATCCAAAGACTACAAATTTGTAATTTTTGGACACTTGATTCAAAAGATATGGATTAATCATGCTAACAGAGAGTTTGATTCCAATTTGAAAATAGTTTCAAATTGAACCCATAAAATATAAGATTTTATTGTACCACTGGATTCTACAAGTTTCAAGGATTCCAACAGTATATCATTTGTGATTTTTGGACTTACAGAACAGAAGATATGATTTAAACAAGATTCCACGAAGATTCAGATCTGAAATTCAAATTTGGATCTGTTTTAGATCTAGAGCCGACACGTGGCTGTCTGTGATTCGCCGGTACCGTTTCGGGAGGATAGGGTCTGATGGCCATCGGATCTTATTTGATATGAATGGCCCAGATTAGCCGATACCCCTTCGGGTAAGTGGTCTAATCCAGGCCGCTAGATGCAGATCGGACGGGCGAAGAAAGAGAGAGAGGTGAGGCTCACCTAGGGTTAGGTCTCTGGCGAGTTTCACCAGTGAGACGGCCAGGTAGGTGACTCCGGCGATGCTTCGGTGGTTCCCGGGGATGGCGGAGATGCGGACGGTGTTGAGAACGGCAAGGGGATCTCGGAAACGTGAACGATGTCGTCGATCATTTCCAGGTGCGAAGTAGAGGGGCGGCTGGAGCGACGGTGGCGGCCGTGTGACTTCGGTCGTCGATGAGGAGCTCGATTAGCTGCGAGTTAAATCAAAAGAAAAAATGTCAGAGGGGGCGCCGGAGAGAGGGGGAGGGGATAGGGGAGAGGAGGAGGCGCGAGGTTCACTGGTGGCGACAAATTCATGCGGTGATGCCCGCAGACGTGCGAAGCTCCGGCGAGCGATTTCTCTGTGGCTCGTAGGCGATTCCGCGGAGGAGCAAAGGGACATGGAAGAGGACAGAGAGGGGGTCTTATAGCCGCGGCTAGGCATCGATTAATGCAGGCAATGAAGGAAATTGAAGAGGGGAGGGAGTAACGGTAGCTCGGGCTCAGTCACCGGGGAAGAAACGGCTGGGGAGGGTGATGACATGGGGGTCCACACGTCAGAGAAACAAAAGAAAGAAATAACGGTTCGGGTGGCCGGTTGCAGATGGGCTGGACTGGTTGGGCCGGACTGGGCCGTTCGGTCCGTTTCTCCTTTCTTCCCTTTTTTTTTGTTCTGGTTCATTTTCCATTTTCTGTTTTCCTCTTTTCTTTATATCTTTTGCATACATTATTCAAACCAGGTCAAACCAATTTGTAAAATTTTCTAAAAATCAGAGGAACAAACTAGGGCAGTAATAAACAGGTTTTCAGAACCAAAACAAGATTTTTAATAAAAGATCTCAATTAAGCCTAAAGGCTTTGCTTGCATAAAATGATAGAAATAGAGTTTGAACTTGATTCTTTCTAAAATAGTAAAATAATAGTTTATAAAATAATGATTTGAGAAACACACTCAAATATGGTTTGAAAAAGCAACCTTTATTGAATAAAGTAAACTTTGTAAAACAATCTTTTGCAAGCAAGCTTGCATAAAGCTGAATAGTGTTTGAATAAAGGAGAATGAAAATAACATTTTAATACTTGTTCTTTCTCAAAGAAGTTCTTCAAGAAATAAATAGAGGATTTTAAATAGTTTTCAAACAAAGCTTTCAAATAAACTCAAAAAGTTTTAAATCCCTGTGAATTTTCAATCAACACAAGCAAAATAAAAACAAAAATTTTCCCCCAAAATTTGACAAAATCTTGGGATGTTACAATCGTAGCCTAGACCAAGTACCACCATGATGCACGCACTGTCACCGTTACACCATGGCAGGAGGAATAGATTACTTTAATAACACCACTAGAGTACACATAATATCTGAATAATAACATCTACTTGTTCAACATGATACAAAGCTCACGATCACATAAAGATCACATCATGGGAGAGAGAGGTGAACCACATAGCTACCGGTAGAGCCCTCAGCCCCGGGGATGAACTACTCCCTCCTCATCATAGGAGACAGCAAGGTTGATGGAGATGGCGGTGAGGTCGATGGAGACGGCGATGGAGATCGATGGAGGTGGCTCCGGGGGCACTTCCCCATCCCGGCAGGGTGCCGGAACAGAGACTTCTGTCCCCCGAAATTTGGCTTCGACGGCGGCGGCGCTGCGGAACTGTTCTGGAAATTTCGCCGACTCCCTTAGGGTTTTCCGTCCCGAGGCTTCTTATAGGCGAAGGGGCATCGTCAGGGGGCAGCCAGGGGCTCCTCACACCAGGGTGGCGCGGCCAGGGCCTGGGCCGCGCCACCTATGTGTGAGGGCGGCCTCTGGCCCCCCTCCGGCTCTCTTTCGGTCTTCAGGAAGCTTCCGGGAAAAATAAGACTTCTGGAACTTGTTTCATCCAATTCCGAGAATATTTCCTGTGTAGCTTTTCTGAAACACAAAAATAGCAGAAAACAGGGAACTGGCACTGTGGCATCTTGTCAATGGGTTAGTTCCGGAAATCGCATAAAAATGCCACGAAGTGTAACGAAACAGTAGGCAAATGGTGTAAAAACAAGCATGGAGCATCAAAAATTATAGATACGTTTGAGACGTATTAGTGACAATAACTTCCAAGGTTGTAGATGTGCTGTTGCTACTAGGGAGAAAACAACAATCTTTTGTTCAAGGACATTTTTATTGTTTACATTACACACTTTGCTTAAGGCGATAATCTGTTGCTTGCAACTTAATACCCAAGGGTTGTTCAGATGATATCCTGTGGGTGGATTATTAGTCATAAATGCAGTTGGATTACGGTCTATGTATTATGTTGTAATGCCCAAGTGAATCTCATAGTGATCTTCATGACATGTACATGCATTGTTATGCATTCTTTATTTTGTCAATTGGCCAACTGTAATTTGTTTACCCAGCATGTTATTTATCTTTATGGAGAGACACCTCTAGTGAACTGTGGACCCTGGTCCATTCTTTTACATTTATATTACCATCTACTGCAAGAACTGTTTACTTTACCGCAAACAAACATCTATTTCCACACTATACGTCTAATCCTTTGTTTACAGCAAACCGGTGAGATTGATAACTCACTGTAAGTTGGGGAAAAGTAGTTTGGTTGTGTTGTGTGCAGGTTCCATGTTGCTGCTGGCACCAACACCACATGCAACACTTTCTCTAGCGCCATTGCCAAAGTCAGCTAGCAACAACCTTTGGAAGTGGTTTCTTTCTCCTACTGGTCGATTAAAACTTGGTATCATCATTGAGGGAAAAACTTACTGTTGTGCTCATCATACCTTCCTCTTAGGGTTTCCCAACTGGTCGTGTGAGACATCTTCTCTCTTAATTGGTGCATAAAGATAGAAGATGAAGACTCAACATAAAAGTAAAAGAAAGGCCCTTCGCAGAGGAAAGTAGTGATTGCAAGTTTTATAAACCTCCAAAAATTATGGTACTTATTTGCTTTGAGATCTCATTGCCCCTATCATTTGCATCTTGAGTGGTTACGGTTAAGGTGAGAACAAGTACGAGTTATATGCTTGACAAACCAAAAGTTGAAAATCTCATGTCCCGTGAATACGAGTACCTAAACCGCATGCTACTCGACTTAGGTCCCAAGCAAGTTCTTGTTATTGTAAGCATACATGTATCATCGAGAACGCCAACGGGGTACCTCCTGCCCGATGATATGGAAGCTTTCCCATATCAAAATGACAGGACAAACATACAATGAACACCTCGACATCTCTTTTATTTACCATTGGGTATACCTTTTTATTTTGAGACACATCGTCGAATGTCCACTATGGTTATGCTGTAAATTTCCACCATGAATGCTCCATGGTTTATATTAGCGGCCCAGGCATTTCTCTAACACATATACAAACTCGATGAGCTCACAAGTTTCCAACTTATTTCACATCGCTAGGCATCCATAAACAAAATATCATAATATCAACTAAATAGGAATAAGTGCAATGTTGAAAACGTGCCCCATGAAAGCATGGCTGTGCTAATTCTCAACTTACAATTTGCAAGCATATAAACTTCATAAGAGAATCACAATGGTTAAGTTTATTAAGTGCAATAAAGTAAATGTGCCATCAAGTTCGTGAAAGCTTTACTAACTAATTTTCTAATATTTTTTTTTAATTTGGAAGATAGATAAAAGCATGATGAATATACTTGGAACAGCAAAAATGCTAATAGGTAGATATAGTGGACACATTGGCAAACTTTAGTTTTTGGGAGTTGGATGCACGAGTAGAGCTCATACTCAGTACAGATGAAGGCTAGCAAAAGACTGGGAGCGACCAACTATGAGAGCAATAACTGCCATAATCATGCATAGCAACAAAACATTATTAATCAAAGCATAAAGTGATATTACAAGTCAAAAACTAAATGATCATAGAGGCTTGAGGTGACTGGTTTATAGTCACAACATGGTGTAAGCATGCGCCAAGTCAACCCAAATAAAGCATCAAAGGAGAATACCACAATATTATGCTTCTATATGATAAAAACAACGCATGATTCTTTCAATGGAACATTAAGCACTCTCAGTCATTTAAGACAAGTCATGCTACAACAATTACTACTAAGCATATAATCAAAATAATATCTAGCATGAAATGCTAAAGTCTAAGCCACAGTCTAAACAAGCTTCCTTTTGCACCACTATAAGCATGGAACATTTTACTCTTTTCCAACACCAATCAACCTATTTGAAACAATTCTCAAGGATGAAAATCAACAAAGACCAAAGGTCTAAACACACCTAACTACAAAGAACTAACAAGTTCTGAACAAAAACAAAGGCGAAAAACAAAGGCTAAATGCAGTACTAGCAAAAGAGAACACTCGTAGAACGATAAGAGTGAAAACTAGAGTGTTCTAGGCAATCAAAACGGAGCGTGTCTCTCTCCAAAACAAATATGTTGTGATCCAACCATTTATTACAGCAAACAAAACAAAAGAAAACTGAAAGCAAAAATAAAGACGCTCCAAGAAAAACACATAGCATATGAAGCAATAAAAATATAGTGTCTTGAAAGATGACCTGATATTTTTGTTGATGAAGAAGGGGGTGCCTTGGGCATCCCCAAGCTTTGACGCTTGTACTTCTTGGATATTTCTTGGGGTGACATGGGCATCCCCAAGCTTGAGCTTTTGTTCATCCTTCATCTCATCTCATCATTCTCCTTTCCCTACACTTGAAAACTTCCTTCATACAAAACTTCACACAATTCTCATTAGCAACATTAGTGTATGCAAGATAGTAGATCCACTTTTGGTTCAGTTTCAACTCAAGTTAAACATCCATTAAAACATTAGCTGTTGTAGCAATTTCTATTAAAAACTCTTCTGATCAAAAGAACTCAAAAAGAAAGAGATCAAGAGGCAAGTGCAAATAGTGGCAGAAATCTGTCAAAACATAACAGCAGGTAAAGATCGATTTTTTCGAAAATCTTCTGTTGCTCAAATCAAAAACAAAACTAACTAAAGTTAGATAATAACATGGCGCATGTGCACACAAAATTTCAGATCAATACGACGTTCTGGGATTTTTTCACGAATTTTTACAGCAAAGCGCAGAAATCTGTTTCGGGACAACAACTTCCCCAAATCTTACCTTCTTCCTATTAGAGGCTATTCTTGGCACAAAAACGAAATAAAAAAGGATAAGGAGAGGAAATTACAGTAGTTACAACTTCCAAGACTCAAAAAAAGAAAAATTACTGAAAAAAACATGGGTTATCTCCCAAGAGTGCTTTTCTTTAACGCCTTTCAGCTAGGCGCAGTAATTTGAGAAGATGCTCACGTAAGCGCCAGAAAAGAGCTTGAAGCAAAAGAGAGCATAAAAAAGCTAATACAAAAACACTTTTAAGTCTAACCCACTTCCTATGCAAAGTAATTTTGAAAAGAAACAAGTCATGAAAGCACAAAGCAACAAGCATAGGAAAGCAAAATAAGTGCAACTTCAAGATTTTCAACATAAAGAGGGGAAACTTAATATTGTTGAGATGCATAAAACCATGTTTCCCTCTCTCATAATAACTTTTAGTAGCATCATGAATAAAATTAACAATATAACTATCACCTAAAACATTCTTATCATGACCACATGCATAAAAGAATTAACACTCTCCACATAAACATAGTCATTCTTATTAATTGTAATGGGAGCAAATTCAACAAAATAGCTATCATTCTCATCACCATAGTCATCAAATATAGGAGGCATATTGTAATCATAATTAACTTTCTCCTCAATAGTAGGTGGACTAAAAATAACATATTCATCATTGTAATCATCATATATTGGAGGTATATATAGTATCATCAAAGTAAATTTTCTCCTGCGTGCTTGGGGGACTAAAAATATCATGCTCATAAAAACTAGCTTCCCCAAGCTTAGACTTTTCCATAGCATTAGCAATAATGGTGTTCAAAGAATTCATACTAATAAAATTGCTATTAGCATGCAAATAAAGTTCCATAGGTTTTTAAATTTTCTCTTCAAACAATTCATGTCCTAACTCAAGATAAATACTATAAAGCTCTCTAATTTTTTTTCCATTAAGCCTAACTAGTGAAAATAAAAACAAGAAACAAAAAGATATAATTGCAGAATCTAAAGGAAATAATTTCGAGCACTCACACACTAGCAACAGTACTAGAAGATAGCTTAGTAGCCAGAGGATGTGAGTACCTTTTACCTTACCTCCCCGGCAACGGCGCTAGAAAAGAGCTTGATGTCTATGAATGCTTCTATTCTTGTAGACAGTGTTGGGCCTCCAAGTGCAGAGGTTTGTAGAACAGTAGCAAGTTTCCCTTAAGTGGATTACCCAAGGTTTATTGAACTCAGGGAGGAAGAGGTCAAAGATATCCCTCTCAAGCAACCCTGCAATTAAGATACAAGAAGTCCCTTGTGTCCCCAACACACCCAATACACTTGTCAGATGTATAGGTGCACTAGTTCGGCAAAGAGATAGTGAAATACAAGTAATATGGATGATTATAAGTGGTAATTGCAATCTGAAATAAAAATCGCCGCAAGCAAACATGTAGCAGAACTTGTTGTAAACAGTGTTTCAATGCTTAGAAACAAGGCCTAGGGATCATACTTTCACTCGTGGACACTCTCAACAATGATAACATAATTGAACACATAAATATCTTTCTTCACTATGCTACCCTGAACTAGTCTCTGGTTGGATAACGAACACTAATCATGCGTAGGGCTACAAAGCACTCCTTAAAGTATGCATTACCCAATCTAGATTACCCCACACTGTCACCTTGAGTGCACTAGACGGTTCCCACCACAATTTCATAGAGACATCCAACTCAAATCATAACTCATGATAAGTATTACTATAAACTTTAGCCTAAGAGCCACACACGATGCGCACACTGTCAACTTCACATCGTGGGACAAGGTGTCTCCGGAGATTACAGTAATAAAATCACTTGAGTAGCATAATAGATGAAGAGTAACATCTACCAATTCAACTAGATTACAAAGCTCATGATCACATAAATATCACACCATGGGAGAGAGAGAGAGATGAACACATAGCTACCGGTAGAGCCCTTAGCCTCGGGGGATAACTACTCCCTCCTCATCATGGGAGACAGCAATGGCGATGAAGATAGTGGTGGAGTCGATGGAGATGGCTCCGGGGGCAATTCCCCGTCCCGGAAGGGTGCCAGAACAGAGACTTCTGTCCCCCAAAATTGTTCTTCGATGGCGGCGGTGCTGCAGAACTTTTCGTGGATGTATGCCGATTCCTTTAGGGTTTTCGTGATAGAGGGAATTTATAGGCAGAATGGCAATGTCAGAGGGCACCCAGGGGGCCCACACCACCTGGTGGCACAGCCAGGGGGTGACCCGTGCCACCCTATGGTGTGGTCAGCCCCTGGACCTCCTCCATCTCTGCTTTGGACTCCGTCTTTGTGTCGGGAAAAATAGGTGGTTTGGCTTTCGTTTTGTCTAATTCTGAGAATATTTCCTGTGTAACTTTTCTAAAATACAAAAATAGCAGAAAATAGGAACTGGCACTGTGGTATCTTGTTAATAGGTTAGTTACAGAAAATGCGTAAAAATGCCTAGAAACTAGCCCACATCAAAATGACAAAACAAACAGACAATGGACACCTCGATATCTCTTTTTTTTACCATTAGGTATAGCTTTTTATTTTGAGATGCGTCGTCAAATGTCCACTATGGTTATGCTGTAAATCTCCACCATGAATGATGCATGGCTTAGATTAGCGGTCCAGACGTTTCTCTAACATATATACAAACTCCATCAACTCCACAAGTTTCCAACTCCTTTCACACAGATAAGCATCCATAAACAAAAGATCATAATATCAACTTAAATATAAATAAGTGCAATGTTGAATGCGTGCCCCATGACAGCATGGCTGAGCTAACTCCCAACTTACAACTTGCAAGCATATAATCAACATAAGAGAGCCACAATGGTCAAGTTTATTAAGTGCAAGAAAGTAAATGTGCTGTCAGGTTCGTGAGAGCTTTACTAACTAATTTTCACATAACAAAAAGTTTAATTTGGAAGATAGATAAAAGCAAGACGAATGTACTTGGAATAGCAAATTGCTAATAGGTAGATATGGTGGACACATTGGAAAAATTTAGTTTTTGCGAGTTGGATGCACGAGAAGTATTCCCTCTCAGTACAGATGAAGGCTAGCAAAAGACTGGGAGCGACCAACTAAGAGAGCAATAATGGCCATAATCATGCATAGCGACAAAACATTATTAACCAAAGCATAAAGTGTTATCACAAGTCAAAAACCAAATAATCATAGGGGCTTAAGGCGACTGGTTAAAGTCAAACATGGTGTAAGCATGCGTCAGGTCAACCCAAATAATGCCTCAAAGGAGAATTCCACAATAATATGCTCCCATATAATAAAAACAACGCATGATTCTTTCAAAGGCACATTAAGAAATCTCAGTCATTTGAGACAAGTCATGCTACAGCAAAAACTACTAAGCATATAATCAAAATAACATCAAGCATGACATGCAAAAGTCTAAGCCACACTCTAAACAAGCTCCCATTTGCACTACTATAAACATGAAACTTTTTACTCTTTTCCAACACCAATCAACCTTTTTGAAACAACCCTTAAAGATGAAAAGCAACATAGACCAGAGGTCTAAACACACCTAACTACAAAGAACTAACAAGTTTTGAACAAAAATCAAGGCAAATAACGTAAGCTAAACGCAGTACTAGAAAAAGAGAACACTCGTTGAACGATAAGAGTGAAAACTAGAGTGTTCTTGGCAATAAAAACAGAGTGTGTCTTCTCCAAAAGAAATATGTTGGGGTCCAACCATTTATTGCAGCCAACAAAACAAAAGAAAACTGAAAGCAAAAATAAAGACGCTCCAAGAAAAACGCATAGCATACGAAGCAATAAAAATATAGTCTTGAAAGATGACCTGATATTTTGTTGATGAAGAAGGGGTGCCTCGGGGCATCCCCAAGCTTTGACGCTTGTACTTCTTGGATATTTCTTGGGGTGACATGGGCATCCCCAAGCTTGAGCTTTTGTCCATACTTCATCTCATCTCATCATTCTCCTTTCCCTACACTTGAAAACTTCCTTCATACAAAACTTCACACAATTCTTATTAGCAACATTAGTGTATGCAAGATAGTAAATCTACACTTTGGTTCAGTTTCAACTCAAGTATAGCACACATTAAAGCATAAGCTACTGTAGCAACTTCCTCAAAAGTTCCGTGATAAAAAGAACTCAAAAAGAAAGAGATCAAGAGGCAAACGCAAATAGCGGCAGAAATCTGTCAAAACAGAACAGCTGGTAAAGATCAATTTTTTTGAAAATTTTATGTTGATCAAATCAAAAAGTGCAAAACTAATGGAAGTTAGACAATAACCTAGGGCATGTGCACAAGAAATCGCATATCAAAAAGTCATTCTGAGAATTTTCATGAATGTTTACGGTACAGCGCAGAAATCTGTTTCAGGACAACAACTTCCCCAAATCTTACCTTCCTCCAATTAGAGGTTCTTCTTGGCACAAAAACAAAATAAAAATGTTAAGGAGAGTTCATTACAGTACTAATAACTTTCAAGACTCAACAAAAAGAAAAATTACTGAAAAGAAAACATTGGGTTATCTCCCAAGAGTGCTTTTCTTTAACGCCTTTGAGCTAGGCGCAGAAAGTGGAAATCAAGTAATTTCAAGTGATGAAGCATCAAGTTCATAATTTGCTCTAAGGATAGAGTCAAAAAGTAATTTCTTTCTCTTTCTAGGGAAGTGTTCCATACCTTTCTTGAGTGGGAATTGATATTTAATGGTGCCTTCCTCCATATCAATAATAGCACCAACAGTTCTAAGAAAAGGTCTTCCCAAAATAATAGGACAAGAAGCATTGCATTCAATATCCAAAACAAGGAAATCAACGGGAACAAGGTTATTGTTAACTATAATAAGAACATCATTAATTCTTTCCAAAGGTTTCTTCTTAGCAACATCAGCAATAGGAACATCAAACTAACAATTTTCAAGAGGTGGTAAACCAAGCATATCATAAATTTTTCTAGGCATAATAGAAATACTTTCACCAAGATCACATAAAGCATCAAAATCATTCACATTCATCTCAATGATGGGCTCCCAACCATATTGTAACTTTTTAGGGATAGAAACTTTTTGTTTCAACTTATACTCTAATTTGCATGAGAGTATTCGTAATATGTTTTGTAAAAGCAACAATCATAGAACTAGCATCAGGACTTCTAGCAAGCTTTTGCAAGAACAAAATTACTAAAGAAATATTGCAACCATCAACATCAAAATTATTAAAGGTAGTAGAACTATTATCTCCCATGCTCCGAAAAATTTCAGCACTTTTATTAGAAAAAGTTTCTGTAGTTTTAGGCAATTTGGCACAAGGAGTGGGAATTTTCTCTACACCAATCACTCTACCATTAAAAGAAGGAGGCTTGCTAGCATTTGAAACAACATCACTAGTGGTGGTAATAGTACAAACCTTCATATGTCTAGCCATCTCATCTTCTCTTTCTCACCTAGCATGCAATTCTGCTAACATCCTAACATTATCATCAATTCTAACCTGAATGGCGTTCAAAGTCTTGCTTTCTTTCACATCATGAGGCAAAACCTTTAGTTTCCGAATTTCAACATCAAGAGCAAGGCTACCAACTTTAGAAGCAAGAACATCAATTTTACCAAGCTTTTCCTCAACAGACTTATTAAAAGCAGTTTGTTTACTAATGAAGTCCTTGAGCATGACTTCGAGATCAGAGGGCGCGCCCCTATTGTTGTTGTAGGAATTACCATAAGAATTACCATAACCATTACCATTGGTAGAAGGATACAACCTATAATTGTTGCTACCAACATTGTTCCTATATGCAGTGTTGTTGAAATTGTTATTTCTAATGAAGTTTACATCAAGATGCGCTTCTTGAGCAACCAAAGAGGCTAAAGGAACATTACTAGGATCAACATGAGTTCTATCATTAACAAGCATAGCCATAATGGTATCAATCTTATCACTTAAGGAAGAGGTTTCTTCAACAGAATTTACCTTTTTACCTTGTGGAGCTCTCTCGGTGTGCCACTCAAAATAATTTACCATCATATTATCAAGAAGCTTTGTTGCGGCACCCAAGGTGATGGACATAAAGGTACCTATAGCAGCTGAATCCAAGAGATATCTTGAAGAAAAATTTAGTCCTGCATAAAAGGTTTGGATAATCATCCAAGTAGTCAGTCCATGAGTGGGACAATTCTTTATCAAAGATTTCATTCTTTCCCAAGCTTGAGCAACATGCTCATTATCAAACTGTTTAAACCTCATAATATCACTTCTCAAAGATATAATCTTAGCAGGAGAATAATATTTTCCAATAAAGCATCCTTGCACTTAACCCAAGAATCAATACTATTTCTAGACAAAGATAACAACCAATCCTTAGCTCTTCCTCTCAATGAGAAAGGAAACAACTTAAGCTTAATAATATCTCCATCAACATCCTTATACTTTTGCATCTCACATAGCTCAACAAAATTGTTGAGATGAGCTGCAGCATCATTAGTACTAACACCAGAAAATTGCTCTTTTATAACAAGATTCAACAAAGCAGGTTTAATCTCATAAAAATTTGCCTCGGGAGCATGTGGCGCAATAATAGTGCAGATGAAATCATTGTTGTTTGTGCTAGTAAAGTCACACAACTTGTTGTTCTCAGGAGTACTCATTCTAGCAAGACTAAAAGCAGACAAGCAAAAATAACAACTATAAAGGAACTACTTTTTTTGTATTTTTGATAAAAAGATGCAAACGAAAATAAAGTAAAGAAAGTAAGAAAAACAATAACAAAGTAAAAGATTGGAAGCAAGAGACTCCCCTTGCAAAAACCCTCTTTCTCCCCGGCAACGGCGCCGAAAAAATGCTTGATTGGTAGCGGTGCTAGCCACCCAGTTGGGAACCCCGAGAGGAAGGTATGATGAGCACAGCGACAAGTTTCCCTCAGTATAAAACTGAGGTTTAATCGAACCAGTAGGAGAAAGAAACCACTTCTGAAGGTTGATGCTTGCTGGCTTTGGCGTCTGCTCCAGAGAATTCATATATGGCGCCTATCTGGGGCGTAGCTTTGACACCAGTAGCAACGTGGAACTTGCACACAACACAACCAAAGTACCTTTCTCCAACTTGCAGTGAGATTGTTAGTCTCACCGGTTTGCTGTAAACAAAGGATTAAACATATTGTGTGGTAATAGATGTTTGTTTGCAAGAAATTAAATAATGCTTGCAGAAAGTAAACGGTAATATGAATGTCAAAGAATGGACCAGGGTCCACAGTTCACTAGAGGTGTCTCTCCATAAAGATAAATAACATGCTGGGTAAACAAATTACAATTGGGCAATTGATAGAATAAAGAATGCAAGCAATGCATGTACATGTCATGAGGATCACTATGAGATTCACTTGGGCATTACAACATAATACATAGACCATAATCTAACTGCATCTATGACTAATAGTCCACCCGCCGGATATCATCCAAACAACCGTTGGGTATTAAGTTGCAAGCAACAGATTATCACCTTAAGCAAAGTGTGTAATGTAAACAATACAAATGTCCTTGAATACAAGATTGTTGTTTATCCCTAGTAGCAACAACACATGTACAACCTTAGAAGTTATTGTCACTCTCCCAGATTACTAGAGGCATGAACCCACTATCGAGCATAAATACTCCATCTTGGAGTCACTAGCATCTACTCGGCCAACATACCTACTAGCAACGGAGAGCATGCAAGATCACAAATAACATAGAGATGATAAATCACAAATCAACTTGACATAGTACTCAATATTCATCGGATCTAAACAAACACAACATGTAGAATTACATAACGATGATCTTGATCATGATAGGCAGCTCACAAGATCTAAACATGAAGCACATGGAGGAGAAGACATCCATCTAGATACTGCTATGGACCCGTAGTCCAAGGTATACTACTCACACATCACTCCGAAGGCAGGCATGGTGATGAAGAAGGCCTCTGGTGGTGATTCCCCTCCCCGGCAGAGTGCCAGGAATAGCTTCTGGACCCTCCCGATCTCGCGTCGACGATGGCGCACTACTAGAAAACGGCTACCCGTAGCGCACCTAATATGGTTACCGTAGCACATGGGCCGTGCGCTGCGGATACCACGCCACTGGTAAGTAATTACCCGTAGCGCATGGCTGGTGCACTACGGGTAATTTACTTACCCGTAGCGCACCAGCCTATGCGCTGTGGGTAACGTATTTAGTGCACTACGGGTGTTTTTTTTTAAATAAAAAAAAAATCGAATTTTCTTACATACTCGTGGCGCATTAGTACTGATGCGCTACGTGTATTTTTTTCGAAATTCAAAAAAAGGCCGCCGCCGCCACCGGAGAGGAGCTGCCGTGGTTGTCCTTCCATTGGAGAGGAGCTCGTCGAATAGGAGAATGGGGAGGATCTCACCGGAGAGGAGGTCATCGGAGAGGAGGTCGTCGGAGAGGAGGTCGTCGGAATGGAGGTCACCGGAGAGGAGGTGGTTGGGGAGGAGGTGGTTGGGGAGGAGCTTGGCTGTGGAGGAGCTCGTCGGAGAGAAGGTCGTCGGGGAGGAGGTCGCCGGAGAGGAGCTCGCCGGAGAGAAGGTCATCGGGGATGAGCTTGCCAGAGAGGAGCTCACCGGAGAGGAGCTCGCCGTAGAGTCGCCGGTGAGGAGCTTCTCATGCTCATGTGTGTGTGTGTGAGTGTGAGTGAGTGAGAGAGAGAGAGAAGAGATATGAGGTGAGTGAGATATGGAGGAAGAAGAGAGAGAGGGGAGGTGTAACGACCCGGAAAAATCCCCAATATTAGAATTGTTTGTTCCTTTTCTCTTTCGCTTCATCGGGACGTCAAGCATCATCATGCATCTATAACCTTGCATGTTTTTGTCAAATCCAAAATTATTTGTGTAAACTTTATTTTAATTTTTGCTAGTATTATTTTATATAAACCCTCTTCTTCTTAATTATTTTAAATTAAAACTAAAGTTTAGTATTTGCAAACTATGGAAAATTTGCTTTTAGACAAAATCAATTTTTGAAGACTATTTTGAAACCTATTTTGCAAAATCTGCCCAAACCCTACCTCATTCTTTCTACAGTACTTCTTTTTCTCTCTCCCTTTTCCTCCCTTTAAATTTCCTTGAGAAGTTGGCAAAACTTGGATTTATTTTAAACGGCCTGTTCTCCTTTTGACCTCCTCTCTATTTCTACCCTTACCCGAAACAGTTTGCGAACCACCTTTTCTTAGCCAAGCGAGGGAGGTAGCTCCTCTTTCTGTCCTCTTCCTCGGTGGAGCACGCGTTATGCGTGACCCCTTCCACCACCGAGCGCACCCACCTCCCTTTTTCCTCTCCTCAAATCCCCACCGAGGCAGTCCCCTCCTGGAACCCTAGCTGCCTTTCTCCCTCCCAGTGCCACCACCAGGACCTCTCTTCCCGTTCCCTCTTTTTCTCTTCTTTGTGAGCTCCCAAACGACACCACGCCCTCCTCGCCGTCGTGTCGCTGCTACCGGCAACCCCGCGCTAGACTGAAGACACCAGGTGCACCGCCTCGCCGTCAGGAACGTCATCACCCAGCGAAACATGCCAGGACGCCTTCAGTCGTTGTAA
Source organism: Dactylis glomerata (assembly GCA_007115705.1). Classification (NCBI taxonomy): domain Eukaryota; kingdom Viridiplantae; phylum Streptophyta; class Magnoliopsida; order Poales; family Poaceae; genus Dactylis; species Dactylis glomerata. The sequence goes on along the minus strand of QXEO01000905.1, from coordinate 208,064 downwards.
TCAAGCACGTCTTCTTCTCCGGCCATGGTCTTAATCCGGCGAAATCCGGCCGCTCTGGCCCTCCTCCGATCTCTGTGAGCACGCTTGAGACCTCTGATACGTCTCCAACATATCCATAATTTTTGATGCTCCATGCTTGTTTTTACACCATTTGCCTTGTGTTTCGTTACACTTCGTGGCGTTTTTATGCGATTTCCGGAACTAACCTATTAACAAGTGCCACAGTGCCAGTTCCCTGTTTTCTGCTGTTTTTGTGTTTCAGAAGTGATACACAGGAAATATTCTCAGAATTGGACGAAACCACATCCTGAAGTCTTATTTTTCCCGGGAGCATCCAGACATCCGAAGAGAGGAAGGAGAGGGGCCACAGGCCACCCTCACATAGGGCTGGCGCAGCCCAGGCCCTGGCCGCGCCACCCCTGTGTGAGGAGGCCTGGGGCCACCTCTGACGACGCCCCTTCGCCTATATAAAGCCTCGGGATGGAAAACCCTAAAGGATTCAGCAATTTTCCAGAAAGAGTTCCGCAGTTCCGCCGCCACCATCGATGAATTTCGAGGGACAGAAGTCTCTGTTCCGGCACCCTGCCGGGACGGGGAAGTGCCCCCGGAGCCATCTCCATCGGTCTCCATCGCCGTCTCCGCCGTCTCCATCGACCTCACCGCCATCTCCATCAACCTTGCTGTCTCCTATGATGAGGAGGGAGTAGTTCATCCCCGGGGCTGAGGGCTCTACCGGTAGCTATGTGGTTCACCTCTCTCTCCCATGATGTGATCTTTATGTGATCGTGAGCTTTGTATCATGTTGAACAAGTAGATGTTATTATTCAGATATTATGTGTACTCTAGTGGTATTATTAAAGTAATCTATTCCTCCTGCCATGGTGTAACGGTGACAGTGCATGCATCATGGTGGTACTTGGTCTAGGCTGCGATTGTGATCTCTTAAGGATTATGAGAATAATTATTACTATGATAGTATTGAAGTGATCTATTAATCCTTTCATGGTGTAATGTTGACAGTGTGTGCACCGTGTTAGTACTTGGTCTATGTTGCAATAATATCTATCTTGAGTTGTGCTTTGATTTGGATATCTCTATGAGTGGTGTTTGTCAAGTACTTGATGAACTTTAAGGGGTGCTTCTGTAGCCACTACGCAATGATTAGTGTTATTCAATAGGAGAGTAATTCAGAGTACCATAGTGGAGAGAAGTTGTTTATTTGTTCATTCATGTTATATTGTTGGGAGTGTGTCCACTAGTGAAAGTATGATCCCTAGGCCTTGTTTCCAAGCATTGCACACCGTTTACTTGCTATTTTGTTACTTGTTTGCTCGCAGCGATATTTATTTCACATCACGTTTGCTACTTATAATCATCTATACCACTTGTATTTCACTATCTCTTCGCCGAACTAGTGCACCTATACATCTGACAAGTGTATTGGGTGTGTTGGGGACACAAGAGACTTTCTGTATCGTAATTGCAGGGTTGCTTGAGAGGGATAGCTTTGACCTCTAACCTCCCTGAGTTCGATAAACCTTGGGTGATCCACTTAAGGGAAACTTGCTGTTGTTCTACAAACCTCTGCACTTGGAGGCCCAACAAGTGTCTACAAGAATAGAAGTGCGTAGACATCAACCTCCTGGTGAGCCCGTGCTCCTTTTCCAACTCTTCCATCTCTGTTTCGTGCCCTCACCGTCGGTGTTCTTTTTGTCCCGAGGTCGACTCCACCATGAACGTCTTCAGAGCTCGTTCGCTCTGCCTGCCAATCATCTTCTTCTTCAGCGGTCCCTGTTGGCCGCTTCAAGCTCGGCCCCGAAGCCCCTGCCTCCCGTCCGTCAACCTACAACACATCGCCGTCCACACCCAACTGAATCAAGCCAGAAGCCCCAGGACATCGACTTCTTCTGTCTCAGTTCATCCCAGATCTTGGCTTACCGGTTTAAAAAGGGCATGGCTCTGATACGTCCATTTTGCATCACTATTTTGTATCATAATTTACTGTTATTCATTGATATATTTCATATTTAGATATGATACTTATGTTATTTCCTTTGTTTTCACATGTTTGATGATCTTTGGAGGAGTTGCTGCCGGAGTCAGGATTCTGCTGGAAAAAGGACCATCAAGGGACCATATTTTGAAGATCAGGAAAATTCCAGAAAAATACCAGGAAATTATATTTTCCCAGAAGACTCAGGAAGCCAGAAGGAGGAGTCGAGAGGAGCCAGGAGGGCCCCTCACGCCAGGGTGGCGCGGCCTGCCCCCTGGCCGCGCCAGCCCTGTGTGAGGCCGCCTTGGCCCACTTCTGGTCTCGCCCCTGCACGTACTTCATCGTCCCCGAAAACCTAAGTCAAAGGGGAGGCTCAGAGTTAGACACCGCCGCCTCTACGGGGCGAAAAAGACCAGAGAGAGAAAAGCTCTCCGGCAGGTAGAAATCTGCCGGGGAAATTCCTTCCCGGAGAGGGGAGATCATCGCCATCGTCATCACCATCGCACCGGACTTCATCGGGATCATCATCATCATCATCCCCATCACCAGCACCTTCATCTCCACCATCACCATGCCATCCCGCTGTAACATCTTGAGTTGGATCTTGTTATATTCATAGGGGAAACTTTCCCGGTGTTGATTACTCTTGTAGTTGATGCTATTGAGTGGAACCATTGAATTAAGGTTTATGTTCAGATTGTTATTTACCATTATTTCACCTCTGATCATGATCCATATGATGTCTTGTGAGTAGTTCGTTTAGTTCTTGAGGACATGGGAGAAGTCAAGATGTTAGTAGTGAATTATTGTTGAGAAATATTTAATGGTTTGATATTGTTGTGGTGCTATTTCACTAGTGGTGTCATGTGAACGTCGACTACATGATACTTCACCATTTATGGGCCTAGTGAGATGCATTGTGTATTTGGCTACCAATTGTGGGGTTGCTGGAGTGACAGAAACCTAAACCTCCGTTGGGAAACCTTTGCACCAGGGAGCGTAGGATCTTAGAGTTTAAGGCTGTGGTTAGATTTATCTTAATTACTTTCTTGTATTTGCGGATGCTTGCAAGGGGTATAATCACAAGTGTGTATTTATCCTAGTAAGGGTAGTGCGCTAGCACAGGTTCACCCCCATAACACCTATCAAACCAATAAAGACTATTGGCTTTATGAAGCGAAAGCTCTTGACAGAAACTCCCGTGTGTCCTCAAGAACGTTTGGTTATTATAAGTACACAACCGGCTTGTCCTTTGCTGAAGAAAGGATTGGGCCACTTGCTGCAATTGTTACTACTGTCTTTTATTTACTCGCACTTTATTTACTCGTATTACCAAATACCCTTGAAAACCTGTTTGCTAGTATTTGCAGTGATTCCTTGATCAAAACCGCTCATCAACACCTTCTGCTCCTCGTTGGGTTCGACACTCTTATTTATCGAAAGTACTACGATACACCCCCTATACTTGTGGGTCATCAAGACTATTTTCTGGCGCCGTTGCCGGGGAGTGTAGCGCTATTGAAGAGTGGAATTGGTAAAGGTAACCGTCGCTATGAGTATTGTTTTTATTTTGCCTTTTATTTTTATTTTACTCTGCTATGGAGAACTCTCCATTTGGTTTCCTATTTGGAAACACATCTACTACTACTGCTGCACATGTGGATGAACCACCACCACCACCGCCTGCTGAAATTGATCCTTTTAAAATACCTATGAAAATTGTTGGGCGTATTATGGATAACTGCTATTCAGGAGATGGAACTGTCCATCCGGGAGATCACTTATTATTTATACATGAATTATGCGAGTTGTTCAGATGTGCAGGTATTTCACCAAGCCAGGTCAAGAAGAAATTATTCTCTTTATCATTGAAAGGCAGAGCTGAAGAATGGTATCGATTACTCCAAGATGGTCCATCTATGGCATGGGAGGATATTGTACCTCTCTTTTATTCCAAGTTTTATCCTCCAAGTGAAATTCATAAAGATCGTAACCGGATATATAATTTGTGGCCTCATGATAGAGAAAGTATTGCCCAAGCGTGGGGGAGATTGAAGTTACTAATACTCAAATGCCCCATTCATGAGCTCCCCAATAATATTGTTATTGATAATTTTTATGCGCGGCTTACTCTTCCTGATAAGGATTATTTGGATGCTTCTTGCTTTGGATCATTTACTCATATGAAAGAAGATGCTAAGTGGAAACTTCTTGACCGTATATAAGAGAATGCTGAAGGTTGGGAAAACGACAAAGGTAGGAAGTCAGGTATAAACTATGATTATGAATGCATTAAATCTTTCATGGAGACCGATGACTTCCATAGTGTCAGCACTGCTTATGGTCTTGATTCACAAATACTTGCTAATTGTCTTAAGGCCTTTGCCTCTTATCTTGATGTTCCAAAGAAAGATTGGAACAAATATCATGCGCCTTATAAAGACTCTATTAGTCATATACCTGCTGCAGCTACTGAAGTTTGTACTGTTGATAGCATTGTGCCTGAACCTTATTTTGAGAAGACACCTTTCCCTGCTAAGGTAAAGAAGTATTCTACTTTGGTAAGTGTGTCTAATAAAAGTACTAAGAAAGCTGCAGAACCTGATGAGCAAATTACTATTAAGTCTCCTATAGCTATATTGAAGGATCTTGTTACTAAAGATGTAGGGGATGAATATATTCTTTTTTGTGAAGATGCTTCTAACATTCTCTCACATCCTAAAAAGCATAGGAAAACAAGTGTTCCTGTTATTTCTGTCAGGATTGGAGATCATTGCTATTATGGTTTATGTGATATTGGTGCTAGTGCAAGTGCTATTCCCTTAGAGCTTTACAAAGAAATCATGCACGAGATTGGCGCTTGTGAACTTGAAGATATTGATGTGGTTGTTCAGCTTGCTAACAAAGAAACTGTTTGGCCTCTTGGTATTGTTCGAGATGTGGAACTTCTTTGCGGTAAGACTAAATACCCTACTGATTTTCTAGTACTTGGTAAGGAGGCTAGTAAAACTTGTCCTATTATTTTTGGTAGACCATTTTTGAACACTTGTGGCGCTGTGATAGATTGTAAGAAGGAGAATTTTTTTACTAAGTTCAATGGAGAGTCTTATGAGTTTAATTTTTCCAAGTTTGCTAAGACTTCTTATGAAAATGACACGCCTAATGAAAATTTTCGAGTTGAACAGCTTGCTTCTATTGCTCTTGCTCCTAATAATGCCTTGCAGCAATTCATGGAAGATCACAAAAGTGATGTTTTCAGCAAGGAAAGAGAAGAGATTGACGATATTCTTCTTCGTCAACCACCATTAATCAAGCATAATCTACCTGTGGAGGATCTTGGTACCACTTTGCCACCTAAGGAAGATCCTGTGTTTGAATTAAAACCTTTGCCTGATAATCTTAAGTATGCTTACATAGATGATAAGAAAATATATCCTGTTATTATTAGCTCTAAACTTTCAGGAAAGGAAGACGAAAGATTATTGGAGATATTGAGGAAACACCGAGGAGCTATGGGATATACTCTTGATGATTTAAAAGGGATTTCTCCCACTTTATGTCAGCATGCCATTAATATGGAGAAAGACGCGAAGCCAGTCGTGGAGCATCAACGCCGCCTAATTCCCAAGATGAAGGATGTGGTAAGAAATGAGGTATTAAAGCTCCTTGATGCTGCTATTATTTATCCTATTGCTGATAGTAGATGGGTTAGTCCTGTTCATTGTGTTCCTAAGAAAGGAGGTATGACTGTTGTGCCTAATGAGAATAACGAGCTTATTCCTCAAAGGGTAGTAGTTGGTTATAGAATGTGCATTGATTATAGGAAGGTAAACAAAGTTACTAAGAAAGATCATTACCCTTTACCATTTATAGATCAGATGTTAGAAAGGTTGTCTAAGAAGACTCATTTTTGTTTCCTTGATGGTTCTTCTGGTTTTTCTCAAATTGCTGTTAAGAAGGATGATCAAGAGAAAACCACTTTTACTTGTCCTTATGGAACTTATGCTTATAGACGTATGCCGTTTGGTTTATGCAATGCTCCTGCTACCTTTCAAAGATGCATGTCTGCTATTTTTCATGGCTTTTGTGAAGAAATTGTGGAGGTCTTCATGGATGATTTCTCCGTCTATGGAACTTCTTTTGATAATTGTTTGCACAACCTTGATAAAGTTTTGCAGAGGTGTGAAGAAACTAACCTTGTTCTTAATTGGGAGAAATGCCACTTTATGGTAAATGAAGGAATTGTCCTTGGACATAAATTTTTTGAAAGAGGTATTGAAGTTGACAGAGCGAAAGTGGAGGCAATTGAGAAAATGCCCTGTCCCAGAGATGTTAAAGGTATTCGTAGTATTCTTGGTCACGCTGGTTTCTATAGGAGGTTTATTAAAGATTTCTCTAAGATTTCAAAGCCTCTTACTAATCTTCTTCAAAAAGATGTACCATTTGTCTTTGATGATGATTGTAAGGAAGCTTTTGAAACTCTTAAGAAGGCTTTAACTACTGCTCCTATTGTTCAACCACCTGATTGGAATTTACCTTTTGAAATTATGTGTGATGCTAGTGATTTTGCTGTTGGTGCTGTTCTTGGACAGCGCATTGATAATAAGTTGAATGTTATTCATTATGCTAGTAAGACTCTTGATGATGCTCAAAAGAATTATGCTACTACTGAGAAAGAGTTCCTTGCTGTTGTTTTTGCATGTGATAAGTTTAGATCTTACATTGTTGATTCTAAAGTTACTATTCATACTGATCACGCAGCTATTAGATATCTTATGACTAAGAAGGATGCTAAGCCTAGGCTTATTAGATGGGTGTTGCTTTTACAAGAGTTTGATTTGCATATCGTAGATAGGAAAGGTGCTGAAAATCCTATGGCTGACAACTTGTCTAGATTGGAAAACATTTCCTTTGATCCTATTCCTGTTAACGATAGTTTTCCAAATGAACAGTTGGCTGCAATAAATGTAACTTTGCGAGACCTTCCTTGGTATGCTGATTATGCTAACTTTATTGTTTCCAAGTATTTGCCTCCAACCTTTACAGCTCAGCAAAGAAGAAAATTCTTTTATGATTTGAGGCATTACTTTTGGGATGACCCACATTTATATAAAGAAGGAGTTGATGGTATTATGAGAAGATGCGTACCGGAATATGAGCAACAAGAGATATTAAGAAAATGCCATAGCAGCGCCTATGGAGGGCATCATGCTGGAGATAGAACCGCGCAGAAGGTTCTACAATCAGGTTTTTATTGGCCAACCCTCTTTAAAGATGCCAGAAGGTATGTTTTATCTTGTGATGAATGTCAAAGAGTTGGTAATATTTCTAGACGCAATGAAATGCCTATGAGTTACACTCTTGTTATTGAACCGTTTGATTGTTGGGGATTTGACTTTATGGGTCCTTTTCCTCCTTCAAAAGGCTATACCTATATACTTGTTGCTGTTGATTATGTTACTAAATGGGTAGAAGCCATACCTACAAAGAGTGCCGATGGTGAGACCTCGTTAAAAATGCTTAAGGATGTTATTTTTCCTAGGTTTGGTGTGCCTAGATATCTTATGACTGACGGAGGTTCTCATTTTATTCATGGTGGTTTTAGAAAAACTTTTGCTAAATATGATGTTAATCATAGAATTGCTTCTGCTTATCATCCCCAAACTAGTGGGCAGGTAGAGCTTTCAAATAGGGAGATCAAGTCTATCTTGCAGAAGACTGTCAATAGATCTAGGAAAAACTGGGCTAGTAAGTTAAACGATGCTTTATGGGCTTATAGAACTGCTTATAAGAACCCCATGGGTATGTCTCCTTATAAGATGGTTTACGGAAAAGCGTGTCACTTGCCCTTAGAATTAGAACACAAAGCTTTTTGGGCAGTGAGAGAGCTTAATAGAGATTTTAAACTAGCTGGTTAGAAAAGGTTATTAGATTTGAGTTCTCTAGATGAGTGGAGAAACGAAGCGTATGAGAATGCCAGGATTTTTAAAGAGAAAGTCAAGCAATGGCATGATAATAGAATTCTTAAGAGAGAGTTTCATGTTGGTGAGAAAGTTCTTTTGTATAGGTCTCGTCTCAGATTTTTTGCAGGAAAATTACTCTCTAAATGGGAAGGACCATATGTTATTGTGGAAGTGTACCGCTCAGGTGCTATTAAGATTGCTTCATTGAAAGATGACTCTACACAAGTGGTGAATGGGCAAAGACTCAAACATTATATTTCTGGAGATTCTTATAATGAAGATGTTGATGTTATTGAAACAGTTTCTCTGGAAGAATTCATCCAAGACAAATTCCAGGTACCTGCAGAGTTCGTTTTCGAATAGGTAACAGTTCTAGTCAGAGAAGTTTCGCGAAAAGCTTTTCCTTTAATTTTTTTTGTTGTTTTTACTAAATATTAAAAATCACGAGACGAAAGCGGGCAGGAAAAAGAGTTCGTGTGCCTCTCACACATAGGTGGCGCAGGCCCACCCCTGGCCGCGCCACCTAGGTGTGAGAGCACCCCGGAACTCGTTTCCGTCCCGGTTTCCTCGTGTGATTTAGTTTCGATGTATAATTTTCGCCTATTTAACCCCCCGGAGTCCCCGAGGTCTGTATATCGTTTTCTCGTCGTGTTTTGTTTCGAGCTGTTCTGTCAGGAGTTGATCTTAAGCTTGGGGGAGCCATGGCCTCTTCAAGCGACGACAAGGAGAAGACACCTCCGGAAGATGACACCAAAGACTTCCGGCTGAAAGAAGAGGTTGAAAGTGAAGACGAGGAGGAAGATCAAAGTTCAAGGCCAAACACCATGGTTGCCAGCATAGGGGTGGTGACAGATCATGACAAGTTCAAGAAGAGTGCTCGCATAAGGACCGGAGGGGGTGTGCCGCGTCACACCTTAGCACCACGGACATCTCCGTCAAGCCAAAATCCTTTCCATACTCTAATTCATGAATGTCAGTTTCAAAAGGTGCCCAAATCACGATTACCCTCTGGCTGGGATATAGATCGTTCTAACAATGCAGGGATAGAAAGCTCCAAGAGTGAAGAAGGATGGGGATATAATTCCAAGAGCTGGGATTCTCTTGCTGATAGGTTCATGAACCGTGTTGAGCACAATTCTGAGATGATTCGTAACCTCGAGTACAAGATTGATGATCTGAAAGATTTGATTGAGAAGCTTATTAAAGATTATCCACCGCCACTGCCAAAGGATTAATTCGTCATCGGTATAGGCATCCCCTTGGCTTGTTCCAAGCTTGGGGGAGTGCCGTGGTATCACATCATTACCTTTTGCTCATTTACTTTTCAAGTAGAGTCATATCATGAATAGAGAAGTTATCTTATAGAATAGTTTGCAGTTTCGAAGTATCCTCCTTAGTTGGTTATCTATGTATCCCTTGGTGTGAGTTGCGGTAATAAAATATTAATGAGAAGTTTTATCGTTTACTTTCCGCGCACTTTATGTTAGTTTGCAATCTCTCTTGTATGACTAGTCTTGTTGATTGGTATTGGTATCACTTTGGGAGCATGAGTAAATTTAGTTGGTTTTGGCAAACCTAGCTTGGTCAGTAGCAACTTTACCTTGAGGTTTGAGTAGAAAAGAATAAAGAAGTACTTGTAGTTACATCACTTCAGTTTTCCTTATGTTTGGCTTATAAGCATTGTTATTCCTAAAGTCAAAATCGTTGTACCTTCAAGGGAGTTTGCATGATTGTTCTTATTATATGTATGCTTGTTTGTTTCATGCAACTCTTATGCTTGCTACCCAGCCTTGCTAGCCAAAAACCTGTACTGAGAGGAAATACTTCTCGTGCATCCAATTCCCAAAAGCCAAGTCACTTCCAAAGAGTCCACTATAAATTCCTATGCATGGTATTTCAAGCCATTCCAAGTAAATTTTCATGTGCTACCTTTCAAAAACCTTCAAACACTTCTCATTTTTGTGCCACTGTTTTTAGCTCATGAGGACGTAGTGGATGGGTTTGTTATCTTCCATACTAAATTGAGTACCCCTCAACTAGGCAGCTTCATCTGCTCGTCATTAATTTTGCAAGGGAGCTGGTCAGACCATTATAATCTCCAAAAGAAAAGAAAGAAAAGATCACTCCTCCATGGTATGTGAAAGTTGGTTGGCACCCGATGGAATCGGTTTTCCGTGGTTTGAGAAAGGAAAAAGGTGGGGAGGAGTGCAAAGCTATAAAAGAGCACCAATGTGCCAATTAATCAAACATCTCAGAACCGCTCTCACTTGTTTAGTATGGAAGATATCAAGAACTCCGTTGCTAGTCGTTGACAAGAGCAACCACCTCTCAAAATAACTTTTTACCTCTCTTTTGCAAATGAAAAGCTCTAGCACATGTTTAATCCCTGCTTCCCTCTGCGAAGGGCCTATCTTTACTTTTATGTTGAGTCAACCTATTTCCCTCTATCTAAAGCAAGCATTTGAGTTGTTATGTTTCACTCATCCATATGTTGATCCATTTAATCATGTTTACTATCTTCCTTGTTTTGTATAATGCTTTTGTCTGAAGGAATAAATCTCTGAAAGCTTTCTATGAATGCAAAAGTTTACCTTGTTGAGCATATGGTCTTTGCTATATTAGCTCTGTTTTAAAAAGGCTCCGTTTAAAAGAAAGAATAGCTTGTTCATCATTCTTTGACCGAGAACTAAGGTTTGCCATTGCTAATTATAGTTTACCTTGTGCATCTTTACATGTGATTCCCTTTTACCCATTGCAAGTCTATATCTTATAAAGGGAAGTTGCTGTCTATTATAATTTGTGCCTTGGTGAATGTGATGCTTCTTGTCTGTATTTTGATTATCGACACTTCACTCCATAAACCTGTGGTCATGTTTACCGAGTTTAGTTTTCGCTTGGGGACAAGCGAGGTCTAAGCTTGGGGGGGTTGATACGTCCATTTTGCATCACTATTTTGTATCATAATTTACTGTTATTCATTGATATATTTCATATTTAGATATGATACTTATGTTATTATCTTTGTTTTCACATGTTTGATGATCTTTGGAGGAGTTGCTGCCGGAGTCAGGATTCTGCTGGAAAAAGGACCATCAAGGGACCATATTTTGAAGATCAGGAAAATTCCAGAAAAATACCAGGAAATTATATTTTCCCAGAAGACTCAGGAAGCCAGAAGGAGGAGTCGAGAGGAAATTATTGTTGAGAAATATTTAATAGTTTGATATTGTTGTGGTGCTATTTCACTAGTGGTGTCATGTGAACGTCGACTACATGATACTTCACCATTTATGGGCCTAGTGAGATGCATTGTGTATTTGGCTACCAATTGTGGGGTTGCTGGAGTGACAGAAACCTAAACCTCCGTTGGGAAACCTTTGCACCAGGGAGCGTAGGATCTTAGAGTTTAAGGCTGTGGTTAGATTTATCTTAATTAATTTCTTGTATTTGTGGATGCTTGCAAGGGGTATAATCACAAGTGTGTATTTATCCTAGTAAGGGTAGTGTGCTAGCACAGGTTCACCCCCATAACACCTATCAAACCAATAAAGACTATTGGCTTTATGAAGCAAAAGCTCTTGACAGAAACTCCCGTGTGTCCTCGAGAACGTTTGGTTATTATAAGTACACAACCGGCTTGTCCTTTGCTGAAGAAAGGATTGGGCCACTTGCTGCAATTGTTACTACTGTCTTTTATTTACTCGCACTTTATTTACTCGTATTACCAAATACCCCTGAAAACCTGTTTGCTAGTATTTGCAGTGATTCCTTGATCAAAACCGCTAATCAACACCTTCTGCTCCTCGTTGGGTTCGACACTCTTATTTATCGAAAGTACTACGATACACCCCCTATACTTGTGGGTCATCAGGCTCTCTTCATTGTTAAGATTTGCTACTGGCTCCATTGGTTGGTTCCTTTGTTTTCTCCTTGAGGTCGTGAGATCGAATCTCAGATCCGGCAAAAGCCAGCACTTTTTAATCCCCCATCTTTTTGTTCAGATCTGCACCGCTGTTGGGCCTCAGCCCAGATCCGCCCGGAGCATTCCTTCGCTGGCGCGTGACAATTTCTATATGTCGCCTCTCGGGCGCAGGTCTGACCCAGTTTACTGTTTTTTGTTCTGAAAATTCCTGCAAGTATTTGAATCTTGCATAATTTATATCGTTCAAACCATAACTCGAAATAAAAAGTGTTTTATATGAAAGTTTATCAGAAAAATGCATAGAATCTGAATTTGACATCCATACACCTGTTTGCATCTTGCATCATGTAGTCACGTGATAGATTGCATATCACCTTATAAACAACATATGGAGTAATTGGGATATGCCAATTATGGTTTCCCCACTTCATTTAATTTTATGTAGATCACCTTATGCCTTGCTTTGCCATGCTAATAAACTTTTAAATTGCCGAGTAGTAAAACAACTTGAACCATATATGTAAGTGTCGGAATTCTGATTCCGCTTAATTTGAATAAGTTGCATTGCATCATAATTGCCATGTCATGCATGCTTTCATATGATCATGCCGATTCTCTTGCCGTAGTAGTAAGTGTTGCATCCGTTGTTTGTTGTAGCGATTTGCTTCTTCCCGGATAGGACGCTTCGTGGTGATGTGAGCAACGACAAGTTCTTCGGGTGTTCTTCGACCATCTTTTCAGGCGAGCCCTTTTCTCTCTACCCATTTAATACTTTTGCTCTCGCTAGCTCTATATTCTAGCCTTGTGTCGCGATGCTTTGTTCGAGTCACATGTCCTATCCACCTGTTTATCCAAAGCAAAGCCATAGAACCTTCCAAACATCCTATTAACTGTGTGCTTGTTGTTCGAGTTGGCCTTGCGAGTCATAGGCATCTTCATGTTGTTGGAGTTGTTTTATCTTATTGGGTTGGGAAGTTACCACATGCTCTACTTTATGGATATATGTTGTTGGAGATATTCATGGCTTACTTTAATGTTAATAATTAAAACTGAATTAAGCAGAGGCATCGGTGCGTCATTTTGCCGGTTTTACGATGGCTCACTTGTGTCCCCTAGGACCCCGAGATCGCATGAACTGTTCTGAGACTGAGCGCTCTAACCAAGCGTGGGTATGTTTACGGGCCTCCCCTTGATCACTGCCGGAATCTAGACACTTGTCCAGTGGCCACAACTAGTTCGCGGTGTTTCCATTTGGTTCTTGTCAGGCGTGCAGCTCTTGTTTCTTACGGTTCGACTTTACTTTGGGGGAAGCCGTGTGTGCCTTGTAACCCCTTGTTTCTGCACGTCCGTATAGGTGGGATGTGAGTTAAGCGAGTTCCGAAAGAGTGAGGTCACTGGTCATCTTCCTCGAGGAGCTCCGATCCAGTGTGCATCTCCTAGGATCCGACTTAATTGTAGGCTCAAACAGCTAGGTCCATCTCGGAGATTCGGCCGGACTCTCGATATGGGTTAAACCTAGTTAGGTGGCTTCCTGGACTTGTTTGTAGTGAAGGAGAGTGCGAGTCGTGACCTCCTGCCGGCACACTGTTGGAAGTGTGCTAATCGTAGGCATCAAGGAGTGATCGTGCGTTTGGGTATATTTGGGCACCCCTGCAGGGTTAAATCTTTTCGAAAAGCTGTGTCCGCGGTTATGGACGACTTGGAGCTGTACTACTCGATCATAGAACAACTTGCACCTGCTATTTCAATACTAATAAACTTGTGTAGTAAGCTAGCACAACTACAACAATAAACCTGCAATAAAACTTGGTAACCGTGTGAGTGCCTTTGATACTTGCTTCTTCATTTGGTCACGAGGAGGTGATTCATCGGCTAGGTTATGTTTGGTGTTAATTTCTAGTTGGTTACTTTTATGCGCTCTCTTATCTTATTCTTTTTAGACAAAAGTTGTAGTGTGTCTCTGTAGTTTAGTGCTTTTGTTGCCGTTAAGTCCACCATATAGCCCGTAGGCGAGCACAGCTGAATTTCAGTCTCGTGAGTACGTGCCTCGGTACTCACCCTTGTTTTTCTTCTTTTTTTTCCTTTCTCTTTCTCCCTCCTTTTTCGGCAACCGTTGGCCCGATCTTCACAGGTATGGGAGCAACGACGTTAGCAAGGTTACCCTTCCGGCTTGGCCTGGGCAAGGTTATGGTCGCCATCGTTTATCTTCAGGCCTCTTAGGCCCATTTGTATTCTTGTCCGTACTCGGATGCTATTTGCTTTATATATGATTTGGATCTTTGTATTGTATATTTGTATTTTGACTCGTGGAGTCTTCATGGTTATTTTATAGGGATTTCTATTTTCATGCCCTCACGTCCTTAGTTGTAATCAGTTTTCCCCAGCTCGTTAGTTTTTCCTCAGTTTTCCCCATGTCGTTGTCTGAAACCCTCAGAAGTAGCTTAGACGGGAGGATTCCCGTTTAGTTGACCGTTTCTGTGCTAATGTGTGGGGCCGTGTCGTGTGGGGCCGTGTCGCATGGGGCTGGTAGAAAGGGACCGCGTGGGACAGGACGAGACCGCGTTTGGTTGTACGTGAGAGCTCGGTTCTGTCTCTCTCGGTCCAAATTGGCATTGCCTTTTCAGAGCGCATTTTTCCCCTCTCTCTGTAACAGTTCTCTCTCTTTTCACCAAATTAGTATCAAATCTAGAGAAGCTTCTATTTTTGTCTTTCTTCAATGATTGTTGCCTTTTGGCCCTCGATTTTTGCCCAATATGGTAACAAATCTAGTAGCAAATCTAGAAGCTAGTATAGGATAATACATAAACTGCATACAGCAGCCAAAAGCAGCCAATAACGATGTTAATATTCACGACAAACTAAGCTGAAAATAATACAAGACGCAATGTATGCCCAACATGAAGGTTCTTCATTCTTCATCATATATTTCGTCGTCGCTACATTCCATGAGACGAAGGAAATATTCACTGAACTCCTTCCGTCTGCAGTGTGCAGCCAATAGATCCTCCAAACAGTATGGCTTTTGTTCTATTTTCAGACCATCGTAATCTAATCTATCCACACGTCGTGGCCACTCATCCCAGGCCTTTCTATCATCAAAGTACTATCTGATATAACCAAAATCCACGTAGTAGATGCAGCCAGGTCGAACTGTCGGGTGCACTCTGGTGTCGACGGAGATACACCGTTTATAATTGATGAAGAAGGCACGACTGCCAATGTTGACGGCATGGAGAGAGCGGCTCTCAGTGTCCACATGGTACACCAATGGTTGACCTTCCTACAAATGCCAGTTGCCACTGCTGCCGCCCAACAACACAAGCAGCAGATCACCATCAGACTTCACAAGGTAGAACTTGTCATTTCCAAGTTCTGGAAATGAAAAT
This sequence comes from Dactylis glomerata, assembly GCA_007115705.1. Taxonomy (NCBI): domain Eukaryota; kingdom Viridiplantae; phylum Streptophyta; class Magnoliopsida; order Poales; family Poaceae; genus Dactylis; species Dactylis glomerata. The sequence continues at coordinate 192,800 of QXEO01000905.1, read as the reverse complement.
AGTGTCTCCATGTTGACAGTGCTCACGCGCTTCTCCAACTGGACATTGTTGGTGCACACTAATGTTCCGAACTCAAAATTGTTCAGAGCTATTGCATACAATTCACCATTGAACTGGGGTAATGCAACGCAGAGAATTGTCCTCGACCGAAAATCTTCCTTCTCCCCAATCTTCTTCATCTATATCCTTAGTAGGAGAGCTCTCATCGACCCAAGCAATTTCATTGGGGTAACCTGTGCAAATGAAGACCATAGTCGGGGACTTCATTACAGCGACTGACTCCACAATCATGGATGGCATCTGCGCCTCAAACGTAGCGTTCAATGTCGTTGTGAGTGGGTTCAGAAGCCGTATCTTGTGCGGCTGGTTCTTCTGGGCAAGCACGATGACGCCACGGTAAAAGCCGACGAAGTAGTATCTAAAAGGGAGTTGATGAAGATAACATTCAGCACTAAGATGTTTAGATTAACTCTCTAGATATGGAGGAATTTGAACCTTGCATGAACTTCCGTTAGATCGATGGTGACGTAGCGGGATGTGCGGAGGTTGAGGAAGGAGAACTCAGCGGCGCGTGGAAGGGCATGTTCTACCATGATCCATTCGTGCAGGTGCACGTCGGGCTTAGGTAGATCTGAGCGCCAATTTGTACAAACTTGCCTCAAAGCAGCGTAGGTGTCCACGTACTCCTCGTTCGCCAGTAAGCAGTCGCCGATCTTGTGAAGTGGTCCGTCACCCTTAATAGAGGCCCAGTTCACGGAGGCGCCGCGCTTGGATGCGCCGCCCTCGGAGGCGACGGGCTCGGCGGCGACGGGCTCAGATGCGACGGGCTCGGAGGCGATGGGCTCAAAGGCAACAGGCTCGGAGGCGACGGGCTCGGGGGCGACGACCGCCGGCACATTCTTCTTCTCCATCGCTGGCAGGGGAGCGCGCGTAGGGCGGCTGGGGTTTTTTGAATTTGGAGAAGGTGATGGGACGTGAGAGGCGTGGTTGCGTGCGTGAGTTATAATGAGACTGTGTGCAGAGGGAGGGAGAGAGGGGCTCTGTACTGGCAAAGTGACGGTTCGTCTCAGCATTTGACATTTTGTCTCAACATGCGCACCGCGCGGCTAACCGCTGCTCACCGCGACACGTGTCCGTGGGACTGCACGTCAGCACCGTTACGTGTACTTAGTTCTACCCTCGAGTCTTACACTGGAAAAATATCCGTACTCAGTTTTCCCCTCGAGTACTAATACTGGCTAGTGCAATATACTCAGTTTTACCCTCAAGTGGCTGGTCAACAGAGAGTCAACAAATGGGATCAAGCTATCTAATTGAGTCATTTCATGTGCAAAAAAATTCAAAAAAATAAAATCATAGTGCCTCCTGCTCATGGAGTCTTGTTACGCGACCTGCCACGTAGACAATCATATATAAATCAAGTTTTAACACAAATGGCCACTTCTCAAATCACTAGTAGCTATGAAGGTTCATGGCTTTCCACTCAAACCCCTTCTCAAAACATCTATACCCAAAATATAATTTGTCTGAATGAGGCCATAATTTTTACACTCATGTATATTTGAATTGCTAATACTTTGAGGTAGGCCAACATGGGTTTCATTGTACAAAACATGTGTTTTTATTTTTTCTAAATCTCTTATTTGAATTCCTTAGCCTGTTTACTATTTACTTGCCCTTGTATCCTTGATACTACTCAGTTTTACCCTCTCCCTTCTCACGGAAGCCCAAACTTGGCCTGATTGGTCAAGCTGTTGTCACACGGATCGTGCCCACCTACCATCGATCCTATGATCTAACGGGCAGGATCGTGCCACCCTCTCTCTATCTGTCGATGGCAAACTACTACCCCTCTATGTATGCTAAATGACGAGTTTGCCACCAGATTCAACAAGTTGGGTAATCATGAATTTCTTGTAGGCATTACTTTTCACGGTAAAATGATAAACTATCATGAATTTTCATTTCTTGTAGGCTTTACTTTTCACGGTAAAATGATGAACTATCATGAATTTCCATTTCTTGTAGGCATTACTTTTCACGGTAAAATGATAAACTATCACGAATTTCCATTTCTTGTAGGCTTTACTTTTCACGGTAAAATGATAAACTATCACGAATTTCCATTTCTTGTAGGCATTACTTTTCACGTTGAAATGATAAACTATCACGAATTTCCATTTCTTGTAGGCATTACTTTTCACGGTAAAATGATAAACTATCACGAATTTCCATTTCTTTTAGGCATTACTTTTTTATTGAGATATAAACCACCCCCACAACGGTCATCTCCTCCTTAATTTATTGTGTAAACCCCACAATGGTCATCTCTACCTTAATTTATGGTGTAAACCCCACAACGGTCATCTCTCCCTTATAAACCCCCACAACGGCCATCCCTCATGTCAATAGGTTCTGCCTCTCTCTTCTTCGTTTCTGCCTCTCTCTTCTTCGTTCACATACACTTGATCCGTTGCCATGGCTTCCACGTCTCGGATGCCGACCGGAAGGGGAAGGGGAAGGGGAAGGGGAAGGGGAAGGGGAAGGGGAAGGGGAAGGGGAAGGGGAAGGGGCGGCCGGGGTGGTGGATCATCATCATTGCCACCACCACCGTCAACACTGCCATTGATCATAGAGGAGTTCTTCATCACCATCTATGAAGACCCTTTGGCCAAGAAGGTACGTACGCGTTCCCACATATATGATGCATGTGATTAATTATGTGCATGTTCTAAAAAACCTTTAATTTCAAACGATCGGCGCTCGATCTCTTTGCAGGCACTCCCACAAAAGTTTGTGGACTATCTTGACGGCCAGGAGCCCGCAAAGGTGTATCTGCGAGCAGCTGACTGTGGTCCTCGTCTCTGGACCGTGGAGGTCCTATTTGACGGACAAGGCCGGATGTACCTCGACAAGGGCTGGGAGAATTTCGCCATTGCGCACGGTGTGGATTTCGGCTGCTTCCGACACTTCAAATATGAAGGCGATTATGTGCTCACAGTGAAGGTGTTCGACGGAACAACGTGCATGAAGTACTACTACATGGACGACGAAGATACTGACGATGAAAGCGACGACGACGTGAAGCCATGCATCTAAGGGCATTATGACCAAGAATATATATGTAGCTTCATATGCATCGATTGATAGATCTAGGTATTTTCTATATATTATGCATGTAAAAATAATAGGGAATCGCAATTTCCACTATGATTCGAGCACCACAGCCTCCAAACAATGCCGATGCCGATATCGGCATGGTCAGAACGGTTATGCATGCTCGCCGCCACTGCTAGGTCACCGTCGGGATGCACCCTCAATCCCGTCCCCTCATTCAATCACTGACACACCAGAGATACTGCCGAGGCCAATGACAAACGTACATGCTGATGCCAATTCCGAACATGCACGCCGCTGTGGGCACGGCCACGCCGCCCCGCTATGCTGGACACCACAGACCACCGCGAGGTCTTTCCCTTCGCCACCACACTACCCTAGCACCCATCTATACACACCAGAAAGGAGAGACACTAGTTTTCTCTACATTGCTCGTGTTCGTGTCCGACACTGTCAGTCAAAGTGTTGAGGTCATCATCGATGTCCTCGACCATTTCTTCTCTTCTTTGCATGGTTAAACGTGTCTAGTTCATATCTATCTAATGCGTCTGGTCTCGCCTCATGCAGTTCTTTGTGGACGTCGATCTCATCTCGGCACCCCGCAGGCCACCTCCTCCGTGCCATCACTGTAGAGCTCCGTTTAAAAATCTAATCCTACCCGTGTATTGCCCCTTGTATCAGCGTCATGGCCCCACTTGTCATTCGATATACCGAAGCCCCACTCGTCCGCGTTTTGGTCAGGGATACGATGATGCTTATGGTCAAACAAAGATGGATGCTCTGACGTGTCTTTGCGGGCTCTACGTGGACCCACTAGTCAGCAGTTAACGGTCAAAGGTGTTGAACTGTCGGGCAACCGGCCGTTCCAACACTTGTGACGGTTTCAGACAAGGGCTTGGACAAAATTGAGGAAAAACTAAGGACCCGAGGGCACGAAAATAGAAATCCCTATTTTATATATTCTTTTGTGGGTTCCATCGTGAACTTGTGTAACTGTTGCTACCTTGATTCCACCCGCTTCGCGTGCACACTCCAACGTGCACGAGGCGCTTGGTGGTGTGTTTCCAAAGAGACATCGTGCAGATTGTGGCGGAAGCGCTATCATCCGCAAGGTGCCGATTTTGGGGCATCACAAGTGGTATCAGAGCCCAGGTTTTGTTGATACCCACAGGTCCAGTCTACCTGTAGGATAACCTTGCCAACGGACGTCGTTGTGTCTAGTGTCAAAACTATTTTGTTAAAAATGCGTTGGATAGATCTAAGTAGGTCTGCATTTTTCTCCTTACCTTTGTGCTTCTCCTCTCTTACCTTCGCGAGTTTGAGTCCTCTCTCTTACCTTCTCCTTTGAGTTTTAGGTTCCCGTGTGGGTGGACGATCTCTTGACTTTTATCCTAATAGGCCCGTTCTTCAGAAGGTCATCATCAACGTGAGCAACAATCCCTTGTTGGTGGTGTCGAGCAGGAACCTCTTGTTAGTGGTGTCGTGAAGATCAACATGGTGGAAGAAGATCTGATAGTTTACCCAACTCCTCCCCCGCCTTATCGTGGATCTCGGGGCGAGATCCCTTGTTAGTGGTGTCAATTGTAACGACCCGAAAAAATCCCCAATATTAGAATTGTTTGTTCCTTTTCTCTTTCGCATCATCGGGATGTCAAGCATCATCATGCATCTATAACCTTGCATGTTTTTGTCAAATCCAAAATTATTTGTGTAAACTTTATTTTAATTTTTGCTAGTATTGTTTTATATAAACCCTCTTCTTCTTAATTATTTTAAATTAAAACTAAAGTTTAGTATTTGCAAACTATGGAAAATTTGCTTTTAGACAAAATCAACTTTTGAAGACTATTTTGAAACCTATTTTGCAAAATCTGCCCAAACCCTACCTCATTCTTTCTACAGTACTTCTTTTTCTCTCTCCCTTTTCCTCCCTTTAAATTTTCTTGAGAAGTCGGCAAAACTCGGATTTATTTTAAACGACCAGTTCTCCTTTTGACCTCCTCTCTATTTCTACCCTGACCCGAAATAGTCTACGAACCACTTTTTCTTAGCCAAGCGAGGGTGGCAGCTCCTCTTTCTGTCCTCTTCCTCGGTGGAGCATGATACGTCCAGAACGTATCCATAATTTTTGATGCTTCATGCTTGTTTTTACACCATTTGCTTAGTGTTTCGTTACACTTCATGACATTTTATGCATTTTCCGAAACTAACCTATTAACAAGATGCCATAGTGCCAGTTCCCTGTTTTCTGCTGTTTTTGTGTTTTAGAAAAGTTACACAGGAAATATTCTCGGAATTGGACGAAACAAAAGCCGAACATATAGAAATTCACCGAAGCTTCCAGAGAACCGAAGAGGAGATGGAGAAGGGCCACAGGGTGGCCACACCACCAGGGGGCGTGGCCTGCCCCTGGCCCGCGCCAACCTGTGGTGAGGGCCCCCTGGTCCACCTCTGGCGCCGCCCCTTCGCCTATAAAGACCCCCCGACGGGAAAAACCTAAACACCCGATCACTTTTCTAGAACACATCACGATCCGCCGCCGTTGTCGACCCAAGATCGGGAGGGTCCAGAAGCTCTTCCCGGCACCCTGCCGGAGAGGGGAATCACCACCGGAGGTCTTCTTCATCGCCATGCTTGCCTCCGGCGCGATGAGTGAGTAGTCTACCTTGGACTATGGCTCCATAGCAGTAGCTAGTTGGTTGTCTTCTCCACCATGTGCTTCATGTTTAGATCTCGTGAGCTGCCTCACATGATCGAGATCACCGTTATGTAATTCTACATGTTGTGTTTGTTGGGATCCGATGAATATTGGTGTTATGATTGAGTTGATGTGCTGAATATTATCTTATGTTATCTCTATGTTGTTTATGATCTTGCATGCTCTCCGTTGTTAGTAGCTATCTTGGCCGAGTAGTTGCTAGTGACTCCAAGAGGGGGTATTTATGCTCGATAGTGGGTTCATGCCTCTATTTAATCTGGGGGAGTGACAGAAACCTCTAAGGTTGTAGATGTGTTGTTGCCACTAGGGGGAAAACAACATTCATATGCTCAAGGGCATATGCTTTGTTTACATTACACACTTTGCTTAATGCAGTTATCTGTTGTTCGCAACTTAATACTTGTGGAGTTCTTGGATTGATTCACCACAAGTGGATTATTAGTCATAGATGCAGTTGGATGGCGGTCTATGTATCTTGTTGTAATGCCCAGAGTAAATATCATAGTGATCCTCTCGACATATGCACGTTGTCTTTATTCTATCAATTGCCCAACTGTAATTTGTTTACCCAGCATGTGTTATTTTATCTTATGGAGAGACACCACTAGTGAACTGTGGACCCCGGTCCTATTTCCATTATATTGCTATCACCTGTTTACTTTACTCGCATTGTTTACTTTCTCGCATACTACTATTGCTTTCCACTCGATACGCTCATACCTTTGTTTACAGCAAACCGGTGAGATTGACAACCTCATCGTAAGTTGGGAGCAAAGTATTTGGTTGTGTTGTGTGCAGGTTCCGCGTTGCTACTAGTTGAAGACGCTCTAACAAGTGTCATAAACGGCGCCCTTGTTGGAAGTCACTAGGCTAGCAAGCATCACCTTCTGGAGTTTGGCTTTTTCCTAGACTGACAAACCTTGGTTTCTTACTGAGTGAAAACTTCCTGCTGTGCTCATCATACCTTCCTCTTGGGGTTCCCAACTGGACGGTGAAATTACATCAACACCGTGCCGCATCAAGGACTTTTTCTGGCGCCGTTGCTGGGGAGAAAGAAGACTTCTGCAAGGAAAGTTTCGCACGCACATCCTTTACTTTGTTTTAGTTTTGCTGTTACTTTATTTTTACTTGCTTCGTTTTATCAAAAATACAAAAAAATTAGTATCCTTTATAGCTGTTTTTACTTGTCTGCTTTTAGTTTTGCTAGAATGGCTACTCCTGAAAACACCAAGTTGTGTGATTTTACTAGCACTAATAATAGTGATTTTATCTGCACTCCTATTGCGCCACTTGCTCCTGCTGCAAATTTTTATGAGATTAAGCCTGCTTTGTTGAACCTTGTTATGAAAGAGCAATTTTCTGGTGCTAGTACTGATGATGCTGCAGCTCATCTCAACAATTTTGTTGAGCTATGTGAGATGCAGAAATATAAGGATGTGGAGAGTGATATTATTAAGCTTAAGTTGTTTCCTTTTTCTTTGAGAGGAAAAGCTAAGGATTGGTTGCTGTCTTTGCCTAAAAATAGTATTGATTCATGGGCGAAGTGTAAGGATGCTTTTATTGGTAGATACTATCCTCCTGCTAAGATTATAGCTTTGTGTAGCAATATTATGAAGTTTAGTCAGTTTGATAATGAACATATTGCTCAAGCTTGGGAAAGAATGAAATCTATGATAAAGAATTGTCCCACTCATGGACTGACTACTTGGATGATTGTCCAAACTTTTTATGCAGGACTGAATTTTTCTTCAAGGAACCTATTGGATTCAGCTGCTGGAGGCACTTTTATGTCCCTTACCTTGGGCGCCGCAACAAAGCTTCTCGACAATATGATGGTAAATTACTCTGAATGGCACACCGAGAGAGCTCCACAAGGTAAGAAGGTAAATTCTGTTGAGGAAACCTCTTCCTTGAGTGATAAGATTGATGCTATTATGCTTATGCTTTCTAATGATAGGACTCATGTAGATCCTAATAATGTTCCTTTGGCCTCTTTCGTTGCTCAAGAAGAGCATGTTGATGTAAATTTCATTAGAAATAATAATTTTAACAACAATGCTTATAGAAACAATTTTGCTAGCAACAATTATAGGCCGTTTCCTTCTAATGGTGATAATAGCTATCTTGGTAGACCTAAAATGCCTAGTGAAGAAAGGATTTTAGAACTTGAAAAGGCTACCAAGAATTTTATGCAGGTGCAATATGAGCAGAACATGGCTTTCACCAAGACTATGGAGGAGCAATCAGCTCTGTTGAGGACTATTATTCATCAACTTAAAAATTTAAACAAGGCTATTCCTGAGTTGCAAGCTAAGGTTTCCAAAGCTGAAACTGATATTTCATCTTTGTCTAATGCGCAATCTTCTTTGATTAACAGAATGTCCGCTAAGCCTGATCCTTTTGCCACTGCTAATGCTATCCAAGTTAGAATTGATGAAAATGTTAGGATGCTAGCAGAATTGCATGCCAGGTGGGAAAGAGAAGATGAGATGGCTAGAAAGATAAAGGTATGTACCATTACTACCTCTAATGATATTTCTCCTAATGCTAGCAATCCTCTTACTTTGATTGGTGTAGAGAAAACTCCCACTCCTTGTGTTAAAAAGCCTAAAACAGCTAAAACGTTTTCTCAAAAGCGTGCTGAAATTTTTCGGAGTGTAGGAGATGATAGCTCTATTTCCTTTAATGATTTTGATGTTGATGGCTGCAATATATCTGAAGTTATTTTGTTCTTGCAAAAGCTTGCTTTGACTCCTAATGCTAGTTCTTTAAATGTTGCTTTTACTAAGCATATTACCAATGCTCTTATGAAAATTAGGGATGAAAAGTTGAAGCAAAAAGCTTCTATTCCCAAGAAGTTAGAAGATGGTTGGGAACCCATCATTGATATGCATGTTAATGGTTTTGATTGCCATGCTTTATGTGATCTAGGTGCTAGTATTTCTATCATGCCTAGAAAGATTTATGACATGCTTGATTTACCACCGCTTGAAAAGTGTTATTATGATGTTCCTATTGCTGATGTTGCTAAGAAGAAACCTTTGGGAAGGATTAATGATATTCTTATTATGGTTAACAATAACCTTGTTCCCGTTGATTTTCTTGTCATGGATGTTGAATGCAATGCTTCATGTCCTATTATGTTGGGAATACCTTTTCTTCGAACTGTAGGTGCCATCATTGATATGAGGGAAGGCACCATCAAATATCAATTCCCACTCAAGAAAGGTATGGAACACTTCCCTAGAAAGAGAAAGAAATTACTTTTTGACTCTATTCTTAGAGCAAATTATGAGCTTGATGCTTCATGACTTGATATTACTTGATTCACACTTTCTGCGCCTAGCTCAAATGCGTTAAAGAAAAGCACTCTTGGGAGATAACCCAATGTTTCTACTTTCAGTTCTTTTTCTTTTATTTGAGTCTTAGAAGTTATTAATACTGTAATAACCTCTCCTTATCCTTTTTATTTCGTTTTTGTGCCAAGAGAAGCCTCTAATTTGAGTGAGGTAAGATTTGGGGATGTTGTTGTCCTGAAACAGTTTTCGGTGCTGCACCATAAAAATTCGTGAAAATTCTCTGTAAATATTTTGGACCTGCGATTTCTTATGCATATGCCCCAGGTTATATCCAAACTTTCATTAGTTGAACACTTTTTTGATTTGGGCAACAGAAAACCCTCTAAAAATTCGACCTTTGTCAGCTGTTTTGTTTTGATAGATTTCTGCCAATATTTGTGTTTGTCGCTTTATCGCTTTCTTTTTGAGTTCTTTTGTAGCGTACCTGTGTTTTAATTGTGCTAGTCCCGGATCGACTGCTAGCACACACAGTTACAAGATGAAATATCAAGAATACAAAGATCTTTATTACAACGATTGATCCACAAATAACTTAGTCTTTTACAACCCAAGGGCACAAAGCCACAAATCTTATTACAACTCATGAAAACTACTAAGTAAAATAAATCTTCAAGTCTTCTTCTTCATTGATCCGCAGGCAGACGTGTTGGACGAAGACTCGTGACCGTAGCGCAGAAATCTTCAATCTTCGTAGTATCCACCTGCAACATGATACGTTGCAGCCACGGAGGGTCAATACAGTTGAATGTATTGGCAAATGTCACTTTGGTGGACTCAACGGCGCCTAAACGTATATGCTCTTTGGCCAGGTGGAGTTTAACTTAGCAAAAACAAGCCTTTTTCCTACCTTTGTAAAACTCAAATTTTCCTTAGCAAAATTTTGTCCAGAAGGACCCTTTACTACCCAAGTTCACCCATCAAGTTTTAGCTTAGAGAAATTGGGGTGAGGAGATTCTTGAACAGCTTCAAAGTCATGTCACTCAGAATTGTCCATGACCGGGGACACGGCTAAGTACTTAGTTCTAAACACTCTGCAGAGGTGGTGCACTTTTCCCACAGGACTTAGTTAACCCGTTTTGCCGTGAGACTCATTTTGCCTCAAACGGCCAAGTGAAAACTAAGACGAGGCCTTTCAGAAGCATTTCCTCAGACCAAACGGACGCGCTCCCAAAAACCACCCTCTGTCTGCCTGGCTTGAGTTCTTGCAGCTTAATTGACCAAGATAGAGCCCATATTGTCTTGTGGTTGCACTGGAAGCTTCACGACTTGAATGTCTCCAATCTCCGTTGCTCCTGGGTGGCCTTCCACAAGTGAGATACACCTGGTGGTACAGAGGTTCGACGACATGACCCCAGGGAACCACTCAACACAATCCAAACAAGCCACATCCACCCAGGTGGTTCATTAACTTAGTTGTTTCTTAGTTTTTGCAAAACAAGGTTTTCAATACTTAGCCAAAATCATTGTGTAGTCCCTTCCCACAACAAGAACAATAGCAAAGTCCTATAGCAGCAACAATTCTACCAGGAGATGCAAAACTAGCTAGCTTAGACAAAACTTAGCACAAACTAGCAAGTTAGAAATAAGAGAACATAAAGCACCTAATCATGCATCTTCTACTAGAAAAGCTACTAGGCAAGACTTTCAGTAGGACAAGGGAAAACATGGTGACACTTGCCTTGATGAGGGGAGGAGTTGGTGCACTCGTCACACAGACACTCGTTGTACTCAGCACAATCTACACATGGAATATAACATCATAAACACATATCCATCACAAAACAATCATAAAAGAAGGCATGTATGCAAATGATTTTTAAACACCTCAAGGGCACTTAGCATGTTCTCTGGTTGTCACTATATGCATGATGGCATGATCAAGTTTTAGAGTTAAATTATAAAGCTTAAATCATTAACAACACACAAATAGAGCAAATATACAAACTAAAACTATAGAAGTAATATAAAAGTTCCCAAAAAGATCTGGACGTGCTATAGTACTAATAAATATCATAGGAACCTAGTCCAAAAGGATTTACTGCAAAAAGAATTTTTATAGCTATTTTTAATAGTCAAAACACAAGATTAAAGCTTGCAGCAATTCTCTATTTAAAAACATTACTATACACGCTTTTGATACTGTAGTTAAATTCTACACAATTTTCTGAATCTATGGACGCAAAGTTTGCTAAAAACTGACGTGTGGATCTCCAGATATGAGTTTAGCAAGTTTTGAACCAAATCTGTGATTTTAAAACGAAATCGAATTTGAAGTAACGTGGTGGCGACACGCGGCGCTCTCCTATTTGCTGATACCGTTTCGGGCGGATCGCTGTTCTGGTGCGTCGGATCTAAGTGAGATCCGACGGATCAGATCTGACCGTAACGGTTCGTAAAAGTGATTTATCCGTGCTGTGCGATTTGGATCTAACGGCTGAAGAAGAGGCTATGGCGGCTCACCGGAGGGAAGCGTCGACGGTGAGGTCCGGCAGTTCTGGAAGACGACGGCGAGGTGGCTGCGGCGGTCCCCGGTGGCGATGAAGTACTAGACGATGCTCAGGAGGTCACGGCATGATCGAAAATGTGATCGGCGGCCTTGTTAGCTTCCTGCAACGTCGGTGAGGAGCATCCGGAGGGTTAGACCGTGACGGTGGCGCGCAGAGCGCGAAGGATTCCGATGAGCAGGGGTGTTTCTGGGAAACGAGGCTCATACCCGATGATCAGGAGACCAAGGCGATGTCGGTGGCGAGGTCTGCGTGTTCGAGAAGATCCAGGGACGCGGGAATCCTTCACCGGAGTTGCGTCGGGCGGCCGCGAGATCCAGTCGTGGACGTTTCCGTCGCCCTGGTGCTCAAACAGAGACGAAAAGATGTCAGTTAGACGTGTGTGGTCATAGCAAGGGTGAAGGCACAGAAGAGGTAGATCGGGGGCGCCGTTGCTCACCAGAATCGGCGGCGTCCTCGTCTGATTTGCGGCGGCGCGGTGGCTCTGGAACTGCACAGCCTGGCGGCGTTGGAGATTAGGGTTTTTGGGAGAAAAAGTGCGGACGGGGGAGGGGTTTAAATAGGCGTGCTGGCATGGTCGAGGGGTTAGGGTTGCGCCTGAATCGGAGAGGAGATTGGGCGGATCACGCCCAGGTGCGCGCCGTGTTCGTCTTGGTCCCTTCGGACGGGATGACAAGCGGGCCCCGCCCGTCAGTGGCTGAAGGAGGGAGGCGCGGTAATGATTCGGGAGGGGTGGTTAACGGGCCGTGGGCTCCTTCTCGAGCTGGGCCGGTTCGCTTCCCCGTGGCCCTTTCTGCTTTTTCTTATTTTCCTTCTCTTTTCTCTTTTGTTTTTCCTTTGAAATTTCCTTGAAACTTGTAAAAACTTCTAATTTGAATTTAAGTCACACTTTGGAATTTTGTAAAACTTTCTTCTGGTATTTGAAACATACAGGTAAGATTTTTGATTTAAGAGCAAAACAAACCTTGAAGAAAAAGTGCAAATGCAAAAAGAATGCTATGCATGATATGATGCATGATTTCATGTGAATCTTTATAATTTCTTTCTCCCAAAAAAATTGGGATGTTACATCTTTTGATCACGAAACTTTTGGGGAAGTTGCTACAGTAGTATATGCTTTATATGTGGTGGTTTTGAGTTGAAACCTGAAACAAAAAGGGTTGATTCATTGTTATGCTTACACTAATGTTGCTAATAGAATCGTGTTTAGTTTTGTATGAAGGAAGTTTTCAAGTGTAGGGATCGGAGAATGATGAGATGAGTTGAAGAACGGACAAAAGCTCAATCTTGGGGATGCCCACACACCAAAGAAATATCCAAGAGGTACAAGCGTCAAAGCTTGGGGATGCCCCCGAGGCACCCCTTCTTCATCGGCAAAAATCAGGTCACCTTTCAACACACTATATTTTTATTGCTTCATGCATTATACATTTTTCTTGGAGCGTCAGTTGTTTTTAGTTTTTAGTTTTGTTTAGTTTTGTTTGCTGCAATAAATGGTTGGACCCCAACAAATTTCTTTTGGAGAAGTTGCCTTGCTTTTCATTGTCCAAGAACACTCCGTTTTTCACTCTTACCGTTTCAATGAGTGTTCTCTTTTTCTGCTACTGCGTTTAGCTTTTTATTTTTGCCTTGATTTTTGTTCAGATCTTGTTATATATTTGCATCAAGGTGTATTTTTGCCTCTGGTCCATGTTGGTTTTCATCAAAAGAGTTGTTTTAAAAAGTTTGAATGGTGTTGGAAAAGAGAAAAAGCTTTATGCAAAAAAGTGGTACAAGAAGAAGCTTGTGTAGACTGCGGCCTAGGCTTTTGCATGTCGTGCTTGATGTCTTTTTGATAGTATGCTTAGTGGTTTTGCTGTAGAATGACTTGTCTCAAATGACTGAGATTGCTTAATGAGCCTTTGAAAAAATCATGCGTTGTTTTAATTATTTGGAAGCATTATTTTGGTTTTCTCCTTGATGCTTTATTTGGGTTGACTTGGCGCATGCTCACACATGTTAGACTCATACAAAATCGCCATTGCTTCTATGATCATTTAGTTTTTGACTTTTGATGCCATCTTATGCTTCTTTTAATGTCGCTTTGTCGCTATGCATGATTATGGCCGTTATTGCTCTCTTAGTTGGTCGCTCCCAGTCTTTTGCTAGCCCTCATTTTGTACTGAGTATGAGCTCTACTCGTGCATCCAACTCCTAAAAACCAAGTTGTTCCAAAGTGTCCACCATACATACCAATTAGCAATTTTCTATTCCAATGTACATTTGACTTGCTTTTATCTATCCTTCAAAATAAACTCTTTTTGGTGTTATGCGAAAATTGGTCTGTAAAGCTCTCACGAACCTGATGGCACACTTATGTTGAGTTGTTATGCTTGCAAGTTGTAAGTTGGAAATTAGCCCAGCCATGCCGTCATGGGGCAAGCTTTCAACAGTGCACTATCTTTCATTTGAGTTGATATCGTGATCTTTTGTTTATGGATACTGGCGATGTGAAATAAGTTGGGAATCTTGCGGGATCATGGAGTTTTTATATGTGTTAGGGAAACGCCAGGGCCGATAATCTAAGCCATGCATCATTTATGGTGGAAATTTATAGCATGCCCATAGTGGACATTCGACGACGCATCTCATAATAAAAAGCTATACCAATGGTAAATAAAAGAGATGTCGAGGTGTTCATTGTCTGTTTGTCTTGTCATTTTGATGTGGGCTTGTTCCATGTCATCGGGCAGGAGGTACCCCGTTGGCGGTTCTCGATGATACACATATATTTACAATGACAAGAGCTTGCTTGGGACTCTAAGTCGAGTAGCATGAGGTTTGGGTATTCGTACTTCACGGGACACGAGGTTTTCAACTTATGATTTGTGAAGCATATGCATCATAAGTGTATTCACATTAACTTTAACCATTCAAGATGCCTATGATGGGGGCAATGAGAGCTCAAAGCTAGTAAGTACCATAATTTTTCAAGGTTTATAAAACTTGCAATCACTGCTTCCCTCCACGAAGGGCCTTTCTTTTACTTTTATGTTGAGTCACCACCTTCTACCTTTATGCACCGTATAAGAGAGCATTGTTTTCATTCTGAGTATAATGTGCATTGTCCCAAAGTTTTCATTGATTGATTCAGGATGTTGGTTTCACTTGTTCTCAAATTACTTGTATCTAGTCGCCCTCTTAAACTTGAAGGTGTCCTTGATGACCCACAAGTATAGGGGGTGTATCGTAGTACTTTCGATAAATAAGAGTGTCGAACCCAACAAGGAGCAGAAGGTGTTGACAAGTGGTTTTGATCAAGGTTTCACTGTAAATACTAGCAAACGGGTTTTCAGGGGTATTTGGTAATGCAAATAAATAAAGTGCGAGTAAATAAAATACAGTAGTAATAATTGCAGCAAGTGGCCCAATCCTTTCTTTAACAAAGGACAAGCCGGTTGTGTAACTTATGATGACCAAACGTTCTCGAGGACACACGGGAGTTTCTGTCAAGAGCTTTCGCTTCATGCCGCTAAATAATCTTTATTGGTTTGATAAATGTTATGGGGGTGAACCTGTGCTAGCGCACTACCCTTACTAGGATAAATACACACCTGTGATTATACCCCTTGCAAGCATCCACAAATACAAGAAACTAATTAAGATAAATCTAACCACAGCCTTAAACTCTAAGATCCTACGCTCCCTGGTGCAATGGTTTTCCAACGGAGGTTTAGGTTTCTGTCACTCCAGCAAACCCACAATTGGTAGCCAAATACACAATGCATCTCACTAGGCCCATAAATGGTGAAGTATCATGTAGTCGACGTTCACATGACACCACTAGTGAAATAACACCACAACAAATAAATATCAAACCACTAAATATTACTTAACAATAATCCACTACTAACATCTTGACTTCTCCCATGTCCTCAAGAACTAAACGAACTACTCACAAGACATCATATGGATCATGATCAGAGGTGAAATAATGGTAAATAACAATCTGAACATAAACCTTAATTCAACGGTTCCACTTAATAGCATCAACCATAAGAGTAATCAACACCGGGAAAGTTTCCCCTAAGAATTTGACAAGAATCAACTCAAGATGTTACAGTGGGATGGCGTGGTGATGGTGGAGATGAAGGTGCTGGTGATGGAGATGATGATGATGATGATCCCGATGAAGTCCGGTGCGATGGTGATGACGATAGCGATGATCTCCCCTCTCCGGGACGGAATTTCCCCGGCAAATTTCTACCAGCCGGAGAGCTTTTCTCTCTCTGGTGTTTTCCGCCCCGCAGAGTTGGCGGTGTCTATCTCTGAGCCCCCCCGGCGACTTAGGTTTTCGGGGACGATGAAGTACGCGTAGGGGCGAGACCTGAAGTGGGCCAGGGTGGCCTCACAGTAGGCCGGCGCGGCCAGGGGCCAGGCCGCGCCCCCTACGTGTGAACCTACCCCCTGGCTCCTCTCGCCTCCTCCTTCTGGCTTCCTGAGTCTTTCGGCAAAATATAATTTTCTGGTATTTTTCTGGAATTTTCCTGATCTTCCAAAATATGGTGTCTTGACGGTCCTTTTCCAGCAGAATCCTGACTCCGGCAGCAAATCCTCCAACGATCATCAAACATGTAAAAACAGAGGAAACAACATAAGTATCGTCTCTAAATATGAAATATATCAATGAATAACAGTAAATTATGATACAAAATAGTGATGCAAAATGGACGTATCAACCCCCCCAAGCTTAGACCTCGCTTGTCCCCAAGCGAAAACTAAACTCGGTAAACATGACCACAGGTTTATGGAGTGAAGTGTCGATAATCAAAATACGGACAAGATGCATCACATTTACCAAGGCACGATTTACAGTAGTCAGCAACTTCCCTTTACATGATATAGACTTGCAATAAGTAAAAGGGAATCACATATAAAGATACACAGAGTAAATTATAATTGGTGATGGCAAACCTTAGTTCTTGGTCAGAGAACAATGAACAAACTATACTAGCCTTCGAATGGAGCCCTTTTTAAAACAGAGCTAATATAGCAAAAACCATATGCTCACTGAAACAAACTCTTTGTAATCATAGAAAACTTTCAGAGACATATTCTTTCAGATAAAAGCGTTATGCTAAACAAGGAAGATAGTAAACATGATTAAATGAATCAACATATGGATGAGTGAAACATAATAACTCAAATGCTTGCTTGAGATAGAAGGAAATAGGTTGACTCAACATAAAAGTAAAAGATAGGCCCTTCGTAGAGGGAAGCAGTGATTAAACATGTGCTAGAGCTTTTCATTTGTAAAACAGAGGTAAAAATTGTTTTGAGAGGTGGTTGCTTTTGTCAACAACTAGCAACGGAGTTCTTGATATCTTCCATACTAAACAAGTGAGAGCGGTTCCGAGATGTTTGATTAATGGCACATTGGTGCTCTTTTATAGCTTTGCACTCCTCCCCACCTTTTCCTTTCTCAAACCATGGCTAACCGATTCCATCGGGTGCCGACCAACTTTCACAAACCATGGAGGAGTGCCTTTTTCTTTCTTTTTGAGATTATAATGGTCTGACCAGCTCCCTTGCAAAATTAGAAACGAGCAGATGAAGCTGCCTAGTCGACGGGTACTTAATTTAGTATGGAAGATAACAAACCCATCCACTACGTCCTCATGAGCTAAAAACAGTGGCACAAAATGAGAAGTATTTTGAAGGTTTTTGAAAGGTAGCACATGAAAATTTACTTGGAATGGCTTGAAATGCCATGCATAGGAATTTATAGTGGACTCTTTGGAAATGACTTGGCTTTTGGGAATTGGATGCACGAGCAGTATTCCCTCTCAGTACAGGTTTTTGGCTAGCAAGGCTGGGTAGCAAGCATAGGAGTTGCATGAAACAAACATACATACATATAATAGGAACAATCATGCAACCTTCTTTGAAAGTACAACAATTTTAACTTTAAGAATAATAAGTGCTTATAAGCCAATCATGGAGGAGAACTACCATGATGCATCTACTAGTACTTCTTTTCAAACTTTAAGATAATGTTGCCACTTGACCAAGCTAAGTTTGCCAAAACCAACTAAATTTACTCATGCTCCCAAAGTGATACCAATACTAATCAACAAGACTAGTCGTATAAGGGAGATTGCAAACTAAAATAAGGTGTGCGGAAAGTAAACGATAAAACTTCTCATTAATATTTCATTACCGCAACTCACACCAAGGGATACATAGATAACCAACTAAGGAGGATACTTCCACACTGCAAACTATTCTATAGGATAACTTCTCTATTCATGATATGACTCTACTTGAAAAGTAAATGAGCAAAAAGTAATGATGTGATACCGCGACACTCCCCCAAGCTTGGAACAAGCCAAGGGGATGCCTATACCGATGACGAATTACTCCTTTGGCGGTAGTGGAATCAGCCTTGGATTAATGAAATATTCCAGCATCCTGCGAAGCCTGAGATTCTCTTCTTGAAGTATCTCTACCTCCTTCTCCAGAACTTGATATTGAGCGCAAAACTCGTCAATAATCAGCATACCCTCTTTTATCACATGCATGGAGTTTAGATCCAAGACGTGTAGTATTGGTCCCTGCATATTATGAGAAAAGATACGTCTAGCTTTCATTGGTCCTTCCAAAGTAGGGTTTCTTGCCCTCAATCTTCCAGCCTCCTGCTCTTCCTTCAGCTTGGGGTCTTCTTCCCTAGGCCTCTTCCCCTTGTCGCCGCTCGAGGAAGCCATGGTGCTCTCAAAACTAAGATCAACTCCTGACAGAAACAGCTCAAAACAAAAGCACGACGAGAAAATGATATACAGACCTCGGAGACTCCGGGGGGTTATATAGGCGAAAATTATACATCGAAGCAAAATCACAGGAGGAAACCGGGACGGAAACGAGTTCCAAGGTATTCTCACACCAGGGCGGCGCGGTCAGGGGTGGGCCCGTGCCCCCTGTGTGTGAGGAGCACCCGGACACCTTTTCCTGCCCGTTTTCATCTCATGATTTTTCATATTTAGTAAAAATAGCAAAAATATTAAAGGAAGAGTTTTCTGCGAACCTTTTCTGATTAGAACTATTACCTATTCGAAAACAAACTCTGAAGGTTCCTGCAAATTGTCCTGGATGAATTCTTCTAGAGAAACTGTTTCAATTACATCAACATCTTCATTATAAGAATCTCCAGCAATATAATGTTTGAGTCTCTGGCCATTCACCACTTGTGTAGTGTCGTCTTTCAAAGAAGCAATCTTAATAGCACCTGAGCGGTATACTTCCACAATAACATATGGTTCTTCCCATTTTGAGAGTAATTTTCCTGCAAAAAATCTGAGACGAGACCTATACAATAGAACTTTCTCACCAACATAAAACTCTCTTTTAAGAATTCTCTTATCATGCCATTGCTTGACTTTCTCTTTGAAAAGTCTGGCATTCTCATAGGCTTCATTTTTCCACTCATCTAGAGAACTCAAATCTAACAACCTTTTCTTACCAGTAAGTTTAAAATCCCTATTAAGCTCTTTCACTGCCCAAAAAGCTTTGTGTTCTAATTCTAAAGGCAAGTGACACGCTTTTTTGTAAACCATTTTGTAAGTAGACATGCCCATGGGGTTCTTATAAGCAGTTCTATAAGCCTATAAAGCATCATTTAACTTACTAGCCTAGTTTTTCCTAGATCTATTGACAGTCTTCTGCAAGATAGACTTGATCTCTCTATTTGAAAGCTCTACTTGCCCACTAGTTTGGGGATGATAAGCAGAAGCAATTCTATGATTAACATCATATCTAGCAAGAGTTTTTCTAAAACCACCGTGAATAAAATGAGAACCTCCGTCAGTCATAAGATATCTAGGCACACCAAACCTAGGAAAAATAACATCTTTAAGCATTTTTAACGAGGTCTCACCATCGGCACTCTTTGTAGGTATGGCTTCTACCCATTTGGTAACATAATCAACAGCAACAAGTATGTGGGTATAGCCTTTTGAAGGAGGAAAAGGACCCATAAAGTCAAATCCCCAACAATCAAACGGTTCAATAACAAGAGTGTAACTCATAGGCATTTCATTATGTCTAGAAATATTACCAACTCTTTGACATTCATCACAAGATAAAACATACCTTCTAGCATCTTTAAAGAGGGTTGGCCAATAAAAACCTGATTGTAGAACCTTTTGTGCGGTTCTATCTCCAGCATGATGTCCTCCATAAGCACTGCCATGGCATTTTCTTAATATCTCCTGTTGCTCATATTCCGGAACACATCTTCGCATAATACCATCAACTCCTTCTTTATATAAGTGTGGGTCATCCCAAAAGTAATGCCTCAAATCATAGAAGAATTTTCTTCTTTGCTGAGCTGTAAAAGTTGGAGGCAAATACTTGGAAACAATAAAGTTAGCATAATCAGCATACCAAGGAAGGTCTCATGAAGTTACATTTATAGAAGCCAACTGCTCGTTTGGAAAACTATCATTAACGGGAATAGGATCAAAAGAAATGTTTTCCAATCTAGACAAGTTGTCAGCAACAGGATTTTCAGCACCTTTCCTATCTACGATATGCAAATCAAATTCTTGTAAAAGTAACACTCATCTAATAAGCCTAGGCTTAGCATCCTTCTTAGTCATAAGATATCTAATAGCAGCGTGATTCGTATGAATAGTACCTTTAGAATCAACAATGTAAGATCTAAACTTATCACATGCAAAAACAACAGCAAGAAACTCTTTCCCAGTGGTAGCATAATTCTTGTGAGCAGCATCGAGAGTCTTACTAGCATAATGAATAACATTCAACTTATTATCTATGCGCTGTCCAAGAACGGCACCAACAGCAAAATCACTAGCATCACACATAATTTCAAAAGGTAAATTCCAAT
This sequence comes from Dactylis glomerata, assembly GCA_007115705.1. Classification (NCBI taxonomy): domain Eukaryota; kingdom Viridiplantae; phylum Streptophyta; class Magnoliopsida; order Poales; family Poaceae; genus Dactylis; species Dactylis glomerata. Next base: position 172,217 of record QXEO01000905.1, on the reverse strand, counting down.
CAGGTGGTTGAACAATGGGAGCAGTAGTTACAGCTTTCTTAAGAGTTTCAAAAGCTTCCTTACAATGATCATCAAAGACAAATGGTACATCTTTTTGAAGAAGATTAGTAAGAGGCTTTGAAATCTTAGAGAAATCTTTAATAAACCTCCTATAGAAACCAGCATGACCAGGAATACAACGAATACCTTTAACATCTCTGGGACAGGGCATTTTCTCAATTGCCTCCACTTTTGCTCTGTCAACTTCAATACCTCTTTCAGAAATTTTATGTCCAAGGACAATTCCTTCATTTACCATAAAGTGGCATTTCTCCCAATTCAGAACAAGATTAGTTTCTTCACATCTCTGCAAAACTTTATCAAGATTGTGCAAACAATTATCAAAATAAGTTCCATAGACGGAGAAGTCATCCATGAAAACCTCCACAATTTCTTCACAAAAGCCATGAAAAATAGCAGACGTGCATCTTTGAAAAAGTAGCAGGAGCATTGCATAAACCAAAAGGCATGCGTCTATAAGCATAAGTTCCATAAGGACAAGTAAAAGTGGTTTTCTCTTGATCTTCCTTTCTAACAGCAATCTGAGAGAAACCGGAATAACCATCAAGAAAACAAAAGTGCGACTTCTTAGACAACATTTCTAACATCTGATCTATAAACGGTAAAGGATAATGATCTTTCTTAGTAACCTTGTTAACCTTTCTATAATCAATGCACATCCTATAACCAACAACTACCCTCTGAGGAATAAGCTCGTTATTCTCATTAGGTACGACAGTCATACCTCCTTTCTTAGGAACACAATGAACAGGACTAACCCATCTACTATCAGCAATAGAATAAATAATACCAGCATCAAGGAGCTTTAATACCTCATTTCTTACCACATCCTTCATCTTGGGAATTAAGCGGTGTTGATGCTCCACAACCGGCTTCGCGTCTTTCTCCATGTTAATAGCATGCTGACATAAAGTGGGACAAATCCCTTTTAAATCATCAAGAGTATATCCCATAGCTCCTCAGTGTTTCCTCAATATCTCCAATAACCTTTCTTCTTCCTTTCCTGAAAGCTTAGAACTAGTAATAACAGGATATATTTTCTTATCATCTATATAAGCATATTTAAGATCATCAGGTAAAGGTTTTAATTCAAAAACAGGATCTTCCTTAGGTGGCAAAGTGGTACGAAGATCCTCCACAGGTAAATTGTGCTTGATTAAAGGTTGTTGACGAAGGAAAATATCGTCAATCTCTTCTCTTTCCTTACTGAAAACGTCACTTTCATGATCTTCCATGAATTGCTGCAAAGCATTATTAGGAGCAAGAGCAATAGAAGCAAGCTGTTCAACTCGAAAATTTTCATTAGGCATATTATTTTCATAAGAAGTCTTAGCAAACTTGGAAAAATTAAACTCATAAGACTCTCCATTGAACTTAGTGAAAATTTTCTCCTTCTTACAGTCTATCATGGCGCCACAAGTATTCAAAAAGGGTCTACCAAAAATAATAGGACAAGTTTTACTAGCCTCCTTACCAAGTACTAGAAAATCAGTGGGGTATTTAGTCTTACCGCATAGGACTTCCACATCTCGAACAATACCCAGAGGCCAAACAGTCTCTCTGTTAGCAAGCTGAACAACCACATCAATATCTTCAAGTTCACAAGCGCCAATCTCATGCATAATTTCTTGGTAAAGCTCTAAAGGAATGGCACTTGCACTAGCACCATTGTCGCATAAACCATAATAGCAATGATCTCCAATCCTGACAGAAATAATAGGAACACTTGTTTTCCTATGCCTTTTAGGATGTGAGAGAATGTTAGAAGCATCTTCACAAAAGAGAATATATTCATCCCCTACATCTTTAGTAACAAGGTCCTTCAATATAGCTACAGGAGACTTAATAGTAATTTGCTCATCAGGCTCTACAGCTTTCTTAGTGCTTTTATTAGACACACTTACCAAAGTAGAATACTTTTTTACCTTTGTAGGGAAAGGTGTCTTCTCAAAATAAGGTTCAGGCATAATGCTATCAATAGTACAAACTTCAGTAGCTGCAGCAGGAATATGACTAATAGAATCTTTATAAGGCGCATGATATTTGTTCCAATCTTTCTTTGGAACATCAAGATAAGAGGCAAAGGCCTTAAGACAATTAGCAAGTATTTGAGAATCAAGACCATAAGCAATGCTAACACTATGAAAGTCATCGGTTCCCATAAAAGTTTTAATGCATTCATAATCATAATTTATACCTGACTTCCTACCTTTGTCATTTTCCCATCCTTCAGCATTTTCTTGGATACGGTCAAGGATATTCCACTTAGCATCTTCCTTCGTATGAGTAAATGATCCAAAACAAGAAGCATCCAAATAATCCTTATCAGGAAGAGTAAGCCTCGCATAAAAATTATCAATAACAATATTATTGGGGAGCTCATGAATGGGGCATTTGAGCATTAGTAACTTCATTCTCCCCCACGCTTGGGCAATACTCTCTCCATCACGAGGCCAAAAGTTATATATCCGATTATGATCTTTATGAATTTCACTTGGAGGATAAAACTTGGAATAAAAGAGAGGCATAATTTCCTCCCATGCAATAGATGGACCATCTTTAAGGAGCCGATACCACTCCTCAGCTCTGTCTTTCAATGATAAAGAGAATAGCTTCCTCTTGACCTGGCTCGGCAAAATACCTACACACTTGAACAACTCGCATAATTCATGTATAAATAGTAAGTGATCACCCGGATGGACAGTTCCATCTCCTGAATAGCAGTTATCCATAACATGTTCAACAATTTTCATAGGTATTTTAAAAGGATCTAATTCAGCAGGTGGTGGTGGTGGTTCATCCACATGGGCAGCAGTGGTAGAAGTGTTCCCAAATAGGAAACCAAATGGAGAATTCTCCATAGCAAAATAAAATAAAAGTAAAAGACAAAAATAAAAACAATACTCAAAGCGACGGTTACCTTTACCAATTCCACTCTTCAATAGCGCTTCACTCCCCGGCAACGGCGCCAGAAAATAGTCTTGATGACCCACAAGTATAGGGGGTGTATCGTAGTACTTTCGATAAATAAGAGTGTCGAACCCAACGAGGAGCAGAAGGTGTTGACAAGTGGTTTTGATCAAGGTTTCACTGTAAATAGTAGGAAACGGGTTTTCTGGGGTATTTGGTAATGCAAATAAATAAAGTGCGAGTAAATAAAAGACAGTAGTAATAATTGCAGCAAGTGGCCCAATCCTTTCTTTAGCAAAGGACAAGCCGGTTGTGTAACTTATGATGACCAAACGTTCTCGAGGACACACAGGAGTTTCTGTCAAGAGCTTTCGCTTCATGCCGCTAAATAGTCTTTATTGGTTTGATAAGTGTTATGGGGGTGAACCTGTGCTATCGCACTAACCTTACTAGGATAAATACACACTTGTGATTATACCCCTTGCAAGCATCCGCAAATACAAGAAAGTAATTAAGATAAATCTAACCATAGCCTTAAACTCTAAGATCCTACGCTCCCTGGTGCAATGGTTTCCCAACGGAGGTTTAGGTTTCTGTCACTCCAGCAACCCCACAATTGGTAGCCAAATACACAATGCATCTCACTAGGCCCATAAATGGTGAAGTATTATGTAGTCGACGTTCACATGACACCACTAGTGAAATAACACCACAACAAATAAATATCAAACCACTAAATATTACTTAACAATAATCCACTACTAACATCTTGACTTCTCCCATGTCCTCAAGAACTAAACGAACTACTCACAAGACATCATATGGATCATGATCAGAGGTGAAATAATGGTAAATAACAATCTGAACATGAACCTTAATTCAACGGTTTCACTCAATAGCATCAACCACAAGAGTAATCAACATCGGGAACGTTTCTCCTAAGAATTTGACAAGATTCAACTCAAGATGTTACAGGGGGATGGCGTGGTGATGGTGGAGATGAAGGTGTTGGTGATGGAGATGATGATGATGATCCCGATGAAGTCCGGTGCGATGGTGATGACGATGGCGACGATCTCCCCTCTCTGGGAAGGAATTTCCCCGATAGATTTCTGCCTGCCGGAGAGCTTTTCTCTCTCTGGTGTTTTCTGCCCCGCAGAGGCGGCGATGTCTATCTCTGAGCCCCCCCCCCCGACTTAGGTTTTCAGGGACGATGAAGTACGCGCAGGGGCGAGACCTAAAGTGGGCCAGGGTGGCCTCATAGTAGGCTGGCGCGGCCAGGGGCTAGGCCGCGCCCCCTACGTGTGAGCCTACCCCTTGGCTCCTCTCGCCTCCTCCTTTTGGCTTCCCGAGTCTTTTGGCAAAATATAATTTTCTGGAATTTTCCTGATCTTTCGAAATATGGTGTCTTGACGATCCTTTTCCAGCAGAATCCTAACTCCGGCAGCAAATCCTCCAACGATCATCAAACATGTAAAAACAGAGGAAACAACATAAGTATCGTCTCTAAATATGAAATATATCAATAAATAACAGTAAATTATGATACAAAATAGTGATGCAAAATGGACGTATCAGTCCTATGCATTTATGTTTCGCTCTCTCATGAAGGACAAGCTGAAAACCATTTGTATGTTTTTCCATATGATTTGAACACATGTTTGACTTTCATTGTTTCATTTTCATGATCTTTTGTTTGTGTTCTTTTTCATGTTATAACATGGTTGCTAAGGTTCTTCTATCGAGATTATATCTTTCATGCCCATGTTTTAAGTTCTTTTGATCCCAGCGCACAACGCTTACATATATGATCAAGATTGTGTAGGTGCATGTCACCTCAAAAATTATTTCTTTTGTTATCACTTACCTACTCGAGGACGAGTAGGAGTTAAGCTTGGGGATGCTGATACGTCTCAAACATATCCATAATTTTTGATGCTCCATGCTTGTTTTTACACCATTTGCTTAGTGTTTTGTTACACTTCGTGGCATTTTATGCATTTTCCGAAACTAACCTATTAACAAGATGCCACAGTCCCAGTTCCCTGTTTTTTGGTGTTTTTGTGTTTTAGAAAAGTTACACAGGAAATATTCTTGGAATTGGACGAAACAAAAGCCGAACATCCAAAAATTCACCGAAGCTTCCAGAGAACCGAAGAGGAGACGGAAAAGGGCCACAAGGCGGCCACACCACCAGGGGGCGCGGCCTGCCCCTGGCCCGCGCCCACCTGTGGTGAGGGCCCCCTGGTCCACCTCTGGCGCTGCCCCTTCGCCTATAAAGACCCCCCGACGGGAAAAACCTAAACACCCGATCACTTTTCCAGAACACATCGCGATCCGCTGCCGTCATCGACCCGAGATCGGGAGGGTCCAGAAGCTCTTCTCGGCACCCTGCCGGATAGGGGAATCGCTACCGGAGGTCTTCTTCATTGCCATGCTTGCCTCCGGCGCGGTGAGTGAGTAGTCTACCTTGGACTATGGGTCCATAGCAGTAGCTAGTTGGTTGTCTTCTCCACCATGTGCTTCATGTTTAGATCTCATGAGCTGCCTCACATGATCGAGATCACCGTTATGTAATTCTACATGTTGTGCTTGTTGGGATCTGATGAATATTGGTGTTATGATTGAGTTGATGTGCTGAATATTATCTTATGTTATCTCTATGTTGTTTATGATCTTGCATGCTCTCCGTTGTTAGTAGCTATCTTGGCCGAGTAGTTGCTAGTGACTCCAAGAGGGGGTATTTATGCTCGATAGTGGGTTCATGCCTCTATTTAATCTGGGGGAGTGACAGAAACCTCTAAGGTTGTAGATGTGTTGTTGCCACTAGGGGGAAAACAACATTCATATGCTCAAGGGCATATGCTTTGTTTACATTACACACTTTGCTTAATGCAGTTATGTGTTGTTCGCAACTTAATACTTGTGGAGTTCTCGGATTGATTTGCCACAAGTGGATTATTAGTCATAGATGCAGTTGGATGGCGGTCTATGTATGTTGTTGTAATGCCCAGAGTAAATCTCATAGTGATCCTCTCGACATATGCACGTTGTCTTTATTCTATCAATTGCCCAACTGTAATTTGTTTACCCAGCATGTGTTATTTTATCTTATGGAGAGACACCACTAGTGAACTGTGGACCCCGGTCCTATTTCCATTATATTGCTATCACCTGTTTACTTTACTCGCATTGTTTACTTTCTCGCATACTACTATTGCTTTCCACTCGATATGCTCATACCTTTGTTTATAGCAAACCGGTGAGATTGACAACCTCATCGTAAGTTGGGAGCAAAGTATTTGGTTGTGTTGTGTGCAGGTTCCGCATTGCTACTAGTTGAAGACGCACTAACAAGTGTCGTAAACGGCGCCCTTGTTGGAAGTCACTAGGCTAGCAAGCATCACCTTCTGGAGTTTGGCTTTTTCCTGGACTAACAAACCTTAGTTTCTTACTGAGGGAAAACTTCCTGCTGTGCTCATCATAGCTTCCTCTTGGGGTTCCCAACTGGACGGTGAAATTACATCAACACCATGCCGCATCAGAGCACGCGTTATGCGTGACCCCTTCCACCACCGAGCACGCCCACCTCCCTTTTTCCTCTCCCCAAATCCCCACCGAGGCAGTCCCCTCCTGGAACCCTGGCTGCCTTTCTCCCTCCCAGCGCCGCCACCAGGACCTCTCTTCCCGTTCCCTCTTTTTCCCTTCTCTGTGAGCTCCCAAACGACACCACGCCCTCCTCGCCGTCGCGTCGCTGCTACCAGCAACCCTGCGCTAGACTGAAGACACTAGGAGCACCTCCTCGCCGTCAGGAACGTCATCACCTAGTGAAACATGCCAGGACGCCTTCAGTCGTTGTAATCAAGCACGTCTTCTTCTCTGGCCATGGTTTTAATCTGGCGAAATCCAGTCGCTCCGGCCCTCCTCCGACCTCTGTGAGCACGCTCGAGACCTCCTGGTGAGCCCGTGCTCCTTTTCCAACTCTTCCATCTCCATTTCGTGCCCTCACCATCGATGTTCTTTTTGTCCCGAGGTTGACTCCACCATGAACGTCTTTAGAGCTCGTTCGCTCTGCCTGCCGATCATCTTCTTCTCCAGCGGTCCCATGTTTCCACCCCGAAGCCCCTGGCTCCCATCCGTCAACCTACAGCACATCACCGTCCACGCCCAACTGAATCGAGCCAGAAGCCCCAGGACATCGACTTCTTCTGTCTCAGTTCATCCCAGATCTTGGCTTACCGGTTTAAAAAGGGCATGGCTCTCTTCATTGTTAAGATCTGCTACTGGCTCCACTGGTTGGTTCCTTTGTTTTCTCCTTGAGGTCGTGAGATCGAATCTCAGATCCAGCAAAAGCCAGCACTTTTTAATCCCCAATCTTTTTGTTCAGATCTGCACCATTGTTGGGCCTCAGCCCAGATCCGCCCGGAGCATTCCGTCGCTGGCGCGCGACAATTACTATATGTCACCTCTCGGGCGCAGGTCCGGCCCAGTTTATTGTTTTTTTTTCTGAAAATTCCTGCAAGTATTTGAATCTTGCATAATTTATATCTTTCAAACCGTAACTCGAAATAAAAAGTGTTTTATATGAAAGTTTATCAAAAAAACGCATAGAATCTGAATTTTACATCCATACACATGTTTGCATCTTGAATCATGTAGTCACGTGATAGATTGCATATCACCTTATAAACAACATATGGAGTAATTGGGATATGCCAATTATGGTTTCCCCACTTCATTTAATTTTATGTAGATCACCTTATGCCTTGCTTTGCCATGATAATAACCTTTTAAATTTCCGAGTAGTAAAACAACTTGAACCATATATGTAAGTGTCAGAATTCTGATTCCGCTTAATTTGAATAAGTTGCATTGCATCATAATTGCCATGTCATGCATGCTTTCATATGATCATGCCGGTTCTCTTGCCGTAGTAGTAAGTGTTGCATCCGTTGTTTGTTGTAGCGATTTGCTTCTTCCCAGATAGGACGCTCTGTGGCGATGTGAGCAACGACAAGTTCTTCGGGTGTGCTTCGACCATCTTTTCAGGCGAGCCCTTTTCTCTCTACCCATTTAATACTTTTGCTCTCGCTAGCTCTATATTCTAGCCTTGTGTCGCGATGCTTTGTTCGAGTCACATGTCCTATCCACCTGTTTATCCAAAGCAAAGCCATAGAACCTTCCAAACATCCTATTAACCGTGTGCTTGTTGTTCGAGTTGGCCTTGCGAGTCATAGGCATCTTCAGGTTGTTGGAGTTGTTTTATCTTATTGGGTTTGGAAGTTATCACATTCTCTACTTTATGGATATATGTTGTTGGAGATATTCATGGCTTACTTTAATATTAATAATTAAAACTGAATTAAGCAGAGGCATCGGTGAGTCATTTTGCCGGTTTTATGACGGCTCACTTGTGTCCCCTAGGACCCCGAGATCGCATGAACTGTTCTGAGACTGAGTGCTCTAACCAAGCGTGGGTACGTTTACGGGCCTCCCCTTGATCACTGCCGGAATCTACACACTTGTCCAGTGGCCACAACTAGTTCGCGGTGTTTCCATTTGGTTCTTGTCGGGCGTGCAACTCTTGTTTCTTACGGTCCGACTTTACTTTGGGGGAAGCCGTGTGTGCCTTGTAACCCCTTGTTTCTGCACGTCCGTATAGGTGGGATGCGAGTTAAGCGAGTTCTAAAAGAGTGAGGTCACTGGTCATCTTCCTCGAGGAGCTCCGATCCAGTGTGCATCTCCTAGGATCCGACTTAACCGTAGGCTCAAACAGCTAGGTCCATCTCGGAGATTCGGTCGGACTCTCGATATGGGTTAAACCTAGTTAGGTGGCTTCCTAGACTCATTTGTAGTGCAGGGGAGTGCGAGTCGTGACCTCCTGCCGGTACACTGTTGGAAGTGTGCTAATCGTAGGCATCAAGAAGTGATCGTGCGTTTGGGTACATTTGGGCACCCCTGCAGGGTTAAATCTTATCGAAAAGCTGTGTTCGCGGTTATGGACGACTTGGAGCTATACTACTCAATCATAGAACAGCTTGCACCTGCTATTTCAATACTAATAAACTTGTGTAGTAAGCTAGCACAACTACAACAATAAACCTGCAATAAAACTTGATAACCGTGTGAGTGCCTTTGATACTTGCTTCTTCGTTTGGTCACGAGGAGGTGATTCATCGGCTGGGTTATGTTTGGTGTTAGTTTCTAGTTGGTTACTTTTATGTGCTCTCTTATCTTATTCTTTTTAGACGAAAGTTGTAGTGTGTCTCTGTAGTTTAGTGCTTTTGTTGCCGCTAAGTCCACCATATAGCCCGTAGGCGAGCAAAGCTGAATTCCAGTCTCGCGAGTACGTGCCTCGGTACTCACCCTCGTTTTTCTTCTTTTTTTCCTTTCTCTTTCTCCCTCCTTTTTGGGCAACCGTTGGCCCGATCTTCACAGGTATGAGAGCGATGACGTTAGCAAGGTTACCCTTTCGGCTTGGCCTGGGCAAGGTTATGATCGCCATCGTTTATCTTCAGGCCTCTTAGGCCCATTTGTATTCTTGTCCGTACTTGGATGCAATTTGCTTTATGTATGATTTGGATCTTTGTATTGTATATTTGTATTTTGACTCATGGAGTCTTCGTGGTTATTTTATATATTCTTTTGTGGGTTCCATCGTGAACATGTGTAACTGTTGCTACCTTGATTCCACCCGCATCGCGTGCAGGCTCCAACGTGCACGAGGCGCTTGGTGGTGCATTTTCAAAGAGACATCATGCGGATTGTGGCGGAAGCGCTATCATCCGCAAGGTGCCGGTTTTGGGGCATCACAGGAGGTGAGATAAGGACAAAGAGAGGTTGGATCCACATGACCCCCTCCCGGCCAATCAGAAGCCTCCGTTGAAGATGCCACGGATGTGTGTTTGTTTGGAAACATTATGAGCCATCGGATGTGTGAGGGGATTCGCAATTACCCGTAGCGCACCACTTCACCCATGCGCTATGGGTAATTTATTCGAATTTCGTAATTTTTTTCACACCAAAAACTAGAACATCAAAAAACTGCATCTTCCCTTTCGAATTTTGAGATTCTAAAATTTGTCGAAACGACCAAAGGTCGTTGAATTCGGATGTAACTTTTTGTTCTGATACTTTTTCATATAAAAAACTTTTTAATCCGACTTCATATGCAAAAGTTATGGCTGTTTTACCGAGACATAAATTTTTTTGTAAAAAACCTGAAAATTTATGTTTATTATTTTTCCTACTTACTAGATCACGTAACATAACTATATTTGATTTTTTGATTTTTTTTCAAACCTTTTATCATTTTCTTTTATTTTTTAGAAGACTAAAAAGGCGATCCACAGGGGGGGGGGGTGAAAATTTTGTGAAAGCGCTACGGGTAAATTTTCAAATTTTGAAAATTTTCCCGCCTATTTAAAAATGTTTGAAAATTTTCCCGCTTTTCAGTTTTTTTTTTAAAAGTTCCCGACCACATATGTATACCCGTAGCGCACTAGACGGTGCGCTATGGGTAAGTCTAAAATTTCAAAAAAAAATTGAATTTTGTTCCCGCCCAACTTACCTATAGCGCACGGGCCTGCATGCGCTACGGATAGTTTTACTACCCGCAGCGCATATTAGACACATGCGCTACGGATAAGTTGGGAGAGGACACCCCCTCCAGGCCTACAATTACCCGTAGCGCACTAAATATATGGTGCGTTGCGGGTAAGTCATATACCCGCAGCGTATGTGCACAGGTGCGCTACGGATAGTTTTACTACCCGCAGCGCATATTACACACATGCGCTACGGGTAAGTTGGGAGAGGACACCCCCTCCAGGCCTACAATTACCCGTAGCGCACTAAATATATGGTGCGCTGCGGGTAAGTCATATACCCGCAGCGTATATGCACAGGTGCGCTATGGGTAAATACCCACAGCGCACCACATATATAATGCGCTACGAGTAGCTATGCTACCTATAGCTGTTTTCCTAGTAGTGGGGCTTGCAGTATGTTTTCTGGAAAATAGTTTGGGCCCCTAGGGTTTTACCGTCGAGGGGATTAAATAGGCGGTAGGGCGATGTCAGGGGGTGGACCAGGAGGTCACACCCCCTGGTGGCGCGGCCAAGGGGGGCCTCGCGCCACCAACAGTTGTGGCCGATCCCTGGTCCATCTCCCGCTCTCCTTTGGACTTCGTCTTCGTGTCAGGTAATTAGGGACTTTAGCTTTTGTTTCATCCAATTCCAAGAATATTTCCTCTGTAAATTTTCTGAAACACAAAAACAACAGAAAACAGGGAACTGGGACTATGGCATCTCGTTAATAGGTTAGTTCTGAAAAATGCATAAAAATGCCACAAAGTGTAAACAAAACACAAAGCAAATGGTGTATAATCAAGCATGGAGAATCAAAAATTATAGATATGTTTGAGACGTATCAATGCCACGAAGTGTAAACAAAGTATAAAGCAATTAGTGTAAAACAAGCAAGGAGCATCAAAAATTATAGATACGTTTGCAACGTATCAAGGCCAGAGGCCCAACTTATCCAAAACACATCAATTTATATGATGGCTAGTGGGGTCTTACAAAGTGTTTTCAAATTATTTTTTAAATAAAACTCCTTTTAAATATTTTCTCCTCTATCAACTTTAAAACTCTATTTTGTTATGAAAGGATTTTTTAAAACATACGTTTGTCAAAAATAAGAAATGAGGATACCTCTATGTGTGCCCTCAATTCATTACACAATTATATTTTATAAAAGTATTTTTATAACTTCTTTGCATGTTTTCAAAAATAAGAAATTGGAAGATACCACTTTTGTATTATCCTTATCTCTGAAAATTATGGAAATATTACCAGGTTTATAAAAGTGATTGTGGCTATTTTGTTTCTCCAACCCCACTTGGCTAAGCACAAATTTTCTTTGCAAAATCATCATCTATCTCTGATCCGACGATGTGACAGACCTTATCCTAAAATCATATATCTTGATCTCCAATTCAACCATATTTCCAAGATCATCCTCAAATAATTAATCTATCTCTTCCCTTCTTGAAATGGTTATAATTCTGATACCCATTTATATTGACTTGGTTGACTACTAGCATGAGAGTAGTTTCTTATGTTACTATTTTGATATTTGTTCTCAATTTTAATTTTGTGCCTGAGGATTCTTTAGAAAAATTCAAAAACTCACCCACCCAAATCTCTGAAGTGATCCCAAGGGAGCAACTCAACAATTCAAATTTGAGTTTCCTTTCAGTTGTCCAAAAACCCTAAGCCTCTCCCTTCACTATTTCATCTCCAAAACTATTTATTTTTTCTATCAAATGTTTTAGAGATGTCTTCTCAAATAAAATTAGAAAGGATGATTAATATATTCTATCACTCCTTTTCCATCAAAAATATATTTTGTAAAATTTCTTTGTTCTTTTAAGAAAAGGGATGCTATTGGCAACTATGCCATTTTCTGCATGTTTAAATATTTTTTAATTTTACAAAATTTCTTCTAGGCTATCTTATGCAAGTAGAACCCTTTAAACTCAAAAATCTTGCATTGTTATTTTTTCCAAAATATCAAAATTCTAGTTCAAATTAAATTCTTAAAATTTGGACATACTAAAAGTTTGTTATCAAAATAACCTAGTTAATCCTCAGACTTGGACTTCATTTTGATCAAATCAAAGTGCACATCTTTGATCCATCATCACATGTCACCCCTTGGAATTATTTGAATCTATCACCATTTCAAGAAGTGATCATTACTTTCTTTAATCCCCTTTTAATCTCTATCACTTCGAGCCGCCTCACTCCTCTGCATCATCCCTGTGTTGTCCTCCTTCATCTCCGACTAACCCCACCGAGCTCCTCACCGACGTTGTGCTCTTCCATGCCAGTTTTAGGTCATCGCTTGGGTGCTTGTATGCGCATCCGCGTCGATCCCATTCGTGCCCTGGTCTTCCCCGACATCTTCGCAGCTGTAGTTAGCCCCGGTCCTCCGTCTCCTGATCCCGACCTCCCCACGGTGAGCTCCTTTTTGATCTCCGTCGAGTAGAGCAAGCCAGGCATCATGCATGTCATAGTTAGCCTGTAGCATGAATTTTAAAGCATCCCACCTATTTTTTAGTCGTGTATGGTCACAACCCCTTTTGTTGGGCCGGCCTGCTGGAGATCTGTCAAATCTCAGCCCGTTATGTCTTTATCTTCTGAATCTGTTACCATTTTCAGCAAATATGTGAAATGGTGAAGGATTCAAATAATTCCAAGGGATGACATGTGATGATGGATAAAATAATTTTAGGAGCATGCAAATGACTTGGTTCAAATTTCTGTGGATTCCTTGTTAAAATATCTAGGTGTTGGTATTGGCTCCATGACAACTAGACCCCTGTAGAATTTCTGGTATTTAAAATGGTAGATATGGCCACTTTGCATTCAAAATTCCAAATTTGGAGCTTTGTAGATTGAAATGATGTGATTTCAAATTTTTAGTGTTATATTCATGTTTTTTCCTGCATATGGCAATGGAATGAGTGCTATGTGGTTTTTTTGCTTAGAGTAGAAATTAATGTGCCACAAGAGCTTAATTGACTTGTTTAATTTATAAATCTTGTTATATGGGTGATAATGGAATGGTTCCAATTTTCATTGGACATGTACTGTGATACCTTGTAGACCCTATGTTTATAGAATTTTATGGTAATCTGAAAATATCTAGGAATTTAATTGCCTAAATAGCTATTGTTTGCATTAGCAAACTCTTAGAAAATCACTACAACTTCAAATAAGATGAATCCACTTTTGTTCGATTCAAAAAAATCATAAATTTTTGTTGTTATGATGTTTGTATAATTTGAATGCCTAGACATGCCTGAGTATTAAAATTGGCCTATTAGGGTTTGTTGCTTGATAAAATCCCCATTTAATCTTGAAGTGTGATAAGTGGTTGAAATAACTTGGAATAGTTCAATATTGGGTTAGGATGCCTACTGGTGCTTGTCTTGGTGCGTTATGCTTGTTGTGGTGAAGTGTTTGATATTTGTGCTTGTATGCTTAATTCTTTAATTGTTATTGGCGCTAGATTTGAATGACACCGGGTATTTTGAGGGGGAAATATTTGAATATCAAGAAGAAGACCAGGGACAAGCTGAGAAAGGAAGCCATCTAAACTTTTTGCATCTCTGATTCTAGTTTTACTTATTGCATGATTTATTACTATTTATAAAAATGAACGTTTTCTATTGCTATTGTCTCTAGATAGCAATTATTGGCGACTTGGCTCCACAAGTCAATTGTTATCATCCTTCTGGATGACACCTTCTTGAAACCTACTTATCCCCTAGGTTAGTGGCTTGATGATTAGCATCATGATCTTCTTGGAAAACCTTGTAGTGGAGCAAAAACTCTAGGTTGGGAACACTCAATTTAGCTTATGACAAAAATGTCTTCGAAAACCTTTGGATAAGAAACTATTCCATTGATGGATTTCAAAAATGATATTTGAAAATGGGGGTATGAATATCCCGGAGTTGGATGCAGGAGTTTTTCAAAAAAAGGACATTGGTGATCACTAGGGTCTACCCCGGGAAAATTAACCCGTGCAACCATATTACCCTGTAATGGGACGGGTCTTAGCCCGAAGTTTATTTGCTTTAATGCCAGGATCCTCATACTATATAGGGGTTCATGGTAACCCAGAAGTTGGTACACACTACCCCCAGAATATGGGTTGACCTTGAGCATGGGGCAACACATATCACGGCATATCCCGAGCCGCCAGAAGACACTTGGGTTCTCCCGCCGTGGCGCCGAAGTTCGCTCGAGATGATGAGGTACTGCCGGGGAGGTTAACTCCACAGGGTAGGCACCTGTACTATGGTAGATAAGCGGAAGGCTTTGTTCGATTATCCGAACCCCGCGTACTTGTGTATGACGATCCATGGATGATCGCGGCGGATTATCGAATCTTGTGGGTAAAGTGTACAACCTCTGCAGAGTGTAAATTTAATCGAATAGTCAAGTCCTCGGTCATAGACGGTTGAACTAGCTGGAACTAGCCCAATATCGGTTTTGTTTCCATAAAAATGGTTTTCAGAAAATGGAGGGAGGTGCTGGACGGAGTACTTGGAGGGTGATACGTCCATATTGCATCACTATTTTGTATCATAATTTACTGTTATTCATTGATATATTTCATATTTAGATATGATACTTATGTTATTTCCTTTGTTTTCACATGTTTGATGATCATTGGAGGATTTGCTGCCGGAGTCAGGATTCTGCTGGAAAAGGACCGTCAAGACACCATATTTCGGAAGATCAGGAAAATTCTAGAAAAATACCAGAAAATTCTATTTTACCAAAAGACTCCGGAAGCTAGAAGGAGGAGGAAAGAGGAGCCAGGGGGCGGCCTCACGCACAGGGGGCGCAGCCTGACCCCTGGCCGCGCCGGCCCTGTGTGAGGCCACCCTGGTCCACTTCTGATCTCGCCCCTTCGTGTACTTCATCGTCCCCAAAAACCTAAGTCAAGGGGGGGCTCAGAGATAGACACAGCCGCCTCTGCGGGGCGGAAAACACCAGAGAGAGAAAAGCTCTCCGGCAGGGAGAAATCTGTCGAGGAAATTCCTTCCCGGAGTGGGGAGATCGTCACCATCGTCATCATCATCGCACCGGACTTCATCGAGATCATCATCATCATCTCCATCACCAGCACCTTCATCATCACCATCACCACGCCATCCCGCTGTAACATCTTGAGTTGGATCTTGTTATATTCTTAGGGGAAACTTTCCCGGTGTTGATTACTCTTGTAGTTGATGCTATTGAGTGGAACCGTTGAATTAAGGTTTATGTTCAGATTGTTATTTACCATTATTTCACCTCTGATCATGATCCATATGATGTCTTGTGAGTAGTTCGTTTAGTTCTTGAGGACATGGGAGAAGTCAAGATGTTAGTAGTGAATTATTGTTGAGAAATATTTAATGGTTTGATATTGTTGTGGTGCTATTTCACTAGTGGTGTCATGTGAACGTCGACTACATGATACTTCACCATTTATGGGCCTAGTGAGATGCATTGTGTATTTGGCTACCAATTGTGGGGTTGCTGGAGTGACAGAAACCTAAACCTCCGTTGGGAAACCATTGCACCAGGGAGCGTAGGATCTTAGAGTTTAAGGCTGTGGTTAGATTTGTCTTAATTACTTTCTTGTATTTGCGGATGCTTGCAAGGGGTATAATCACAAGTGTGTATTTATCCTAGTAAGGGTAGTGTGCTAGCACAGGTTCACCCCCATAACACCTATCAAACCAATAAAGACTATTAGCGGTATGAAGCGAAAGCTCTTGACAGAAACTCCCATGTGTCCTCGAGAATGTTTGGTTACTATAAGTTACACAACCGGCTTGTCCTTTGCTGAAGAAAGGATTGGGCCACTTGCTGCAATTGTTACTACTGTCTTTTATTTACTCGCACTTTATTTACTTGTATTACCAAATACCCCTGAAAACCTGTTTGCTAGTATTTACAGTGAATCCTTGATCAAAACCACTTATCAACACCTTCTGCTCCTCGTTGGGTTCGACACTCTTATTTATCGAAAGTACTACGATACACCCCCTATACTTGTGGGTCATCAAGAATATTTTCTGGCGTCGTTCCCGGGGAGTGTAGCGCTATTGAAGAGTGGAATTGGTAAAGGTAACCGTCACCGTGAGTATTGTTTTATTCTTGTCTTTTATTTTTATTTTACTCTGCTATGGAGAACTCTCCATTTGGTTTCCTATTTGGAAACACATCTACTACTGCTGCACATTTGGATGAACCACCACCGCCACCACCTGCTGAAATTGATCCTTTTAAAATAGCTATGAAAATTGTTGGGCGTATTATGGATAACGGCTATTCAGGAGATGGAACTGTCCATCTGGGTGATCACTTATTATTTATACATGAATTATGCAAGTTGTTCAGGTGTGCAGGTATTTCACCAAGCCAGGTCAAGAAGAAGTTATTCTCTTTATCATTGAAAGGCAGAGCTGAGGAGTGGTATCGACTGCTCCAAGATGGTCCATCTATGGCATGGGAGGACATTGTACCTCTCTTTTATTCCAAGTTTTATCCTCCAAGTGAAATCCATAAAGATCGTAATCGGATATATAATTTTTGGCCTCATGATGGAGAGAGTATTTCCCAAGCGTGGGGGAGATTGAAGTTACTAATGCTCAAATGCCCCATTCATGAGCTCCCCAATAATATTGTTATTGATAATTTTTATGCGCGGCTTACTCTTCCGGATAAGGATTACTTGGATGCTTCTTGCTTTGGATCATTTACTCATATGAAAGAAGATGCTAAGTGGAAACTTCTTGACCATATACAAGAGAATGCTGAAGGATGAGAAAACGACAAAGGTAGGAAGTCAGGTATAAACTATGATTATGAATGTATTAAAGCTTTTATGGGAACCGATGACTTTCATAGTGTTAGCACTGCTTATGGTCTTGATTCACAAATACTTGCTAATTGTCTTAAGGCCCTTGCTTCTTATCTTGATGTTCCAAAGAAAGATTGGAACACATATCATGCGCCTTATAAAGACTCTATTAGTCATATACCTGCTGCAGCTACTGAAGTTTGTACTATTGATAGCATTGTGCCTGAACCTTATTTTGAGAAGACACCTTTCCCTGCTAAGGTAAAAAAGTATTCTACTTTGGCAAGTGTGTCTAATAAAAGTACTAAGAAAGCTGCAGAACCTGATGAGCAAATTACTATTAAGTCTCCTGTAGCTATATTGAAGGATCTTGTTACTAAAGATGTAGGGGATGAATATATTCTTTTTTGTGAAGATGCTTCTAACATTCTCTCACAACCTAAAAAGCATAGGAAAATAAGTGTTCCTGTTATTTATGTCAGGATTGGAGATCATTGCTATTATGGTTTATGTGATATTGGTGCTAGTGCAAGTGCTATTCCTTTAGAGCTTTACAAAGAAATTATGCATGAGATTTGCGCTTGTGAACTTGAAGATATTGATGTGGTTGTTCAGCTTGCTAACAGAGAGACTGTTTGGCCTCTTGGTATTGTTCGAGATGTGGAAGTTCTTTGCGGTAAGACAAAATACCCTACTGATTTTCTAGTACTTGGTAAGGAGGCTAGTAAAACTTGTCCTATTATTTTTGGTAGACCATTTTTGAACACTTGTGGCGCCGTGATAGATTGTAAGAAGGAGAATTTTTTTACTAAGTTTAATGGAGAGTCTTATGAGTTTAATTTTTTCAAGTTTGCTAGGACTTCTAATGAAAATGACACGCCTAATGAAAATTTTCGAGTTGAACAGCTTGCTTCTATTGCCCTTGCTCCTAATAATGCCTTGCAGCAATTCATGGAAGATCACGAAAGTGATGTTTTCAGTAAGGAAAGAGAAGAGATTGACGATATTCTTCTTCATCAACCACCATTAATCAAGCATAATCTACCTATGGAGGATCTTGGTACCACTTTGCCGCCTAAGGAAGATCCTGTTTTCGAATTAAAGCCTTTGCCTGATAATCTTAAATATGCTTATATAGATGATAAGAAAATATATCCTATTATTATTATCTCTAAACTTTCAGGAAAGGAAGAAGAAAGATTATTGGAGATATTGAGGAAACACCGAAGAGCTATGGGATATACTCTTGATGATTTAAAAGGGATTTCTCCCACTTTATGTCAGCATGCCATTAATATGGAGAAAGACGTGAAGCCAGTCGTGGAGCATCAACACCGCCTAATTCCCAAGATGAATGATGTGGTAAGAAATGAGGTATTAAAGCTCCTTGATGCTGGTATTATTTATCCTATTGCTGATAGTAGATGGGTTAGTCCTGTTCATTGTGTTCCTAAGAAAGGAGGTATGACTGTTGTGCCTAATGAGAATAACGAGCTTATTCCTCAGAGGGTAGTAGTTGGTTATAGGATGTGCATTGATTATAGGAAGGTAAACAAAGTTACTAAGAAAGATCATTATCCTTTACTGTTTATAGATCAGATGTTAGAAAGATTATCTAAGAAAACTCATTTTTGTTTCCTTGATGGTTATTCTGGTTTTTCTCAAATTGCTGTTAAAAAGGAAGATCAAGAGAAAACCACTTTTACTTGTCCTTATGGAACTTACGCTTATAGACGTATGCCGTTTGGTTTATGCAATGCTCCTGCCACTTTTCAAAGATGCATGTCTCCTATTTTTCATGGCTTTTGTGAAGAAATTGTGGAGGTCTTCATGGACGATTTCTCCATCTATGGAACTTCTTTTGATAATTGTTTGCACAACCTTGATAAAGTTTTGCAGAGATGCGAAGAAACTAACCTTGTTCTTAATTGGGAGAAATGCCACTTTATGGTAAATGAAGGAATTGTCCTTGGACATAAAATTTCTGAAAGAGGTATTGAAGTTGATAGAGCAAAAGTGGAGGCAATTGAGAAAATGCCCTGTCCCAGAGATGTTAAAGGTATTCGTAGTATTCTTGGTCATGCTGGTTTCTATAGGAGGTTTATTAAAGATTTCTCTAAGATTTCAAAGCCTCTTACTAATCTTCTTCAAAAAGATGTACCATTTGTCTTTGATAATGATTGTAAGGAAGCTTTTGAAACTCTTAAGAAAGCTTTAACTACTGCTCCCATTGTTCAACCACCTGATTGGAATTTACCTTTTGAAATTATGTGTGATGCTAGTGATTTTGCTGTTGGTGCCGTTCTTGGACAACGCGTAGATAATAAGTTGAATGTTATTCATTATGCTAGTAAGACTCTTGATGCTGCTCAGAAGAATTATGCTACTACTGTGAAAGAGTTTCTTGCTGTTGTTTTTGCATGTGATAAGTTTAGATCTTACATTGTTGATTCTAAAGTTACTATTCATACTGATCACGCTGCTATTAGATATCTTATGACTAAGAAGGATGCTAAGCCTAGGCTTATTAGATGGGTGTTGCTTTTACAAGAATTTGATTTGCATATCGTAGATAGGAAAGGTGCTGAAAATCCTGTGGCTGACAATTTGTCTAGATTGGAAAACATTTCTTTTGATCCTATTCCTGTTAACGATAGTTTTCCAAATGAACAGTTGGCTGCTATTAATGTAACTTCGCGGGACCTTCCTTGGTATGCTGATTATGCTAACTTTATTGTTTCCAAGTATTTGCCTCCAACCTTTACAGCTCAGCAAAGAAGGAAATTCTTCTATGATTTGAGGCATTATTTTTGGGATGACCCACACTTATATAAAGAGGGAGTTGATGGTATTATGCGAAGATGCGTACCAGAATATGAGCAACAAGATATATTAAGAAAATGCCATGGTAGTGCTTATGGAGGGTGATGTCTACACACGCTTCTGTTCTTGTAGACAGTGTTGGGCCTCCAAGTGCAGAGGTTTGTAGAGCAGCAGCAAGTTTCCCTTAAGTGGATCACCCAAGGTTTATCGAACTCAGGGAGGAAGAGGTCAAAGCTATCCCTCTCAAACAACCCTACAATTACGATACAGAAAGTCTCTTGTGTCCCCAACACACCCAATACACTTGTCAGATGTATAGGTGCACTAGTTCGGCGAAGAGATAGTGAAATACAAGTGGTATAGATAATTATAAGTAGTAAATGCAATCTGGAATAAAAATGGCAGGAAGCAAACAAGTAACAAAACAGCAAGTAAACGGTGTGCAAAGCTTGGAAACAAGGCCTAGGGATCATACTTTCACTAGTGGACACACTCCCAACAAATATAACATAATTGAACCAATAAATAACTTCTCTTCACTATGGTACTCTGAATTACTCTCCTGTTGAACAACACTAATCATTGCGTAGGGCTACGAAGCACTCCTCAAAGTTCATCAAGTACTTGACAAACACCACTCATAGAGATATCCAAATCAAATCACAACTCAAGATAAATATTATTGCAACTTAGACCAAGTACTAACACGGTGCACACACTGTCAACATTACACCATGAAAGGAGGAAAAGATCACTTCAATACTATCATAGTGATAATTATTCTCATAATCCATAAGAGATCACAATCATAGCTTAGACCAAGTGTCACCACGATGCACGCACTGTCACCGTTACACCATGGCAGGAGGAATAGATTACTTTAATAACACACTAGAGTACACATAATGAAGAAGAGTAACATCTACTTATTCAACATGATACAAAGCTCACGATCACATAAAGATCACATCATGGGAGAGAGAGGTGAACCACATAGCTACCAGTAGAGCCCTCGGCCCCGGGGATGAACTACTCCCTCCTCATCATAGGAGACAGCAAGGTTGATGGAGATGGCGGTGAGGTCGATGGAGACGGCGGAGACGGCGATGGAGACCGATGGAGATGGCTCCGGGGGCACTTCCCCGTCCCGGCAGGGTGCCGAAACAGAGACATCTGTCCCCCGAAATTTGGCTTCGACGGCGGCGGCGCTGCGGAACTGTTCTGGAAATTTCGCCGACTCCCCTAGGGTTTTCCGTCCCGAGGCTTTATATAGGCGAAGGGGCGTCGTCAGGAGTGGCCCCAGGCCTCCTCACACCTAGGCGGCGCGGCTAGGGCCTGGGCCGCGCCAGCCTAGTGTGAGGCTGGCCTGTGGCCCCTCTCCTTCGCCTCTTCGGATCTCTGGAAGCTTCCGGGCAAAATAAGACTTTAGGAACTTGTTTCGTCCAGTTCCGAGAATATTTCCTATGTATCACTTCTGAAACACAAAAACAGCAGAAAATAGGGAACTGGCACTGTGGCGACTTGTTAATAGGTTAGTTCCAGAAAATGCATAAAAGTGCCACGAAGTGTAACGAAACACAAGGCAAATGGTGTAAAAACAAGCATGGAGCATCAAAAATTATAGATACATTTCAGATGTATCAGCATCCCCAAGCTTAACTCCTGCTCGTCCTCGAGTAGGTAAGTGATAACAAAAGAATAATTTTTGAGGTGACATGCAATATCACAATCTTGATCAAATAGGTAAAGTATTGAGTGCTGAGATCAAAGAACTTAAAACATGGGCATGAAAGACATAATCTTGATAATAAAAACTTAGCAACCATGTTATAACATGAAAATGAACACAAACAAAAGATCATGAAAATGAAACAATGAAATTCAAACGTGTGTTCAAATCATAAGGAAAAACATACAAATGGTTTTCAGCTTGTCCTTCATGGAGAGCAAAACATAAATGCATAGGACACCTTCAAGTTTAAGAGGGCGACTAGATACAAATAATTTGAGAGCAAGTGAAACCAACAATATGAATCAATCAATGAAAACTTTGGGACAATGCATATTACACTAAGAATGACAACTTTGCTCTCTTAATGGTGCATAAAGATAGAAGGTGGTGACTCAACATAAAAGTAAAAGAAAGGCCCTTCACAGAGGGAAGCAGTGATTAAACATGTGCTAGAGCTTTTCATTTGTAAAACAGAGAGATAAAACTTGGGTTTTGAGAGGTGGTGGCTTTTGTCAACGACTGGCAATGGGGTTCTTACTATCTTCCATACAAAATTGAAGCAATTTTTTGAGAGAGAGATTGGCACTTTTGTGCTCTTTTTTATAAAGCTTGGCACTCCTCCCCACCTTTTTTCCTTTCTCAAACTATGGCTAACCGATTCCATCGGGTGCCCACCAACATTCACATACCATGGAGGAGTGCCTTTTTTTCTTTCTTTTTTTTCTTTTTTTTTCTTTTTGGAATAAGCAATATGGAAGATAGCAAATCCGACCACTACGTCCCCATGAGCTGAAAACAGTGTCACAAAACGAGAAGTGTTTTGAAGGTTTTTGAAAGGTAGCACATGAAAATTTACTTGGAATGGCTTACAAATACCATGCATAGGAATTTATAGTGGACACAATGGCAAACTTGGTTTTTGGGAGTTGGATGCACGAGTAGAGCTCATACTCAGTACAAAATGAGGGCTAGCAAAAGACTGGGAGCGACCAACTAAGAGAGCAATAATGGCCATAATCATGCAAAGCGACAAAGCGACATTAAAAGAAGCATAAGATGGCATCAAAAGTCAAAAACTAAATGATCATGAAGGCTATGGGCGACTTTGTAAGAGTCTAACATGTGTGAGCATGCGCCAAGTCAACCCAAATAAAGCATCAAGGAGAAAACCAAAATAATGCTTCCAAATAATTAAAACAACGCATGATTTTTTCAAAGGCTCATTAAGCAATCTCAGTTATTTGAGACAAGTCATGCTACATCAAAACCACTAAGCATACTATCAAAAAGACACCAAGCATGACATGCAAAAGCCTAGGCCGCAGTCTACACAAGCTCCTTTTTGTACCACTTTTTTGCATAAAGCTTTTTCTCTTTTCCAACACCATTCAAACCTTTTAAATCCAACTCTTTTGATGAAAACCAATATGGTCCAGAGGCAAAAATACACCTTGATAAATAAATATAAGAAGATCTGAATGCAAATCAAGGCAAAAACGAAAACCAATAGCAGTAGCAGAAAAAGAGAACACTCATTGAACGATAAGAGTGAAAACTAGAGTGTTCTTGGCAAATGAAAAGCGAGTTCATCTCCTCCAAAAGAAACATGATATGATCTAACCATTTATTGTAGCAAACTAAACTAAACTAATACTGAAACAAAAACAACTAACGCTCCAAGAAAAACGCATAGTGCATGAAGCAATAAAAATATAGTGTCTTGAAAGGTGACCTGATTTTCGCCGATGAAGAAGGGGGTGCCTCGGGGGCATCCCCAAGCTTTGAAGCTTGTACTTCTTGGATATTTCTTGGGGTGATGCATGGGCATCCCTAAGCTTGAGCTTTTGTCTATTCTTCAACTCATCTCATCATTCTCCAATCCCTACACTTGAAAACTTCCTTCATACAAAACTAAACACAATTCTATTAGCAACATTAGTGTAAGCATAACATATAATCAACCCTTTTTTGCTTCAGGTTTCAACCTAAAACCACCACATATTAAGCATATACTACTGTAGCAACTTCCCCAAAAGTTCCGTGATCAAAAGAACTCAAAAAGAAAGCGATAAAGCGGCAAACACAAATATTGGCAGAAATCTGTCAAAACAGAACAGCTGACAAAGGTCGAATTTTTAGAGGGTTTTCTGTTGCTCAAATCAAAAAGTGTTCAACTAATGAAAGTTTGGATATAACCTGGGGCATATGCACAAGAAATCGCAGGTTCAAAAGATATACAGAGAATTTTCATGAATTTTTACGGTTCAGCACCAAAAACTGTTTCAGGACAGCAACATCCCCAAATCTTACCTCACTCAAATTAGAGGCTTCTCTTGGCACAACAACGAAATAAAAAGGATAAGGAGCGGTTATTACAGTAGTAATAACTTCCAAGACTCAAATAAAAGAAAAAGTACTGGAAATAAAATATTGGGTTACCTCCCAAGAGTGCTTTTCTTTAATGCCTTTGAGCTAGGCACAGTAATTTGCAAAGATGCTCATGTGGGTGCCATATAAGAGCTTGAGGGCAAAGGCGCCATATAGGAACTTAAAGCAATAGAGAGCATCAAAAAGCAAGTATGGAACACATTTAAATCTAAACCACTTCCTATGAAAAATAGTCTTGTAAAGAGACAAGTCATAAAAGCGCAAAGCAAAAAGCATAGGAAGGCAAAACAAGTACAACTTCAAGAATTGCAACATAAAGAGGGGAAACTCAATATTGTTGAGATCCATCAAACCATGTTTCCCTCTCTCATAATAACTTTCAGTAGCATCATGAATAGAATTAACAATATAACTATCACATAAAACATCCCTACCATGAGCCACATGCATAAAAGAATTAATACTCACCACAGATTCAATAGTAGTTGGAGCAGATTCAACAGAATAATTATTCTCATCACCATAATCATCATAAACAGGAGGCATATTGTAATCATAACTAATTTTATCCTCAATAGTAGGTGAACTGAAAATATTATACCCATCATCATAGCCATCATAAACTAGAGGTTTAGTATCATCACAAGCTAAAGAACAGCTATTTCGCAAAGCATATTCTTCAAACATATCATCATAAGAAGGAACGTCACATATGGGAGATAAAATATTATCAGAATAAACTTTCTCCACTAAAGCTGGGGAACTAAAAATGTCATGCTTAACAAAACCAACTTTCCCAAGCTTAGACTTTTCTATAGCATTAGCAATAACGGGATTCAATGCATTCGTACTAATAACATTGCTATGCGAAATAAGCTCCAAAGGATTTTCAATTTTCTGATGAAATCTAAACTCAGGAAAAAGACTAAAGAACTCTTTGTTTTCCATTTAGCCTAACTAGTGAAAATAAAAACAAGAAACAAAAAGATGTAATTGCGGAATCTAAAGGAAATAACTTCGGGCACTCACACAGGAGGATGCGAGTACCTTTTACCTTACCTCCCCGGCAACGGCGCCAGAAAAGAGCTTGATGTCTACACACGCTTCTGTTCTTGTAGACAGTGTCGGGCCTCCAAGTGCAAAGGTTTGTAGAGCAGCAGCAAGTTTCCCTTAAGTGGATCACCCAAGGTTTATCGAACTCAGGGAGGAAGAGGTCAAAGCTATCCCTCTCAAACAACCCTGCAATTATGATACAGAAAGTCTCTTGTGTCCCCAACACACCCAATACACTTGTCAGATGTATAGGTGCACTAGTTCGGTGAAGAGATAGTGAAATACAAGTGGTATAGATAATTATAAGTAGTAAATGCAATCTGGAATAAAAATGGCAGGAAGCAAACAAGTAACAAAACAGCAAGTAAACGGTGTGCAAAGCTTGGAAACAAGGCCTATGGATCATACTTTCACTAGTGGACACACTCCCAACAAATATAACATAATTGAACCAATAAATAACTTCTCTTCACTATGGTACTCTGAATTACTCTCCTGTTGAACAACAGTAATCATTGCATAGGGCAACGAAGCACTCCTCAAAGTTCATCAAGTACTTGACAAACACCACTCATAGAGATATCCAAATCAAATCACAACTCAAGATAAATATTATTGCAACTTAGACCAAGTACTAACACGGTGCACACACTGTCAACATTACACCATGAAAGGAGGAAAAGATCACTTCAATACTATCATAGTGATAATTATTCTCATAATCCATAAGAGATCACAATCGTAGCCTAGACCAAGTACCACCACGATGCACGCACTGTCACCGTTACACCATGGCAGGAGGAATAGATTACTTTAATAACACACTAGAGTACACATAATGAAGAAGAGTAACATCTACTTATTCAACATGATACAAATCTCACGATCACATAAAGATCACATCATGGGAGAGAGAGGTGAACCACATAGCTACCAGTAGAGCCCTCAGCCCCGGGGATGAACTACTCCCTCCTCATCATAGGAGACAGCAAGGTTGATGGAGATGGCGGTGAGGTCGATGGAGACGGTGGAGACGGCGATGGAGACCGATGGAGATGGCTCCGGGGGCACTTCCCCGTCCCAGCAGGGTGTCGGAACAGAGACTTCTATCCTCCGAAATTTGGCTTCAACGGCGGCGGCGCTGCGGAATTGTTCTGGAAATTTCGCCGACTCCCCTAGGGTTTTCCGTCCCGAGGCTTTATATAGGCGAAGGGGCGTCGTCAGGAGTGGCCCCAGGCCTCCTCAGACCTAGGCGGCGCGGCCAGGGCCTGGGCCGCGCCAGCCTAGTGTGAGGCTGGCCTGTGGCCCCTCTCCTTCGCCTCTTCGGATCTCTGGAAGCTTCCGGGCAAAATAAGACTTCAGGAACTTGTTTTGTCCAGTTCCGAGAATATTTCCTATGTATCACTTCTGAAACACAAAAACAGCAGAAAACAGGGAACTGGCACTGTGGCGACTTGTTAATAGGTTAGTTCCGGAAAATGCATAAAAGTTCCACGAAGTGTAACGAAACACAAGGCAAATAGTGTAAAAACAAGCATGGAGCATCAAAAATTATAGATACGTTTGAGACGTATCAGAGGGCATCATGCTGGAGATAGAACCGCGCAGAAAGTTCTACAATCAGGTTTTTATTGGCCAACCCTCTTTAAAGATGCTAGAAGGTATGTTTTATCTTGTGATGAATGTCAAAGAGTTGGTAATATTTTTAGACGCAATGAAATGCCTATGAATTACACTCTTGTTATTGAACCGTTTGATTGTTGGGGATTTGACTTTATGGGTCCTTTTCCTCCTTCAAAAGGCTATACCCACATACTTATTGCTGTTGATTATGTTACTAAATGGGTAGAAGCCATACCTACTAAGAGTGCCGATGGTGAGACCTCGTTAAAAATGCTTAAAGATGTTATTTTTCCTAGGTTTGGTGTGCCTAGATATCTTATGACTGATGGAGGTTCTCATTTTATTCATTGCAGTTTTAGAAAAACTCTTGCTAAATATGATGTTAATCATAGAATTGCTTCTGCTTATCATCCCCAAACTAGTGGGCAGGTAGAGCTTTCAAATAGAGAGATCAAGTCTATCTTGCAGAAGACTGTCAATAGATCTAGGAAAAATTGGGCTAGTAAGTTAAACGATGCTTTATGGGCTTATAGAACTGCTTATAAGAATCCCATGGGCATGTCTCCTTATAAGATGGTTTATGGAAAAGCATGTCACTTGCCCTTAGAATTAGAACACAAAGCTTTTTGGGCAGTGAGGAAGCTTAATAGAGATTTTAAACTAGCCGGTAAGAAAAGGTTGTTAGATTTGCGTTCTCTAGACGAGTGGAGAAACAAAGCGTATGAGAATGCCAGGCTTTTCAAAGAGAAAGTCAAGCAATGGCATGATAAGAGAATCCTTAAAAGAGAGTTTCATGTTGGTGAGAAAGTTCTATTGTATAGGTCTCCTCTCAGATTTTTTGCAGGGAATTTACTATCTAAATGGGAAGGACCATATGTTATTGTGGAAGTATACCGCTCAGGTGCAATAAAGATTGCTTCATTGAAAGATGACTCTACACAAGTGGTGACAAGGGTATGGCTAATAGAGCCCGTTAGTTGAGTACCCCTAAGGCCCGTATAGCTAGGCCCAATTGTAATGATAGTCGAATACGAGTCTTTACCGTATGTCGATATTTGTAATCTGTATCGGACCCTACCCGATCCTCGAGACCTGGCCACCTATATATAGGGGCCAGGAGGGGACGGTGTGGGGCAGATTGAAAGCAAGCCAGGTTGAACACCCAAGTTTACTTTCAACACACACCTATTTCGACTAACTTTACCTTCGAGTTCATCCGACGCCCTATCTCCCCGATCCTAAGTCCTTCATCTAGGACATTTGTCGAGTTAACCCTCGTCAATTGGCGCCGACCATGGGGAGCTGGGCGTTGGAATCATGAATTCGACGGCTTTTTCGCTTTTAGCCAACAGCAGTTCAGAACTCGACGGAAGTCAAGAGATGGAGTTAACCATTGGAAGTTTAAGCATCATCGTTGGGCCATCGGGTTCATCCCACCTCTCGGATTCGACGAAACCAGATCCGTCGGCAAACAAGCCCGAAACAGAGGAAACATTGGAATCATCAGAAGGCTCTTCCAGCGAGACAAACTCGCCGGTCAGTTTCGACAAAACACCAATCGCAGAAGGCGACAAAATTCAGAAAAAATTTGACTCAGAAGAAAGAGCGTGCCAGACGTACAACAACGCAAAGGACTTCGCCGTGGGAAGCAGAGGCGTCTCCAAGGTACATCAGTTATGCGTCATTATCACTGAAGCAGAAGAAGAAAACAATAGCGAAGGAAATGAGAATGTCGACAGGCAAGTCGACAAAGTAAAAGATCACAACAAAAAGGAAAAGGAGAAAGTCCATGTCTCGGCTGGTGAATGGAGGATGATCAAGTCAGCTATCAACCATGGTACAGAAGTACCCAAAGGATCGAGAAGAGAAGTACTAATGGGATATCAGTATGCATTATACCAGCACAGGAAGAAACTAAGGGAGGAAAGAGATATGATTTTTCAAGATAATAACAGTATATCAAGGGAGGAATACTGGAAAACCTACAGTGAAGATTCAGAATACAGCAGAGAAAGGCGTGGAGACCCAAAACACAACAGGGGGGCGACAGCATGTGGCAGAGAAGAGGGGTACTCAAGGAGCCCTACCCCACAGCTAGAAGAGGAGGAAGATGACTTCATACAAAAAACGCCAGAAGCAGCACTAGTAGCAGCACAAGCGTATTTACTAGCTACAAGACCAGAACCTGGAGACCCACGAGAAGATATGCACCGAGCCGCGATACGAAGCCTCGGAATAGTAGAAGGAAAGATCAGGGAACAAGGTCCAGAGACAAAGTCGACAAGCTGCAAGGGAAATCGAAAGGAGAAGTTCAGATACAATTTCAAAGATAACGAGTATAGCGAGTCGTCAGAAGAGAAAAAGTGACAGAAAAGGAAGGAGGACGTAAGGAGTATAATAGCACAAGCTCGAGTAAATAAATCGCGTCATGCTTGGAGGGAAGAGAATTACGAGAATGACGATAAAGATATGGGTGCGTTATGCTTTACCCGCAGGGTTCGCAAAACACGGGTACCCAAAGGATTCAAATTACCACACGACCAACCTAAGTATGATGGGTCGCAAGAACCTACCCTATGGTTATCGGATTATCTGCAAGCAGTGCAGATATTGGGGGGAACAAAGGCGACTGCAATGCAAAGTTTGCAGCTGCACCTCACCGGCGCCGCACGGTCCTGGTTGAATACCCTACCCAACGAATCCATCGGAAGTTGGGGGGAACTCGAAAGTCAATTCACAAGAAATTTTCGTTCCACCTACAAGCGCCCAGCATCACTGGAGGAAGTTAAAACATGTGTGCAGAGGAAAGGCGAAATGCTACGTTCTTATATACAACGCTGGAGTATAATCAAAAACTCAGCAGAGGACGTCTCCGACGAACGAGCAATAGACGCCTTTTCGGCCGGACTTCGTCGCTCAGATCTCGTGGAAGAAATAGGAAGAACAAGACCTACGACAGTAGCCGAGCTAATGGAACAAGCCAACAAATTCGCTGATGGAGAGGACGCGTATAACAACAAAAGAGGACGTTCACCAGAAGTCGACAGAATAAGTAGACAGAGGAGACGACATCGCAGCAGGGATAACCAAGGAAGGCGAAATCAGGTAGCCGCGGGTTACGTACTAGAAGAAGAGGAAGGATATGAAAGCAGGAGGTTTCAGGCAAACGGAGTAGAAAAATCGAGATACTCCGGTCCTTCGGCCGAGGATATGCTATACGGACCTTGTCGAATCCACTACGCATATCTCAACGGGAAAAGAGTCTCAAATCACCAGATGAAGGATTGCAGGACATTCCTAAGGTTGCAAAGCGCCATGGGCTCAAAACAAGAAGGGAGGCAAGGAGAAAGACACAGAAGTCAAGTATATCAAATGCAAAAGCTAGCAAGGCACTTAGAGTCAAAAGTGTACATATCAGCCATGATTCAACCGGTGCCCAAGTCAAAGAAAGAGCGAAAGAGCATATCCAGGCAAGTCAACCTAGTAATATCATCACCACCAGCTAACACAGAGTACCTACGGTGGTCAGAACAACCAGTCAAGTTCAGCAGAGCAGACCACCCGAGGAAAGTTCCCAGGCCAGGTCACTCGCCTATGGTTTTAAAGGCACAAATAAGAGGGTACGACATCGGAAGAGTGTTCATGGATGCAGGAAGTGGCATAAACTTAATATATGCCAGAACCCTAAAGGCAATGTGCATCTCGCTGACGAGTCTGAAGCCAACAGATTGCTCTTTCCACAGAATAGTACCAGGAGCCGCAAACTACCCTTTGGGGAGAATAGAACTTGGCGTCTGCTTTGGCAGTAGCGGAAACTACCGAAAAGAGAAGCTGGAATTTGAAGTAATGGACTGGCCGTCACAATATCATGCAATCCTGGGGCGCCCAGCATTTGCAAAATTCATGGCAGTACCACACTACGCATATCTTACGTTAAAAATTCCAGGACCCAATGGAACAATCACAGTACAAGGGAGCTTTGAAGTAGCCAATACATGCGACAGGGAATTCAACAGGATGGCGCAAACCTTCGGCATGACAGCGGAGTACGAGAGGTTAAAAGGAGAAACGGATCACAATGTACTACCCGACGTTGGACGATCCCTGCCAGATCAGGCTTTCGACACGTCTCAGGACTCGAAGAAAATCCAGGTCCATCCTACAGATGCAAACAAGACGACATCAATTGCGGTGAACTTGGATCCCGCATAGGAAAGCGCGCTCGTCGAGTTCCTCCGTGAGCGCTGGGAAATCTTCGCCTGGTGTCCATCAGACATGCCAGGGGTTCCCAGGGAACTCGTCGAGCACGCATTAAACGTAGATCCCAAGGCAAAGCCAGTCAAGCAGCCATTGCGACGATTCGATGAACCTAAAAGAAAGGCGATAGCATCAGAGTTGCACAGGCTAGAAAATGCCGGATTTATCAGAGAAATCAAAACTTCGAGTTGGTTGTCGAACCCAGTCATAGTACCTAAGAAGAACACAGACGTACAAAGAGTATGTGTCGACTACACATCTCTCAATAAGCATTGTCCAAAGGATCCCTTCCCTCTACCCCGCATCGATCAGATAATCGATTCAACAGCGGGATGCGCGAGGCTTTCATTTTTGGATGCATACTCTGGTTACAATCAGATCAAATTGAAGAAAGAAGACGAAGAAAAAACGGCCTTCATCACACCATATGGGGTGTTTTGCTACCAAGTGATACCGTTCGGCTTAAAAAATGCAGGAGCAACTTATCAACGGATGATGCAAAGTTGCCTCGGAAGCCAAATAGGGCGCAACATACAAGTCTACATTGATGATGTAGTCATCACCACAAGAGAGGAGAAATCTCTAATCAGCGACTTGGCAAAAACCTTCGACAACCTA
Source organism: Dactylis glomerata (assembly GCA_007115705.1). Lineage (NCBI taxonomy): Eukaryota > Viridiplantae > Streptophyta > Magnoliopsida > Poales > Poaceae > Dactylis > Dactylis glomerata. Next base: position 140,317 of record QXEO01000905.1, on the reverse strand, counting down.
AGCAGGTACAACCTTAAGCTTAACCCGACAAAGTGCTCTTTCGGCGTATCAGTAGGACAACTTTTAGGGTTCCTGGTATCGGCACGAGGAATAGAGGCAAACCCAGAGAAGATTCAAGCAATTTTGACAATGGGGAAACCCACGAAACTACACGACGTACAGAAACTTGCAGGACGCGTCGCGGCACTAAGTCGCTTCGTTGCTCGACTAGGGGAGAAGGCGCTTCCTTTTTATGCACTTATGAAGAAGTCAGACGATAAATTCGAGTGGACAGAAGAAGCAGACGCAGCGTTTGCATAGTTGAAAAAAGTGCTTTCCACGCCACCAGTGCTGGTCGCACCAAAAGAGAAAGAACCACTGCTATTGTACATCGCCGCAACCCATCAGGTGGTGAGTACAGTATTAGTAGTCGAAAGAAGCGAAGAAGGAAAAGCCCATGGCGTCCAGAGGCCAGTATATTTCATCAGTGAAGTGTTGTCTCCAACAAAACAAAGGTACCCGCACTATCAGAAGTTGGCATACAGTGTCTTCACAACCGCACGAAAACTACGACAGTACTTTGCGGTGCACCCAATTATAGTGGTCAACGAGGCACCATTGTCGAGCATATTGAATAATCCTTCAGCAACAGGACGTGTCTCTTTGTGGGGAATCGAGTTATCTCCCATGGACATCACGTACGAAAAAAGGAAGGCGATCAAGTCACAAGTTTTGTCAGATTTTACGGCAGAGTGGCTGGAGCTGCAGAGCACAGGACCACCAGATTTATCCAGTGTTTGGACAATGTATTTCGACGGTTCTAAAAGAGTCCAAGGCGCAGGCGCAGGAGTAGTGTTGGTATCACCTCATGGCGACAAATTGAAGTACGTCTTAAGGATGAGCTTTCCACAGGCTTCTAATAATGAAGCAGAGTACGAGGCTTTGTTGCATGGAATGAAGATGGCTAAAGCATGTAGAGCAACTCGCCTAAAAATATTTGGAGATTCCAACCTTGTTGTTCAGCAAGTTATGAACAGATGTGACACAATCAATGACAACATGATGGCTTACAAAAATTTGTACCATTATCTAGAAGGAACGTTCGATGGATGCGAAGTCTCGCACGTAAGCAGGAACAGCAATGAAGAAGCCGACAATTTAGCAAATATCGGGTCACAGTGTTTACCTGTGCCATCCGGAGTATTTTGGGAGGAAATAGTGGAAAGATCAATAAAAAGTGGAAAAAGTTCGACTACTACAGCAGGCTCGGGGGCTACATCAGAACCAGAGGAGGTCATGATGATAGAAGAAACATGGATGTAGCCATATCTTGCATACATGATAAATAAAAAACTACCAGAAGATGCTGTGGAGGCCAAGAGGATAACTCGAAGATCGAAAGCATTTGTCGTGTTGCAGGGGAAATTATACAAGAAAAGTATTACGGGCGTTTTGCAGCGTTGTGTAACGCCCCAAGAAGGACAAAAGATACTACAAGACATACACGGTGGAGTATGCGGCCATCATGCTAGCAGCAGAGCAATAGCAGCAAAAGCTTTCCGAGCAGGATTCTATTGGCTAACAGCCATCGAGGACGCAAAAGATATAGTTCGAAAGTGTGAAGCATGTCAAAGGTTTGCATCTAGACCGCATGCACCAGCAGCGGAGTTACAAACAATACCATTATCTTGGCCTTTTGCACAATGGGGCCTCGATATGGTGGGAAAGTTGCACAAATCCTGGCCAGGAGGGCATGTCTACATGCTAGTGGCAGTCGATAAATTCACCAAATGGGTAGAAGCGGCCCCGGTGACAACTCAAGATTCTACAGCAGCAATCAACTTCATCAAGTCAATAGTTTTCCGTTTGGGTGTACCATACAGCATCATCACAGACAATGGGACAAATTTCACTTCAAAGGAATTCAAGAGTTACTGCGAAGGACTAGGGATCAAGCTAAAATTCGCATCTGTGGCACACCCGAAGACAAACGGGCAAGTCGAAAAGGCCAATGGCCTGATATGTAGTGGGATAAAAAAGAGGCTTTTAGCACCTCTCGAGAAAGCCAAGAGCGCTTGGGTAGAAGAATTGCCCTCCGTTCTTTGGAGTCTAAGAACTACGCCTAACGCAGCAACTCAAGAAACTCCTTTCTTCCTGGTCCATGGTGCAGAAGCCGTGCTTCCAGTCGAGGTTACACATGAGGCTCCAAGAGTGACAGCATATGACGAGACAACATCAACAGAAGCATTGCAGGATGATGTCGATGCACTAGATGAAGCAAGAGATAAAGCATTAGAAAGGGCTACACAGTATCAACAGAGTCTACGAAACTACCATAGTAGTCGAGTTCGTCCACGATCCTTCGTGGTGGGAGACCTAGTTTTGCGACTCAGGCAAGACAGCCACGGCAAGTTGGAGTCCCCTTGGGTGGGACCTTACATCATCACCGAAGTAATACCAGGAGGAGCATATTGACTACAAGACAAGAAGACTGGGAAGGATGAGAGCAACCCATGGAATGCAGAGCAGCTACGGCGTTTTTACGCGTAGAATAAGTATAGTGGTATTAATAAATTCGAGTTAACCTTCTGAACCTAGAACATGAGGCCACAGGTCAGGTTCTTTGGGTTGAACTCGACAAAATTGTACAATTATTACTTCTTCGCCTCGGGGGCTTCAACCCTCGGGTCGTACGGAAGGAATTGTTATCGCGACTTGGAAGACTTTTTTTTTCACTGAAAGGTTGTGTAGACAACCCGATAAATATTCAAATAACTTGGTTCACAAAGGAACCCGATATTCTTGGTTCACAAAGAACCCGACAGATGGAAAGCGTACCTCAGAACAATAACTTGTTTTCCTGGTACTAGCAAAAACATCGACATAGAATACGAATATTCATTATAGAGAACATGGCAGCAAGGACATTATCAAACGACATTACATAAAAAGCAAAATCCTAATGGAAGTGGACTTCAGCCTCATATTTCTTCTGGCAGAGGGTGCCGTCATAGATCTTCACGTCAAACTTCGACGTGCTGATGTGGAAGTCAAAGGCCATGAAGAAGCCTTGGTGGATGTCGTGGTCTTCTGCGAACTGCGACCAGCCACCCTTAAAGTACTGCTCGCCATCGCCATCATACCACACCTCCACCTCGTATGGGACACCACTGCCAGACTGTTTGCGGAGAACCGCCTCTCGCAGTTCCCGCCCATCCATGAAGTTAGTGAAATTAAGCGGCAGGCGCTGAATCTTGCGGCACTGCGCCATGGCAATGCAGAGGAAAGAAAAGATTCGGGGAGGCGCAGCAGGAGCAGTGGAAGTAGAAGGAGGAGGAGCGACTGGACCCGGAGCAGCGCCAGTCACCTTGGGCTTGTTCTTACTACCAGGTGGGCGGCCGGGGCGACGCTTAGCCGGAGCGGCCGATGATGATCCTGTTGTGACCGGAGTGGTGTTGTTCTTGTTTTTGCTTCCACGAGGGCGACCTCGGCCTCGGGGCGCCACCGGAGAGCCAAGATTCAGACGGGAGCTATCTGCATCAGCCATGTGGACAAAGGAAAAAGGAAAACCCTAGATGGAGGGAGAAGATGATGCGGCGGAGGAGGAATTTGATTAGGGTTTTTACCCTTGCTAGAGGGTGCTTTATTTATAAGCACGTATTATCGGGCCCCCGTGCTAAAGCAAGGCCCGTCAACATATTTTACAATAGGAGTTAAATTCTGCACACAGCAGACGATAATACCAAAGAACAAGAAGAGAAGATTGTGGTCGCACGATATGAAAACCTCGACTTGGACTTGGGGGCTTGCAAATAGTAGATGTTAACAGAAGGAAGAAGAAATGAACTTTAAGCCTATGCTTGACTACAAGTATCCAAACATAGCCTCGGGGGCTACTCCCATCGGGAGCGCTGAGCGCGCACCCGATAGAGGATAAGATAATTAATAATGGAGATGAAGAAGGGTTAGTATACAAACCTCGACTATATAGTCGACAAAAGTGCAGAGAGATTACTCCCATCGGGAGCGAAGAAGATTAATTTAAAATCTGAATTTCTTTGATTTTATCAGTCAAAAACTTGGCTGCGACATAAGATTCTCGAGTTGCGTTATCGCAACGAAACTCGAATGCCATGATTTATCACGAAGGTAAGACCCCAGGATCCGTCCTGTGTGGCCCGGTATACGCACATGGATGCGCTCTGCTAGCATGTATCCGTGTCTACGACGCGAAGAAAATCCTGGTGGACGCACTGGGTACCCTGAGAATCACTGGGATTCATTCTTTGTAAGTACTAAATGCGGCAAAAGAATGGATTTGACCGGTATCCCGAATTCAAATCCAAGGGGATTGAATTTGAAGTAGGTGACAAGTATCTGTTCCGGCAGTTAACTGACCTCTTGATCCGTCAGAGTTGTCAGGCTTGTTCATCAAGACCCCTTGCGAACAAATTATCATAAATATAAGTCGAAAGACCAAGTCGAAGATTCGAAGATAAGAAGTTGAAGAATTAATCAAGTCGAAGATGTGAAGATTAGAGATTCAACCCGAATCTACAATTCTGGTAGAATCTCAGGGGCTACTGACAAGGGTATGGCTAATAGAGCCCGTTAGTGGAGTACCCCTAAGGCCCGTATAGCTAGGCCCAATTGTAATGATAGTCGAATACGAGTCTTTACCGTATGTCGATATTTGTAATCTGTATCGGACCCTACCCGATCCTCGAGACCTGGCCACCTATATATAGGGGCCAGGAGGGGACGGTGTGGGGCAGATTGAAAGCAAGCCAGGTTGAACACCCAAGTTTACTTTCGACACACACCTATTTCGACTAACTTTACCTTCGAGTTCATCCGACGCCCTATCTCCCCGATCCTAAGTCCTTCATCTAGGACATTTGTCGAGTTAACCCTCATCAAGTGGTGAATGGGCAAAGACTCAAACATTATATTACTGGAGATTCTTATAATGAAGATGTTGATGTAATTGAAACAGTTTCTCCAGAAGAATTCATCCAAGACAAATTGCAGGTACCTGCAGAGTTCGTTTTCGAATAGGTAACAGTTCTAGTCAGAGAAGTTTCGCGAATAACTCTTACTTTATTATTTTTGCTGTTTTTACTAAATAAGAAAAATCACGAGACGAAAACAGGCAGGAAAAGGAGTCCGTGTGCTCCTCACACACAGGGGGCGCGGGCCCACCTCTGGCCATGCCGCCCTGGTGTGAGAGCACACCGGAACTCGTTTCCGTCCCGGTTTCCTCCTGTGATTTCGTTTCGATGTATAATTTTTGCCTATTTAACCCCCCGGAGTCCCCGAGGTCTGTATATCATTTTCTCGTCGTGTTTTGTTTCGAGCTATTTTTGTCAGGGATTGCTCTCAGCTTTGGAGTTACAATGTCTTCGTCCGGTCCATCTGAGGAGAACCCTCTTGCGGATTCCATCAATCCGTATACGAGGGAACTGAAGATGCATCCGAAAGAGTTGTTACTCAAGGATGGGGAGTTGCAGATTAAAGATGTTTAAGGTGCAGAAACAAAATTGTGAGTATGAAGCTAGATTTCAACGAATAAGTGCTGCTGCAAGTTTCAGGATATTGGAGACCAAGACATCCTTCCTTGATGGAGGACCTCTGCCTTGGAAGTATGACAACGATGAAGATCCACTGCTACCGCCACAAGAATAATTCGTCATCGGTATAGGCATCCCCTTGGCTTGTTCTAAGCTTGGGGGAGTGCCGTGGTATCACATCATTACCTTTTTACTCATTTACTTTTCAAGTAGAGTCATATCATGAATAAAGAAGTTATCCTATAGAATAGTTTGCAGTGTGGAAGTATCCTCCTTAGTTAGTTATCTATGTATCCCTTGGTGTGAGTTGCGGTAATGAAATATTAATGAGAAGTTCTATCATTTACTTTCTGCACACTTTATTTTAGTATGCAATGTCTCTTACATGATTAGTCTTGTTGATTAGTATTGGTATCACTTTAGGAGCAGGAGTAAATTTAGTTGGTTTTGGCAAACTTAGCTTGGTCAGTAGCAACATTACCTTGAGGTTTGAGTAGAAAAGAAGAAAGAAGTGCTTGTAGTTACATCACTGCAGTTTTCCTTATGTTTAGCTTATAAGCATTTTTATTCTCCAAGTTAAAATCATTGTACCTTCAAGGGAGTGTGCATGATTGTTCTTATTATATGTATGTCTATTTGTTTCATGCAATTCTTATGCTTGCTACCCAGCCTTGCTAGCCGAAAGCCTGTACTGAGAGGAAATACTTCTCATGCATCCAAATTCCAAAAGCCAAGTCACTTCCAAAGAGTCCACTATAAATTCCTATGCATGGTATTTTAAGCCATTCCAAGTAAATTTTTCATGTGCTACCTTTCAAAAACCTTCAAACACTTCTCATTTTGTGCCACTATTTTTAGCTCATGAGGACGTAGTGGATGGGTTTGTTATCTTCCATACTAAATTAAGTACCCCTCGACTAGGCAGCTTCATCTGCTTGTCATTAATTTTGCAAGGGAGCTGGTCAGACCATTATAATTTCAAAAAGAAAAGAAAAAGAAGCACTCCTCCATGGTATGTGAAAGTTGGTCGGCACCCGATGGAATCAGTTAGCCATGGTTTGAGAAAGGAAAAAGGTGGGGAGGAGTGTAAAGCTATAAAAGAGCACCAAAGTGCCAATTAATCAAACATTTCGGAACCGCTCTCATTTGTTTAGTATGGAAGATATCAAGAACTCCGTTGCTAGTCGTTGACAAAAGCAACCACCTCTCAAAACAATTTTTACCTCTGTTTTACAAATGAAAAGCTCTAGCACATGTTTAATCCCTGCTTCCCTCTGCGAAGGGCCTATCTTTTACTCTTATGTTGAGTCAACCTATTCCCCTCTATCTCAAGCAAGCATTTGAGTTGTTATGTTTCACTCATCCATATGTTGATCCGTTTAATCATGTTTACAATCTTCCTTGTTTTGTACAATGCTTTTTGTCTGAAGGAATATATCTTTGAAAGCTTTCTATGAATGCAAAAATGTTGTTTCGTTGAGCATATGATTTTTGCTATATTAGCTCTGTTTTAAAAAGGCTCCATTCAAAAGGCTAGTATAGTTGTTCATTGTTCTCTGACCAAGAACTAAGGTTTGCCATCACCAATTATAGTTTACTTTGTGCATCTTTATATGTGATTCCCTTTACTTATTGCAAGTCTATACTATGTAAAGGGAAGTTGCTGTCTATTATAACTTGTGCCTTTGGTGAATGTGATGCTTCTTGTCCGTATTTTGATTATCGACACTTCGCTCCATAAACCTGTGGTCATGTTTACCGAGTTTAGTTTTCGCTTGGGGACAAGCGAGGTCTAAGCTTGGGGGGTTGATACGTCCATATTGCATCACTATTTTGTATCATAATTTACTGTTATTCATTGATATATTTCAAATTTAGATATGATACTTATGTTATTTCCTTTGTTTTCACATATTTGATGATCATTGGAGGATTTGCTGCCGGAGTCAGGATTCTGCTGGAAAAGGACCGTCAAGACACCATATTTTGGAAGATCAGGAAAATTCCAGAAAAATACCAGAAAATTCTATTTTACCAAAAGACTCCAGAAGCCAGAAGGAGGAGGAAAGAGGAGCTAGGGGGCGGCCTCACGCACAGGGGGCGCGGCCTGACCCCTGGCCGCGCCGGCCCTGCGTGAGGCCACCCTGGCCCACTTCTGATCTCGCCCCTTCACGTACTTCATCGTCCCCGAAAACCTAAGTCAAGGGGGGGCTCAGAGATAGACACAGCTGCCTCTGCGGGGTGGAAAACACCAGAGAGAGAAAAAAGCTCTCCGGCAGGGAGAAATCTGCCGGGGAAATTCCTTCCCGGAGAGGGGAGATCGTCGCCATCGTCATCATCATCGCACCAGACTTCATCGGGATCATCATCATCATCTCCATCACCAGCACCTTCATCATCACCATCACCACGCCATCCCGCTGTAACATCTTGAGTTGGATCTTGTTATATTCTTAGGGGAAACTTTCCCGGTGTTGATTACTCTTGTAGTTGATGCTATTGAGTGGAACCGTTGAATTAAGGTTTATGTTCAGATTGTTATTTACCATTATTTCACCTCTGATCATGATCCATATGATGTCTTGTGAGTAGTTCGTTTAGTTCTTGAGGACATGGGAGAAGTCAAGATGTTAGTAATGAATTATTGTTGAGAAATATTTAATGGTTTGATATTGTTGTGGTGCTATTTCACTAGTGGTGTCATGTGAACGTCGACTACATGATACTTCACCATTTATGGGCCTAGTGAGATGCATTGTGTATTTGGCTACCAATTGTGGGGTTGCTGGAGTGACAGAAACCTAAACCTCCGTTGGGAAACCATTGCACCAGGGAGCGTAGGATCTTAGAGTTTAAGGCTGTGGTTAGATTTGTCTTAATTACTTTCTTGTATTTGCGGATGCTTGCAAGGGGTATAATCACAAGTGTGTATTTATCCTAGTAAGGGTAGTGCGCTAGCACAGGTTCACCCCCATAACACCTATCAAACCAATAAAGACTATTAGCGGTATGAAGCGAAAGCTCTTGACAGAAACTCCCGTGTGTCCTCGAGAACGTTTGGTTACTATAAGTTACACAACTGGCTTGTCCTTTGCTGAAGAAAGGATTGGGCCACTTGCTGCAATTGTTACTACTGTCTTTTATTTACTCGCACTTTATTTACTTGTATTACCAAATACCCCTGAAAACCTGTTTGCTAGTATTTACAGTGAATCCTTGATCAAAACCACTTATCAATACCTTCTGCTCCTCGTTGGGTTCGACACTCTTATTTATCAAAAGTACTACAATACACCCCTATACTTGTGGGTCATCAGAGGGTACTACCGTGGCACTGGAAAGGTTCACAGTACTTGAAGGGTACTGCCGAGGGATTGAAGATGGTCATGTGTGATTGACCTAGGTTATGAAAAAAGGGTTACTCCCTTCCTAGAGATTTTACTAAAAATGTTTTACAAATGTTTTTAATAAGGATATAGAGATGTCATAGAACAAGGTTCTAGGCATGCTATATCAACATGAGAAACCATGTTTTTAGAAAAGGCAAACTAGATTAGAACCTTTCCTTGCTACAACTATATTGCATATCCAATGCTCTCCCTTTAGATGGTTTAGATTACAATTCAAATGACTCACGGCTTTGTCTCTGGCTATTAACTTGGTCAGAATTTGATGAAGACTATGAGGAGGATGAAGATGGTCATGACAATGCTGGTGCGAACTAGGATTCGTCTCACGGTCAGTCGCCTATAGGATAGTAGGCATGACTCAGGTCATCAACGCTACTCTTGTATCCGCTGCAATGTGTTAGGTGTGAACTTGTCATGCGAGGCATTTGAACTTGGTCATGTGACCGTTGTAAGGCTTATTAAATTTGGTACAGTAATGGATGATATACTTTGTTTATCAACTCTATTATGTGAATTCACGACGATCTTCCTAGGATCATGAATTGTATGCATAACGGGTATCCCGGACGGTAAACCAGGGTCCCCACATGCAATGGGATAAATTTACCACTGGCGCACTGTCTAACTGGTGTGCCAACAATAGCTCCAGTGGGGCCTAGTAGCTTTCCCCGAGGGTGGCCCAGGAAATACTTTTTACGTGGACCTCTGGAGAAACCTGCTAGGTGGCGTGCCAGCAGTAACAAATTACTGCTAGCGCACTAGTATGGTGATGTGCCATCAATAACCCACCCCTTCCCCGTGCCCCCATGGATCGTCTTTCCAGTTTTGGAAAAAATTAAAATAAAATGATTAAAGCTTCAAATTTTAAAATTCTTTGAGATGTAGTTATGTTACGTGATCTAGTTGATAGGAAAAATAATAAACCTCAGTTTTAACATATTTTACAAAAAATTATATCCCCGTAAAACGGTAATAACTTTTTCATACGACATCGGATCGAAAAAGTTTTTTATATGAAAAGCATCTATAAACATTGGACATTTTTTTAGAATCCTCAAATTCAAAAGGAAAAATAGACTTTTAAGTTTTAGATTTTCAAAATTTTAATTTTTTCAAAAATTCAGTTTGTGATTATTTTCATAAATATTAATGTTTTAGATTTTAAAATTTTATATGAATACACCCATGCACACACACACACCCACACGCGCACATGCACATACGCACACACAATGCACACACACGTACATACACGCGCTGGGTTTGAAAGGATTGATATGAAACTAATGTCAATAAGTTATCACTTCTTAAGCGGACACTCATTTAAATAAAAAGTGTGCTTAACCTCGAGCAATTTGAGGATGAGTGATAGAGCGGGAAGTCGCTGTTTCTAGTGCGATTAGAGGGACTTTCCCTTTGCGATTAAATGTTCAGAAAAGTCAAATATTTTTGTTTCTAGTAGTAACCATTTACCACTGGCGTGCTAGTGTTGGTGCACCCTGGTGCGTCGGCAGTAGGTAAAAAGGTTCACCAGTTGACGAGGGTTAACTCGACAAATGTCCTAGATGAAGGACTTAGGATCGGGGAAATTGGGCGTCGGATGAACTCGAAGGTAAAGTTAGTTGAAATAGGTGTGTGTCGAAAGTAAACTTGGGTGTTCAACCTGGCTTGCTTTCAATCTGCCCTACACCGTCCCCTCCTGGCCCCTATATATAGGCGGCCAGGTCTCGAGGATCGGGTAGGGTCCGATACAGATTACAAGTATCGACATACGGTAAAGACTCGTATTCGACTATCATTACAATTGGGCCTAGCTATACGGGCCTTAGGGGTACTCAACTAACGGGCTCAATTAGCTATACCCTTGTCAGTAGCCCCTGAGATTCTACCAGAATTGTAGATTCGGGTTTGAATCTCTAATCTTCACATCTTTGACTTGATCAATTCTTCGACTTTATCTTCAAATCTTTGACTTGGTCTTTCGACTTATATTTATGATAATTTGTTCGCAAGGGGTCTTGATGAACAAGCCTGACAACTCTGACGGATCAAGAGGTCAGTTAACTGCGGAACAGATACTTGTCACCTACTTCAAATTCAATCCCCTTGGATTTGAATTCGGGATACCGGTCAAATCCACTCTTTTGACGCATTTAGGACTTACAAAGAATGAATCCCAGTGATTCTCAGGGTACCCAGTGCGTCCACCAGGATTTTCTTCGCGTCGTAGACACGGATACATGCCAGCAGAGCGCATCCATGTGCGTATACCGGGCCACACAGGACGGATCCTGGGGTCTTACCTTCATGATAAATCACGGCATTCGAGTTTCGTTGCGATAACGCAACTCGAGAATCTTATGTCGCAGCCAAGTTTTTGACTGATAAAATCAAAGAAATTTGGATTTTAAATTAATCTTCTTCGCTCCCGATGGGAGTAATCTCTCTGCACTTTTGTCGACTATATAGTCGAAGTTTGTATACTAACCCTTCTTCATCTCCATTATTAATTATCTTATCCTCTATCGGGTGCGCGCTCAGCGCTCCCGATGGGAGTAGCCCCCGAGGCTATGTTTGGATACTTGTAGTCAAGCATAGGCTCAAAGTTCATTTCTTCTTCCTTCTGTTAACGTCTACTATTTGCAAGCCCCCGAGTCCAAGTCGAGGTTTTCATATCGTGCGACCACAATCTTCTCTTCTTGTTCTTTGGTATTATCGTCTGCTGTGTGCAGAATTTAACTCCTATTGTAAAATATGTTTATGGGCCTTGTTTTAGCACGGGGGCCCGATAATACGTGCTTATAAATAAAGCACCCTCTAGCAAGGGTAAAAACCCTAATCAAATTCCTCCTCCGCCGCATCATCTTCTCCCTCCATCTAGGGTTTTCCTTTTTCCTTTGTCCACATGGCTGATGCAGATAGCTCCCATCTAAATCTTGGCTCTCCGGTGGCGCCCCGAGGCCGAGGTCGCCCTCGTGGAAGCAAAAAACAAGAACAACACCACTCCGGCCGCAACAGGATCATCATCGGCCGCTCCGGCTAAGCGTCGCCCCGGCCGCCCACCTGGTAGAAAGAACAAGCCCAAGGTGACTGGCGCTGCTCCGGGTCCAGTCGCTCCTCCTCCTTCTACTTCCGCTGCTCCTGTTGCGCCTCCCCGAATCTTTTCTTTCCTCTGCATTGCCATGGCGCAGTGCCGCGAGATTCAGCGCCTGCCGCTGAATTTCACCAATTTCATGGATGGGCGCGAACTGCGAGAGGCGGTTCTCCACGAATAGTCTGGCAGTGGTATCCCATACGAGGTGGAGGTGTGGTATGATGGCGATGGTGAGCAGTACTTTAAGGGTGGCTGGTCGCAGTTCGCAGAAGACCACGACATCCACCAAGGCTTCTTCATGGCCTTTGACTTCCACATCGGCACGTCGAAGTTCGACGTGAAGATCTACGACGGCACCCTCTGCCAGAAGAAATATGAGGCTGAAGTCCACTTCCATTAGGATTTTGCTTTTTATGTAATGTCGTTTGATAATGTCCTTGCTGCCATGTTCGCTGTAATGAATATTCGTATTCTATGTCGATGTTTTTGCTAGTACCAGGAAAACAAGTTATTGTTCTGAGGTACGCTTTCCATCTGTCGGGTTCTTTGTGAACCAAGAATATCGGGTTCCTTTGTGAACCAAGTTATTTGAATATTTATCGGGTTGTCTGCACAACCTTTCAGTGAAAAAAGTCTTCCAAGTCGCGATAACAATTCCTTCCGTACGACCCGAGGGTTGAAGCCCCCGAGGCGAAGAAGTAATAATTGTACAATTTTGTCGAGTTCAACCCAAAGAACCTGACCTGTGGCCTCATGTTCTTGGTTCAGAAGGTTAACTCAAATTTATTAATACCACTATACTTATTCTACGCGTAAAAACGTCGTAGCTGCTCTGCATTCCATGGGTTGCTCTCATCCTTCCCAGTCTTCTTGTCTTGTAGTCGATATGCTCCTCCTGGTATTACTTCGGTGACGATGTAAGGTCCCACCCAAGGGGACTCCAACTTGCCGTGGCTGTCTTGCCTGAGTCGCAAAACTAGGTCTCCCACCACGAAGGATCGTGGACGAACTCGACTACTATGGTAGTTTCGTAGACTCTGTTGATACTGTGTAGCCCTTTCTAATGCTTTATCTCTTGCTTCATCTAGTGCCTCGACATCATCCTGCAATGCTTCTGTTGATGTTGTCTCGTCATATGCTGTCACTCTTGGAGCCTCGTGTGTAACCTCGACTGGAAGCACGGCTTCTGCACCATGGACCAGGAAGAAAGGAGTTTCTTGAGTTGCTGCGTTAGGCGTAGTTCTTAGACTCCAAAGAACGGAGGGCAATTCTTCTACCCAAGCGCTCTTGGCTTTCTCGAGAGGTGCTAGGAGCCTCTTTTTTATCCCACTGCATATCAAGCCATTGGCCTTTTCGACTTGCCCGTTTGTCTTCGGGTGCGCCACAGATGCGAATTTTAGCTTGATCCCTAATCCTTCGCAGTAACTCTTGAATTCCTTTGAAGTGAAATTTGTCCCATTGTCTGTGATGATGCTGTATGGTACACAAAAACGGAAAACTATTGACTTGATGAAGTTGATTGCTGCTGTAGAATCTTGAGTTGTCACCGGGGCTGCTTCTACCCATTTGGTGAATTTATCGACTGCCACTAGCATGTAGACATGCCCTCCTGGCCAGGATTTGTGCAACTTTCCCACCATATCGAGGCCCCATTGTGCAAAAGGCCAAGATAATGGTATTGTTTGTAACTCCGCTGCTGGTGCATGCGGTCTAGATGCAAACCTTTGACATGCTTCACACTTTTGAACTATATCTTTTGCGTCCTCGATGGCTGTTGGCCAATAGAATCCTGCTCAGAAAGCTTTTGCTGCTATTGCTCTGCTGCTAGCATGATGGCCGCATACTCCATCGTGTATGTCTTGTAGTATCTTTTGTCCTTCTTGGGGCGTTACACAACGCTGCAAAACGCCCGTAATACTTTTCTTGTATAATTTCCCCTGCAACACGACAAACGCTTTCGATCTTTGAGTTATCCTCTTGGCCTCCATTGTATCTTCTGGTAGTTTTTTATTTATCATGTATGCAAGATATGGCTGCATCCATGTTTCTTCTATCATCATGACCTCCTCTGGTTCTGATGTAGCCCCCAAGCCTGCTATAGTAGTCGAACTTTTTCCACTTTTTATTGATCTTTCCACTATTTCCTCCCAAAATACTCCGGATGGCACAGGTAAACACTGTGACCCGATATTTGCTAAATTGTCGGCTTCTTCATTGCTGTTCCTGCTTACGTGCGAGACTTCACATCCATCGACGTTCCTTCTAGATAATGGTATAAATTTTTGTAAGCCATCATGTTGTCATTGACTGTGTCACACCTGTTCATAACTTGCTAGACAACAAGGTTGGAATCTCCAAATATTTTTAGGCGAGTTGCTCCACATGCTTTAGCCATCTTCATTCCGTGCAACAAAGCCTCGTACTCTGCTTCATTGTTAGAAGCCTGTGGAAAGCTCATCCTTAAGACGTACTTCAATTTGTTGCCATGAGGTGATACCAACACTACTCCTGCGACTGCTCCTTGGACTCTTTTAGAACCGTCGAAGTACATTGTCCAAACACTGGATAAATCTGGTGGTCCTGTGCTCTGCAGCTCCAGCCACTCTGCCGTAAAATCTGGCAAAACTTGCGACTTGATCGCCGTCCTTTTTTCGTACGTGATGTCCATGGGAGATAACTCGATTCCCCACAAAGAGACACGTCCTGTTGCTGAAGGATTATTCAATATGTTTGACAATGGCGCCTCGTTGACCACTATAATTGGGTGCACCGCAAAGTACTGTCATAGTTTTCGTGCGGTTGTGAAGACACTGTATGCCAACTTCTGATAGTGCAGGTACCTTTGTTTTGTTGGAGACAACACTTCACTGATGAAATATACTGGCCTCTGGACGCCATGGGCTTTTCCTTCTTCGCTTCTTTCGACTACTAATACTGTACTCACCACCTGATGAGTTGCGGCGATGTACAATAGCAGTGGTTCTTTCTCTTTTGGTGCGACCAGCACTGGTGGCGTGGAAAGCACTTTTTTCAACTGTGCAAACGCTGCGTCTGCTTCTTCTGTCCACTCGAATTTATCGTCTGACTTCTTCATAAGTGCATAAAAAGGGAGCGCCTTCTCCCCTAGTCGAGCAACGAAGCGACTTAGTGCTGCGATGCGTCCTGCAAGTTTCTGTACGTCGTGTAGTTTCGTGGGTTTCCCCATTGTCAAAATTGCTTGAATCTTCTCTGGGTTCGCCTCTATTCCTCGTGCTGATACCAGGAACCCTAAAAGTTGTCCTGCTGATACGCCGAAAGAGCACTTTGTCGGGTTAAGCTTAAGCTTATACCTGCTCAGGTTGTCGAAGGTTTCTGCCAAGTCGCTGATTAGAGATTTCTCCTCTCTTGTGGTGATGACTACATCATCAATGTAGACTTGTATGTTGCGCCCTATTTGGCTTCCGAGGCAACTTTGCATCATCCGTTCATAAGTTGCTCCTGCATTTTTTAGGCCGAACGGCATCACTTGGTAGCAAAACACCCCATATGGTGTGATGAAGGCAGTTTTTTCTTTGTCTTCTTTCTTCAATTTGATCTGATTGTAACCAGAGTATGCGTCCAAAAATGAAAGCCTCACGCATCCCGCTGTTGAATCGATTATCTGATCGATGCGGGGTAGAGGGAAGGGATCCTTTGGACAATGCTTATTGAGAGATGTGTAGTCGACACATACTCTTTGTACGTCTGTGTTCTTCTTGGGTACTATGACTGGGTTCGACACCCAACTTGAAGTTTTGATTTCTCTGATAAATCCGGCATTTTCTAGCCTGTGCAACTCTGATGCTATCGCCTTCCTTTTAGGTTCATCGAATCGTCGCAATGGCTGCTTGACTGGCTTTGCCTTGGGATCTACGTTTAATGCGTGCTCAACGAGTTCCCTGGGAACCCCTGGCATGTCTGATGGACACCAAGCGAAGATTTCCCAGCGCTCACGGAGGAACTCGACGAGCGCGCTTTCCTATGCGGGATCCAAGTTCACCGCAATTGATGTCGTCTTGTTTGCATCTGTAGGATGGACCTGGATTTTCTTCGAGTCCTGAGACGTGTCGAAAGCCTGATCTGGCAGGGATCATCCAACGTCGGGTAGTACATTGTGATCCGTTTCTCCTTTTAACCTCTCGTACTCCGCTGTCATGCCGAAGGTTTGCGCCATCCTATTGAATTCCCTGTCGCATGTATTGGCTACTTCAAAGCTCCCTTGCACTGTGATTGTTCCATTGGGTCCTGGAATTTTTAACGTAAGATACGCGTAGTGTGGTACTGCCATGAATTTTGCAAATGCTGGGCGCCCCAGGATTGCATGATATTGTGACGGCCAGTCCATTACTTCAAATTCCAGCTTCTCTTTTCGGTAGTTTCCGCTACTGCCAAAGCAGACATCGAGTTCTATTCTCCCCAAAGGGTAGTTTGCGGCTCCTGGTACTATTCCGTGGAAAGAGCAATTTGTTGGCTTCAGACTCGTCAGCGAGATGCACATTGCCTTTAGGGTTCTGGCATATATTAAGTTTATGCCACTTCCTGCATCCATGAACACTCTTCCGATGTCGTACCCTCCTATTTGTGCCTTTAAAACCATAGGCGAGTGACCCGGCCTAGGAACTTTCCTCGGGTGGTCTGCTCTGCTGAACTTGACTGGTTGTTCTGACCACCGTAGGTACTCTGTGGTAGCTGGTGGTGATGATATTGCTAGGTTGACTTGCCTGGATATGCTCTTTCGCTCTTTCTTTGACTTGGGCACCGGTTGAATCATGGCTGATATGTACACTTTTGACTCTAAGTGCCTTGCTAGCTTTTGCATTTGATATCCTTGACTTCTGTGTCTTTCTCCTTGCCTCCCTTCTTGTTTTGAGCCCATGGCGCTTTGCAACCTTAGGAATGTCCTACAATCCTTCATCTGGTGATTTGAGACTCTTTTCCCGTCGAGATACGCGTAGTGGATTCGACAAGGTCCGTTGAGCATGTCTTCTGGCGAGGGGTTGTATTCTCTGGATTCTCTTACGGGGAATTTTTTATAGTCCTCTTTTCCGTAACTTCGATATCCTGAACTTCTTCGATTACTTCCTTGGTAGCTGTTGTCTTTGTATCCTGCGGCGACTTGGCTATGAGGGCCATAGTTGTCGAAATTTCTGGACCGTCTCCTTTGACTTCCATATCTATTTCTTCTATCATCTTCTGGAGATCGCGTCCTTTTGTTGTTGCACGCATCTTCTCCATTTGCGAATCTGTTTGCTGTGTCCATGAGGTCTGACACTGTTTTCGGCTTGATTCTACCCATCTCCTCGACTAGGTCTCTTCGTCTTAATCCAATAATGAACGCATCTATTGCTCTTTCGTCTGAAACTTTGACTGCTAATTTTTTGATAAGGCTCCATCTTTGGATGTATGCCCGTAGTGTTTCGTCGCGTTGTTGCACACATGCTTTAACTTCTTCTATTGATGCTGGTCGTTTGTATGTCGACCTGAAGTTGCTTGTAAATTGCTTTGTGAGGTCTTCCCAGCTTCTAATAGATTCTTTCTCTAGTTTGCTCAACCATGACCTTGCTGCGCCGGTGAGGTGTAGTTGCAAACTTTGCATTGCTGTTTCTTTGGTTCCTCCTAATATTTGGACTGCTTGTAAGTAATCTGCGAGCCATGATTGTGGTTCCTGTGATCCGTCGTATTTTTGCTGATCATGAGGTAGCTTGAATCCCTTGGGAACTGGAGTGGTGCGAACCCTGCGGGTAAAGCATGACGTCCCCATCTCTTTTTCGTCGTCTTCATAGTCGCGTTTTTCATTTGGGGATCGCAATCTTCGAGTTCCACCGTGTTGTTTTGGTGATGGCGATCGAGATCGGTGCTTGCTGCTTCTGCGCCGAGGACTATTGTGATGGCGAGGTGACCTTGCTTTGTGCACTTCCTTGTGGTGATATGCTTCTTCTCCTTTTGCTGATAGCTTGTGGCCCACCATGTTGAGTCCGTTCAGTGCTGCTCTATGCATATGTTCTCTAGGATCTCCTAGACTTGGTCGAGTTGTAAGTACATATGCTTGTGCTGCCACTAGTGCTGCTTCAGGAGTTTTCGGTAGGATGTTTCCCTACTCGTCGACCGATAGGAAGGACGAGTCGAGGTTTTTAGAAATACTTTGCCTGTCGGAGTACTCGAGGTTATCGTACCTTGAACCGTGTCGACGATTTTTCCTTGCGTTGCTGTATGATGCGTCGCTTCGTGCTTTTCGAGCAGCTTCGCTAGCTGCAATGGCTGAATCTTTTCTTCTTTGTATCTCTATTTTCTCCTTTGCTAATTGCTTGGCTTGCTGCCTTAGGGCGTAGTGATACCCCAAAAGCATGTCTTTGCTAGAATTTGATGGTATTGGCGTGCCGTGTTCTACGGCTTCTCTTATTATCCTCCATTCGTCAACTGATAGTCGAATTTTTTCCCTGGTTGCGAGGGATTCTGGTGTTTGCCCTTCTGCCAGGTGATTTGCTCCTCTGTCGATATTTGCTGGGTTTAGTACTGGATTGTCGTTTTCGTCGAATTCTTCTGAGTTATCTCCTATAATGGCGAGCACCTGGCATTGTTTGCCGATGTCACCCTTGAAGCTTGAGAGGATCGAGTTACTATCCTCAGAAAGCTCTAATCCTGTCTTCCATGTATCTGTTGACTTGTTCGTACTATCGTCGAGGCAGATCGTGAAATCTTCGAGTTGGACTCCTGCGTCAAATTTCCCTTTTCTTCTTTGTCCTCTGTGATCTTTCCTTTTTGCACTTCCTCTGGGCTGACTGGCGAGTTTACCTCGCTGGAAGAGCCTTCAGAATATTCCATTATTGCTGTTGTTTTGGGCTCACTTGCCAACGGATCTTGTTTCGTCGGATCTGAAAGGCGAGATGAACCCGACGGTCCGATGAGGATGTTTAAGCTTCCGATTGTCAACTCCATCTCTTGATTTTCGTCGATTTCTAAACTGCTATTGGCTAAAAGCGAAAAAGCCTTCGAATTCATGATTCCAATGCCCAGGTCCCCATGGTCGGCGCCAATTGACGAGGGTTAACTCGACAAATGTCCTAGATGAAGGACTTAGGATCGGGGAGATTGGGCGTCGGATGAACTCGAAGGTAAAGTTAGTCGAAATAGGTGTGTGTCGAAAGTAAACTTGGGTGTTCAACCTGGCTTGCTTTCAATCTGCCCTACACCGTCCCCTCCTGGCCCCTATATATAGGTGGCCAGGTCTCGAGGATCGGGTAGGATCCGATACAGATTACAAGTATCGACATACGGTAAAGACTCGTATTCGACTATCATTACAATTGGGCCTAGCTATATGGGCCTTAGGGGTACTCAACTAACGGGCTCTATTAGCTATACCCTTGTCACCAGTAGTAGCCTTTTTCCTACTAGTGTAGTCTCCCTATGTTTATGCTATCTTTTTTTAAAAATACTAAAAAAATAAGAACCTATTTAGATTTTGTTTGGTCTAGATTATTCTTACAGTTTGATGATACTAAGAAGAAATATAAGAGAGATCAGGGAGGCCTCAAAATTGTAGTGCTTGAGTTGAAATATAAATGTTTGCTTAGCAATTGCTCTCTAGGGGTTATGTGCCAACAATTATTGTAAAAAGTATCTCAACAATAGAACATTATCTCAGGTAGAGGTAAAACTTACAGACTCATCTTTTTGGAAAGGACTATGAGAGTTAAAAATGATTTCTTTAAGAGAGGCTACTTCAAGGTAGGAAACAGATTGACCATGCCTTTTTGGGAAGATGTTTGGCTAGATGACACATCTTTGGCACAACAATACATATCATAATATAACATTATGCAACGGAAAAATGTTTTAGTTACAGATGTTTTAGCGGAAACACCACTGAATATTGCTTTTAGGATAATGTTGTCTGGCAATAAGTGGAATAATTGGTTACACTTATGTCAAAGGCTAATGATGGTTTAGCTGTCCGATAACCTGGATAAGTTAATTTGGAAGTTTATATCTAATCGTGTTTTTACCATGAAATCTATGTATTTGGACTTAATGAATGGTCATACTAGATTCCTACATACGTAGTTATGAAAATTCCACTAAAGGTTAAACTTTTCATGCGGTTCTTCAATAGCAAAATTGTGTTCACTAAAGATAACATAGCTAAGA
This sequence comes from Dactylis glomerata, assembly GCA_007115705.1. Taxonomy (NCBI): domain Eukaryota; kingdom Viridiplantae; phylum Streptophyta; class Magnoliopsida; order Poales; family Poaceae; genus Dactylis; species Dactylis glomerata. Next base: position 120,098 of record QXEO01000905.1, on the reverse strand, counting down.
AGAATTGGCATGGATGTATGAGGTGTTGTTTTTGTGATTCTAATGAGACTGTCAAGCATTTATTTGTCTCTTGTCCCTTTGCAGATATTATTTGACGCATGCTACACTTCACTTATAATATACCACCTCCAACCAATATTACTAATATGTTATAATCGTAATTGGTCGAACGGAATAGACAAAATTGATATACTGAGAAAACACAGTGGTGTCTCTGCTTTATGTTGGACCATTTAGACTTGCCAAAAAAATTGTGTTTAATAAATAGAAGGGTATAATTTTTTTGCAGGTAATCCGTATGGTTGCGAATTGGATACAGTTACAATTCCTACTTCACCCGGAAGATCAGCTGAAGCCTATGGTTACTGGGTGCAACCGGCTGCTGACAGTTACACATAACATCTACTTCCAAGCTACCGGGTGGCTACATATTAGTAGGCTTCATAATGGATAGCCACTTGTTGCTTTAATTTTTTCATTGGTTAATACATGTCTCAACTTTAACTAATTGATGATTGTAATACTTTGGATATTCAAACTTCGTAATAAATGGTTTTACGCATCGTTTGATACAGATGCCGGACTATGCCCCGTTTCAAAAAAAAAGTGCATGCACTTAACCGTATATAATAAATGATAGACAAATAGATTTATCTACTATATGATTTTCTGGAGAATAAGTTTATATTCCTTTCTAATTTAGTGGATCAGTCATGGATATACATTTACGTTTATGTGTATTCACTAGGAAATATGCCCGTGCGTTGCAACGGGACGAGTCGTTACCCAACATTATTGTAGATAATCCAATAGGATGGGTGATGCACTGGTTACCCATCACTTCATATGATATCTTGATCCTTTTCCTCAAATTAACTGCTTAATCTCTTCAATAAGTAGGATGGACATGACGAAGGATACGAGGGTCTCGAGCTTCTTGTTGACAATGTTTTTGAACAATGGCCATGACAGAGTCCTAGGATGTGGCAATCCTAGTCAAAGAGACAATGATATAAACACGTAAATGAGGTATAGGGAAAATATTTCTGGAAACAGATAAATGTTCACTTCTCATATGGTCTCTGATTCTATGAACAGGAGCTTAAGTTCTTCTAAATACATTCACAATATGTCAAAATTGTGCACAATCTGATGACAATGGTACCATAAATTGCATTGTCTCCGGGATAATTTCTTCCACTTCCAAAATCGAAGCGCTTAGTGCTTAGAATTAGAGCTAGTACTATTTTCATGTTATTCAGTGCACCATCTAGTACAGATCGACGTTGATTGATACATGGATGTCCAAACCGTGCAATATATGACAAGGAAATAACATCACAAATTGCATATTGTCTCCCGTATAAGTTCATCCAGTTCAAAAATCAAAGCGCTTTATGGCAGAATTAGAGCTACTTCTATTTCCATGTTATGCATAGCAACATCTAGTACATATGCTGATGGACAACAAAGAAGCATCGTCCCGTGAGTACACACTCTGATGAATAACACGCAAATTTGGACTCACCAGCTTCGGACAAACAACTCATGCATGCACTGGCCAGACTCAAACTTTATTTTATAATGATGAGATCAGAACGACTGGGAAAGAACAAAGCGACCACACACATCCCTGCACATACACTCCGTGGCGTATCACCTATCAGGCCACGCAGAGATTTGGATGGACTTTACCTTAGGCTTCTTGACCTCCTCCTTCACGGTGATGATGGTGAGCCGCCGTCCTCCATGAACGCCTCGACCTGGTCTGCCTTTGATTTGTTTGGGAGTCTAAAACTGCCTAGGAACTTTTCGCTATTGCGCTCCGCCTAGCTCCTCTCTTCAGCCCCGCGACGTCCGCCGTGAAGACGGGAACCTCGGAGGTCCCCTTATAGTACATGAGGTGACGAAGGCCGCAATGTCACAGCATCAGAGGATTTCATCTTCCCAATCCTTAGCAGGCATCCCTCGGGAGTCTAGCCCCGAGTGTGGTGTCCTTGTGGGGGTCCTTGAGGAAATCCATGACCTCCGGCAGCTCAAGCTTGGCCTCGGCGGCGGTCGTGTCTCCGTTATGTAGCGATGCGACCTCCACGTCGCCGAGAGAATCTTCCACATGATGTCCACGTCACAGTACTTGCACGTTAGAACCTCCTTGCGCCCATCATCAACCTCAAAATACGGCTATCCTGGTCAGAAAATTCGCCGTCGGTGGCGACAAAATTGAGCTAAAAAGGTCACCGGCTTAGGCGAGAGGAGGTGTGCTTCCGTGCGGCTTGACTTGCGGCTCTTATTGATGTGAATTGAGGGCAGGTGATGGACTTCGTGATGGATTCAGTTTGTCTCCGTCCCGTGGCGATGCGTGTATAGGCACAAGAGTTTCCATCCATTGCGATGCGTGTGCAGGCAGGATAACGTTTGGTTTCGATTAGCCCAGGTTGCTGCCTCTCGTACATAGTTGTGTTTGAGATAGACAAAAATCTTGACCGGACCGCGTGTTCTACCCGGTTGCGGTCTGGCTGGGCCGAGCCCATGACAGGTGTGACTGAACCTCCAGCGACAGGAACTCCAGCGACAGGAACTCCAGCGACGGACCAAACAATGAAACGAACCGTTTTTTACTTAATTCCGGTAAATAATATGGGTAAATCTAAACGGAAAAAACCAAACCATGGAACCCTTGATCCCTTTATTATTAGGTATAGATATACAAAAGAAATTTCTGATTGTACGAAGTGCATCCGGCTACAATTTCATGCACGTGTGCCATGCCCTGAAAGTTTGAAAAGTCAAGCCGTTTCAATTTGCGTGGTCTACACCAAACCTAGAAACATAGGCCTTCATTCTACAAATTTTCAACTAGAACGCTGTAAATATCGAGTTGATCTACGTATCTTTGAAAGAAAATTACATGTTTGTATCTACAAGGCTAGCCACTGCCTTGCACAAAATTGCAAGGGCAGAACGCATTACTGCCACCTGGTTAGGCTATGTACCTGATGTTGTCCTTCAGATTCTAGAACATAATCACAATGTAAGTCTTTCTGCTTAATAAAGTTCTTTTTTAACGGAAAATATATTGAGCCTGCTTCTCGGTGTCTCTGAAATAAAGAATAAAAAAGAGGTTTTCTAAAGGGAAACAAATTCCAAATTCTAAGAGGATCTGCTCCGGACAAGATTATCCTGGAGGAGGCAGGGGCAACCTAGAGGAAAAGAAAGAAGTAAAGAGATGAGAGACTTTGCACTCTTTCGCATGCTCCTGTTGCTAGTAGGGCCGATGATACTCATAATTATAGGGGATGGATTATAGTATCTTTTGATAAGTATTAGATGTCAAACCCATAGAAAGACGAAGGAGTAAATAAGAAAATTTGGCATTGCATAAGCAATAAAAGATGAAAGGTTTTGTATTTTGGGTGTATAGTTTGCAGAATATGAATATTGCATAAAGTAAAATGCTAGTAAAACGTGAATAGGTCTTGTCATTTAAAGCACAATCCTCTATGCAGCAAGAGGATAAACTCAACACATGTTCTATTATGAACTAAATGTTCCTGAGGATGACACAAGATTACTTAGCACATAAATTTCTGCATAAATATACCTGCAAAAAAAATTCTACATAAATATGATAAATATATTGCCAAATTTTATTTTAAGTGGACGAAGTCTAAGCTAGGTGCAGTTGTGTACATGCGTAATTTATACACCCATAATGATTGGTCCACACCCCACTTTCGTGCACCATCAAGAGATTAAGTAAGACATAAATGTCCAAACATTGCCTAACATTTCAGGGTCCCTAATAAAGAACCTCCTATTGCAACTTCATGAACTGAGACACGATTTTTGTCATCTCCAATCATCCCTCCTCTCTTTGTTACTCCATGGTGTACCCTGTGAACCCATATAGATGAAGCAACATACAATCGATGTTATACACCACCATCATAGAACCACAATAAAGTAAAAAAACTTTTCCAAATATTCATAGTAGCATACTATACAGAATCATGGCTGATTCATCTTGTGACCTCAAGAACATGGGAAACTATTCAGAATGATGAAACATGATAGAAACTAGTGGTATAATGATTACAACATAATATGAAAATATAACTTCACCACAAAATAATAACCTAGTGCCAAGTCCAATAATGCACACAACACTAAAACACTATCCCGAGCTTCTGGTATACCTAAACTATGAGGGGATGAAGTCGATGAAGGAGATGATATATGCCTGATGTTGGGATGATGAAAATTATGATAAAAATTGGTCCTCCAGATGCCAAGTAGTGTCAGTGGTGTCGATGGTGTCTATTTCATCCTCCCGGCGGCAGCAGGATCTGCTCTCTCCAAGAGAAGAGGAAGAGTTATGCCTCCGCATCTACCTTAGAAAAGTTGTGGAAAATATGGTGTGGGGTTTTGTTTCCCGAGATGGAGACGTGCGTCAAAGGAGGGCGAGAGAAGATTCCCAAGGCACCAGGGCCAACCTGTCACCCACAATTGTTGGACAGACCCAGGGGTCTCCCGAAGCATGTTGACTCATCTTGTGCGCCTCTACTTGTCACCACCTCATATCCTTAGAAAACTAATGTGGTATTTTCCCTTGACTTATTTGATATCCGTAAGGTTTTGGGAATAACTAAAGAAGAAAAAAAGAGATTTTAGCCTCCCATGATTATATACCAATGCAAATGGATCTTTCAAGAAAATCTAGCAAATCATCTATAATCTAAAAAGGGGTAAATAAGGCAAAATGGATGCATCATGGCCCAAGTGGTTCAGTGTGTGAAGGCGATCTGGCGACACACCAGATTTATTCTCCTGACGTGATTATCCCTCCTTTGAGGCTTCCTCTCCTCTAAGGGCAAGCGGAAAGCTTTGACATGGGTGTCAACAAGATAGCCAGGTTCGGCTACTTTGAAGAAGATGAGTGAAATGTATTCTACATGTTTAGTACAAATTCGGCAAACAAGGTCTCTAGGTGGTCGTACATGTAAGTGTTTTCTTAGCAGTTTCTAATAAAGGATTGATGCACCAGTCAACTCAGCCAGAAGGACAGCCAGTCATTTACTCTAACAATCCTCCTTATGTCTAGGCTATTTTTAGTACTTAGACATACGCAACGGAAACAGGGGAAGGCCACAATATATTTATTATGTTACTTGGGTTTATAAACCCTGAACCTCTGGTTTCAAGTTGTATGTGCCTAGCTAATTCGCTCATCAGTCTGAACTGATGGAAAGAGACTATCCATTATATTTATATTTAAACCCCCCCTTACGTCTAGGCTATATTAGTTCTTAGCGTGGGATCAGTGCCGGTCGCAGCATTTTTTTGTTTTTCTAATTCTGCGTGAGCAGGGTCTCGAACTCGAGACCTCTTGGATCTGATACCATAAAGGATTGATGCACTAGCTAACTCAGCCAAAAGTCCAAACTGAGAGGGAGGGCCGGTCATTATACTCTAACACCCAATTTGGTAGAAACTGTAAGGCTTAGAGCATCTCTTCTAGAGTTTAGAGTTTTTTTTTTGCTTAACTAGGAAAAATGCCCGTGCGTTGCACCAGGAGAGAAAAGTGCGTGCATTTTTATTGAAATTTTTCAAATCCCTAAAGAATTTCGCTACTCGAAATCAGTCTCTGTTAAAAGGGTGAAGCAGATTTCTCATCTAAATTCTCCTAGAATTTCCGATGCAATATAAGATAGAAAATTTGTCAATGGAGAATGGGGAGGAGAGCGTGACGGTTGTGAAAGCGTTCGGCGAAGTTGCTATGTAGGTCGCCATCTGGACTCATGCTAGCGACGTGCTCTGTCGAGCCCCGGCAAAAGGCGTGCTTGTATGCCATTTATATGAAAATGTTACGAGTGTCATTGAATCATCCAAGTAAAGCTTATAAACATTTATTTGATCAGGTAACTCCTCTACACCTGTCATGGTGCCACAATGCCACTGTTGGTCTTTGCTCAAAAACTCCAAATGGAGCTTAGGCACAGGTAGCGTGGTTTTATTTTATTTTTTAAATAAAAATTCAAATTTAAACATCACAAAAAGTTTCAAAAAAAAATTACACGTAGGCAATGTTGTACTCTATCATTATGTAAATTTTCAGAATGAATACATTGTATTTTGAGCTATGTAAAAATAACAAAATCACACAAAAATATAAAATCAAGTTTCCTATGCATTGTTCATTACTGTTCACCGAGGATGAAATATCAATTTATCATTTTTGTTGAGTCCAAAAATACAATATATAATATTCTAAGAAATTACACGCTTAGTTATTTTTTCAATTTTTTAAAGTGTTTAAATTCAAATTTTGAGAGCTTCAAAATTAGGGCTCCATGGAGAACGAGCTCCAAAGCCATCTTTTTCAGAAGCTAACAGATGTAGAAGTAGAGTAGATATTTTGGTGTATCTGCAAATCACATAAAGATCAATTGTAGAGCGTCAGAACAAAAGTTTAGATGAACACATAACTGACACAGGTGAAACGCTAAATATGCCTAACTATCATTGCCACCCCAAGCACAAGCGATCAAAACCTTCCATGGAATTAGAGACGATGTCTGCTAAAATTACATGTTTGTATCTACAAGGCTAGCCACTGCCTTGCACAAAATTGCAAGGGAGAACGCATTACTGCCACCTGGTTAGGCTATGTACCTGATGTTGTCCTTCAGATTCTAGAACATAATCATAATGTAAGTCTTTCTGCTTAATAAAGTTCTTTTTTAACAGAAAATATATTGAGCCTGCTTCTCAATGTCTCTGAAATAAAGAATAAAAAAGAGGTTTTCTAAAGGGAAACAAATTCCAAATTCTAAGAGGATCTGCTCCGGACAAGATTATCCTGGAGGAGGCAGGGGGAACCTAGAGAGAAGTCAAGAGATGAGAGACTTTGCACTCTTTCGTATGCTCCTGTTGCTAGTAGGGCCGCTGATACTCATAATTACAGGGGATGTATTATAGTATCTTTTGATAAGTATTAGATGTCAAACCCATAGAAAGACGAAGGAGTAAATAAGAAAATTTGACATTGCATAAGCAGTAAAAGATGAAAGGTTTTGTATTTTGGGTGTATAGTTTGCAGAATATGAATATTGCATAAAGTAAAATGCTAGTAAAACGTGAATAGGTCTTGTCATTTAAAGCACAATCCTCTATGCAGCAAGAGGATAAACTCAACACATGTTCTATTATGAACTAAATGTTCCTGAGGACGACACAAGATTACTTAGCACATAAATTTCTGCATAAATATACCTGCAAAAAAAATTCTACATAAATATGATAAATATATTGCCAAATTTTATTTTAAGTGGACGAAGTCTAAGCTAGGGGCAGTTGTGTACATGCGTAATTTATACCCCCATAATGATTGGTCCACACCCCACTTTCGTGCACGATCAAGAGATTAAGTAAGACATAAATGTCCAAACATTGCCTAACGTTTCAGGGTCCCTAATAAAGAACCCCCTATTGCAACTTCATGAACTGAGACACGATTTTTGTCATCTCCGATCATGCCTCCTCTCTTTGTTACTCCATGGTGTACCCTGTGAACCCATATAGATGAAGCAACATACAATCGATGTTATACATCACCATCATAGAACCACAATAAAGTAAAAAAAACTTTTCCAAATATTCATAGTAGCATACTATACAGAATCATGGCTGATTCATCTTGTGACCTCAAGAACATGGGAAACTATTCAGAACAAATGAAACATGAAAGAAACTAGTGGTATAATGATTACAACATAATATGAAAATATAACTTCACCACAAAATAATAACCTAGTGCCAAGTCCAATAATGCACACAACACTAAAACACTATCCCGAGGTTCTGGTATACCTAAACTATGAGGGGATGAAGTCGATGAAGGAGATGATATATGCCTGATGTTGGGATGATGAAAATTATGATAAAAATTGGTCCTCCAGATGCCAAGTCTTGTCAGTGGTGTTGATGGTGTCTATTTCATCCTCCCGGCGGCAACAGGATCTGCTCTCTCCAAGAGAAGAGGAAGAGTTATGCCTCCACATCTACCTTAGAAAAGTCGTGGAAAATATGGTGTGGGGTTTTGTTTCCCGAGATGGAGACGTGCGTCAAAGGAGGGCGAGAGAAGATTCCCAAGGCACCAGGGCCAACCTGTCACCCACAATTGTTGGACGGACCCAGGGGTCTCCCGAAGCATGTTGACTCATCTTGTGCGCCTCTACTTGTCACCACCTCATATCCTTAGAAAACTAATGTGGTATTTTCCCTTGACTTATTTGATATCCGTAAGGTTTTGGGATAACTAAAGAAGAAAAAGGAGATTTTAGCCTCCCATGATTATATACCAATGCAAATGGATCTTTCAAGAAAATCTGGCAAATCATCTAAAATCTAAAAAGGGGTAAATAAGGCAAAATGGATGCATCATGGCCCAAGTGGTTCAGTGCCTGAAGGCAATCTGGTGTGTCCCAGATTTATTCTCCTGCCGTGATTATCCCTCCTTTGAGGCTTCCTCTCCTCTAAGGGCAAGCGGAAAGCTTTGACATGGGTGTCAACAAGATAGCCAGGTTTGACTACTTCGAAGAAGATGAGTGAAATGTATTCTTCATGTTTAGTACAGATTCGGCAAACAAGGTCTGTAGGTGGTCGTACATGTAAGTGTTTTCTTAGCAGTTTCTAATAAAGGATTGATGCACCAGTCAACTCAGCCAGAAGGACAGTCAGTCATTTACTCTAACAATCCTCCTCATGTCTAGGCTATTTTTAGTACTTAGACATACGCAACGGAAATAGGGGAAGGCCGCAATATATTTATTATGTTACTTGGGTTTATAAACCCTGAACCTCTGGTTTCAAGTTGTATGTGCCTAGCTAATTCACTCATCAGTCTGAACTGATGGAAAGAGACTATGCATTATATTTATATTTAACACTCCCCCTTACGTCTAGGCTATATTAGTCCTTAGCATGGGATCAGTGCCGGCCGCAGGATTTTTTTTGTTTTTCTAATTCTGCGTGAGCAGGGTCTCAAACTCGAGACCTCTTGGATCTGATACAATAAAGGATTGATGCACTAGCTAACTTGGCCAAAAGTCCAAACCGAGAGGGAGGGCCAGTCATTATACTCTAACACCCAATTTGGTAGAAACTGTAAGGCTTAGAGCATCTCTTCTAGAGTTTAGAGTTTTTTTTTGCTTAACTAGGAAAAATGCCCGTGCGTTGCACCGGGAGAGAAGAGTGCATGCATTTTTATGGAAAATTTTCAAATCCCTGAAGAATTTTGCTACTCGAAATCAGTTTTTGTTAAAAGGGCGAAGCAGATTTCTCATCTAAATTCTCCTAGAATTTCCGATGCAATAGAAGATAGAAAATTTGTCAATGGAGAATGGGGAGGAGAGCGTGACGGTTGTGAAAGCGTTCGGCGAAGTTGCCATGTAGGTCGCCATCTGGACTCATGCTAGCGATGTGCTCTGTCGAGCCCCGGCAAAAGGCGTGCTTATATGCCATTTATATGAAAATGTTACGAGTGTCATTGAATCATCCAAGTAAAGCTTATAAATATTTATCTGATCAGGTAACTCCTCTACACCTGTCATGGTGCCACAATGCCACTGTTGGTCTTTGCTCAAAAACTCCAAATGGAACTTAGGCACCAGGTAGCGTGGTTTTATTTTATTTTTTAATAAAAATTCAAATTTAAACATCACAAAAAGTTTCAAAAAAAAATTTACACATAGGCAATGTTGTACTCTATCATTATGTAAATTTTTAGAATGAATACATTGTATTTTGAGCTATGTAAAAATAACAAAATCACACAAAAATATAAAATCAAGTTTCCTACGCATTGTTCATTACTGTTCACCGAGGACAACATATCAATTTATCATTTTTGTTGAGTCCAAAAATACAATATATAATATTCTAAGAAATTACACGCTTAGTTATTTTTTCAATTTTTTAAAGTGTTTAAATTCAAATTTTCAGAGCTTCAAAATTAGGGCTCCATGGAGCCCGAGCTCCAAAGCCGTCTTTTTTCAGAAGCTAACAAATGTAGAAGTAGAGTAGATATTTTGGTGTATCTGCAAATTACATAAATATCAATTGCAGAGCGTCAGAACAAAAGTTAAGGTGAACACATAACTGACACAGGTGAAACGCTAAATATGCCTAACTATCATTGCCACCACAAGCACACACGATCAAAACCTTCCAGGGAATTAGAGGCGCTGCCTGCTATCCAGACCGCGACCGCTCCCCAGCTGATGTAGGAACGCTCCCGTGGAGCTAGCGTATAGCGGGAGGACCTGCGTAATTCAAGGTCGCGCCGGAGCTCGGGTGCGCGATTTCCGCCTCCCTTCTCTGCCCCGCGCTGTCTGGTGCTATTGCTCTCTGCTCTCGCTCCCCATCGGCGGTTGATGACCCACAAGTATACGGGATCGCAATAGTCTTCGAGGGAAGTATTACCCAAATTTATTGATTCGACACAAGGGGAGCCAAAGAATATATGTAAGCCTTAACAGATGAGTTGTCAATTCGGCTGCACCTGGAAACAGTCTCGCTCGCAGTGGTTTATCAGTAGCAATAGTTTATAGTAGTGACAGTAGTGAAACAGTAACAGCAGTAGTGAAATCGCAGCGGTAATAGTAACAGTAGTAAACAGTAGGAACAAATACTGTAGGCATAGGGATGGATTACGGGCGTTGCATGGATAAGATAATTCATGAAATCAATGAGACATGGGCATTGCAGATAAATAATGATAAAGCATTCTAGTACAAACAATCATAGGCATGTGTTCCGTATATAATCGTACGTGCTCACAAGGAGAAACTTGCACGACATCTTTTGTCCTACCAGCCTGTTGCAGCAGGGCCTCAGGGGAAACTACTGGTAATTAAGGTACTCCTTTTAATAGAGTACCGGAGCAAAGCATTAGCACTCGGTGAACACATGTGATCCTCACATCATAGCCATCCCCTCCGGTTATCCCAATTTCTGTTACTTTGGGGCCTCGGGTTCCGGACAACAATATGTGTATACAACTTGTAGGTAAGACCATAAACAACAAGTATCATCATAGAAATAATAACATGTTCAGATCTGAAATCATGGCACTCGGGCCCAAAGTGACAAGCATTAAGCACAACAAGTTGCAACAATATCATAGGCACTAAATAAAGATACTAGGCACTATGCCCTAACAATCTCATATCAAATTACATGAACAATCTCATCCAATCCCTACCATCCCCTCACCTACAGCGGGGGAATTACTCACACATGGATGGGGGAGTCATGGATGGTCGATGGAGGAGCGTTGGTGGTGATGGTGATGAAGATCTCCTCCGAATCCCCGTCCCGGCAGGGTGCCAGAACGGAGTTTCTGGTTCCGAATCGCGGTTTCTGATGGCGGCGGCGCAGCGGAAGTCTATCTGGGAAAAATGCCGTCTCCCCGATATTATGTCGTCAGAGGGTATATGTAGGTGAGAGGGGAGGTCGAGAGGACTGCTGGGGTCCCCTCACGCCAGGGTGGCGCGGCCAGGGCTGGGCCGCGCCACCAGTGTGTGAGGGGCCCTCAGGCCTCCTCTTCCTCATGTCTTCTGGCTCCGTGGGTCTTCTGGTGAAATATGATTTTTCATGATTTTTCCCATATTTTTACTGGAAGTTGGATTTCTGCACAAAAACGAGACACCAGAGCAATTCTGCTGAAAACAGCGTCAGTCCGTGTTAGTTGCATTCAAAACACACAAATTAGAGGAGAAACAATAGCAAAAGTGTTCGGGAAAGTAGATACGTTTTGGACGTATCAACTCCCCCCAAGCTTAGCTATTTGCTTGTCCTCAAGCAATTCAGTTAACAACTGAGAGCGATAAAAGAAACTTTCACGAACACATTTGCTCATATGATGTATATATACTAACTATGTGATCAAGTACTCAGGCAATTCATAATAAGAGATATGCAACTAATGTCACCTCATAGTCAAGCAAGCTATGAAAGAGTGCCAATGCACTAATAACAAGTAACATGTACATAAGAAGCTAACAAGATTGTAATATGCATAAATGATATGAAAGAGTGGTATCCCGCTTGCCTTTATTTGTAGAGCAAAACATAAATGCTGAGGCACCTCTGGAGTTCAAGAGAAGACTAGAAGTAGAAATATCAAAGATACAAGCATCAAAGTTATACCACAATTAACCGTATTCTGGGACAAGCACATTACACTAAGAATAACAGCTATGCTCTCAAGAAGTGCTTAAAGTTAGAAGATGGTGACTCAACATAAAAGTAAACGAATGGCCCTTCGCAGAGGGAAGCAGGGATTTAACATGTGCTAGAGCTTTTCATTTGTAAAACAGAGATAAAAATTTATTTTGAGAGGTGGTTGTTCTATGTCAACGACTAGCAATGGGGACTTGCTATCTTCCATAATAAACAAGTGAGAGCGGTTCCGAGTTCTTTGAAATTTTGGCACATTGGTGCTCTTTTATAAAGCTTTGGCACTCCTCCCCACCTTTTTTTTCCTTTCTCAAACCATGGCTAACCGATTCCATCGGGTGCCCACCAACTTTCACATTCCTTGGAGGAGTGCCTTTTTTCTTTCTTTTAGGATTAGATTATAATGGTCTGACCAGCTCTCATGCAAAATTAATGACGAGCAGATGAAGCTGCCTAGTCGAGGGGTACTTAATTTAATATGGAAGATAGCAATTCCGACCACTACGTCCCCATGAGCTAAAAACAGTGGCACAAAATGAGAAGTAGTTGAAAGTTTTGAAAGGTAGCACATGAAAATTTACTTGGAATGGCTTACAAATACCATGCATAGGAATTTATAGTGGACTCTTTGGAAAACTTGGTTTTTTGGTAATTGGATGCACGAGTAGAGCTCATACTCAGTACAAGTGAAGGCTAGCAAAAGACTGGGAAGCGACAATCGAGAGAGCAATAACTATCATAATCATGCTTGCGACAAAACAAAATTAATATAGGCATAAAAAATGATACAAAAACTCTGAGGCAGTTTAGATCATCGAGGCTTAATTGACTTTTTGTTTAGTCATATGCATGCTTGAGCATGTGCCAAGTCGATTCAAATGAGACTTTTCAGAGGTGGATACCACAATAACATACCATATTATGAATAAAACAATGCATGCAAGCGTCTACATGACATGCTACAGGCTAATAGTAAATTGAAACTAATCATATGAAAGCAAGAACTACAAAGCATCCATTTGATAACATATACCTTACATGGACCGACTAAGCATGTCCACATGGATGAGTATATGTACAAAAATGAAAACAAATAGAGTTCATACCAGCCTCTTACCACATCTCGGATTGTCGTATGTCATCATCATTGCTCTTCACTTGTGTGGCTTGAATAATATAACGTAAATACCAAGCTCCAATGGAGTAACAGGAGACTGAACTCTGCAACAAACTTTACAAAACCGAGGAAGAACAACAAATATTTTTGGGGTTTACGATTTTGAAACAAAAGCAGAAGGAAATAGCAAACAAAGCAAAATATTTTTGGATTTTTCAAATGGCAAACTGAAAATAGCAAGTAAAGCGAACCAACGGTAGAAAACTAAAGAACCAAACAAAGAGAAACAACGGAAATATTTTTGGTCTTTTTGTGTTTTGGAAAAGTGGAAATAAAAACGAGAACAATAAAGAAGGCGAAACATGAATATACAAAGATCCGACAAAATATGATATGTAGATGAGTGAATCGTCGGCGTACCTCCCCCCAAGCTTAGGCTTTTGGCCTAAGTGGAGATCAATTTTGACTCTGATAGCTGCCCCAGGCTGGTGGGTCATCATAGGTGTAGTCGTACCCCGGCTCTCGTGAAGATGAAGCTGATGGCGCATAATCATAATAAGGTTGCTCATATGGGAAATTCGCAATGTTGGAGGGCTGGCCCGATTCCTCGGCGCACTCCTCATCGTGCACAGGCGGCGGGTGTTCCTCTACATACGCATCAAGCTCATCTTCCGTAAGCGACCATCCATTCCTGCAATCAAGGTTAAACAAAAGAGGTGCAGGCAAACGGACTGATCGATCAGTCTTCACTACCCTCCAGGTAGTCTTCTTGAAAAAGGTTAGCTTAAATGTTAAATTAATCAAACTAGCAGGAGGAGAAATGAACTTATGATGAATCATAGAATTAAGATCAAGTTTCTCCTCGGGGAACTGCAAATCTAGAAAATGAGGTACTACACCATGAAAAGCTAACAAGCGTGAAGCTATAAGTCCTCCACAGATTCCCCCTTTCTCACAGTTAATATCAAGACGGAAAGCTATTAAGGCACCCAAATTGTAAGTTCTATCACGCCTCAAAGCAGCAGCAATAAAAGCTAGATCATGGAGAGACAATTTACTTGCAGATTTCCTAGCAAGAACACATTTGGTAATAAAGAAGGCAAAATATCGAATGGATGGGAAATGAATATTACGAGTTTTACCACCCTCTCCTGTGAAGCTTCTTCCTTGACAAATCTCCTCATATAGTTCCAACAATGGCCTAGGCTGGCCCCTTATCTTCTCAAGCGATCCCCACTATGGTACTCTAATAGCTGTACAGAAAACGTCAAGAGGCAAATCCACAGATTTGTTATAAATTTTATAATGAACCGTGGGGTTAGAAGTGGACCAACTAAATCTGAAATCCAGCACCACAGACATTGTTAGTTTAACATATTGGGGAGGTTCACCCTCAACAAAATGCTCTAATCCTGCATTAGAGAGTAAGGTTTGAAAATCCGGCAGAATTCCAGCAGCATTCATGAACGCTGAGCATGGATAATGTGAGGGGAAGACTTTCTCTCCATGGTGAACTTTCATAACTTCATGCACTTCTAGCTCATGTTGAGAGAGTTGATAAGCATTCTCCTCCATTTCTGAAATTTTTCAACAAACTCATAAAAAGTGATTTAAAGACAAGCAAGTGTAGGAAACTACTATAGTGGGTTACTAGAGAGCTAACATGCATCAAAACAACAATTCTAAGCAATAGAACAAGCATGCATACTCATTTATACTGTCACCTACAATGCTAAAATACTCAAGAAATACTCCACCAAAAGAAATTCTACTTGGACAAGTGGAGGAGTCACATACCGGAGAACAAATGCTCCAAATTTCAGCAGAAATGTTGGGCTGAACAAGGAGATCGAAAAATTCAGGTGAAGAACAGCAAGAACTCGAGTTTGAGCTGGGTGTGTCATTGTTTTCAGGAGAGAGAAAGAGCAGGGGAGGAAGAGATAAGTGAGGAGCCAGGTGTCTCTCTGCCCCATTTTTGACATAAAAATTTATAAAGAATTTTCCGGAATTTTTTGAGAAACTTTATTTTCGAGGATTTTTCAGAAATTGACATATCGATAAAAACTCAGAAAAACTAAGACGAAAAGATTTCAAGCAAATCAAAACTAAACATGCAGCAGCTCTGAGATACTCTTAATCATACAACTAAACTGAAGGAATAACATTTTGATGAAAGTAAATACAAGTGAGGTGGAGTGGATGCGGTGAAAACGAAGTTTCGTTCATATAAAATCACTTTGTTAACAAGGTTGATCAAGTCTTGTTCCCAAACTAACTTTATATGAGGTAAAACTTTGCACTTCACTAAATGCTTATGTTACCTCAACTTTGATAGGTATAGTCCCAATCATAACAATTTGATATTCTTCCTTGGGCTTTCGCTCTAAACAAATAATTTGACCAACTTTGATGGTCTCAACATGCTTGATTGAATTTAGAGCACTCTTCCTATCAATCTTCTTGGGAAAATAAACCGTATACTCTTTGTCATTAACATTAAAAGTGACTTTTCCTTGATTGCAATTAATAACAGCTCCTGCAGTGTTTAGAAAAGGTCTCCCAAGAATAATAGACATATTATCATCTTCAGGCATTTCCAACACAACAAAATCAGTTAATATTAAACAACTGTTAGCTACTTGAACAGGAACATTTTCACATATACCAATAGGAATAGTAGTAGACTTATCAGCCATCTGCAAAGATATATCAGTTGATACTAATTTTTCTAGATCAAGTCTCTTATAAAGAGAAAAAGGCATGACACTAACTCCAGCTCCCAAATCACATAAAGCAGTTCTAACATAGTTATTTTTAATGGAGCAAGGAATAGTAGGTATACCTGGATCTCCAAGCTTCTCCGGAACTTTACCATCAAAAGAATAATTAGCAAGTAAGGTGGAAATTTCCTCATTAGGAATTTTCCTTTTGTTAGTGAAAATATCTTTCATATATTTTGCATAAGGGGGCATTCTAATAGCATCAGTCAAAGGAATTTGCAAAAATAAAGGTCTCATCCATTCACAAAACCTGTTGTAGTGTTCTTCTTCCTTGGACTTGTGTTTCTTACCAGGAAAAGGCATTGGATTCTGTACCCAAGGTTCTCTCTCTTTACCATGCCTGTTGGCAATGAAGTCTTCTTTGGTATACTTTGCATTTTTATCACTCTTTTCCGGTTCTTCTTCAACTTCTTCTTTATCGAAAGCATCTCCTGGTTCAGTTTTAGCATCAGAAATAGAAACACTGTTAGGATCTTTACCTGCATCAGATGATTCTGCAGTTGTTTTATGCTTCTTCTTCTTGGAAGGAATATCTTCATTTGAAGTGCGTTGAGAATCTTGCTTGACCCTCTTAGGATGTCCTTCAGGATATAATGGATCTTGAGTAACAGCGCCACTTCTTGTGCGTATTTCACATGCTTGCTTCTCTCTTGCGGCATTAACTAGCAAGTCTTTTTGCACCTTAGTGAGCTGATCAATTTGTGTTTGAACCATTTGAAAATGTTTAACAAGTATCTTCACATCATTGGCGGTTCTCTCCACAATATCCTGCAACTTGTTAATAGCTCTAGAATTCTCCAACAAATGATTATGCACCATTCTATTAAAATTTTCTTGCTTAACAATAAAATTATCAAATTCATCTAAGCATTGATCAGGAGGTTTAGTATAAGGAATAACTCTTTCATCAAAGCGTTGGAGAGAGTGTACCTCAATAGTTGATGAGTGAGAGATTGGCTTACATAGTTCTTCTATAGGAGGTAAATTCTTCACATCTTTGGCCTTAATACCTTTCTCCTTAAGAGATTTCTTAGCTTCCTTCATATCTTCATCATTTAATTCAATCATTCCTCTCTTCTTCGGCGTAGGCTCTATAGATGGCGCAGGGGTTGGTGCTGGTGTTGGCTCAACTAAAGTCCAATCATCATGATTCCGGCTTATTTTAGCCATTAATTCTTCAGCATCAGCCGGAGTTCTTTCCCAGAAAACACAACCAGCACAACTATCCAAATACGATTTAGATTCATCCGTTAGTCCATTATAAAATATATCAAGGAGTTCATTTTTAGGCAATGGTTCTTTAGGCAAAGCTCTAATTAAAGAACAAAACCTTGTCCAAGATTCAGGCAATATCTCTCATTTTCCCTGTTCAAAATCAAAGATTTTTTGCACAGCTGCAGGTTGAGCACTAGCAGGAAAATATTTCTGAAAGAAAGCATTAACCAAAGCAATAGGACTAGTAAGAGATCCAGGAGACAAGCTATTAAACCAAGTTTTAGCTGCATCTTTTAACGAGAAAGGAAAAATCTTAGCAACAAAGTAAGTGCGGAGCTTAATATCATCAGAAAACAAATTACTCAAAGTAGAAAGCTCATTCATGTGCCCCATAGCACTCTCATCTTTAGTACCACAAAAAGGAGTTTTCTCAACAATAGATATGTAAGATAAATCCAAAGAGAAATCATAATCCTTGTCTCTAATATTTATGGGAGAAGCAGCAAACTTAGGATCAGGAGACAAATTATATCTAACAGAACGTCTTGCAAGAAGTTCTTTAACATTACCAGCATTACGAGCAGCACGTGCTTCAGCAATAAAATCATCATTAAGCTCAATATAAGCATCATCATCATAATCATCACTAGGACATTCCCTAGACTCAGGTGAACTAACAGGTGTAACAGTGGTGTTTCCCAACTTAGCTCTAGCAATAGTAGCATCTAAAAAGGAACCTAGTGAACCACTCTCATCAAGCACAGTAGAAGCATCATCTAAATTATCAGTGGCATTTTCAATCTCAGCAGAATTAGTAGCAGTAGCGTGTGGGTGTGGTGATGTAAGCAACTTACTCATAACAGATGGTGAATCAAGAGCAAGAGAGGTGTTGAGAGTCGTACCTCTTCTTGTAGTGGATGGCAATATAGGAACTTTTCCATCACGAGGTTTACCCATGATGAAAGGATTGCAGTGAACAATATGAATACCAAGTGAACTTACAAATAAAGCTATGCTCCCCGGCAACGGCGCCAGAAAATAGTCTTGATGACCCACAAGTATAGGGGATCGCAACAGTCTTCGAGGGAAGTATTACCCAAATTTATTGATTCGACAGAAGGGGAGCCAAAGAATATATGTAAGCCTTAACAGATGAGTTGTCAATTCGGCTGCACCTGGAAACAGTCTCGCTCACAGTGGTTTATCAGTAGCAACAGTTTATAGTAGTGACAGTAGTGAAACAGTAACATCAGTAGTGAAATAGCAGCGGTAATAGTAACAGTAGTAAACAATAGGAACAAATACTGTAGGCATAGGGATCGATTACGGGCGTTGCATGGATAAGATAATTCATGAAATCAATGAGACATGGGCATTGCAGATAAATAATGATAAAGCATCCTAGTACAAACAATCATAGGCATGTGTTCCGTATATAGTCGTATGTGCTCAGAAGGAGAAACTTGCACGACATCTTTTGTCCTACCAGCCTGTTGCAGCAGGGCCTCAAAGGAAACTACTGGTAATTAAGGTACTCCTTTTAATAGAGTACCGAAGTAAAGCATTAGCACTCGGTGAACACATGTGATCCTCACATCATAGCCATCCCCTCCGGTTATCCCAATTTTTGTCACTTTGGGGCCTCGGGTTCCGGACAACAATATGTGTATACAACTTGTAGGTAAGACCATAAACAGCAAGTATCATCATAGAAATAATAACATGTTCAGATCTGAAATCATGGCACTCGGGCCCAAAGTGACAAGCATTAAGCACAACAAGTTGCAACAATGTCATAGGCACTAAATAAAGATACTAGGCACTATGCCCTAACAATCTCATATCAAATTATATGAACAATCTCATCCAATCCCTACCATCCCCTCACCTACAGCGGGGGAATTACTCACACATGGATGGGGGAGTGTGTGAGGGGCCCTCAGGCCTCCTCTCCCTCCTGTCTTCTGGCTCCGTGGGTCTTCTGGTGAAATACGATTTTTCATGATTTTTCCCGAATTTTTACTGGAAGTTGGATTTCTGCACAAAAACGAGACACCAGAGCAATTCTGCTGAAAACAGCGTCAGTCCGTGTTAGTTGCATTCAAAACACACAAATTAGAGGAGAAACAATAGCAAAAGTGTTCGGGAAAGTAGATACGTTTTGGACGTATCAGCGGTGTATGGGAGCTTTACGCGGCCTACATCATGGCGCACGGCTGGACCTCGACGGCCGCTGGCCCGCTGCCAGCCTGCCACCCTCTTCCCTTGATGAGTAGGGCGGCCTGCAGCTCGACGGAGCGACCTACAGCGCAGCTGATGACAAAGGCATGAATGATCGAGGTCCTCCTTGTTGGCGCCGCAACCATGGCAGAGGAGTCCATATTGCACGCAGGCCTGATACGTCTCCGACGTATCCATAATTTTTGATGCTCCATGCTTGTTTTTACACCATTTGATTAGTGTTTTGTTACACTTTGTGGCATTTTTATGCATTTTCTAGAACTAACCTATTAACAAGATGCCACAGTGCCAGTTCCCTGTTTTCTGCTATTTTTGTGTTTCAGAAAAGTTACACAGGAAATATTCTCGGAATTGGACAAAACAAAAGCCAGACGTCCAGATATTTACGAAAGCTTCCAGAGAACCGAAGAGGAGACGGAGAGGAGCCACTAGTGGGCCACACCACCAGGGGGCGCCGCCTGGGGCTGGCCCACGCCCCCCTTTGGTGAGCCCCACCAGGGCCACTTCTGACGGCGCCCCTTCGCCTATAAAGACCCCCCGATGGGAAAAACCTAAATACCCGATCACTTTTCCAGAATACATCGCGATCCGCCGCCGCCGTCGACCCGAAGATCGGGAGGGTCCAGAAGCTCTTCCCGGCACCCTGCTGAAGAGGGGAATCGCCACCGGAGGTCTTCTTCATCGCCATGCTTGCCTCCGGCGCGATGAGTGAGTAGTCTACCTTGGACTATGGGTCCATAGCAGTAGCTAGATGGTTGTCTTCTCCACCATGTGCTTCATGTTTAGATCTCGTAAGCTGCCTTACATGATCGAGATCACCGTTATGTAATTCTACATGTTGTGTTTGTTGGGATCCGATAAATATTGGTGTTACGATTGAGTTGATGTACTGAATTTTATCTTATGTTATCTCTATGTTATTTATGATATTGCATGCTCTCCGTTGTTAGTAGCTATCTTGGCCGAGTAGTTGCTAGTGACTCCAAGATGGGGTATTTAAGCTTGATAGTGGGTTCATGCCTCTATTTAATCCGGGGGAGTGACAGAAACCTCTAAGGTTGTAGATGTGCTGTTGCTACTAGGGGGAAAACAACATTCATATGCTCAAGGGCATATGCTTTGTTTACATTACACACTTTACTTAATGCAATTATCTGTTGTTCGCAACTTAATACTCGTGGAGTTCTCAGATTGATTCGCCACAAGTGGATTATTAGTCATAGATGCAGTTTGATGGCGGTCTATGTATCTTGTTGTAATGCCCAGAGTAAATCTCACAGTGATCCTCTCAACATATGCACGTTATTTTATTCTATCAATTGCCTAACTCTAATTTGTTTACCCAGCATGTGTTATTTTATCTTATGGAGAGACGCCACTAGTGAACTATGGACCCCGGTCCTATTTCCTTTATATTGCTATCACCTGTTTACTTTACTCGCACTGTTTACTTTACTCGCATACTACTATTACTTTCCACTCGATATGCTCATTCCTTTGTTTCAAGGAAACCGGTGAGATTGATAACCTCATTAAAAGTTGGGAACAAAGTATTTGGTTGTGTTGTGTGCAGGTTCCACGTTGCCGCTCGCAAAGCAAAGCTCGGACGAGGCGCCCTATAAATTGTCCGGAGCTGTCGCGAAGCTAGCGGGCATCACCTTCAGTCGTATTGACTTTTTCCTACTGGATTGATAACCTTGGTTTCATAACCGAGGGAAAACTTGCTGCTATATTCATCAAACCTTCTCTTGGGGTTTCCAACTGGCCGGTCATTTACTACACATTCCCACGTCAACTTGGCAACAGAAGTTTTCTGTCGCCGTTGTCGAGATTTAAGAAGAAGTTTCCACATCATCATCACCGCGCCATCAACAAGTTTTCTGGCGCCGTTGCCGGGGAAAAAAAGACTTCTGCAAGGGGAGTTTCGCACGTGCATCCTTTACTTTGTTTTAAGTTTTGCTTTACTTTATTTTTACTTGCATCATTTTATCAAAAACACAAAAAATTAGTTTCCTTTATAGTTGTTATTTCTTTACTCTAGTTCATTATGTTGTTCCCTAAGTACGTTTTGGAGGACCTCTCAGAAGGTAGTGGTTCAATTATTTGAAAAAGTAACATTGAGGAGTTCTTTAATCATATTAGTATGCATAAAGATGTTGAGAAAAAGTCTTTAGCTGAGCTTGCTCCTAGTTATGAAGTTGCTTCGGCTTATTTAATTCACATGTTAGAAGCTAGGTTTGCTAGCCTTAATCCTTTTATGCAATACATGTTTCTTAAGCTTTATGATATTGAGGATCCTGAAAAAAAATCTTTTATCTTGGAAACTTTGCGCATAGAATTTAGAGATGTTGCCATTGAGGCTAGGGAAGTTTTTAAGAAATTTAATAAGCTTGGCTCACCTGTTGAAGTTGTTGGTACACCCAGTGAAGATTCTAGAGTGCTAATACCTTGTAAACTTGTAGGAATTCATGATGCTTTCGAAAAGAATTTTAGTTGGATTTGTCCTAAAAACTTTTTTGATGAAAGTAGTGTACCAAAGAGTGATAATAAAGGGTCTTCAAAAACTCATTTGGATACAATTCAATGCCTTATTGAAAAGACTTCTGCTGTTGATCTTAATGATTCACTTGATATTACTTGATTCGCACTTTCTGCGCCTAGCTCAAAGGCGTTAAAGAAAAGCACTCTTGGGAGATAACCCAATGTTTTTACATTCAGTTCTTTTTCTTTTATTTGAGTCTTAGAAGTTATTACTACTGTAATGACCTCTCCTTATCCTTTTTATTTCTTTTTTGTGCCAAGAGAAGCCTCTAATTTGAGTGAGGTAAGATTTTGGGATGTTGCTGTCCTGAAACAGTTTTCGGTGCTGCACCGTAAAAATTTGTGAAAATTCTCTGTATATCTTTTGGACCTGCGATTTCTTGTGCACATGCCCCAGGTTATATCCAAACTTTCATTAGTTGAACACTTTTTTATTTGAGCAACAGAAAACCCTCTAAAAATTCGACCTTTGTCAGCTGTTCTGTTTTGACAGATTTCTGCCAATATTTGTGTTTGCCGCTTTATCGCTTTCTTTTTTAGTTCTTTTGATCATGGAACTTTTGGGGAAGTTGCTACAGTAGTATATGCTTTATATGTGGTGTTTTTGGGTTGAAACATGAAGCAAAAAGGGTTGATTCAATGATATGCTTACACTAATGTTGCTAATAGATTTGTGTTTAGTTTTGTATGAAGGAAGTTTTCAAGTGTAGGGATTAGAGAATGATGAGATAAGTTGAAGAATGGACAAAAGCTCAATCTTGGGGATGCCCACGCACCACAAGAAATATCCAAGAGGTACAAGCGTCAAAGCTTGGGGATGCCCCCGAGGCACCCCTTCTTCATCGGCAAAAATCAGGTCACCTTTCAACACACTATATTTTTATTGCTTCATGCATTATGCATTTTTCTTGGAGCGTCAGTTGTTCTTAGTTTTCAGTTTTGTTTAGTTTTGTTTGTTGCAATAAATGGTTGGACCCCAACAAATTTTCTTTTGGAGAAGTTGCCTTGCTTTTTATTTGCCAAGAACACTCGTTAAATGATAAGAGTGAAAAACGGACTTGATCGAGTGTTCTTCTTTTTTTTAGAACTGCATTTAGCTTTCGATTTTCGCCTTGATTTTTATTCAGATGTTGTTATATCTTTTCATCAAGGTATATTTTGACCTCTGGTCCATGTTGGTTTTCATCAAAAGAGTTGTTTATAAAAAGTTTGAATGGTGTTGAAAAAGAGAAAAAGCTTTATGCAAAAAAGTGGTACAAGAAGGAGCTTGTGTAGACTGCGGCCTAGGCTTTTGCATGCCATGCTTGATGTATTTTTGATAGCATGCTTAGTGGTCTTGCTGTAGCATGACTTGTCTCAAATGACTGAGATTGCATAATGAGCCTTTGAAAAAATCATGCGTTGTTTTAATTATTTGGAAGCATTATTTTGGTTTTCTCCTTTGATGCTTTATTTGGGTTGACTTGGCGCATGCTCATACATGTTAGACTCATACAAGTCGCCATTGCCTCTATGATCATTTAGTTTTTGACTTTTGATGCCATCTTATGCTTCTTTTAATGTCGCTTTGTCGCTATGCATGATTATGGCCGTTATTGCTCTCTTAGTTGGTCGCTCCCATTCTTTTGCTAGCCCTCATTTTGTACTGAGTATGAGCTCTACTCGTGCATCCAACTCCTAAAAACCAAGTTGTTCCAATGTGTCCACCATACATACCTATTAGCAATTTGCTATTCCAAAGTACATTTGACTTGCTTTTATCTATCCTTCAAATTAAACTCTTTTTGGTGTTATGCGAAAATTAGTTAGTAAAGCTCTCACGAACCTGATGACACACTTTACTTTTCTCATTTTAAAATTTTGACATTGTGGCTCTCTTATGTTGAGTTGTTATGCTTGCAAGTTGTAAGTTGGAAATTAGCCCAGCCATGTCGTCATGGGGCAAGCTTTCAACATTGCACTATCTTTCATTTGAGTTGATATCGTGATCTTTTATTTATGGATACTCGCGATGTGAAATAAGTTGGGAATCTTGCGGGATCATGGAGTTTTTATATGTGTTAGGGAAACGCCTGGGCCGCTAATCTAAGCCATGCATAATTCATGGTGGAAATTTACAGCATGCCTATAGTGGACATTCGACGACGCATCTCACAATAAAAAGCTATACCAATGGTAAATAAAAGAGATGTCGAGGTGTTCATTGTCTGTTTGTCCTGTCATTTTGATGTGGGCTTGTTCCATGTCATCGGGCACGGAGGTACCCCGTTGGCGGTTCTCGATGATACACATATATTTACAATGACAAGAGCTTGCTTGGGACTCTAAGTCGAGTAGCATGAGGTTTGGGTATTCATATTTCACGGGACACTAGTTTTTCAACTTATGATTTGTCAAGCATATGCAGCATAAGTGTACACGCATTAACTTTAACCATTCAAGATGCTTATGATGGGGGCAATGAGAGCTCAAAACCAGTAAGTACCATAATTTTTGAAGGTTTATAAAACTTGCAATCACTGCTTCCCTCCGCGAAGGGCCTTTCTTTTACTTTTATGTTGAGTCTCCACCTTCTATCTTTATGCACCATCTAAGAGAGCATAGTTGTCATTCTGAGTATAATGTGCATTGTTCCAAAGTTTTCATTGATTGATTCATATTGTTGGTTTCACTTGTTCTTAAATTACTTGTATCTAGTCGCCCTCTTAAACTTGAAGGTGTCCTATGCATTTATGTTTTGCTACTCCATGAGGGACAAGCTGAAAACCATTTGTATGTTTTTCCTTATGATTTGAACACACGTTTGACTTTCATTGTTTTATTTTCATGATCTTTCGTTTGTGTTCTTTTTCATGTTATAACATGGTTGCTAAGTTTCTTCTATCAAGATTATATCTTTCATGCCCATGTTTTAAGTTCTTTTGATCCCAGCGCACAATGCTTACATATATGATCAAGATTGTGTAGGTGCATGTCACCTCAAAAATTATTTCTTTTGTTATCACTTACCTACTCGAGGACGAGCAGGAGTTAAGCTTGGGGATGCTGATACGTCTCCGACGTATCCATAATTTTTGATGCTCCATGCTTGTTTTTACACCATTTGCTTAGTGTTTCGTTACACTTCGTGGCATTTTTATGCATTTTCCGGAACTAACCTATTAACAAGATGCCACAGTGCCAGTTCCCTGTTTTCTGCTATTTTTGTGTTTCAGAAAAGTTACACAGGAAATATTCTCAGAATTGGACGAAACAAAAGCCAGACATCCAGATATTTACCGAAGCTTCCAGAGAACCGAAGAGGAGACGGAGAGGAGCCACTGGTGGGCCACACAACCAGGGGGCGCGGCCTGGGGCTGGCCCATGCCCCCCTATGGTGAGCCCCACCAGGGCCACTTCTGACGATGCCCCTTTGCCTATAAAGACCCCCCGACGGGAAAAACCTAAATACCCGATCACTTTTCCAGAATACATCGCGATCCACCGCCGCCGTCAACCCAAAGATTGGGAGGGTCCAGAAGCTCTTCCCGGCACCCTGCCGGAGAGGGGAATCGCCACCAGAGGTCTTCTTCATCGCCATGGTTGCCTCCGGCGCGATGAGTGAGTAGTCTACCTTGGACTATGGGTCCATAGCAGTAGCTAGATGGTTGTCTTCTCCACCATGTGCTTCATGTTTAGATCTCGTGAGCTGCCTTACATGATCGAGATCACCGTTATGTAATTCTACATGTTGTGTTTGTTGGGATCCGATGAATATTGGTGTTATGATTGAGTTGATGTACTGAATTTTATCTTATGTTATCTCTATGTTGTTTATGATCTTGCATGCTCTCCGTTGTTAGTAGCTATCTTGGCCGAGTAGTTGCTAGTGACTCCAAGAGGGGGTATTTATGCTCGATAGTGGGTTCATGCCTCTATTTAATCTGGGGGAGTGACAGAAACCTCTAAGGTTGTAGATGTGCTGTTGCTACTAGGGGGAAAACAACATTCATATGCTCAAGGGCATATGCTTTGTTTACATTACACACTTTGCTTAATGCAATTATCTGTTGTTCGCAACTTAATACTTGTGGAGTTCTCGGATTGATTCGCCACAAGTGGATTATTAGTCATAGATGCAGTTGGATGGCGGTCTATGTATCTTGTTGTAATGCCCAGAGTAAATCTCATAGTGATCCTCTCGACATATGCACGTTGTCTTTATTCTATCAATTGCCCAACTGTAATTTGTTTACCCAGCATGTGTTATTTTATCTTATGGAGAGACACCACTAGTGAACTGTGGACCCCGGTCCTATTTCCTTTATATTGCTATCACCTGTTTACTTTACTCGCACTATTTACTTTACTCGCATACTACTATTACTTTCCACTCGATACGCTCATTCCTTTGTTTCAAGCAAACCGGTGAGATTGACAACCTCATCGTAAGTTGGGAACAAAGTATTTGGTTGTGTTGTGTGCAGGTTCCACGTTGCCGCTCGCAAAGCAAAGCTCGGACAAGGCGCCCTATAAATTGTCCGGAGCTGTCGCAAAGCTAGCGGGCATCACCTTCAGTCGTATTGGCTTTTTCCTACTGGATTGATAACCTTGGTTTCATAACTGAGGGAAAACTTGCTGCTATATTCATCAAACCTTCTCTTGGGGTTTCCAACTGGCCGGTCATTTACTACACATTCCCACATCAACTTGGCAACAGAAGTTTTCTGTCGCCGTTGCCGAGATTTAAGAAGAAGTTTCCACATCATCATCACCGAACCATCAAGGCCCTGCCCCCAACCCCATGTCGTCTCAGCATGCCCTGGTTGCGGGACAAGGAGAGTGAGGTGCCGCCTCCCCTGCATCTAGAGCTATTGTGGAGGAGGAGGATGGGTAAGAGGGAGGTGCGGTCGCGATACACGGGATGGGGCAGCGCCGCCGACTGCGCGTGATGTAGTGGATGGGGATAGCGCCTCCAGTGGTGGACTCTGCACGCGGTTGACGGCCGGATAGCGGCGCGCAGGTGTCCGCGCACACGACGATGAGGAATCGGGCATCTCTGGAGAACAGAAAAAATGGAATTTTGCATCCAAACGAACAAAAAGCTCAGGAAAAAAGCAGAGAACAAAAGATGTGGCAAACAAGGTTGTAGGATGAGGCTCCCGTCGCCTCCATGGGTAGATCCGGAGCTAGGAGCCCTCCACAGCAAGAATCGGCCTCTCCACGGCCAGATCAGACGGCAAGTGGTGTGGAGCGGCCCTCCTGGCCGTCGGTGTGAGGTGGGGTAGATCTGCAGATGGACAGGCAGGGGACCGGATGGAGGGGTTGGAGCCGCGCGTGGTGCAGGATCCAATCTGGAGCAATGCAGATGCGGAGAGGAGAGTAACACAGAAGGGCAGTGACCGGAGGAGGTGCGATTTTGGGTCGATGGCATTAAAGCGGCGAGCGTGCCCTTGTGCCTCGGCGGTGCCGCAGGGATTTGAACGAGGGGAACCGCGATGGGGAGATAAAAAAATCAGTTATAATGGGCTTTTCAGGAAATTATGATGGGCTTTTTTACAAAACGTCCGGACAGAAGAACCAAACCAAGGAACCCTTGCGTACTTTATTATTAGGTAAAGATAACTAGGAAAAATGCCCATGCGTTGCACCGGGAGGGAAAAGTACGTGCATTTTTTTTGAAAATTTTCTAATCCCTGAAGAATTTTGCTACTCAAAATCAGTTTCTGTTAAAAGGGCGAAGTAGATTTCTCATCTAAATTCTCCTATAATTTCCGATGCAATAGAAGATAGAAAATTTGTCAATGGAGAATAGGGAGGAGAGCGTGACGGTTGTGAAAGCGTTCGGCGAAGTTGCCATGTAGGTCGCCATCTGGACTCATGCTAGCGACGTGCTCTGCCGAGCCCCGGCAAAAGACGTGCTTGTATGCCATTTATATGAAAATGTTACGAGTGTCATTGAATCATCCAAGTAAAGCTTATAAACATTTATCTGATCAAGTAACTCCTCTACACCTGTCATGGTGCCACAATGCCACTGTTTGTCTTTGCTCAAAAACTCCAAATGGAGCTTAGGCACTAGGTAGCGTGGTTTTATTTTATTTTTTAATAAAAATTCAAATTTAAACATCACAAAAAGTTTCAAAAAAAAATTTACACGTAGGCAATGTTGTACTCTATCATTATGTAAATTTTCAGAATGAATACATTGTATTTTGAGCTATGTAAAAATAACAAAATCACACATAAATATAAAATCAAGTTTCCTACGCATTGTTCATTACTGTTCACCGAGGACAAAATATCAATTTATCATTTTTGTTGAGTCCAAAAATACAATATATTATATTCTAAGAAATTACACGCTTGGTTATTTTTTCAATTTTTTAAAGTGTTTAAATTCAAATTTTCAGAGCTTCAAAATTAGGGCTCCATGGAGCCCGAGCTCCAAAGCCGTCTTTTTCAGAAGGTAACAGATGTAGAAGTAGAGTAGATATTTTGGTGTATCTGCAAATCACATAAAGATCAATTGTAGAGCGTCAGAACAAAAGTTAAGATGAACACATAACTGACACAGGTGAAACGCTAAATATGCCTAACTATTATTGCCACCCCAAGCACACGCGATCAAAACCTTCCAGGGAATTAGAGGCGCTGCTTGCTATCTAGACCGCGACCGCTCCCCAGCTGATGTAGGAACGCTCCCGTGGAGCTAGCGTACAGCGGGAGGACCTGCGTAATTCAAGGTCGCGCCGGAGCTCGGGTGCGCGATTTCCGTCTCACTTCTCTGCCCTGCGCTATCTGGTGTTGTTGCTCTCCACTCTCGCTCCCCATCGGCAGTGCAGGGGAGCTTGACACGGCCTACATCATGGTGCACGGCTGGACCTCGACGACCGCTGGCCCGCTGCCAGCCTGCCACCCTCTTCCCTTGATGAGTGGGGCGGCCTGCAGCTCGACGGAGCGACCTACAGCGCAGCTGGCGACAAAGGCATGAACGATCGAGGTCCTCCTTGTTGGCGCCGCAACCATGGTAGAGGAGTCCATATTGCGCACAGGCCCTGCACCCAACCCCGTGTCAGTCTCAACATGCCCTGGTTGCGGGAGAAGGAGAGTGAGGTGCCGCCTCCCCTGCATCTAGAGCTATTGTGGAGGAGGAGGATGGGGAAGAGGGAGGTGCGGTCGCGATACACGGGATGGGGCGGCACCGCCGACTGCGCGTGATGTAGTGGATGGGGATAGCGCCTCCAGTGGTGGACTCTGCACGCGGTTGACTGTCGGATGGCGGCGCGCAGGTGGATAAAGATCAATTGCAGAGCGTCAGAACAAAAGTTAAGATGAACACATAACTGACACAGGTGAAACGCTAAATATGCATAACTATCATTGCCACCCCAAGCACACGCGATCAAAACCTTCCAGGGAATTAGAGGCGCTGCCTGCTATCCAGACAACGACCGCTCCCCAGCTGATGTAGGAATGCTCCCGTGGAGCTAGCGTACAGCGGGAGGACTTGCGTAATTCAAGGTCGCGCCGGAGCTCGGGTGCACGATTTCTGTCTCCCTTCTCTGCCCCGCGCTGTCCGGTGCTATTGCTCTCCGCTCTCGCTCCCCATCGGCGGTGCAGGGGAGCTTGACACGGCCTACATCATGGCGCACGGCTGGACCTCGACGGCCGCTGGCCCGCTGCCAGCCTGCCACCCTCTTCCCTTGAAGAGTGGGGCGGCCTGCAGCTCGACGGAGCGACCTACAGCGCAGCTGGCGACAAAGGCATGAACGATCAAGGTCCTCCTTGTTGGCGCCGCAACCATGGCAGAGGAGTCCATATTGCGCGCATGCCCTGCCCCCAACCCCGTGCCGTCTCAGCATGCCCTTGTTGCGGGAGAAGGAGAGTGAGGTGCCGCCTCCCCTGCATCTAGAGCTATTGTGGAGGAGGAGGATGGGAAAGAGGGAGGTGCGGTCACGATACACGGGATGGGATAGCGCCGCCGACTGCGCGTGATGTAGTGGATGGGGATAGCGCCTCCAGTGGTGGACTCTGCACGCGGTTGACTGCTGGCGTGTGGTTGACGTGGGAGCAGACGGTCCTTGTGCGTGGTGAATAACCAGCCCGTTGGGAACCCCAAGAGGAAGGTATGATGAGTATAGCAGCTAGTTTTCCCTCAGTTAATAAACCAAGGTTTATCGTTCTTGGAGAGGAGAGACAAACGACTGAAGATGATGCTTGCTAGCTTGCGACAGCTTTGGACAATTTATATATGGCGCCTCGTCCAAGCTTTGCTTGCTAGCTGCAACGCGGAACCTGCACACAACACAACCAAGTACTTCGTTCCCAACTTGCGATGGGGTTGTCAATCTCACCGGTTTGCTTGAAACAAAGGTTATAAGCGTATCGAGTGGAAAACAGTAGAGTATGCGAGTAAAGTAAACAGTGCGAGTAAAGTAAACAGTGCGAGTAAAGTAAACAGGTGATAGCAGTATGATGGAAATAGGACCGGGGTCCACAGTTCACTAGTGGTGTCTCTCCATAAGATAAATAACACATGCTGGGTAAACAACTTACAGTTGGGCAATTGATAGAATAAAGATAAACGTGATATGTCAAGAAGATCACTATGAGATTTACTCTGGGCATTACAACAAAATACATAGACCGCCATCCAACTGCATCTATGACTAATAATCCACTTGTGGTGAATCAATCCGAGAACTCCATAAGTATTAAGTTGCGAACAACAGATAATTGCATTAAGCAAAGTGTGTAATGTAAACAAAGCATATGCCCTTGAGCATATGAATGTTGTTTTCTCCCTAGTAGCAACAGCACATCTACAACCTTAGAGGTTTCTGTCACTCCCCCAGATTAAATAGAGGCATGAACCCACTATCGAGCATAAATACCCCCTCTTGGAGTCACTAGCAACTACTCGGCCAAGATAGTTACTAACAACGGAGAGCATGCAAGATCATAAATAACATAGAGATAACAAAAGATATATTTCAGTACAGCAACTTAATCATAAACACCAATATTCGTCGGATCCCAACAAACCAAACATGTAGAATTACATAACGGTGATCTCAATCATGTAGGGCAGCTCATGAGATCTAAACATGAAGCACATGGTGGAGGAGACAACCATCTAGCTACTGCTATGGACCCATAGTCCAAGGTAGACTACTCACTCATCGCTCCGGAGGCAAGCATGGTGATGAAGAAGACCTCCGGTGGTGATTCCCCTCTCCGGCAGGGTGCCGGGAAGAGCTTCTGGACCCTCCCGATCTTCAGGTCGACGGCGGCGGCGGATCGCGATGTGTTCTGGAAAATTGATCGGGTCCTTAGGTTTTTTCCGTCGGGGGGTCTTTATAGGCGAAGGGGCGATGTCAGAGGAGGGACCAGGCGGCCTCACGCCAGGCTCGCGCGGCCAGGGGCCTGGCCGCACCGCCCTGGCGTGTGGGCCCCTGGTGGCCCACCTCCTTCTCTCCTTCGGATCTCTGGAAGCTTCTGGGTAAAATAAGACTTTAGGAACTTGTTTCGTCCAATTCCGAGAATATTTCCTGTGTATCACTTCTGAAACACAAAAACATCAGAAAACAGGGAACTGGCACTGTGGCAACTCGTTAATAGGTTAGTTCCGGAAAATGCATAAAAGTGCCACGAAGTGTAACAAAATAGTAGGCAAATGGTGTAAAAACAAGCATGGAGCATCAAAAATTATAGATACGTTGGAGACGTATCAAGCATCCCCAAGCTTAACTCCTGCTCGTCCTCGAGTAGGTAAGTGATAACAAAAGAATAATTTTTGAGGTGACATGCACCTACACAATCTTGATCATATATGTAAGCATTTGTGAGCTGGGATCATAAGAACTTAAAACATGGGCATGAAGATATAATCTTGACAATAAGAACTTAGCAACCATGTTGTAAACATGCAAATGAACACAAACAAAAGATCATGAAAATGAAACAATGAAAGTCAAAGGTGTGTTCAAATCATAAGCAAAAACATACAAATGGTTTTCAGCTTGTCCTTCAAAGAGAGCAAAACATAAATGCATAGGACACCTTCAAGTTTAAGAGGGCGACTAGATACAAATAATTTGAGAACAAGTGAAACCAATAATATGAATCAATCAATGAACTTTGGGACAATGCATATCACACTAAGAATGACAACTATGATCTCTTAATGGTGCATAAAGATAGAAGGTGGTGACTCAACATAAAAGTAAAAGAAAGGCCCTTCGCAGAGGGAAGCAGTGATTGCAAGTTTTATAACCTTCAAAAATTATGGTACTTACCGGCTTTGAGCTCTCATTGCCCCCATCATAAGCATCTTGAATGGTTAAAGTTAATGCGAGAACAATTATGAAGCATATGCTTAACAAATCATAAGTTGAAAACCTCGTGCCCCATGAATACGAGTACCCAAACCTCATGCTACTTTACTTAGAGTCCCAAGCAAGGCTCTTGTCATTGTAAGTATATGCATATCATTGAGAACCGCCAATGGGGTACCTCCGTGCCCGATGACATGGAACAAGCCCACACCAAAATGACAGGACAAGCAGACAATGAACACCTCGACATCTCTTTTATTTGCCTTTTGTTTAGCTTTTTATTGTGAGATGCGTCGTCGAATGTTCACCATGGGTATGCTGCAAATTTCCACCATGAATTATGCATGGCTTAGATTGGCGGCCCGGCGTTTCCCTAACACATATACAAACTCCATGATCCCTACAAGATTCCCAATTCATTTCACACTGCGGGCATCCATAAACAAAAGATCACGATATCAACTCAAATAAGAAGTGCAATGTTGAAAGCTTGCCCATGACAGCATGGATGGGCTAGAATCCAACTTACAACTTGCAAGCATAACAACTCAACATAAGAGACCACAATGTCAAATTTTTAAGAACAGGAAAAAGTAAAGTGTGCCTTCCGGTTCGTGAGAGCTTTACTGACCGAATTTCGCATAACACTGGTAAGAGTTTTAATTTGAAGAGAAAATAAAATCAAGTCAAATTTACTTGGAATAGCAAATTGCTAGTAGGTATGTATGGTGGACACTTTGGAAAACTTTGGCTTTTAGGAGTTGGATGCACGAGTAGAGCTCATACTCAGTACAAGGCGAGGGCTAGCAAAAGACTGGGAGCGACCAACTAAGAGAGCAATAATGGCCATAATCATGCAAAGCGACATTAAAAGAAGCATAAGATGGCATCAAAAGTCAAAAACTAAATGATCATAGAGGCTATTGGCGACTTTGTAAGAGTCTAACATGTGTGAGCATGCGCCAAGTCAACCCAAATAAAGCATCAAGGAGAAAACCAAAATAATGCTTCCATACAATAAAAACAACGCATGATTTTTTCAAAGGCTCATTAAGCAATCTTAGTTATTTGAGACAAGTCATGCTACAGCAAAACCACCAAGAATACTATCAAAAAGACATCAAGCATGAAATGAAAAAGCCTAAGCCGCAGTCTACACAAGCTCCTTCTTGTACCACTATTTTGCACAAAGCCTTTTCTCTTTTCCAACACCATTTGAAATTTTTATAAACACCTCTTTTGATGAAAACCAATAAAGATCAGAGGCAAAAATACACCTTGATGAAAAGATATGACAAGGTCTGAACGCAAATCAAGGCAAAAACGAAAACCAAAAGCAGTAGCAGAAAAAGAAGAACACCCGATTTTTAATAAGAGTGAAAACTAGAGCGTTCTTGGTAAATGAAAACAAGGCAACTTCTCCAAAGGAAATTTGTTGGGGTCCAACCATTTATTGAAGAAAACAAACTAACTAAACTAACCTAGAAAACTAAAACAACTGACGCTCCAAGAAAAACACATAGTGCATGAAGCAAGAAAAATATAGTGTTTTGAAAGGTGACCTGATTTTTGCCGATGAAGAAGGGGTGCCTCGGGGGCATCCCCAAGCTTTGACGCTTGTACTTCTTGGATATTTCTTGGGGTGATGCATGGGCATCCCCAAGCTTGAGCTTTTGTCCATTCTTCAACTCATCTCATCATTCTCCAATCCCTACACTTGAAAACTTCCTTCATACAAAACTAAACACAATTCTATTAGCAACATTAGTGCAAGCATAACATATAATCAACCTCTTTTTGCTTCAGGTTTCAACTAAAAACCACCACATATATAGCAAATACTACTGTAGCAACTTCTCTAAAAGTTCCGTGATCAAAAGAACTCAAAAGAAAGCGATAAAGTGGCAAACACAAATATTGGCAGAAATCTGTCAAAACTGAACAGCTGACAAAGGTCGAATTTTTGAGGGATTTTCTGTTGCTCAAATAAAAAAGTGTTCAACTAACGAAAGTTTGGATATAACCTGGGACATATGCACAAGAAATCACAGGTCCAAAAGATATACAGAGAATTTATACGAATTTTTACGGTGCAGCACCGAAAACAGTTTCAGGACAGCAACATCCCCAAATCTTTACCTCACTCGAATTAGAGGCTTCTCTTGGCACAAAAACGAAATAAACAAGATAAGGAGCGGTCATTACAGTAGTAATGACTTCCAAGACTCAAATAAAAGAAAAAGTACTAAAAATAAAACATTGGGTTATCTCCCAAGAGTGCTTTTCTTTAACGCCTTTGAGCTAGGCGCAGAAAATTGCGAATCAAGTAATATCAAAAGATGAAGTACTAGGATCAGCGCGTGCCTTACGTCTTCCTTTCTTACCCTTGTTCTTGACTCTAGGAAAGACATGGCTATTGCAAGGTGGAGAGATAAATCTTATATTGCCTTTTCCCACATCAATGACGGCGCCCAGGAGCTTCAAGAGGGATCTTCCAAGTGTGATTTGTCCTTTTTCTACACATTCAATAACAAGATAATCAGTAGATATCATTCTTCCTAGGACTTTTGTAAAAACTCCTTCAGCTATTCCAATGGAAAATATAGTGGCATTGTTAGTAAGAGAAATTCCTTCTCCCCCCTCAGAAAGCTTCCAAAGGCTCAAAGATTCATAAACATCCTTTGGCATGAGACAAAATTCAGACATAATATCACAACGAGCATGAAAAGTTTCACCACTAATGGTGATTTTTATCGTAGGATACCAACTCGAAGGTTTAGAATTTAATGGCACATAATCAAAATGTTGGCGCAAAGTATTGTAGCAAGAATTCAAGCTAGCAGTGCGAGTCTCAAGAGTATCAAGTCTATTAAAAATGCACACAAGAGAGGAATCAAAATAGGTTGGCATGCTATAAATTGTAATCAACTTTTTTATAATGTTGAAGGCTTGATCTCCATCGCAATGAAGGAAATCTCCTTCTGCAGTAGCATCCAAAGCATATCTATAACGAAGAGCAAGCCCAAAGTAAAAGCTACTAAGAAGCAAACTCAAGGCCATTTTAGGTTCAGTTTTTCCATGCCAATCATAAATTCTAGACCAAGCTTCTTTAAAACTTTCCTCATCCTTCTGCTTAAAAGTAAAAATCATGTCCTCGGGCAACATAGTAGTAGCAACTGAACTAGACATAATAAACTAAAGTAAAGAAATAGCAACTACCAAGGATTCTAATTTTTTTGGGTTTTTGATATAAAACGATGCAGGTAAAATAAATAAAGTAAAGCAAAACAATAAAACAAAGTAAAGGATGTGCGTGCGAAAACTCCCCTCGCAGAAGTCTTCTACTTCCTCCCCAGCAACGGCGCCATAAATGAAGCTGCTGGCGTGTGGTTGACGTGGGAGCAGACGGTCCTTGTGCGTGGTGAATAACCAGCCCGTTGGGAACCCCAAGAGGAAGGTATGATGAGTATAGCAGCTAGGTTTCCCTCAGTTAAGAAACCAAGGTTTATCGTTCTTGGAGAGGAGAGACAAACGACTGAAGGTGATGCTTGCTAGCTTGCGACAGCTTCGGACAATTTATATATGGCGCCTCGTCCAAGCTTTGCTTGCTAGCTGCAACGCGGAACCTGCACACAATACAACCAAGTACTTCGTTCCCAACTTGCGATGAGGTTGTCAATCTCACCGGTTTGCTTGAAACAAAGGTTATAAGCGTATCGAGTGGAAAACAGTAGAGTATGCGAGTAAAGTAAACAGTGCGAGTAAAGTAAACAGGTGATAGCAGTATGATGGAAATAGGACCGGGGTCCATAGTTCACTAGTGGTGTCTCTCCATAAGATAAATAACACATGCTGGGTAAACAAATTACAGTTGGGCAATTGATAGAATAAAGATAAACGTGATATGTCAAGAAGATCACTATGAGATTTACTCTGGGCATTACAACAAAATACATAGACCGCCATCCAACTGCATCTATGACTAATAATCCACTTGTGGTGAATCAATCTGAGAACTCCACAAGTATTAAGTTGTGAACAACAGATAATTGCATTAAGCAAAGTGTGTAATGTAAACAAAGCATATGCCCTTGAGCATATGAATGTTGTTTTCTCCCTAGTAGCAACAGCACATCTACAACCTTAGAGGTTTCTGTCACTCCCCCAGATTAAATAGAGGCATGAACCCACTATCGAGCATAAATACCCCCTCTTGGAGTCACTAGCAACTACTCGGCCAAGATAGCTACTAACAACGGAGAGCATGCAAGATCACAAACAACATAGAGATAACAAAAGATATATTTCAGTACAGCAACTTAATCATAAACACCAATATTCATCGGATCCCAACAAACCAAACATGTAGAATTACATAACGGTGATCTCAATCATGTAGGGCAGCTCATGAGATCTAAACATGAAGCACATGGTGGAGGAGACAACCATCTAGCTACTGCTATGGACCCATAGTCCAAGGTAGACTACTCACTCATCGCTCTGGAGGCAAGCATGGCGATGAAGAAGACCTCCGGTGGCGATTCCCCTCTCCGGCAGGGTGCCGGGAAGAGCTTCTGGACCCTCCCGATCTTCGGGTCGACGGCGGCGGCGGATCGCGATGTGTTCTGGAAAATTGATCGGGTCCTTAGGTTTTTTCCGTCGGGGGGTCTTTATAGGCGAAGGGGCGATGTCAAAGGAGGGACCAGGCGGCCTCACGCCAGGCTCGCGCGGCCAGGGGCCTGGCCGCGCCGCCCTGGCGTGTGGGCCCCTGGTGGCTCACCTCCTTCTCTCCTTTGGATCTCTGGAAGCTTCTGGGTAAAATAAGACTTCAGGAACTTGTTTCGTCCAATTCCGAGAATATTTCATGTGTATCACTTCTGAAACACAAAAACAGCAGAAAACAGAGAACTGGCACTGTGGCAACTCGTTAATAGGTTAGTTCCGGAAAATGCATAAAAGTGCCACGAAGTGTAACGAAACAATAGGCAAATGGTATAAAAACAAGCATGGAGCATCAAAAATTATAGATACGTTGGAGACGTATCATTGACTGCCGGATGGCGGCGCGCAGGTGGCCGCGCACACGGACGACAGGGAATCGGGCATCTCTAGAGAACAGAAAAAAATGGAATTTTGCATCCAAACGAACAAAAAGCTCAGGAAAAAAGCAGAGAACAAAAGATGTGGCAAACAAGGTTGTAGGATGAGGCTCCCGTCGCCTCCATGGGTAGATCCGGAGCTAGGAGCCCTCCACAGCAAGAATCGGCCTCTCCACGGCCAGATCAGACGACAAGTGGTGTGGAGCGGCCCTCCTGGCCGTCGGTGTGAGGTGGGGTAGATCTGCAGACGGACAGGCAGGGGACCGGATGGAGGGGTTGGAGCCGCGCGTGGTGCAGGATCCAATCTAGAGCAATGCAGATGCGGAGAGGAGAGTAACACAGAAGGGCAGCGACCGGAGGAGGTGCGATTTCGGGTCGATGGCATTGAAGCGGCGAGCGTGCCCTTGTGCCACGGCGGTGCCGCAGGGATTTGAACGAGGGGAACCGCGATGGGGAGATTAAAAAAATCAGTTATGATGGGCTTTTCAAGAAATTATGATGGGCTTTTTTACAAAACGTCCGGACGGAAGAACCAAACCAAGGAACCCTTGCGTACTTTATTATTAGGCTTTTTTATAAAACGTCCGGACGGAAGAACCAAACCAAGGAACCCTTGCGTACTTTATTATTAGGTAAAGATTTTCAAGAATTTATGATGGGCTTTTTTACAAAACGTCCGGACAGAAGAATCAAACTAAGAAACCCTTGCGTACTTTATTATTAGGTAAAGATAAAGATTAGTGTGTTGTTTCCCTCCATCTTATGTTTTTAAACAACCTTCGGTTTAATCTTGTAATGGCTACTAGTGTTCTTTTGGATGATGTACAACAAGAAATGGGGACGTGCTCCCCTGCCCTAAATTTTGATAATTTGTGTTGTATCTTTAAATCTTTCCTCACCATTACTCGATCCCTATCCTCCCGTGCATAGTCCGTAAACTAGTGGCAAACATGTTTTACATGCTTGCGACCATTTTTTGATGAGAAACAGTGGGAGCGCTTCCCACTGCAATTTGCTTGCGACCATGGCAATGATTATACTAGATAGTAAAATATGGAAAGTTACATTGAGCGAATCTTTGGGTTTTAGCACATGAAGCGAACGAGTTGCCACGTGACAACTCCTGGATCTCCGTAGAACGTTGACTCCATAATAGAGTATCATCATTGATATTTTTTTAATATTGTTTCATTTTAACACATTTGCCAGTAATTTAGTTCGAATTCCATATATGGGTTGGCTTTGTTTAGATCCACACTCCGGTGAGACATAAACCCAGCATTTTAGTGTCAGATATGTGAATAGAATACGTTTTACCTCTATTTCTGGATATGTATGACAAATTTGTAAATTTTCCTATACTACCTTTTATACCTTTTTGCCACATTATTTGGCTTCTAATGTGTTATCCTTCAAGTAGATAAAAGTCAAAGATGGCATATTAATTAACTCTAAAAAACCATTGCATCAAAGGAAGAATTGGTAGGTGTATCTTGAAATCCTTCCTCGTTGTTTACTTGATCGTCTCATGCATCGTCACAAAACTACAGCGCCAAGCACGTTTTACTTCCTCACTATCATGCATATAATGCATGCCAAATCTTTTCTTCCAAAAAACACTGTGTATACGGAATTTATATCCATACATTTTAATGGCTGGGCGATTACGGGGCGTTAGTTATACACTGCTTAACAATATTAATTAAAGTTGATACATATTGATATGCATTCGACCACATAGTGTTCTATAAAATGGGTCCAAAAAGGACCCCATCTAGAATACAAAACGAAAAGTATATCTTCAACTTAACCAGCTAGCATCTCTGTTCGCGATCTCCTGCTAGATAGACTGTAGTCAAGTAAGATGAGGAGTTCTATGGGCCAGTATTCCACTTCCCTGCCCGTTGTCCTCCTCGTCTCTGCTGTCCTTCTGCTCAACGCTGACCTAGGGTTGTGCGGCTGCTTCAAGCGCATCTTCTCCTTCGGTGACTCCATCATCGACACCGGGAACTTTGCTTATTCAGGCCGCAATAATCCTGGCCCGATCATGCAGCTCCCTTACGGAATGACCTACTTCCACCGCCCCACTGGCCGTGTCTGTAATGGGCGTGTCATCATCGATTTCTACGGTTAGCATATGTATATATGTGTTATTCCTCTTGCGCCAATTCTCCATAATAGTTTCATGCATGAATGTAATCTAAACTGTGTCTGTTTCAGCTCAAGCGCTGGGTCTGCCGCTGCTACCACCGAGCATGCCTCAGGCGGGGACAGGGAAGTTTCCAACCGGCGCCAACTTTGCTGTGTCGAGTGCCCTCGCTCTGTCCCCGGACTACTACAAGACCAAGTATAACTTCACCATGCCGACGCCTTGGTGCCTCGACCGTCAGCTCGATTCCTTCAAGAAGGTGCTCGCCCGGATAGCTCCGGGACGAGGTAAGTGCAATGGTTTAATCGTATATATAACTTCATGCATGCTTTGTTCATTATCCATTCCTTACATATGCGCAGATCCATGTTGCCTCTGTGTTTCCATCTCAAACGACCTTCTCTTTTTTGTAACATATGGATTTGAAAACTTGCAGTTCACTTAAACATTTGAGATTAGAATGTGGGAAAAAATATTTTGAGATTTTAGGACAGTGAGTATATATATATTTTAAAGATTTCTTTTTGAATTTTTAATATTTGAAAAATAGAAATTGCACAGAAAATTCCTGAACTAGTTTTTCCACATTCTAGTTTTAGTGTTCCATTGACCTGCAAAGTTTCAAATCCATATGTTACATTGTTTAGGAGGTATAAAAATTAAGACAAACTCAAAAAATATGGGGGTATAGGTGACATGGTGTTCATCCAAACTTTTTCCTTATTCTATGTGATTCCCTCATCTTTAAGAATTTTATGTGATCATCAGCTGCCACCAAACGTCTGCTAAGCGACTCCCTCATCGTGTTGGGCGAGATCGGCGGCAACGACTACAACTTCTGGTTCTTTGCCGGGCGCAGCCGCCAGACACCGGACCAGTACATGCCCGACGTGGTTGCCCGGATAGGCGCCGGCATCCAGGAGGTGATCAATCTCGGCGCCAAGACCATCCTCGTCCCGGGCAACTTCCCTATCGGATGCGTGCCGGCTTACCTGAAAGCTTATAGGACCAACAACCCGGCGGATTACGATGAGTTCCACTGCCTCAGGTGGTTCAACGGCTTCTCCCAGAGGCACAACCAGGTGCTGAAGCAGAAGATCAACCGGCTCAAGTCACGGAACCCCGGCGTGAAGATCATCTACGCCGATTACTACGGTGCCGCCATGGAATTCGTTAGGAATCCCCATCGCTATGGTAATTTTAGAAAATCGCACGATCAAGAGTGCCCATGACAATCGTAATCATCTTGCTGATCAATGGCACTTTGCATCACTTGGATAGGTATCGGTGACCCTCTGGTGGCATGCTGTGGGGGCGCCAGTCCGTACCACACCGGCAAGTTATGCAACAAGACGGCCACTATTTGGGGCGACCCAGCCAAGTTCGCCAGCTGGGACCAGATCCACATGACAGAGAAGGCATACAGTGTCATCGCCTGTGGGGTGTTGAACGGCCCGCACGCGGACACACCGTTGCTCCATGCTTGCTAGCAGAACTCATTTGTTTCCATTGGTGTCTTGAAGAATTATTCTTGCTTCTTAGATTCATTATACTTTTTTTTATTCTTATTTATATGTATCACCAAATGAACTATTCGGAAGTGA
Source organism: Dactylis glomerata (assembly GCA_007115705.1). Classification (NCBI taxonomy): domain Eukaryota; kingdom Viridiplantae; phylum Streptophyta; class Magnoliopsida; order Poales; family Poaceae; genus Dactylis; species Dactylis glomerata. Next base: position 78,793 of record QXEO01000905.1, on the reverse strand, counting down.
AATGTTTGGATCAGTCATATATGTTGTGCATTATTGCAACCCAAGATAAGTTTTTTATTGCAATGTTTATCATCCAAGTTATAACATCACAGAGCAGGAGTTGAGACATATATCAACCATCTAAATAACATATGGCACCTATCCATTTTGCAATCTACGTGTGAATTTTTCCGCATCACTTATTAACTCAAAGATAATCATTGTTGCATTGCTTATCATGGAAGGAATCATGTGTGTATTCAACATTTGGAGTATTAGTTGTTTCAAGTTGAACATATGAAAATTTGTAAGTACTCTTGGCACACAAGTAGTATAAGTATAGCGCTGATATTGTTCAAGCAGGTAGTCTAAGTACTATGTGCTCTCATGATAGAAGTGCAATATCAACGTCACCACATAGGTATTAACTAGAAAACCCATATTGCCATGATCAGAGTAATTATTAGCCTCCAAACTATGGTGCATGAATTCTCACACTAGCTGGATCCACTAAGTTCTTTAATCTTGATCACACTAGCCCATTTTTTTATGCACTTCCAAAGATTGTTATACCTGAGTGAGTGGTTGACACCTCAAGGACACTACTCAAACATATACTTCTAGAAAGCACTAAAGAAGACATATGAGACGTCCAATTTATCATGGACTTCATCTATCTCATTTTTGCCACTCGATCAACAATTCGCTTGACCTTAGGATTCTCAAGTAATGGCTTAGGGTCATCAGCCAACGGCTCATCAGTCAAAACTATGGCCTAACTGAACTCATCAAGAATCATGTAACAACTCAGAAATTGTAATCCACTTCCTATTAAATAAAGTACCAAATTTTGGACCCAAATAAAACTTTTACCCATTATTTTATGCATACATGTATTTTCTATTCTATGTATTCTATGATTTCATGTGTGTTATTTTTGATTGAGTATTGTCTAGTTAATTCTAAGTGAACCAACAGAAACAATTGAGAAGAATTATAAGAACCAAAGAAACCAGAAATGAAAATCATAAAGAAAAAGAGAAGGAAATTGTGATCTAGGAAATCTGTTTGACTACACCACTTTGAGCCCTTAGATTAAGAAATCTAGAACTCACCTTCATGTTTGGCCTGCTAGTTGAGCTTAACCAAGTTATGGACTAACTCAACCAGGAAAGATCCACCAAAAATTCAAACTAGAGCATCACTCAAACTTGAGCCAAAGTTTGAATCTGAAACAGTGACTATATCAAAATTTGAAATAAGATTTCTTCAAAACTTCTTCTTTCTCCACAACAAAAATATGACAGGATACCTTGGCCAATATGTTGAGCACCCAAACTGGAAAATTTCAAAAATTTGAATTTCAAACTCTTGCGGGCATTTCGTCGAACACTGGCAGAAGAAATCAAACCAAATCTTGAGTTACTGTGAAGATCACTGTTCGAGCTCGCCTAAGCACTGTTGCCATGCTGCTGGACGACGCCACGGTCGAGCCCAGCTTCCCCAGCCCCGACCCAAGCCGTGAGAAGAGGAGGGAGGAGGAGAAACGCGCCCAGGGCCCCCTCCCAGTCACCTTCTGCCCTGCTCGATGCCGACCACTTTGGAGGCGCCAGAGCAGGCACACAGCACCCCTCGGCCGAACCAACACCCTCCCAGCACGCCCCCGTGACCGCCGTGACCGGAGCAAGCTTCAAACGCCGCCAGGGCCCCCGTGTCGTCGAGCTTCTGGCCGCGCTTGCCCTCGTCGCTCCGGCCTATAAAAAGCCCCGCCGATCAAACGGAGACACTCACCTCACTCCCAGCTCCCTCCCAGACACGCTCGCCTAGCCCAGCTCGCTCTGGTTCGCCGACACTCGCCACGCCGGCGAGGTACTGGACGCGAGGAGCGCCGCCGCGTCCGGCCACCTGGGAGCCAGCCGCCGCCGGGAATCGGAGGAGGAGACGCACCGCAGCCGATCCCGCACGTCGCCGTCAAGATCTTCTTCCCCTCGCCGTCGAACGTTCTTCACTGCAACGCAGGTGAGCCCCGCCGTGCTGAGGAAGACGACGCGTAGCAGCCGTCCGATCTTGATCCAACGCTAGCATACCGATTCGGGAATGTTAAGTGAGCTGACACCCCGACCCCACCTATCAGCATCGTTTTTATTTCTTTTCCCGCCCCGCGCGAAACGGTATCGGGCCGGCCCGTTCGGGTTTGATTCGAATTGGGCCCAGCCAGTTAGATTCGGTCCGTTTCGTTTTTAATTAATTTCCCGCCTTTTCGAATTAGTTCAAATAACTTTCAGATGTTATTTTCAAATCTAATTTCCAAGAGATTTACAAATCCATTTGCAGCAAGAAAATATGCGTTGGAAAGCTTATAAAATACTCTACACACTAGAACTGGTTAGAATTCAAAATAAGTTAAGAATTTAATTAGATATGAATAGTGTGACCATAGCTTTATCAATCATAGATTATTTCTAGAAATTTATTCAAGCCATTAAAAATCATGAAAATTAATTTGTGAACTCACTAATGACTTATCTCACTGTTAGTCAACCCTAATCAGCTCAAACCCCATTAGTGTTATCAATTAGACCATAACCCAACTCTCATTGGTCACATAAAATGATAGATTCCTATTGCATACTTAGAATTAAATTTACCCTCTTTGCAAATTCACTTAGTGGATCACTTCCACTTGAAATAGTACTAATACCCCTAAACCAATACCCATACTTAGAAAGTAAACAACCTATGACACTTAGTAGAGACTTTAACTTGCACACTTGAAGAAAACTTAGAAGAAAAACTTACCATCCCACACCATAAAATGCAACATGAATGCTATTGTTAACAAACAAAGATGTGTGCTTGGTGTGTGGTTAAGCCTTGTGTAGTGATTGTGTGCTTTGTGTTTATTCGTTATTAGACGCTAGTGTTGCCGAGGAGGATATTGGAGGGGATTATTATTATCAAGAAGAAGAAGAATATCCTGGACACTTTGCCAACCAAGGCAAGCCATCTTTTGATTCATACTCCCAATGCCTAGTTTTTATATTGCATTCTACTTGTTTTAAGTAAATTGCATGATTGAATTGCTAGAGTAGAAGGATAGAAGTAAATGGATATCTTGCTTAGCAAGAGCATCAAGCTGAGTTTATCCAACCATATTTAGTAGGGACATCACTCAATGTAGTTGCTTAGTCGCTAATAAAATTGGAGGTCATTTATAAGGGGAATCCTAGTTAAAGGTTTGTGACTTGAATTTGAAACTTGAACTGGAGTTTTCTCCTACATGATGGTTTTATGAAAGAAAATAATCTTGACTAAGAACTATGAAATGTATTTCTCAATTGACAACGAGTGATGTACTATGGGAGCCAATTATACCGTACAACCATATTACCCCTATATGGGAAGGGGCTTAATCCGTAGCTTGTTTATCTTAGTATGGGAGGCCTTGTATCAAATCTTCATGGAAGGACCCGTGAGCGGTTACTTCTGGACCAGGTGGACTCCACTAACCCGGCTCCCGGGATGGGCAGAACTAGAGACGCTGGAGCGGAGATTCCGTACCCCGGGCTCTAGGGAAGGATCCTATACTAGGGTGAGCAAGTGAAAGGTTTTGATTGATTATCTGAAAACCGCATACTTTTGTATGATGGACCGTGGATTTCTCCCGGCAGATGTATCGAATCTTGTGGGTAAAGTGTACCCCTCTGCAGAGGTTTTCAAACTATTCGAATAGCCGTGTCCGCGGTCATGGACGGTTGGCAAGCTGTGCCTGGCTTTTGTCAATAATGAAAACAACTTATGGTGAACTTGGTGAATGACATGAATTGAATGGACTTGACTTGACCATGATATTGACACTCTTGAAATTCCTCTTTAGATTGAACCTAGAGAATTAAAACTTCTTTTCTACCAATGAACATTCTTGGGAAATAAAACTAGCTTTTGCAAATAAACTTAGTGCTTAGTCCACTATACCAAACTTTGCATATCTACTTCATCATTTCAATTATAAGATGGTTTGCGAGTGCATCCAATGTACTCACGGCTGTGTCCCTGGCTATCAACTTGGCCAGACTATGGGGAAGAGTATACGGAGGAAGGGTATGAAGAAGAGTACCAGAACTAAGCTCGTCTCCGTGAGTCGCCATTTGCCAGTAGGGAGGAGGCATGGGCCGAAGACGTTATTTCCGCTGCTATATTGTGTTGTAATATGACTTGGTCTATATGACCATTGTATTTGAACCATCGTATTGTAATGTCTATGGAACTGGTTACCAACTACGTTATGTATATCGCAACAACGGTTCTGGGATTGCGGTGGAATACATAACGGGCACTTCGAATTTGTATCAAATTTGAGGTCGTCACAAGTTGGTATCAGAGCCTAGGCTGACCATAGGAGACCTTAGTTAGAATGGGCGTTAAATCAAAACCTTTAATAAAAGAAAAGATATAAGTAATGGTTGCAAAAATTGCTTAGTCTTTCCCTATGTGTTTGCAAAGTTTTATACATCCTTCAGTTCTTGTCTACTTAAAATTTTGCACACTTGAGCTCATCACTAACTTAATCTAATCTAAAATTTTGTAGATGGCCCCAGTATTCACTGAGCAGTACCAGTTGGGCCATGGTGGCAGCCTTTGTTTCGAGCGAGACCTCACCACCCTGACCTTGTTCCTGAACCGTTTGTACCCGGAGTTCAAGGGAGCCGTGCTCAATGAGCACCCAGATGGAGAGCTACGGTGGCTTATCCGAGCCAGTTGCCGTGGCAAGAAGGGGATTTTGGGTTCTCCAAGGGTCAAGTTTGAGCTTGTGGAGAACACTTGGGCCGATGGTTTGGTCCGAGCGATGCAGGAGATGCACGCCCGCTTATGCGGACTGCACGTTGAGGAGGTTCAGGGAGAGCGCTTTAGGAACTTTGCTCGGCGAGATGCGGACGGGCGTCCCACAAACATGCCCGGACAGAATGAGCCAAGTACCTACATCGATCACATGGACTTCTTGCTGTACTCCACTCAGCAGGAGGCCGACCGTGCCCGTACTAGGGCCAACCTTGAGCACTTTGCACTGGTGGAGGCGAGGAGCACTATCAGGATTCTTGCGAAGGAGCGCAAGAGCCTTCGTCGCCAGCAAGATGAGAAGGAACAGGATCTTGAGGAGTTGAAGGCCAATGTGGCTGAGCTGACTGAGTACATTGAGAGTCTTGAGGATCACCTTGGTGAGGAGTAGGCATTGATCTCCGCAAGGAGGATAATGCCCTCATTAGTGATGAGGATGACTTCATGGAGGACCTTGATGATTCGGATGATGGTGGGCACAATGGATTCATTGTGAGTGATGAGGAGGAAGACCCAGAGGAGCCCGCTGTTTAGATCCGAGATCCACGTGTTATCTAGCTATGAGTTCCACTTTATGTTCACTTCGTGTAGGTGTGAGTTGTATCCCCCTCTCTAGTAGACGAGTCGCAATGGTTTGATGTAAACCATTTGTAATGTGTGAACTCGTATGTATGATATGTTTGATGAGTGTTGAATGAAATATGAATTTGGCCCTTAAGGCCTTAGTAAAACCCAAAGTGCATCATCCATATTATCTTAAGTCCTAGCAAAAATTAGCTTTTCCCTCTTGTCTTACACACCTTATCTTCAGATGCCGCGAGCACCCCCGCCCCCGAACCCGGAAATGGTCGAATTGCTAAGGTTGATCATGGAAGACCGGGAAGCAGCCCGAGCTGAGCGCCAAGCTAACTTGGCCACTCTTCAGCAGATAACCCAGATGGCAATGAACCACAACAATGGCAATGGCAATGGCAATGGTGAAGGAGAAAACAATGGCAATGGTGATCACCGATCCAAGTTGAGGAATTTTCAAAACACCAACCCTCCGATGTTCACTAAGTCTGAAGAGCCCTTAGATGCCGATGACTGGCTTCGCACTATGGAGAACAATTTGGCAGTCGCCGAAGTTGGGGAGAATGAGAAGGTTTTGTACACCACCCACTATCTTGCTGGAGCAGCGAGAGCTTGGTGGGATAGCACCCGTGCAATGCAAGCCCTAGGGTATGTGATGCCTTGGGAGGAGTTCAAGAGCAAGTTTAGCAAGGCCCATGTTCCTTTGGGATTGGTTAAAAGGATGAGAGATGAGTTCCGAAATCTGAAGCAAGGTTCCCTATCTGTGGGGGATTACCGTGACAAGTTCCTTACCTTGTCGAGGTATGCCCCCGATGACACCGACACCACTGAGAAGAAGAAAGAAAGGTTTCTGGATGGACTTCATGATGAGATGCAATGTGTCTTGGTCAGCATTCCCTTTGCCGACCTGGAGTCATTGGTTGACTCTGCCATTCAGATGGAAGGCAAACTTAAGCAAGCTACCGAGAACCGCAAGCGTCGTATGATGTATCAAGGCAACTCGAGCAACTCGCAGAAGCCAAGGGGAAATGCACCTATGGGTTTCGCCCCTAGACCAATGAGGCCATCTGCGCCTGCTCCGCATCCCAACTATCCCAATCGTCCACCCGGCAACAACTTCAACCGTGCACCTCCAAGGCCTAGTGGCAACAACTTCAACACCAATACTCTAAGGCCGAATAGCACCCCTGTGTTACCCAAGCCCGGTGACAAGTCTGGTGTTACCTGTTATGAGTGCGGACTGAAAGGGCATTACTCCAATGAGTGCCCTAAGAAGCTGAATGATGCCTCCAAGACCACTGTTCCCGTTCAGCAACAGCGTCGTGTGGGAAATGGCAAGAGCTATCCGCCAAGGAAACCGCCTCACTCTCAAGGCCGTCTGAATCACATGAATGTTGAAGAAGCTCAGGAAGCAACCGACGTTGTGCTTGGTATGTTCCCTGTTAACTCAGTTCTTGCAAGAGTTCTGTTTGATTCTGGAGCTTCACACTCGTTTGTTACCCAACTATTCGTTGATAAAAGTGGACTTCAACCCACACCTTTGAAAGATGTTATGTCTGTGCAAATTCCCGGGTCAGTAACCAAAGCTAGTTGTACCTGCTTGGCAGTGCCCATAGAAATTCATGGGATCTCATTCTTAGCAAGTTTGATTGTGTTAGGAACCAAAGGATTGGAAGTGGTCCTAGGTATGGATTGGATGTCTCAACACCAAGGAATTATAGATTGTGCCAAAAAGACCATCACCATGAGAAGTAGCCATGGAGTTTTAGTAAAGCATGTGTCAGTCAAACCCATCCCAATCCCCAGATGTCATAAGAGTATCTCAGGACCAACTATAGGAGAAGTTCCCATCGTCTGTGAGTACCCGGATGTCTTTCCCGATGAGCTACCCGGAATGCCACCGGATCGGGATATCGAGTTTATCATTGAGCTTATTCCTGGAACTGGATCAATAGCCCAGAGGCCCTATCGTATGAACCCAGCTGAACTAGTAGAGTTGAAGAAGCAATTGGATGACCTTTTGAGTAAGGGTTTGATTCAGCCCAGTTCTTCTGCCTGGAGATCACCCGTTCTGTTTGTGGATAAAAGTGATGGTTCTAGCCGACTGTGCACTGACTACCACAAGCTAAATGATGTGACCATCAAGAACAAGTATCCTCTCCCAAAGATAGAAGATTTGTTTGACCAATTGACTGGAGCCCGAGTATTCTCAAAGATAGATCTTAGAACTGGATACCACCAACTGAAGATCCGTGCAACGGATATCCCCAAAACAGCCTTCACTACCCGATACGGATTGTATGAGTACACCGTGATGTCATTTGGATTGACCAATGCCCCTGCTTATTTCATGAACCTCATGAATAAGGTTTTTATGGAGTTCTTGGATAAGTTCATTGTTGTCTTCATTGATGACATTCTTATCTACTCCAAGTCCGAAGAAGAGCATGCAACCCATTTGAGATTAATCTTAGAAACCCTGAGAGAGCATCAGCTGTATGCCAAGTTCAGTAAATGTGAGTTCTGGTTGAAGGAAGTTGGATTCTTAGGCCATGTATTATCAGCCGGAGGAATATCCGTAGACCCCAAGAAAATCAAATCAGTCATGGAATGGGAAGCCCCTACCACTCAAACCGAAGTTAGAGGTTTTCTCGGATTAGCAGGATACTACCGCAAGTTTGTTGAAGGGTTTTCAAGCATTGCCCGGCCAATGACCCAATTGTTGAAGAAGGACAAGAAGTTTGAATGGACCCCTAAGTGTGAAGAGAGTTTTCAAGAGCTCAAGAAGCGGTTGGTGACCGCACCCGTCCTAACCATGCCCGATATCACCAAGAATTTTGATGTCTATTGCGACGCTTCCAAACTTGGACTTGGTTGCGTATTGATGCAAGAAGGCAAGGTCATAGCTTACCTCTCTCGGCAGCTTCGACCTCATGAAGAAAATTATCCAACCCATGATCTAGAGTTAGCAGCCGTGGTTCTAGCTCTGAAGACCTGGAGGCACTATCTGATGGGCAACCGTTGTGAGATCTACACTGATCACAAGAGTTTGAAGTATATTTTCACCCAGAAGGAGTTGAACATGAGGCAAAGAAGATGGATAGAGTTGATCAAGGACTATGATTTGGAAATCCATTATCACCCCGGTAAGGCCAATGTAGTGGCCGATGCATTGAGTCGGAAGCCCTGCTCGTTGAATGTGATGATCAAGGAAGAGCAACCTATGTTGCACCAAGAGTTTGAAAGATTTGGATTGGAACTAGTCAGTCAAGGATTCTTAGCCAACCTGGAGTTTCAACCCACCTTGATGAGCCAAATCAAAGAAGCCCAGAGGGGAAATGAGAGTATTGACGGAATTAAGCGCAGAATTAGTTCCGGTAAGGTGCCAGGATTTGAAGAAGATGATCAAGGAGTTCTGTGGTATAAAGGACGTATTTGTGTGCCTGCTGATTCAGAATTGAAGGAAGTGATTATGAAGGAAGCCCATGAGACACCTTACTCCATCCACCCCGGTGGAACTAAGATGTATCAAGATCTGAAGGAACAATTTTGGTGGCATGGAATGAAGCGTGAGATTGCATCGTTCATCTCTAAGTGTGATATTTGTCAAAGAGTCAAGGCTGAACATCAACGTCCTGCTGGACTGCTGCAACCTTTGCAAGTTCCGGAATGGAAGTGGGAATCTGTTGGAATGGACTTCATCACTGGATTTCCAAGGTCTAGCCGTGGAAATGACTCTATTTGGGTCATTGTGGATAGACTGACCAAAGTTGCCCACTTTATCCCTGTCAAGACCACTTACAACTCGGGACAGCTAGCAGATCTGTATTTATCCAGAATTGTGAGTTTGCATGGAGTCCCTAAAACCATAGTTTCCGATCGAGGAACCCAATTCACCTCGAGATTTTGGAAAAGTTTGCATCAAGCCTTGGGAACCAAGTTAACCTTTAGCACCGCTTATCACCCTCAGACTGATGGACAGACTGAGAGAGTGAATCAAATACTTGAAGATATGTTGAGAGCCTGTGTTCTAGCTTATGGAGCTAAGTGGGAAGATTGCTTGCCTTTCACGGAGTTTTCCTACAACAATAGTTATCAAGCCAGTTTGCAAATGGCCCCATTTGAAGCTTTGTATGGAAGAAAGTGTCGTACCCCTCTGAATTGGTCAGAAACCGGAGACAGTCAGATATTTGGACCTGACATTCTGCAAGAAGCCGAGGAGAAGGTTCGCATGATTCGTGACTACCTCAAGGCAGCCCAGTCAAGACAGAAGAGTTATGCCGACAAGAGACGGAGAGAATTAACTTTCAAGAGTGGAGACTTTGTTTACCTCAGAGTGTCACCTCTCAAGGGAATGCAAAGATTCCAAGTAAAGGGAAAGCTTGCACCAAGATATATTGGACCCTTCAAAATACTAGACCGCAGAGGAGAAGTGTCTTATCAGTTGGAAATGCCCCCTGAATTGTCTGAAGTACACGATGTCTTTCACGTGTCTTTACTTCAGAAATGTCTTGAAGTGCCGGAGAAGCCAGAAATTTTCAAGAACATTGATCACCGTTCTGTGGACATCAACAAGGATTTGACCTATCGTGAATTGCCTATTCGTATCCTCGAGGAAGCCTATAGAACCACTCGAACTCGAAGCATCAAATTTCTGAAAATTCAGTGGAGTAATAACACCGAAGAGGAAGCCACTTGGGAACGAGAAGATTACCTTCAGAAAGAGTTTCCCGATCTTTTCAGTTCTTAATTAGTGAATCTCGGGGACGAGATTCTTTTTAAGGGGGGAAGATTGTAACAACTCAGAAATTGTAATCCACTTCCTATTAAATAAAGTACCCATTATTTTATGCATACATGTATTTTCTATTCTATGTATTCTATGATTTCATGTGTGTTATTTTTGATTGAGTATTGTCTAGTTAATTCTAAGTGAACCAACAGAAACAATTGAGAAGAATTATAAGAACCAAAGAAACCAGAAATGAAAATCATAAAGAAAAAGAGAAGGAAATTGTGATCTAGGAAATCTGTTTGACTACACCACTTTGAGCCCTTAGATTAAGAAATCTAGAACTCACCTTCATGTTTGGCCTGCTAGTTGAGCTTAACCAAGTTATGGACTAACTCAACCAGCAAAGATCCACCAAAAATTCAAACTAGAGCATCACTCAAACTTGAGCCAAAGTTTGAATCTGAAACAATGACTATATCAAAATTTGAAATAAGATTTCTTCAAAACTTCTTCTTTCTCCACAACAAAAATATGACAGGATACCTTGGCCAATATGTTGAGCACCCAAACTGGAAAATTTCAAAAATTTGAATTTCAAACTCTTGCGGGCATTTCGTCGAACACTGGCAGAAGAAATCAAACCAAATCTTGAGTTACTGTGAAGATCACTGTTCGAGCTCGCCTAAGCACTGTTGCCATGCTGCTGGACGACGCCACGGTCGAGCCCAGCTTCCCCAGCCCCGACCCAAGCCGTGAGAAGAGGAGGGAGGAGGAGAAACGCGCCCAGGGCCCCCTCCCAGTCACCTTCTGCCCTGCTCGATGCCGACCACTTTGGAGGCGCCAGAGCAGGCACACAGCACCCCTCGGCCGAACCAACACCCTCCCAGCATGCCCCCGTGACCGCCGTGACCGGAGCAAGCTTCAAACGCCGCCAGGGCCCCCGTGCCGTCGAGCTTCTGGCCGCGCTTGCCCTCGTCGCTCCGGCCTATAAAAAGCCCCGCCGATCAAACGGAGACACTCACCTCACTCCCAGCTCCCTCCCAGACACGCTCGCCTAGCCCAGCTCGCTCTGGTTCGCCGACACTCGCCACGCCGGCGAGGTACTGGACGCGAGGAGCGCCGCCGCGTCCGGCCACCTGGGAGCCAGCCGCCGCCGGGAATCGGAGGAGGAGACGCACCGCAGCCGATCCCGCACGTCGCCGTCAAGATCTTCTTCCCCTACGCCACGCCCTCGCCGTCGAACGTTCTTCACTGCAACGCAGGTGAGCCCCGCCGTGCTGAGGAAGACGACGCGTAGCAGCCGTCCGATCTTGATCCAACGCTAGCATACCGATTCGGGAATGTTAAGTGAGCTGACACCCCGACCCCACCTGTCAGCATCGTTTTTATTTCTTTTCCCGCCCCGCGCGAAACGGTATCGGGCCGGCCCGTTCGGGTTTGATTCGAATTGGGCCCAGCCAGTTAGATTCGGTCCGTTTCGTTTTTAATTAATTTCCCGCCTTTTCGAATTAGTTCAAATAACTTTCAGATGTTATTTTCAAATCTAATTTCCAAGAGATTTACAAATCCATTTGCAGCAAGAAAATATGCGTTGGAAAGCTTATAAAATACTCTACACACTAGAACTGGTTAGAATTCAAAATAAGTTAACAATTTAATTAGATATGAATAGTGTGACCATAGCTTTATCAATCATAGATTATTTCTAGAAATTTATTCAAGCCATCAAAAATCATGAAAATTAATTTGTGAACTCACTAATGACTTATCTCACTGTTAGTCAACCCTAATCAGCTCAAACCCCATTAGTGTTATCAATTAGACCATAACCCAACTCTCATTGGTCACATAAAATGATAGATTCCTATTGCATACTTAGAATTAAATTTACCCTCTTTGCAAATTCACTTAGTGGATCACTTCCACTTGAAATAGTACTAATACCCCTAAACCAATACCCATACTTAGAAAGTAAACAACCTATGACACTTAGTAGAGACTTTAACTTGCACACTTGAAGAAAACTTAGAAGAAAAACTTACCATCCCACACCATAAAATGCAACATGAATGCTATTGTTAACAAACAAAGATGTGTGCTTGGTGTGTGGTTAAGCCTTGTGTAGTGATTGTGTGCTTTGTGTTTATTCGTTATTAGACGCTAGTGTTGCCGAGGAGGATATTGGAGGGGATTATTATTATCAAGAAGAAGAAGAATATCCCGGACACTTTGCCAACCAAGGCAAGCCATCTTTTGATTCATACTCCCAATGCCTAGTTTTTATATTGCATTCTACTTGTTTTAAGTAAATTGCATGATTGAATTGCTAGAGTAGAAGGATAGAAGTAAATGGATATCTTGCTTAGCAAGAGCATCAAGCTGAGTTTATCCAACCATATTTAGTAGGGACATCACTCAATGTAGTTGCTTAGTCGCTAATAAAATTGGAGGTCATTTATAAGGGGAATCCTAGTTAAAGGTTTGTGACTTGAATTTGAAACTTGAACTGGAGTTTTCTCCTACATGATGGTTTTATGAAAGAAAATAATCTTGACTAAGAACTATGAAATGTATTTCTCAATTGACAACGAGTGATGTACTATGGGAGCCAATTATACCGTACAACCATATTACCCCTATATGGGAAGGGGCTTAATCCGTAGCTTGTTTATCTTAGTATGGGAGGCCTTGTATCAAATCTTCATGGAAGGACCCGTGAGCGGTTACTTCTGGACCAGGTGGACTCCACTAACCCGGCTCCCGGGATGGGCAGAACTAGAGGCGCCGGAGCGGAGATTCCGTACCCCGGGCTCTAGGGAAGGATCCTATACTAGGGTGAGCAAGTAAAAGGTTTTGTTTGATTATCTGAAAACCGCATACTTTTGTATGACGGACCGTGGATTTCTCCCGGCAGATGTATCGAATCTTGTGGGTAAAGTGTACCCCTCTGCAGAGGTTTTCAAACTATTCGAATAGCCGCGTCCGCGGTCATGGACGGTTGGCAAGCTGTGCCTGGCTTTTGTCAATAATGAAAACAACTTATGGTGAACTTGGTGAATGACATGAATTGAATGGACTTGACTTGACCATGATATTGACACTCTTGAAATTCCTCTTTAGATTGAACCTAGAGAATTAAAACTTCTTTTCTACCAATGAACATTCTTGGGAAATAAAACTAGCTTTTGCAAATAAACTTAGTGCTTAGTCCACTATACCAAACTTTGCATATCTACTTCATCATTTCAATTATAAGATGGTTTGCGAGTGCATCCAATGTACTCACGGCTGTGTCCCTGGCTATCAACTTGGCCAGACTATGGGAAAGAGTATACGGAGGAAGGGTATGAAGAAGAGTACCAGAACTAAGCTCGTCTCCGTGAGTCGCCATTTGCCTGTAGGGAGGAGGCATGGGCCGAAGACGTTATTTCCGCTGCTATATTGTGTTGTAATATGACTTGGTCTATATGACCATTGTATTTGAACCATCGTATTGTAATGTCTATGGAACTGGTTACCAACTACGTTATGTATATCGCAACAACGGTTCTGGGATTGCGGTGGAATACATAACGGGCACTTCGAATTTGTATCAAATTTGAGGTCGTCACAAATCATGTCCTACAAGATATTACCAACTTACAGTAATCCACATACATGTGTATCATTTAAATAAATAATGTCATAAAGATATCATAGTTTACATTTTTTAAGGAAAAAAGTGGTAGAAGGATGATAAATAACATGTGTGTAGAGCAAATACTCTTACCAACAATCATCCTTATACATGGTATGCACACTTTGTACAAGTTACACCTCTCATTGGAACTAGGTAACTGCAATCCTAGTTAGTTATACAACATGCTCAGACTAAAGCATCCATATCCACCCCTAACTAGCATAGAACCCTTGGTAACATCATCAACATACAGTTTAAACAGCTGCTCATGCTTAGACAACCACCAAGGACACAACTACCCATACTTACAAGCATCATCACATACAGATCAAAAAGCTACGCATGCATACACACATCACCGTCATATATGTCTAGACATAAGCACTAATACTTTGCTCACACAATATAGCTAACAATTATAGGGTTTGAGTTTCTTGCACCAACTATTAGAGAGAAAAGCTGAGATAGATGTAGACCTCAACTCGCAGAAGAGGATGAAGACTGGTTCTCACTGATTACCACCTAGCTCCCATGAAATAGGATGGCACTACTAACCTGAGGATTCTTCCAACTGGAGAGAGGCCGAGGGGGGTGAGAGAGTTTGTGGTGCAAGCAAGAGCGGTGGATAATCTTGACTTGGCAAGATATTACCTTATTTCTCCCGTATGCTCTCACTTGTGTTGATTATGCTCTCGTCATCTCTTTCATAGCGAGAGCTCCATCACCCTGCATCACCCTTGTGCCTTGACAAGCCCATCTTGCTAGAAACGACGTTTTGATTGTTGCCAATGGGCCTAATTTGGGGATTATTTAAGCATCCTGCAAGCCATCCCAAGGCCCCATATTGGCAACCAAACACCAAAAATTGGATGAGTCGTCCTAGTTGGGCCTCTGCAAGAAGCTACATGGTACACACACCCTTAACACATGGACACAACACAACTGAGCTACACAATATGTAGCTACTCATAACTATTCAACATCTAGGGTGTTGTACCTCTAGCAACTTGTAACAAAATCTAATGAATTCTATCCTATCAAAGTATGTTAATTAAAAATTTGTATACCTCTTGCAACTTGTGCCAAAGATCATAAACTTCTTACTATCAAAAGTATGTCCTTGCAAAATTTGTGCAAACTATGCCCATCTACGAAGTGTACATAAAGATATGAGATCGATGCATGAATTATGATATTACGAATTACTCATATAGCAATTGTGTAAGCACACATTTATTTTATATGTCCCATAATATGTTGCCATTTCAGGACACTAGCTTTGCACATATTGCACGTTTACTTTTAAGTGATGTGCAAGTATTTACTTATAACACATCAAGATAATATATGGAACGTCATGTTGAACATGTGCACATAGGGGATGGGGCGGATACTTATATACTTATATGTGCTTGTTATATATGTAGAGGCTGGGGCTACGGTCCTCATTTCGAAAAAATGTGCTTGTTATATTTAATTTTCACAAAATGGTTCCATAACCCTCCCCTCACCGCCGTCCTCTCTAATGCCATATACCATCCACAAAATTCTCCGTCATGAGCTCCCTTATTTTATTCTCCATAAGGTCTCTTCTCCGACAAATTACATGGTTCCACCCCCTCCCCATACCATCGTCCTCTCCCTCCCAACTCGCGCCCCCCGCCCCCCCCCCCCCCCCCAATTCCTTCTAGCCCCAGTAAGTGAAGGTCTCGGATAGGAGGTGGATTGTAGGAGATAATATGGTGGAGATGGAGCCATCAACAAGACAAGTAAGATAAGCAAGATAGGAGGGTGTCAGGAAATTTATGATGCGCAGAAAAAGATGATAGTGTGCTAAGGTGCCGCTAACCTTGGCGGTGGCAAGGGCAAGACTATGGGAATGATTTCGGATTCCTCTTGGTATGCATTCGTATCTATTATAATTATAACTAATTCATATTTACGTTTATTTCTATACACCTTCTCATTTCATGTCCTACATTATTCGATTAGACTATTGGTTGCATTTATACTTATTTCTTCCAAATTTTTGCCAAATATGGGTTCCCTTCTAAAAAAATTGTCCTGACTAACCTCCGCTTCTATCTATGTTTTGCACACCCATTGATCACAAGTTGATCTTGACCTTATTTTTGGGAAAAATATATTCCTTGTGTCCCAATTGAGTTGCTTTTGAGTTTATCTAGACAAGATTTAGAAAAATGAGCTTTGTGTGAGGGCAGTAAGAAGAAATTAAGTTGTTAACATTTTTTGCCGTGCACAGCCATTTATAGAATTTTTGGGAAAATACTATAGCTTCATAATTTGGAACATTTGTAGAGTTTTCGACTCGAAAGGTAATCAGCAGACCAGTTGTACAAAATTTCTAGAGTCAACCAGCTAGCGGATATGAAAACATTATTAACCAATATGAGTAGTATATCATTATAGATATATGCAAATATATCTTCTGAATTTAATGTGTATGCGCTGGTGTGACTTCATGTATAGCCTTTTGATATCAGGCATATCTCCTAGATCATATATTGTCAAGATTATGGGCTGGCGCCGGAACAGAATTATTTATGAAACCTCATATAGCATATAAATCCTATATATCCCTTAGACACACAAGAAAATCAATGACGAAATATATGCATATTAACGATGACACTATATATGTATACTGTATACAGTCACTACCATTAATGCCTGTTTGGAAGAATTCGACCTGACGAGGCTATAAAAGGGGGTAAAAATGAACGCATTTCGATCATAACTAAACATGAACCGTCATCTCAACTGATCTACCTCCATACCAGGCTGCTAAAGAAAGTTCTAGCACTAGTAACAAGCAGAGGTCAGATGGCGTCGGAGTATCAAGTGCACCGTTCCTCATCGGGCATCCTCCTCGTCGCCGTTGTCCTGCTGCTGAGCGCCGGCACGGGGTCGTGTGCTAGCTGCTACAAGCGCATCTTCACCTTCGGCGACTCCATCATCGACACCGGCAACTTCATGCAGTCGATCGGCCATAATCCATCCCCGATCAAGGAGCCCCCCTATGGGATGACCTTCTTCCACCACCCCACAGGCCGCATCTGTGACGGCCGCGTCCTCATTGATTTCTACGGTGAGTATATATACACATGCATGACACAAAAATTAAGGTAGAAAGTACACTCTTTCGCTCTCTAACCATTGTTGTCTGTATGTGTTCCAGCGGAAGCACTCGGGCTGCCACTGATACCACCAAACTTGCCGGACAAGAGCTCGGGACTATTCCCAAGGGGTGCCAACTTCGCTGTGTATGCTGCCACGGCGCTGCGCCCAGACTACTTCAGAAATAAGTGGAACTTTACTGTGCCGGGGGCTGCCTGCCTGAGCACGCAGATCGGCTGGTTCCAGGAAATGCTACACCGCTTAGCTCCCGGGGACGGTAATTAACCATGCATGTCTCCTTCCTTGCATGCTCAAAACTCTATTATTCCTCATATGTATACATTAATTGCTACTCCTTCCAACCCATATTACCTTTCGCAAATACGGATATATCTAGCACTAAAATGTGTCTAGATCCATTCATATTTACGAAAGGTAATATTGGTCGGAGGGAGTATATAGTTTCTTAAAGGGTCTTGCATAATTTAAGATCGTCTTTGATCTAACAGCTACAAAGACTGTCCTCAGCGAGTCTCTCATCGTGCTGGGCGAGATCGGTGGCAACGACTACAACTTCTGGCTTCTCGGTGATCATCCTCGCGAGCTAGCCTACCAATTCATCCCAGATGTTGTCTCCATCATAATCGATACTGCCCAGGTGCGTCCTTACATTACGTACGAATCATGCATGCGTGCATCTACGCAGCACAAGTGTTTTTATCATTTTGAAGAAAATTTTGTCAAACTTTTATCAGAATTTAAATTTACTCCAAGATAAAAAAAATCCTTTGTCGTTACCCAGCAAGTCGTAATCTTTGACACATGTGTATATAACACACGAGAAATACTGATGTAAACAATTTTATTTTGCATCCACGTGCAGGAGCTCATCAATCTCGGCGCGAAGACCATCATGATCCCTGGAAACTTCCCCATCGGGTGCGTGCCCGCATACCTGAAAGCTCACAAGACCAACAACCCTGCGGATTACGACGAGTTCCACTGCCTCAAGTGGTTCAACGACTTCTCCATGCGCCACAACCAGGCGCTATCCGACGAGGTCAACAGGCTCAGGGCACAGCACCCGGGCGTGAAGCTCATCTACGCCGACTACTTCGGCGCCGCCATGGAGATCTTCAAGAATCCACGGAAATTTGGTCGGTATTATGCTCAGCTCGACCCACATTTTTTCCACCTAATCTGACCATATATTGTGCCCATAGTTTGCTCAATCGTTTTGCGTTGCGTGGACACTATACAGACATCGGTGATCCTCTCCTTGCATGCTGCGGTGGCCATGGTCCGTACCACACTGGGAAGCTTTGCGACAAGGACGCCACTCTTTGGGGTAACCCGGCAAATTTCGCCAGCTGGGACGGTATGCACATGACCGAGAAGACCTACAGCGCTATCGCCGATGGAGTGTTGCGCGGGCCGTTCGCAAACCCGCCATTGTTGCATTCTTGTTAGAACTGTTAATTTTTTCTCGTAGTTTCATAGAGCCGATGTTTGTTTTTGCTAATCTTGTATCGGCCTGTGAATTGAAAAAAAGAGAGTTCATCTCTAGGGAATTTCCTATTCATGTTAGTCTATCCCGATCAGGCGAACTCGCCATATGAATAGATTGAAGGAAATGGCGTATTAATTGTGCGCGTAAGCCTCCATTTTATATTTACTCGGCATATTAGCTATCTTTAGGATAAATTCGACCAATAATTGCTCTATTAGAATATACTTTATATCACATAAAGTGATGTGTTTGAATTCATATTAAAAGAACTTATTTGTTGTTATAGTTTTATACCACAAAAGCTATAGTATTAACAGAATAATTGATGGTCAAAAGGTTGTCCCAATGAAAGCTAATACGTGGAGTAATTAATTTCATACGGAGTCCATAAAACAGTTTACTACATCTTTCACCTGGCATGTTGAATCTAGCGTGTTAGAAACTTCGTCACCAGCTTCTATCTTTTTGCTAGTTTTTTCTATACTAGATTCAAATCCTCGAGCCAATTTTATTTTCATTTGTGTCCACCAGACGTACATATGTACATGAAAACAACATCATTCCAAGTAATTTTCCATCATCACTAAAACGTGTTTCATTGTTCATGCATGATGAGTTTGTGCATGTGGGATCCACAACTTCGTGTTTCGTTGTTCATGCTTGATGAATGATGAGTTTGCGCATGTGGGATCCACAACTTCTCATAATGGTACCATTGTATTGTTTATATAGAAAATTTTGGGCTCAAGCAAAAAAAAAGTAGGGGAAATGCCTCACCAACCAAAGTAAAAAAAATTGGGTATTGCTAAGAGGGGCAACTGAGACCCACATGTTAAGGCCCATTGATTTTTAGATTAACCAAAAAAGGCAGCTCTTAACTACTGTTGGAGCTCAAAAAAGAGCTATATACACTTTTGGTACCACAACTTGTTTTAGATGTGCAGTTTAGTACCACAACTTATAAAATGAGCATTTGTGGTACCACAACTTGTATTGAGGGAACAAAATGGTCCAAAATCATTCTGAAGGTGACATGTGGTGCTGCGTTTTTTTTTTGCAAAAACGCCATTGTATTTTTTTACTCTGTCATATGTCACCTGGTTGTTACCTTACATGCAGGTCCCACCTGTCAGGGTCAAAAGACAAATAATTAAAACTGCACTAACACGGGTGAGGATTCAAACCCAGGATCAAAAGTCCCCACGCCGTTGCCAGTTGCCACTACGCCACACAAACAACATATCTACTACTATAAATATTTATATTTTTATCATAGTACGTGAATGATTGTGAATGAATGTTTGAACATGATACTGTTGAGCTTGACATTGACAGTTTCCTGCAACACGACCCATGGGTGTACCGCCGAGAAGACCATACGCTTGGAGGATAGGTCGTGCCAAAGCAATGGCTCTACGAGCTTATTTAGATTGCAGCCGGCTGTTACTATACCAAAATATTGGCGCTAACTGCTAGTGTAGGTTAACGTTTTAGATTGAAGCTCTATCTTGCATGTCACACAAAAAATTTGGTAAGCTAGTTCCAATTTCATGCCCAGATGCCGACGAAACAAAGGCAGCCCAATTGATCGCTAAATTTTTGGCGCGCCATGTTGGGGCATAAACCAAACAGCCTCTAGCGTTTGTAGCATACTAGCATCAATAGGCAACGATTTCGGCCATGGCAGCGAGCGTGACAATACATGTAGCTTGGTTTTTTGAAAATTTGAAAATCACATATTTAAAGTTAAAAAAAATCCAAAAATAGATGTAAGCAATGACAAATTCTATAAGAGTGCAAAATTTCAGCTCGAAACACCTTATATTATAGGCAGTGCACAAATAACAAAAGTTAAAACTGAAGTAGTGAATAGTACAAACTCTGAAATTTCAAAAAAAAAAATCAGATTTTGTCATTTTTGTGTGCCCTAAAATATGAAGTGTTTTGGATTGAGATTTGCACGTAGTAGAATACATCATTATCTACATCTAGAATTTTGTTACTCCCTCCGACCCATATTACTCTTCGCTAATACGGATGTATCTACCATCAAAATATGTCTAGATACATCTACATTAGCGAAGAGTATTATGGATCGGAGGGAGTACAGAATTTTTAAAACTTTAAAACATCATTTTCAAATTATTCAAAAACGGGCCTACTTGTAGCCCAAGCTACATATGTAGTTTCCAAAAACTAGCGCCCCTAAAAGAATTTTGAACAAAAACACACAAAGTATGTCCTACTACCTAATGTCACTTTTAGAGGACTACTACGTAATGTCCTAGTAATATCTTGAGGCTTGTAACCGTGAAAATAAGAGCCAATAAAAAAGTAAATCCAGCCATATTTTACAATTGATCTGACTGCCTCATTATAGAAGGCTGTGCATGTCCTGCTCCATGACAAATAGGGCTATGTCCTATTGAATTATCGAAAGGAACTCTGCTGTGTTGGCAAGTCACGTACGTCCGGGAGCCCAGGTTACGAGTTCGAATCTTAGCCTCTTCTGTTTTGATATTTATCATTTCTTCTAAAACTGACAAGTGGGACCAGTCTGTAAGGAAGCACAAGATGACTTATGTCAGAGTAAAAAATACATGGGTGTTTTTGTAAAAAAAAAGCAGCACCACGTGTCAGCTCCAAAATGACTTTGGACCAGTTTGTTCCCTCGGTGCAAGTTGTGGTACCAAGGGTGCTCGTTTTATAAGTTGTGGTACTAAATTCCACATCTAATACAAGTTGTGGTACCAAAAATGTATATAGCTCCTCAAAAAATTTGAAAACAAAATTAATGATGTGCATAGCAATCTATATTTCCCTCTACAAAGGGTATATTCATTTACTTTTATGCTGAGTAAATTCCTATTCCTTCCATCACTATAATTAGTGACTAAGTTTCTAAAGAACAAAGTCCCCCCTCCCCCCAAACTTTTCACTTGGCTTATATCCCCCCCCCCCCCCACCTAAATTTTACTTGGCTCACTAACCCCCCCCCCCCCCTAAACTATGAATAATTGTATGTTTAACCCCTGACCCGGTTCAAAAGTTTGGTTCAAAATCCTGGGTTAAGGGGGTTAAATGAATCATTAGTGATATCGTAAGGGGGGTTTCATGAGCAGAGTGAATTTTAGGGAGGGGGTATGAGCTAAGTAAAAAAGTTTAGGGGAGAAAAGCAGCCTTTGTTCATTTTTAAATGTTTTGATGCTATGTATTTTCATTAACTACTTACTGTTATCATTAATGTACAATGCTATATTAGATAGTACATGATTATTTTTATAATCTTTTTGCGGAAGTAATGTATCCATTAATGAGAGAATTGTTTCGTCATGTTTCTTTCTGACTTCATGTCAAACGAGCTTCCACTATAAGCTTTCAACTCTGAAGTAAGTCTTCAAACTTTATTCAAATGAGATTTCAATAATCATCGATGAAAGCATCTACTCCCTCCGATCCATATTAGATCTATATTATTTATCGCTAATATAAATATATCTAGGCACAAAATATATCTAGATACATCCATATTAACAACAAATAATATGAATCAGAGGGAGTACAACAGAAAATTGCTTTGTGCGTTTTGGCCATTATCTGAGGACTCCATTTATGAAACTAGCGATTGTAGGTATGTTAATATATTAAGCATGGATATAACTTATCATATGTGAGCATGTCTACCCCACAATCGTTGTTGTCCCAATAGAAAAAAAAACTAAGGGGGAAGCTTAACATTCTTAAAATTACAGCATATTTCTGTCCATATGTAGTCAGATACATATTAAACCAACCATCACCTAAAATAACAACCAGCGATCAGAAAACAGAAATATTCTATTTTTGTTACCTTTTTGATTAGCTTTCAAGTTTCTACATGCATTACTTTCTTTTTTATCTACTTTAAGACAACGACATTGATGAGTGAGAAATTTTCCAACTTGACATTACATTTATCCTAGAGACAATAGATATGGGTGATGAAGGACTCATTTGTCCACATCCTTGTTTGCAAGGGTTCTCCATGAATGAAGGACCTGAACCTCATGTTCTTGATATTCATGTTGAACAACCAGTAATGATTCGGTGCCTTTACAAAGTATTATCGACAAATGTTGTCTTAAACAATAATTTATAGGCAACTTGACTACATAATTGAGAAAAATTGTGGTACTATTAGGCAAAAATAATAATTATATACATATACAATGCCACAGATTTGTAGGCATATTAATAGTTAAATTAGGTCATTGATGAGTATTTATCTAGGCAACATATAAAGTTACAATATGACAGTGAACTTTACTCTTAAAAACATAAATCCGATGGATAAAAGAGCATAAGTAGGCAATGGTTTTGCACTGGGAGGCAAATTGTGATGGCATCGTAGGAATAACTTGCAGTTTGCCAAGAGAGATATATTTTTTGCATGTGGCACAATTAAAAACTAGGGATGGGAAAGTACATGTGTAGTGGTGGACAACTGAGTACAACTTGAGACAATTTTTACATGTGTTACCACAACTACAACCTCCATCAATGCTTAACTATGTCACTTTACCCCTTCACAAGGTGCCATGCTCACTTACGCTCAACATCAATTCTCAGCCACGTAACACCTCAGTATTCATCACACCACCTTTAGTCTAAGCCATGCCTGCTCTCCATCCCCACCACACTGCCACTATTGCCTAACTGTGTCGTGAAATGCTTAGTTTTACCTACACGCTGGCACCTCTCCTCATATGTAGCTCCCCATCCATGGCAAAGATGACCCGGTACACACCGACGCCCCCGTCCACCAACTATCGCTAATCAACAAACCCTCACTTCACTGCATACAACTCAAATTCCTTCTTCCCATCCAGTCGCAACCCCAACGTCTCTTCCTCCTTCTGCATGGTGACCATACTGCTGATAAATCAACAAGTTTCCTTCTTGCCCGTCCACCTCACAAAATCGAAATCCACCACATCCACCTCACCAACACACCACCTCCTTTGACCGGTGTTCTTTGGAAAATAAGTTTTTTTGCGTGACCTTTTTCCACCCTCCCCTCACCATGCCGCCACACTGGCTCCTCTAGTCCCATGGTCACCACTGGTCAAAGATTCACTTGACAATGCCTCATGTGCAGCGGCGATGCTAAGACTTCCCTTCCTACACTTGTCCAGCGTGGCAGCGACACATGGCCTCCGTTTCTCCGCTGCTAATGTGTGCTCATAGGACATCGGGTCGGTGAGATTCTGACTAGAGGAGAGGGTGGATGAGTTACTTGGTAGTTGCTTGATCCTTACACCAAAAATACTTGTGCCCCCTATGACCCCGCTCCCTCAAATCTTGGACGTCCATGAGATATCGTACGACTGTTGTGATGTGCGCCCAGTAAGATCAACTAGTGCAGCTAGGGGTGGGAACTGGTAGTGGATAGTCCATATTATCTGATATTCGTATTCGAGAAATTGAGAATGGATGTAGTAATATCCGAATTTAGGCAATTAGAAAATGGAAGTGGTAACTATCCGAATTCGTTTTTACGAATATAAATACAAATGTGGTATTGAATTTTTAAGGAAATATGGATATGAAAATGGAAATATCCACATTCGAATAAAATTATGTTAGTAAATATTAATGATTCTATCTTGATAAACCATTTATCTAACTAAAAAAGCTAGCAAAGTGGTCAAAAGTATTTTTTATGATTGAACTTCAAACTATTGTGTATTATATCATTATACAGTTGACTAACTATAAGATACAAGTCTATTATTTTATTATTCATATCCATTTAATATTTAAAAAACATCCGTTCTGTATTCGTATTTGAATATCATTCACTTCACATTTGTATTCAACAATATCTATATTCGCATCCGTATTCATTTTAAAAATATAAAAATAATATAAAAATAGCATTACCCGATCTGGATTTGATCCGTTTCCACCCTAAAACTACTTACAATGTTGATGTGTCACCATAATTAATAAGGAGAGAAGTGAGTGTGGTATCATCAGGGGCGGAGCTACGCCCGGTGCTGCCGGTGCTCTAGCACCGGCCTTGTATGTGCACTCCAACAGTATAAGTTGAATTTTAGGGCTATGAATATAGAAATCTTGGGTAACTAGCACCACTAAGCAAGGATTAGCACCACCCCTGGGCTGAATTTGGCTCCGCCCCTGGGTATCATATCATGATACTGTATCATAGCACGTAAATCTAGAAAACTTAGTGACAAATACATCTTGTACACATATTTGTATTGAGAGTAATACTATTTTATGATACTATGCATTGTATGAGTGATATCATAAACTAATATCATATGTATAGTAGTGTATGATACTCCCCTTGCGAGTAGTGTAAATGCAGCTGCACTTTTCAAGCGGCCACGGTCAAACGGAAGACCCGAAGGCCGCAGGTGGACCTGGAGACTCTTTGTAGTTGTAGTCTGCGTCTCTGCGATGCCCCCGCCGTTGCCTCCGCTCAGCGCGGCTCCTGCCTGCGCGCGGTCGCTGGCCGACCTCCTAGTCGCCCTCTCAGCCGCCCGCGCGCTACCCAAGGGGCAGCAGCTCCACGGCCACCTCCTCAAGGCCGGCCATCTCCCCGCCGTCGCCTCCTCCCACGCGCTACTCGCCCACCACCTCCTCACCTTCTACGCCCGCTGCTCGCTCCCGGAGCTCTCCCTCCGCGCCTTCCTCGACCTCCCCGCCCCGCCGTCCGCCGCCGCGTGGTCCTCCCTCATATCCTCCTTCGCCCAGAACGGCCTCCCCGCCGCCGCCTTCGACGCCTTCCGCCGCATGCTCGCGGCCGGGGTCCCAGCCACCGACCGCTCCATCCCCTCCGCCGCCAAGGCCGTCGCAGCCGCCGCGGACTCCTCGCGCGCCCCGCTCGCCCCGCATGCCCTCCACGGCCTTGCCTCCAAGACGCCGTTCGCTGGCGACGTTTTCGTCGGATCGTCCGTGCTCGACATGTACGCCAAGTGCGGCAACCTTCCGGACGCCCGCCGCCTGTTCGACGAAATGCCGGAGCGGAACGTCGTCTCCTGGTCCGCGCTCATCGGCGGCTACGCCGATGCCGGAATGCATCCCGCGGCGCTGCTGGTCTTCCGCTCGGCGCTCGCTGAGGCTGTGCAGGTCAATGACTTCACGGTTTCGTGCATCGTCCGCGTGTGCGCCGCGGCGACGCTCTTCGAGCTTGGGTCCCAGGTGCATTGCCGATCCATAAAAACAGCGCTCGACGCGTCGCCGTTTGTGGGCAGCTCGCTGGTTTCGCTCTACTCAAAGTGTGGCCTTGTGGATTGTGCTTACAGGGTGTTCAACGCGGCACCTGAGAGAAACCTTGGGATATGGAATGCCGTGCTCATCGCGTCTGCGCAGCATGGGCATACTTCCATGGCATTTCAGCGTTTCACGGAGATGCAGAATGCCGGGTTCCGGCCTAACTACATCACCTTCCTGTGTCTGCTCACTGCATGTAGCCATGCTGGTCTTGTCGATGAGGGGAAGCGGTATTTTTCTCTCATGAAAGACCATAGCATTGAGCCACAGGCTGAGCATTATGCTGCAATGGTTGACCTGCTTGGCCGTGTAGGACGTATAACTGAAGCACTGGGCCTTATTGAGTCAATGCCCATGGAACCACCTGACTCTGTTTGGGGTGCTCTCCTCATGGCATGTCGCATGTTCAAGGATGCTGACACTGCGGAAATTGCCGCAAAGCGGCTGTTTGAGACAGGGTCCCGCAGCTCTGGTGCACACATGCTCCTCTCAAGTACCTATGCAGCTGCAGGAAGGCATGTTGATGCAGCACTTGCAAGGAAGGCAATGCGTGATGCAGGTGTACGGAAAGAGACTGGACTTAGCTGGCTTGAGGCTGCAGGT
The DNA here is from genome assembly GCA_007115705.1 of Dactylis glomerata. Classification (NCBI taxonomy): domain Eukaryota; kingdom Viridiplantae; phylum Streptophyta; class Magnoliopsida; order Poales; family Poaceae; genus Dactylis; species Dactylis glomerata. The sequence continues at coordinate 52,459 of QXEO01000905.1, read as the reverse complement.
GAGGTGCATACCTTTGTGTCAAATTGCAGGAGACATCCAAGAAGCAGTGAAATTTATAACTTGTTGGAGAAAGTAGGCGCGAAAATGGAGGCAGCTGGTTATGTGGCAGACACTACTGCAGTGGTTAAGGATGTGGACAGGGATGAGAAGCGTGCAACGTTGGGATATCACAGCGAAAGGCTGGCAATAGGGTTAGGGCTTTTGGTTGTTCCAGAAGGTGTGCCAATCCGAGTTATGAAGAACTTACGAGTGTGTGATGATTGTCACAATGCAATTAAGTATCTCAGTAAGTGTACAGGAAGAGTTGTGGTTCTCAGAGATAACCGTCGGTTCCACCGGTTTGAAGATGGGTTGTGCTCTTGTGGGGATTTCTGGTGATATATATCCTGATCCACACCATTTTTTATGTTGTCCTTCGTGGACAATTTTCTTCATATAGATTCATCAACAGTCTTTCACTTGGAGTACATTGTTTTGATAAACAGATCTATATGACCTTGGAAGCTGGTACAAGTCACAAAGTTGATTTTGGCCCAATAGTGAGGTGCTGGACTCAGTTTTAGGTCTGCTTGGAAACTTTGCAAGAAGCCGGATCGCTTTGGATGAAACGATTCTTGAATATGGTATTTGGCCACGTAATGCTGCTTTGTATACAGGGCCAACATGGCACTAAAGCTAATGCTTTGCATTTTTCATACAGTCTGAAGGGTAGCATGTTTTTGCAGAATTGTTAGATAGGAACTCATGATATCATTTTGGGTTCTGCCAGCATGCAATGGTGCATTTTTCTTTCATGTGAGCTGATGAGCCTCACATGAGGGACGGGACATTAATTTGCGAGAGAATATTGAAATGGGCTGTCAAACACCTTATGTATAACAGCTGTCTCACCTGTTGTGATGACCAATGACATCAAAACTCAAAAGAAAAACATATTTGGCAAAAGTAACCGTGAGAATACAATGGATTATTGCTCTCTCACAATTCCCTCACATATTTTGGAACTTCCGTATCCTTCATCTATACAAGAATCTAGTGCCTCATGAATTTAGCATCTAACCATGGCTTCCTTGTATCTTCATTATTATGCCTACTTTGGCTTTGGAGGATCCAGTGTATTTATCGTGCTTGTCTGGTAATCTACACTTAGCATGGACAATATCAACCCAAAGCACTGGAACGCATCAAAGAAGTTCTTATCCAGTTTCAGTGAAACTGCAAAGTTTCCTCCTTTGGGATTGGATGTTGCCACCTTCTATTTCTATGGTAAACCTCAGTTCAATGATGTGATGACTCTTTTCCTGCATAATAATGACTGGCATATTGAAGTAGCTACCTAAAAGTTTTACTTTTTAGTGTGCTACATAATGTTCTTTGTGAAATCCAATGATAGAAGCAAAATCTAGTTCATTCACGTTGAGAAATTCTTAAATTTCTTATTTGCGTATTTTTGAACTGATATAATGTAACTTATGGCATTCTTAGGCATTCGCACATTGCTATGCCTGCTGAAAATTGGTATGCCATAATGCCAAGACTTGGTAGTATGTGCTAAGAACCTTTTGGAATCACAGGCAGATGCTGAGCTGTATTTGTGGCTTTACAGATGCTGAGCTGTATTTGTGGCTTTACAGTTAGCTTGTAACATAAGAGAAACATTTATGACGCAAGATCCTTGAATCATCTAGACCTGTCTTAATAAAAAAAAATGGAGGGAATCCTCAGTGGAATGGAGTGAGTGCTAAGCTCACCTTTCCCCCCTTACCTAATTCTTGTGGGTTGCTATCTTTCTCATACAATAACTTCCTGGGATGAGTGCCCTTAATAACAGCGAAATGATGGTTGGATCCTAGTATCATACAATATGTGATCATGCCTTTCTGAACATAAATTTCATTTGTTGTATGGTCACTGTTTATTAAGAAGTGTTATATATGTTGATAAATCATGGGGTGCAGATTTTAATACATAATATTTTTTGGTTAGTCAACATGATTTGTCCTTCGAGTTTGGCAAATGTCTTGTGCAGTACGATTACATACACAATTACTTGCACAATAGTCAGCATAAAATCATGGGCGGACTAGACTGTCCATTGCTGGTCCCAAACACTAAACCCCTCTATTCTCAACCACACAAACATATGGTGTGTCGCACGTTATTTTGCCTTCCCGCTTGTTCAGGCTAGTGCTGGTTGGCATGAATAGAATGATTGATTCTCTTTTGGTCCTTATTTGATCCTTGCAAGCTTCTCAATGCTTTGAAATCCAGGATTGATGGTTGCCAAGTCAGGCTAAAGATTTGGTAGGGTGAGAATGACAGGGGAGTTCCTCTCCCACATGCATATTGGACTGAATTTAATGGTGAAGCCAGCAGCACAGCATTATTTCCTATATATATGCAAGCACAATAAGAAGTTGTGTGCTCTTATAGCTTGCAAGAAACAAAGCAACACATGCAGAAACACTTCTTGTCAAATACTCAAATATGAGTTCTCTAAGAGGGTTTGGAAATATTGCCAAAAACTGGAGAGAACTCAACGGTGTGAATTACTGGAAGGGGCTACTTGATCCTCTTGACGTCGACCTCCGGAAGAATATCATCAACTATGGTGAGCTCTCACAGGCAGCCTACACTGGGCTCAACAGAGAGAGAAGATCAAGGTACGCTGGGTCTTGCCTCTTCAGACGCAAGGACTTCCTCAGCAGGGTGGATGTATCGAACCCTAATCTATATGAGATTACAAAGTTCATATATGCAATGTGTACTGTCAGCTTGCCTGATGGTTTCATGGTGAAGTCATTGTCAAAGGCCGCATGGAGCAAACAGTCAAATTGGATGGGGTTTGTTGCTGTGGCCACCGACAAGGGTAAGGAAGTGCTTGGGAGGCGGGATGTGGTGGTGGCATGGCGTGGGACAATACGGATGCTAGAATGGATGGATGACCTTGATATTTCCTTGGCACCTGCTTCAGAAATAGTACGGCCAGGCAGTGCTGATGACCCCCGTGTTCATGGAGGGTGGTTGTCTGTCTACACGAGTACTGACCCAGGGTCTCGGTACAACAAACAGAGTGCACGATATCAGGTAATTCTTGATTCAAGCATCAGTATATATCTGTATCATCAAAACCAATATTATAGATTATCTCATCTTCTGAAGCAACGACTAAATTATGATGTATTGTTGATAATAATCTTTGTGCAGATGAAATCCCATTATCTAAATTAGTATATAGTTTATACTGATGCATGTGCTTGAAGTTAAGGTTTTCTTTCATCTGAAGTGAAGAAAAATAACAAAAGGAAACATATCATTGCCTTGCCTATTACTTGCTCATGAATATTAGCCTGACGGTTGTGGAAAAGCAAGTCTTGCTTCCTGTTTTCCACCATTGAATTGGTGGTGGTATTTCTGTGTTCTATCTTACTGTACTAAGGAAGCATCTTAATGTCAGATGGCGGATAATTCACTTATGATCCATCTAAAGTGTAGCCTGCATATAAACAATATCATGGCATAACACAATTTGCATTTTAAGACAGTTTGGATTGCTGGGGCCATGGTATTTGTCTAAAGAAATATGTTTAACTGTGTAATCCATGCATGCATCCTCGCATCATTAGTCATGCATAGTTGACATCACTTTGCAGTTATATTCATCATGAGGAAATATTCCTTAATCAAACTAACAATCTTGTATCAGGTGTTAAACGAGATTAAAAGGTTACAGGATGTGTACAAGCAAGACGAGACCAGCATCACCATTACAGGCCACAGCCTTGGGGCCGCTCTTGCGACCATCAGTGCCACTGACATCGTCTCCAATGGTTATAACAAGAGTGTCCCAGTCTCGGCCTTCGTGTTCGGTAGCCCCAGGGTGGGCAACTCCGACTTCCAGAAAGCATTTGATGGTGCAGAAGACTTAAGGTTGCTCCGTGTTCGGAATTCCCCTGATGTGGTCCCAAATTGGCCAAAGCTAGGATACAGCGAATGTGGCACAGAGCTCATGATCGACACAGGGGAATCACCCTACATCAAGACCCCTGGGAACCCATTAACATGGCATGACATGGAGTGCTACATGCATGGAGTTGCTGGTACACAGGGGAGCAATGGAGGGTTCGAGTTGGAAGTTGATCGAGACATCGCGCTGGTAAATAAACATGAAGATGCACTGAAGCACGAGTATTCCATTCCATCATCTTGGTGGGTGGTACAGAACAAAGGTATGGTGAAAGGCAAGGATGGTCGGTGGCATCTGACCGACCATGAGGATGATGACTGATTTAGCCAGCCAGTTGGTCTTTTTACCTGATGCAATCATCACTGTGACAAACTGACAACCGGGCAACAAGTTGCAACTAGCAAGCTTTGTCTAAATACGTGAGAAAAGCAAAGCTTTGCTTAAAACAAGGGTAATGATTCATCGTGTGGTGATTGTTCAAGTGAAGAAATGTATCCTGTTGTGTTTGAAATCGTGCTTTTCAATGATTTAGTTTTAGTGTCACTTATCTTCTGTAGTCAAGAATCAAATTTGTTTACCTGTGACGTTTGGACATCAATACAATGTTAAGATTACTATATATCATTGATATTTTCCTCTATGCTAAACTTTTTCAGAATCAAGTCCTCAATAGACAAACTTCTTGGTAAATCAAGTGGCCCTAGACATTACTTGTCAGTCTTGCTTCGATATTATTTCTAATATGCAGACACTGCATGTCACAAAATCATTTTGCCCAATATCGACCCTGCTTTAACTCACTACAATTTTGAATATAACTTCTCAGATACAATGCTCGCAATTAAATTACCTGCGTTGGTACAAACAATTGGTTAAATTACTACAAGGAAATCCCACTACGTATTTTGGAGAATTCATTGTCATGTCTTAATCCTTGTAGGGAATCTTGGCAAAAGATAGAAAAACCTGCACCGCGTTCGATCTTTTTTTTTTGAAAATCAATACCACATATATTTATAGCAACAAATAGTACATGGTAGAGTTACACGAGCTGTCTTTGATGATTACATAATAAAGTCTAAAAAAAACTAGTAAATCTTCGAGGTCTTCAAATTCTTTCTTCTTCCATGACATAATCTTGTACTTTTCTGAAGGCAGCCCAAGATAGATACCAAACCATAAACCTGTAAATACTAATAGAGGTTTTCCCATAATTTTAATTTGAGCCGCAATGCCAAGGCTACGTGCACGCGCGCAACCATTGAAGTAGTCAATCCACATCGGCAAGAGTACCAACACCAGTATGTCAGGGCAAAATAACCGGACAACTTGATCGACGTCGCTGAGGAGTCGAGGGTACGAATCACCATTGTCGAGGATGTAGCCGCCGGGACAAATACTGCAAGGATAATTCTCCTCGCGGCAACCAAGAAAAAAGATCCAAAATCGATCTGGCGAAGCAAGATCTGAAGGACCATACCTAAAGGAGTTTAATCTTCCAACACCACCATTGATGCCGGAAGGAAGATCTCGTCGTCGATCGAAGGGTCGGAGATCAATTATTGTTGATGATGCCATCTCCATTGACAGAGGCTACAAGAAGATGGCTACTAAACCCTAATCTAATCTTGTAAAAAGACTACTTTTATCAAAACCTCCACTTATAAATCAGGTTCCCCACTCCTCCTGACATCGGCGAGGCCGGCCGGAGGAGGGGGAACCAATCTATGGTGGAGTAGGAGGAGAGATGGAGGCTAAGTCAAGAGAGGCGGCGGCTGAGTACGGGAGACGGAGTTTGCACCGCGTTCGATCTTATTGAAAGAAAACAATGGCCATGCCAGCTCTGATCCATAACACATCGCCAAAAGAAACCACAAATTAACAGCCACCAAACCCACTAAGGACCAATTTAAAATAAAAATATACAGTAGGATATGCTGAGATTTTGTTTCTTAATGACCCAATAAATTCCCCTCTCAGGTCAAGTTTCCTCCCCCTCCCCCTTCCCTACTCCCCATCTCTGTCATCGCATCTCTCCCTCTCTCTTTCCCTGTGTTGATCTCAGACGGTCAAGCGGCACGCACAATCAATGGATAACCGGTGACCCACGCCTCCACCAGCCGAGATACCGCCGCCGGTGCGATCTCTTTGACAGGCCACCGTGCCCTCTCCTCCAATTGTAGGCGCAAGGAGGGTCCCCATATCAAAAGGTACTGATCCTTCCCTTCAAATTATAGCTCATTGCTTCCCTTTCCTTCAAGCTTCCTGTTCTAGTTGGCGCAGATAGATCTAGAATTATTTCTTAGTTCTGGCTTTTTGAAAAGTTCTTTCTCAGACGACATTTGGAAAAGTTGAAAAGGCAATTAAAATCTGCCAAACTAAAAATTGCAAGCCACCCTAAATTGTGTACAACTGAGAGTCACGTCCAATTGAAATTCTGTCAGTCTCTATCATGTAGCATGCCGGAGAAGATAACAGCTCCACTTGTGTGCGAGGTCAACCTAACTTTGTCAGAATGAAAACAAACAGGTTGGCACGACGGAGCTAGGCCAGACCGATCACAGTGGCCAGTACGCCCTTCCCGCGCCCTGGCAATGTTTTCCGGCGACATGCCCGGCCGGTGGAGGGAGCTGCACGGCAGCGACCGCTGGGATGGCCTGCTCAACCCGCTCGACGCCGACCTCCGGCGCTGCCTCATCACCTACGGCGAGATGATCATGGCCACCTACGAGGCGTTCATCGCCGAGCGCCGGTCCCCGAACGCAGGCATGTGCCGGTACCGGCGCGCCGACCTCTTCCGGCGCGTGGAGGTGTCCCGCCCGGAGTGGTACGAGGTGACCCGGTACATCTACGCCACGGCCAGCGCCGACGTCCACGGCAAGGTGCTGCTCCGGCCTCTGTGCCGGAATGGGCGCGCGAGGGAGTGCAACTGGATGGGGTACGTGGCCGTGGCCACGGACGAGGGCGCGGCGGCGCTCGGCCGCCGGGACGTCGTCGTGGCTTGGCGAGGCACGCAGCGGGCCCTGGAGTGGGTGGCCGACATGAAGCTCGCCTTCGCCTCCGCGGCCGGGATCCTTGGGCCCGAAGGCGCCGACGGGTCGGACCCGTCGGTGCACCGCGGGTACCTCTCGCTGTACACCTCGTCGGACCAGAGCTCGGAGCTCAGCAAGCAGAGCGCAAGGATGCAGGTACGTGTGCTCTGCTCCTTTCGTGAGACTCGTCACTTCTGTGATCCAAACAATTCCTGTATTTATCAGCATGTCATACACTTATACTTGTTTTTTCTCTCACATTCACAATCTCACACTTATTCGAATCTGCAAATTTCCGTTGCCTTTTGTTTCTTTCGGCAAGGACTATAAATGTAATTTCAGTCTTCTTTAATCCCTGTCTCTGAAAACGTGAACATCTACTGTATTATATATTTGCTTCTCAAGTTCAGATTTCATGGATAAAATTATCAATGAGACGAGTTATCACTTACTTTTCGTACCTTAATCTTATTTTCTCCCGCATTGTAAATTAAAATCAGAAAGATAAAAAGGAATATAGATACTTTAGCCAAAAAAAAATCAACATTACAGATTTTCTTAATCCTATATATCAACAGTGAATGTCTCTACTTATATGAATTGATGCATGAGCACTGATGCACAAAATAGCTACTCCCTCCGTTTTGCTTTAATTGATGTGAATATATATGTACGTACTCTTTCCACATATGAGGCCAGTCGCGTTGATTAAATGGGAACTGAGGAAGTAGTAGTTTTCAAATAGTAAGGAGGAAAACGGCACTAAAGAAAAATATTTTACATCTTGTTTCTTTTTTCATGAATGTTTCCATATTAGTATGGATTTTTTAGTTTCTTGTTTTTCTAGAATACCCATGTTTTTTCTTTGTTTTTTCCATTTGAGTTTTCCACTTCAACAAATATTTGATTTCTCGATAACAATAATAATATTTTAATTTTTTGTTTTTGCTATGCTAAGTAGGCTGCCATGTGTGTAGAACTACTGCTCCGTCATCCAAAATCTGCTTAAAATTATGATGGTTTAGCAATTGTCAATTGATTAAAAATAAAATTTTCTTTTAAAAATGTAGCCGCTCTAGTTGGGGTGTGATGCACAACCTCACTAGCCTGTGTGAAACCTTTTGATGATTGTTTTACCCATAGATATGAAGGATTTACATGAAAAAAACTCCTCAACATGAGTAGGGAAAAATCAGGTTCACGCAAATTCCAATATGAGAAACCTAGGTATAAAATCTTCTTTGGAACCTCTAGAGATTACAACACACTTCATCTCATTGCCAACCAGCAATTTTTGTAAACAACAACCATAAGAGGCAAGATTACAACAAAGCAGAAATATCACGGTTTCTACCCCCTTTGGTAATAAGCAAACTTCTCTTAAACCACAGATCGAAACAACACCAAACATGGCAGCCAAACAGACATATGTGTTCCCAATATACTAGCTAAATTTTAGCTCAGTCAGACACCGTTTGCCTACCAAAAACTGCTGCAATAGGGACTAACAAAACTGCTGTCAAATTTGATGCTCTACTGACTCAAATCTCAAACCAGCTAGATCAAAGTACTCACCAAGTTTGGATCCACAGCAAAAACATGTTTGAGTCTCCAACACCAGCTTAAAGAAAAAACAAACAGATAGTGTGTTCTCTCACCCTCTTGCACTAGTAGCTATGTTTTGGCTTCACTTTTGCTCATCTACTAGAGCCATCAAGGGTGGCTAGGATTTTCTCCTTCTTACCTCTTAAGGAGACATCAACGGTTGATATTGGACTTTTTGGGCTGATGTTGGGCTCCCAACGCACCTCTTTGTGGAGGGCCATGGCCCAACAAGTCCACTCCACACACATAGACGCGAACAAAACAATAAACACATGAAAACTAGTCCTTTCTTGCTTATCTCCTTGAAGTATTCACTTCAGTTTTTTTCTAGTCTTACTAATGTAGAAGAGTTTTGCGAAAAGTCTATTTGACTCCCGAGTTTCAATGCTTCCTTTCTTTAAAAAATCAGAAAAATATTTACAGTTTTCAAAATGATGTATTCTACAAGCATGCAAAGTTTCAACGCTAATTTTTTAAAATTCCGAGCTAGAAACAAATCTGATAAATTTAGAGTTTTGAAAATAAGCACTGTTCCCTATAGTCAGATTCATCAACAAAATCTGGAGCTGTGTAGATTGCATCAACAAGTGTTCTGTCAGAGCAACAATGCTTTGCCTCTTACGGTTGGAAGCACTATGCTAAATCCAAAGTTCGCGGCGACAACAGATTGAAGTTGAGGTGGTGTTAAAGCTTAAAGGCAAGAATTGCGACTTATGGATGCTAATGTGATAGACCGGTAGTCGGTAGAGTGGTAGGCTAAGAACTCAAGATGAGATGGTGTTGACTGTTGTGATCAAAAATAGGATGTTCTGACACCTGTGGTAAGGGATTGAGACTGAAGATGAAATGGTGTTGACTGTTATCGAAGGGAACTTGTGGTAGTTAGTATTATATTGAGCATTGACATGGATGTCTCTACATATATGAATGGATGTATGAACGACGATGCACAAAACAGCTAGGAGTTTTCCAAGAAAATATGGAGGAAAATGACACACACAAAAATACATACTATGGTGCTTCAGACTTTAATTGCATTTTACATATATACTTTTTCACGACTGTTGTCATATTATTATGATATTTTAGTTTCTTGTTTTTCTAGAGCACCCATGAAATTTCCTTTTTTATTGAGTTGTACACTTGAACAAAATTTTGAATTCTCAGTAAAAAAAATTATAATATTTTTTCTAGCTATGCTAACAATTGCCATGTGTGCAAAACTACTGCCATGTCATAACTTGCTTGAAATTAATGTTTGGGCAATTATCAATAGATAAAAAGACATACATATTTTCCTTTTTTCAAATTGTAGCGCCCCTCCTCAGCACACGAACACACGCGCGCGCTCGATACAAATGAAAACAAGTGTATTTTTGCTCAGCTTGTTTGTCTCGGTGAAGTATTCACTTTAGTTCTTTTTGTAGTGGTTACCAGTTTAGAAGAGTTCATCATGTTGTAGTATTGACTTATTCGGCAGATAAAGAGTTGTTGGATTAATGCACACAACCATGTCTTATTGTAAGGACGTTCACGCTTCAAAATGGACAAATCAAAATGCACTCTAGCTCCATCGTTGCCAAAACTAAATTCGAAGTTATTAAGGTTCTCCTTGGATTATGGTTTCTTCATATAAATTTTGGTGGATTTGAACCTTAAGAAGAAAATATTCTATAGAAGCACTTTGGATTATAGGAGTGGGGTTACCAAATTCCTAGGGAATATATTCCTATGCCTCCCATTCCATAGGAATCTCAATATGTGCTCAGACCTCATTTCAATTTTCCTTTGAAAATTCCAGTGCACTTTCATTCTCTGTCTATGTCCTCAATCCTCCAAAATTAATGTGTATATTTCTTTTGCACCTTCCACGAACAACGATTGCCCTTTTGCAAAATTTATGTGTTCTGAAGTCCTGTAGGAATTTATGTGACATCTCTGTTAGGAATGAGCAACTGTCATTCACAGGGGGCCAAAGGCCAATACATGTACAGGTGTGGGTAATATGCAAAGAGCCCCTTATACTACGGGGAAAACAAGAAGCAGACTATACATGTCTAACACCCCCCCTCAAACTCATGGTGGATCAACAACGCTGAGTTTGGAGAGAAAGAAGCTATGCTGCGCGCGGGTCTGGGCCTTCGTGAAGAAATCTGCCAACTGCAACTCGGAAGGCACATACCCAAGAGCGAGGATCTGATTCTGCACAGCAGTGCGCACGAAGAAGGCATCAACACCTATGTGTTTGGTGAGCTCATGCTTCACCGGATCTCGCGCAATGCTGATAGCACCTGTACTGTCTGACAATAGGGAAGTCGGTGTAGTAACAGACACACCAAAATCCTCCAATAACCATCGTAACCAAATCACCTCGGCGGTCAAACTGGCCATAGCTCTCAACTCAGCCTCTGTACTCGAGCGGGAGACGGCGGTCTGTTTCTTTGTCTTCCATGCAATGAGAGAACCACCAAGAAACACACAGTAGGCGGAAAGCGAGCGGCGATCCGAAGGATCACTAGCCCATGTAGCATCAGAGTAGGCCTGGAGCTGTAAGGAGCCGGAGCGAGGGAAAAAGAGACGACGGGTGATCGTGCCTCGAAGATAGCGAAGAACACGGAGGAGATGACTATAGTGAACCGAGGTGGGAGCAGAGACAAACTGACTCAGAATATGAACCGGATAGGATATATCTGGTCGAGTGACAGCAAGATAAACAAGACTCCCAACAAGATGGCGATAGCGCATGGGATCAGAAAGAGGGTCACCATCAGAAGCACGAAGCTGAACATTGAGCTCCATAGGAGTCTCAACAGTGCGCTCATCACCAAGAGCAGCACGAGCAAGAAGATCCTGGATATACTTTTCCTGGGAGATATAAAAGCCATCCGAAGTGGAGGAAACCTCGATCCCAAGAAAGTAGCGAAGAGGACCAAGATCAGTCATAAGAAACTGCTCGCGAAGACGGGCCTTAACAAAGGCAATATACTCAGAATCATCGCCAGTGATGATCATATCATCAACATAGAGGAGGAGCAGGGTCCGGCCTCGAGGAGAAGTGTGAACAAACAGCGCGGGATCATGAGCGCTGGGGGAGAAACCGGCAGCAGTCACGACAGAGGCGAAGCGCTCAAACCAGGCACGAGGGGCCTGTTTCAGGCCATAAAGAGAGCGCCGAAGGCGACAAATCATGCCATCAGGGACAGAGTACCCTGGAGGAGGCTGCATGTAGACCTCTTCACGCAACTCACCATTGAGAAATGCGTTCTGAACATCAAGCTGAGACACAGACCAGTGGCGAACAGAGGCCACAGCAAGAAGAGTGCGCACGGTGGTCATATGAGCCACGGGTGCAAAAGTCTCATCATAATCACGACCCTGCTCCTGTTGGAAGCCACGAGCCACAAGACGCGCTTTGTAGCGCTCAAGAGATCCATCGGAGCGAGTCTTAATCTTGTAGACCCACTTGCATGTGATGGGACGAACACCGGGAGGTGGAGAGACAAGATCCCAAGTGCCAGTGCGCTCAAGCGCAGCAATCTCCTCGGCCATGGCAAGCTGCCATTCGGGATGGCACTCAGCATCCCGGTAAGAAGTCGGCTCGAGGGCAACAGAAAGACCATAGTGACTAGGAGAGTAGCGATCAGGGGGACGACGCTGACGAGCAGGAAGAGGAGGAGACATCTCATCAGAGGAAGAAGGCATATCAGACGAAGAAGAAGAAGAAGAAGAAGAAGAAGAAGAAGAAGCATCAGAGACATGAGAGCGACGAGAATAGTGGAAGGGAAAAGGAGACAACGTAGAGGTGGGTGGAGGGTCGGAAGGGAAAGGAGAAGGACTCGATGGGGAGGAGGGTGGCGGTGAGAAAGATGGAGCATCGACAAGGAGGGGACATGAAGGAGGATCAATAGGCACAGAGGGTGGTGTATCGGAAAACAACAGGAAAGATATGTCTTTCACCGAGAAAGCCGAAGAGGAGGGACGCGGATAGAAGGAACGCGACTCATCAAATGTGACGTCACGAGAAATGCGCATCCGACGGCCAACAGGGTCCCAACACCGATAGCCCTTGTGCTCATCACTGTAGCCAAGAAACACACACTCGACAGACTGAGCGGTCAGTTTGGTGCGCTCGCGAGGGGCCAGAAGAACATAGCAAACGCAACCAAAAGAGCGAAGAGCCGAATAATCAGGGGAGCGAGCAAACAAACGCTCTAGAGGAATATCACCCTGTAAGGCAGTCGAGGGCTGACGGTTAATGAGATAGGTGGAGGTAGAAATGGCCTCAGCCCAAAAGTGAGGCGGAAGAGAGGCGGTAATCATCAGCGCACGGGCCGTCTCAAGCATATGGCGATGCTTGCGCTCAGCCACGCCATTCTGAGCATGAGCGCCGGGACAGGAGAACTGAGCAAGAGTCCCCTGCTCAGCGAGAAAACCTCGCAACATCTGAGAGACATACTCTCCAGCAGAATCAGCTCGAAAAACACGAATAGACGTGGAGAACTGAGTATGAACCATGGCAGCAAATCGCTTATATATAGAGAGAACCTCGCTGCGAGAAGTCATGAAGTAAAGCCAGGCATAGCGAGAGAAATCATCGATAAATATAACATAGTAGCGATGGCCCCCCTTCGAAGCGAAGGGAGCCGGACCCCATACATCAGAGTGTATCAAATCAAAAGGACGCTCCGACACGGAGGTACTAGTAGGATAGGGTAACTGGGTCTGTTTGCCAAGTCTACAACCCTGACACTGAAGCGAAACATCTCCTGAGACAGGCCCCAGAAGACCGCGATGAACTAAGGACGATAGGCGAGAACCACAAAGATGACCAAGTCGATGATGCCATTGCTGAAATGAAGCGGAAGCGGAAGTAGCAAGAGCATGTGAAGGAGTGGTGGTGCTGGTGTCGGCAGATGGAAGACGAAGCCAATCAAGATCCCAAAGCCCTGGGGAGTCACGGCGCCGAGGGCCAGCTCCAACCAGAAGCTGGGTGCGACAATCCTGGACAGAAACAGAATCAGCATCAAAGAGAACACGACAACCAGAGTCAGTAGTTTGAGCGACAGAAAGCAGATTCATAGTGAGGCGAGGAACAAGAGAAACATCAGGAACAGAGAAGGAGGGAGTAGAGAGAGTGCCACGGCTGGTGACAGGAAGGGAAGTGCCATCGGCAGTAAGAACAGAAAGAGGAAAATCAAGAGAACGAAGAGAGGATAACGCAGAGGAGTCAGAAGTCATATGGAAAGAAGCTCCAGAATCCAAGACCCACGAGGAAGTACCTGACTGTGGAGACGGTGGCCGCTCAGTGCGGGAGACAGCAGTCACAGAACCAGCAGTGCCTGTCGAGGAAGAAGAACCCGAGGTAGCCAATATGCGCCTCAGCGTCGCAATATCCTGCACAGAGAGGGACGGACCAGAAGAAGGAGGTCGAGTACCACTCGAAGAAGCACGGCCCATATCTAGCATCTTCTTGTAGCAATCAGTCTCGGGGTGCCCTGGCTTCTGACAATAGCCGCACTGAATGCGAGGAGGGCGAGAGCGACCTCCACCACGAAAGGGGCGACCTCCACCGCCAGACGATGAGCGACCCATACCATCAGGGGTAGCCAGCAGTGGGGGGGCACTGGAACGAGAGGGCCCTGGAGTAGCAGCCAACACAGGAGGGGCTCGAGCAGCAAGCACAGAGGGAACACCAAGCAAGCCAACACCACGGAGGCGGGTCTCCTCAGCACGGAGCTCAGAAAGCACCACCGAGAGAGGAACACGACCACGAGCAATCAACTGAGCACGCCGTTGCTCAAACTCTGGACGAAGCCAAGACAGGAACTCATAGACTCGCTGAAACTCCAGATCAGACCTCACAGTCCTGCAACAGGGACAAGTACCACAGACAGCAGAGCGGAGAGAGTCAAGCTGACGCCAAATAGCTGAACTCTGTGTGTAGAACTCCTCAATACTGGAATCACCCTGCTGGAGAGCATGCTCCTGACGGACCATAGACAAATAGAGAGAGTCACCAGAGGGCTGATAGCGCTGACGAAGATGATCCCACATCTCAGAGGCAGTAGGAAGAGCCATGAACTCAGAGGCAAACTGTGGCAGAACACTAGCAGTAAGAACAGCCGCAGCACGAGCATCATCATCACACCACTGAGTATAAGCAGTCTGAGCATCACGATAGGTGGAGAGAGACTCAGAAAAATCTGCTACCTGCTGATCATAAGCATCGACCGCAGCATCATCAGCGGTCTTGGCAGCAGCCCGGTCAGCCTCAGAGGCATCAGTAGCAATAACCGGTGGCGTTGGCGGCACAGGCGCCACTGGAGCAAGGGGGCGCGGCGGACAGGGGACCTCACCACAAAGAACACCCCAAAGCCGAAGACCGCGCATGTGAACGCGCATATGGGCGGAAAAGTCCGCATAGTTGGTACCATCAAAAGTCATCGGACAACGCGGAATGGCAACATATCCCGACGAAGACGACGCCATGGAGCAAACAACAACAATTCCTTTTTTTTTTTTTTTTTTTTTTTTACACAACGCACTCAACCAGACATGGACTCACCAATTGTCTGCTCATGCACAAGCTCGAGCACGAGCGCAGCGCACAGTGGCCAGGAAGAACAGCGGCCAGGCAGCTTGAGCTGGAGCCCACGGCAGCCAGGCAGATCGGAGGCAGAGGCGGCTGGGATCTGGTCTCTCGGCCGGGATGGGGCAGCTGGCGGCCAGATCGAGCAGCTGGTGGCCGGATCAAGGCAGGAGCTGCTGGAGACGGGACGAGCTTGACCAGATCTGAGCCCGATTCCACACAGGACAGCAGCGATTTGACCCAGATTTTGGGATGGATTTCAAGCAAAACTAGTGGAAACGAACACGGAAGTATGGGGAGGGGCACCGACCGGAATGATCCTCGGCGGCAAGAAATCGCATGGAGTTGCAGTGTGCGGGAGCTAACCTAGAGCTCTGATACCATGTTAGGAATGAGCAACTGTCATTCACAGGGGGCCAAAGGCCAATACATGTACAGGTGTGGGTAATATGCAAAGAGCCCCTTATACTACGGGGAAAACAAGAAGCAGACTATACATGTCTAACAATCTCAATCTCGTGTTTTTCCTATTTCTGTGTTTTTAAAACCCTGCAATCCAAAAAAATCTCTTAACTGGTTGTACCGGGCACCAAACATTTGAGCTCTTGAATGCCGCTAGGGTAGTTCGTTTCTCTTTTGTAGTCTACAAGTGTGTTGCGTAACACCCCAAACTCTTCTCCTTAATTAATGGGATGAAGCAAAGTTATTGCCTCTGTTTGAAGAAAACAATACACTCGAGCGACACAATCTCAATCAAGCACCAGAAGGTTTATTGCTTGTTTGTACTTCGATCCAAAATCTGGAACTGTGTAGATTGCATCACAAGTGTTCTGTCAGTGAAACAATTGATGCTTTGCCTCTTGCGGTTGGAAGCACTGTACTGAATCCGACAGTTCACGGCGACAACAGATTGAAGTTCAGGAAGTGTTAATGCTTAAAGGCAAGAATTGCGACTTATGGATGCTAATGTGATAGACCGGTACAGTGGTAGGGCAAGAACAATACATCGTGTAGATAGGTGGAGGACAGAGGCCTGGGAAATATAAAAAAAGAGGACGGTCGGTGACACCTGTGATAAGGGATTGAGACTGAAGATGAGATGGTGTTGACTGTTGTGGAAGGAAGCTCGTGGTAGTGCAGTAAAGGTACCAATATAGCAATGCTTAAAGCAATAGATGATCGAGAGAGGCAGCAGCGAGATATAATATATCTGGTAGTAATTCGGAGGAATCAGCGTAGTTGAGTATTGTGTTTCATTAGACAAATCTCATGAATTTATCCTATACATGTGTAACTGAAAAATGTAAACTGGACAAGTTACTGAACAAGTTCTTGGCCGAACAGGTGTTGACAGAGATCGCGAGGCTCATGGACAAATACAAGGACGAGGACACGAGCATCACTGTCATCGGGCACAGCCTGGGCGCCACCCTGGCCACCCTCAACGCCGTCGACATCGCCGCCAACTCCTACAACAAACCCGCCCTCTGGTCTGCGGCCAGGGGCCCAGCCCCGGTCACCGCCGTCGTCTTTGGCAGCCCGCGCACCGGCGACCGCGACTTCCGTGAGATCTTCCACCGCATCCCAGACCTCCGGATGCTCCGCGTCCGGAACCGGCCGGACCGCATCCCGCATTACCCGCCCGTGGGCTATGCCGACGTCGGCGTGGAGATGCTCATCGACACGCGCCGCTCGCCATTCCTCAAGCCCCACGGCAATGAGTCGCAGTCGCATGACCTCGAGTGCCACCTGCACGGCATCGCCGGCTGGCAGGGGGAGCACGGCGAGTTCGAGCTGGTGATCGACCGGGACATCGCGCTGGTGAACAAGTTCGACGACTGCCTCACCGACGAGCACCCCGTGCCGGCGGGCTGGAAGGTGCACCACAACAAGAACATGGTGAAGGGACCCGAAGGGAGGTGGATCTTGGAGGACCACGAACCTGACTACGACGACGATGACAGGTTGTAGGATTCTAGCACCAGTGGAAAAAGACGCTTCTATCCGCCACCTTTAGTCTCCAAACTATATGGGTCAGGATTAAAGGGGGCATTAGTCCCGGTTCGTACAGCGGCACGGCCAGCACCTAGTCCCGGTTCGTAATGGATCTTTAGTCCCGGTCGTTAACACGGACCGGGACTAAAGGGTTGGCGGGCGGGAACCCCACGGGCGCCGGCCTTTAGTCCCGGACCGTGTTAACGACCGGGACTAAAGGGCGACCTTTAATCCCGGCCTTTAACACGGACCGGGACTAAAGGCCGTCGCCTACAAAATCGAGCTTCTCTTCCCCCGAGCCTGCCAGTACACTAATGGTGGTCGGAAGCTTGGATTGAGTGGGGAGGTCATGCCCGATTTTTTTATCAAAATTATCCAAGATTTTGAGTTATTTCATCTATCTAATTGGTTCAAAAGGTTAGCAACTTTACTCTCTCATCTTTAATTGCTAATTTAGCTCATATAATGCTCTAGATGTGGTGAGATTTGTGGCTAGAATTTGAGAGTAATTATGAGAGTTTATTTGATTTATATAGCATTTGAGCTTAAATTAATTCCTTAGTTTGCACATGTGTAGAGGTGGTGTACTTGTATGTTGACCAAAATGAGTATGAAGTAGAAATTTGTCATGCACATATATAGCTCTTTTTATGCTAAAAAAATAGAGGGATTTATGGAGTAATTAATGTTAGAAAGTAATGTGGGAGTAATTGTGAGCTTATATGATTTACAATAAAATTTTTTGAGTAGGATTTACTTGCAATAATAACTTGTAAGTATGAGGCATTTTCTTGATTGATTTCTATGCACATATATAGCTCTTTTTATGCTCAAGAAAATAGAGGGATTTGTGGAGTAGGATTTATTTGCAATAATTTTTGTAACGTTAGAGAGTAATGTGGGAGTATATATGATTTATATGCAATGTGAGTTTATTTCTTGTATTAATTTGGTTTATTATATACTTATATAATAATGCAGATGAACCGGCAATGGATGTACGGTAGCCGAGTCTCAAGCGAGTTCATTAAGGGCTTGCAGGATTTCCTCCGTGTGGCTGATGCGAACAAGCGGAATGGTTTTGTTGTCTGTCCATGTAGTGTGTGTAAGAATCTGAAGAATTACTCTTCATCAAGAACCCTTCACGTGCACCTGCTTCAGCACGGTTTCATGCCCAGCTACAATTGTTGGACCAAGCACGGAGAAAGAGGTGTTACAATGGAAAACAATGAAGAAGAGGATGATGACAACTATCCTGGGTTCAATGAATATGGTGATACTTTCATGGGAGAAGCTGAAGGGGGGGCTGAAGGGGGAGCTGAAGGGGAAGCTGAAGGAGAGACACATGATGAGGCCCCTGATGATCTCGGTCGGACCATTGCTGATGCACGGAGAGAATGCGAAACTAATAAGGAGAGGGAGAAGTTGGATCGCATGTTAGAGGATCACAAAAAGTCCTTATACCCAAACTGCCAAAATGGTCTGAAAAAGCTGGGCAGCACACTTGAATTGCTGAAATAGAAGGCAGAGGAAGGTCTATCTGACTCCGGATTTGAAAAGTTGCTGAAAATGATGAGGAATATGCTTCAAAAGGATAACGAATTGCCCACCAGTACGTACGAAGCCAAGAAGATTGTCTGCCCTCTAGGTTTAGAGGTTCAGAAGATACATGCATGTCCTAATGACTGCATCCTCTATCGTGGTGACTATGAGAATTTGACTGAATGCCCGATATGCACTGCATTGCGGTATAAGATCAGAGGAGATGACTCTGGTGATGTTGAGGGCGAGCCCCCCAGAAAGAGGGTTCCTGCCAAGGTGATGTGGTATGCTCCTATAGTACCACGGTTGAAACGTTTGTTTCGGTGCAAAGAGCATGCCAAGTTATTGCGATGGCACAAAGAGGACCGTTTGTCAGACGGGATGTTGAGACACCCCGCTGATGGGTCTCAATGGAGAAAGATCGACAATAAGTTTAAAGATTTTGCAGGTGACGCAAGGAACATACGGTTTGGTCTAAGTACAGATGGCTTCAATCCTTTTGGGGAGCAGAGCTCCAGTCATAGCACCTGGCCCGTGACTCTATGCATCTATAACCTTCCTCCTTGGTTGTGCATGAAGCGGAAGTTCATTATGATGCCAGTGCTCATCCAAGGTCCGAAGCAACCCGGCAACGATATTGATGTGTACCTAAGGCCATTAGTTGATGAACTTTTATAGCTGTGGGCCAAACCAGGCGTACGTGTGTGGGATGAGCACAAACAAGAGGAATTTGACTTACGAGCATTGCTGTTCGTTACAATCAATGATTGGCCTGCTCTTAGTAACATTTCAGGACAGACAAACAAGGGATACAAGGCATGCACACACTGTTTATAAGAGACTGAAAGTATATATTTAGCTAATTGTAAGAAGAATGTGTACATATCGCACCGTCGATTTCTTAGCAAAATTCATGCCGTAAGAAAAAAAGGCAAGCATTTCAACGGTAAGGCAGATCACCGGGAGCCACCTAAGGAAAATACTGGTGATGATGTATTCGATATGGTCAAAGATATAGAAGTAATCTTTGGAAAGGGTCATGGCGGACAATCTGTTCCGCATGACGCAGACGGACACGCACCCATGTGGAAGAAGAAATCTATATTTTGGGAGCTTGAGTATTGGAAATTCCTAGAAGTTTGCTCTGCAATCGACGTGATGCATGTGACAAAGAATCTTTGCGTGAACCTGCTAGGCTTCTTGGGTGTGTATGGGAAGACAAAAGATACAAAGGAAGCTCGACAGGACCTGCAACGTGTGAAAGACCCAGAAGACCGACATCCGGAACTGTTTCAAGGTCGCGCTAGCTACGCTCTTACTAAAGAAGAGAAGATCACCTTTTTTGAATGCCTGAACAGTATCAAGGTCACGGCTGGATTCTCATCGAATATAAAGGGAATAATAAATATGGCAGAGAAAAAGTTTCAGAACCTAAAGTCTCATGACTGCCACGTGATTATGACGCAATTGCTTCCAGTTGCATTGAGGGGGCTTCTACCGGAAAATGTTCGACTAGCAATTGTGAAGCTATGTGCATTCCTCAATGCAATATCTCAGAAGGTAATCAATCCAGAAGATCTACCACGGTTACAAAATGATGTGGCCCAATGTCTTGTCAGCTTCGAGCTGGTGTTCCCACCATCATTCTTCAATATTATGACGCACCTCCTAGTTCACCTAGTCAAAGAGATTTCCATTCTCGGCCCTGTATTTCTACACAATATGTTCCCCTTTGAGAGGTTCATGGGAGTCTTAAAGAAATATGTTCGTAACCGTGCTAGGCCAGAAGGAAGCATCGTCAAGGGATATGGAACAGAGGAGGTCATTGAGTTTTGTGCTGACTTTGTTCCCGACCTTAAGCCGATTGGTCTTCCTCAATCGCGTCATGAGGGGAGACTTAGTGGAAAAGGCACGATCGAAAAGAAACCAATGATATGTAGGGATGGTCATTCGTTGACTCAAGCACACTACACAGTTCTACAAAATTCCCTCTTGGTGGCTCCGTACAGTGAGGAATACAAGAATATTGTACGCCAAGCAAACCCAGGGGAGCCTGAGTCCTTTGTTTTACAGCTCCACATGGCGACTTTCGGCGTTTGGTTGCAAAGACGTCTCATGAATGACACTGTTGTTGAAGAGCAGCTGTACTTGCTGGCCAAATTACCATCTTCGACTATATTGACTTTCCAAGGGTACGAGATAAATGCGAATATATTTTACACGGTCGCCCAAGATAAAAAAAAGCACCAACCAAAACAGTGGTGTCCGCTTTGATGCAGTAACTGGCAAAGGGCGAACGGACACATATTATGGTTACATAGAAGAGATATGGGAGCTTGATTATGGACCTAACTTTAAGGTTCCTTTGTTTCGGTGCAAATGGGTGAAGATGACAGGAGGCGGGGTAAAGTTGGACGAGCAGTACGAAATGACAACGGTGGATCTCAACAATCTAGGGTACCTTGATGAACCATTCGTCCTAGCCAAAGATGTGGCTCAGGTTTTCTATATGAAGGACATGAGTAGCAAACCAAGAAAAAGAACCAAAGCGAATACATCATGTGATGAACCAAAGCGCCACATAGTTCTTTCAGGGAAAAGAACCATCGTGGGAGTGGAGGACAAGACAGACATGTCACAAGATTATAATCAGTTTGGTGAAATTCCGCCCTTCAGAGTGAACACTGACACAAGCCTCAAGTTAAATAATGAAGATTCTCCATGGTTACGCCATAATCGTAAGCAAGGGACACTAGCGAAGAAATGATGTGTAATCATGTATAATCATGTATTGTTCTAATCATGTATTGTTCTAATCATGTATTGTTCTAATCATGTATTAAACATTTTATGTAATGTATTGTTCTAATCATGTATCACAATAACACTCACGAGAGGCGGGGAAACGATTGAACTGGAATTAAAGTACATGGTCAGATTAAGTCACAATCGACCGAACTTGTTTTCAAATGTTGGAGTGATTCAGTCATAGTCGTGCCTAGCCCTATAAACGTCACCACTGTAGTCGTCGTAGTCGCCGACGTCGTCGTCGCTGGCATCGGGGTCGCGGTAGTCGAACCTCGGCCGGTGAGCACGTGTGGGATGAGACTGAGGGTAGCGCAGGCGGGGGCAACGGTAGGCCATGACACTCTGGAGAGTCCGGCCGCGCCACCACAGCCGACGGCCGGCCTCGTTGAAGTTCGAACGAGGCAGGCCGTCCTCCTCGTGCCTGGCAAGCGCACTCTTACGCCGATTGATGAAGAAGGCGTCCCAAGTAGGGCTGTAGTCGGGATGCCATTGGGGATTCCTCCGCTGCTCTGGTGTGAGCTCAAAGTAGTAGTGGTTCGTGATGGCCATCTGGCGTGCCACACCTAGAGGGACAGGAGGGACCGGTACGCCTCCGACGCTCAGCATCCAGCCGGTGGGGACGCGGTAGCCCAGCGGGCAGGGGTACTTTGAGGCGCAAAGCGCCTCTGCCTCCTGGGGGGTTAGAGATACGATGGAAGCCATGGAAGAGAGTTATGAGGTTTGCAGATATGAGTCTAGATGTGATATGTAAATGGATGCCAAGACTACATATATATAGTGAAAAATGGCGGGAAGACGGAGGCGGGAAGCGGTGGAAAGCGCGGAAAGAAAATAAGCGGGAACGCAGTGGCGCGGGATGATGTCTACGCACTTCTATTCTTGTAGACACTTGTTGGGCCTCCAAGTGCAGAGGTTTGTAGAACAGCAGCAAGTTTCCCTTAAGTGGATCACCCAAGGTTTATCGAACTCAGGGAGGTTAGAGGTCAAAGCTATCCCTCTCAAGCAACCCTGCAATTACGATACAGAAAGTCTCTTGTGTCCCCAACACACCCAATACACTTGTCAGATGTATAGGTGCACTAGTTCGGCGAAGAGATAGTGAAATACAAGTGGTATAGATGATTATAAGTAGCAAATATGACTTGAAGTAAATATCGCTGCGAGAAAACAAGTAACAAAATAGCAAGTAAACGGTATGCAAAGCTTGGAAACAAGGCCTAGGGATCATACTTTCACTAGTGGACACACTCCCAACAATATAACATGAATGAACAAGTAACTTCTCTTTGCTAAGGTACTCTGAATTACTCTCCTATTGAATAACACTAATCATCGCGTAGTGGCTACAGAAGCACCTCTTAAAGTTCATCAAGTACTTGACAAACACCACTCATAGAGATACCCAAATCAGATCACAACTCAAGATAGAAATCATTGCAACTTAAACCAAGTACTAACACGGTGCACACACTGTCAACATTACACCATGAAAGGAGGAATAGATCACTCAAACTATCATAGCAATAATTATTCTCATAATCCACAAGAGATCACAATCATAGCCTAAACCAAGTACCACCATGATGCACGCACTGTCACCGTTACACCATAGCAGGAGGAATAGATTACTTTAATAACATCACTAGAGTACACAAAATATCTGAATAATAACATGTACTTGTTCAACATGATACAAAGCTCACGATCACATAAAGATCACATCATGGGAGAGAGAGGTGAACCACATAGCTACCGGTAGAGCCCTCAGCCCCGGGGATAAACTACTCCCTCCTCATCATAGGAGACAGCAAGGTTGATGTAGATGGCGGTGAGGTCGATGGAGACGGCGGAGACGGTGATGGAGACCGATGGAGATGGCTCCGGGGGCACTTCCCCGTCCCGGCAGGGTGCCGGAACAGAGACTTCTGTCCCCCGAAATTCGTCGACGGCGGCGGCGGAGCTGCGGAACTGTTTCTGGAAAATTGCCGACTCCCCTAGGGTTTTCCGTCCCGAGGCTTCTTATAGGCGAAAGGGCGATGTCAGGGGCTGGACCAGGCGCCCACACACGGGCCCCGCGCGGCCAAGGGGGTGGCCGCGCCAGGCATGTGTCTGGAGCCCTGGTGGCCCCCTTCTGACACCTCTTCGGATGTCTAGAAGCTTCCGGGTAAAATAGGACTTCAGGAACTTGTTTCGTCCAATTCCGAGAATATTTCCTGTGTATCACTTCTGAAACACAAAAACAGGAAACTGGCACTGTGGCACTTCGTTAATAGGTTAGTTCCGGAAAATGCATAAAAGTGCCACTAAGTGTAACGAAACAATAGGCAAATGGTGTAAAAACAAGCATGGAGCATCAAAAATTATATATACGTTTGAGACGTATCAAGCATCCCCAAGCTTAACTCCTGCTCGTCCTCGAGTAGGTAAGTGATAACAAAAGAATAATTTTTGAGGTGACATGCACCTACACAATCTTGATCATATATGTAAGCATTGATGAGCTGGGATCAATAGAACTTAAAACATGGGCATGAAAGGTATAATCATGACAATAAGAACTTAGCAACCATGTTGTAAACATGCAAATGAACACAAACAAAAGATCATGATAATGAAACAATGAAAGTCAAATGTGTGTTCTAATCATAAGGAAAAACATACAAATGGTTTTCAGCTTGTCCTTCAAAGAGAGCAAAACATAAATGCATAGGACACCTCAAAGTTTAAGAGGGCGACTAGATACAAATAATTTAAGAACAAGTGAAACCAATCATCATGAGTCAATCAATGAACTTTGGGACAATGCATATCACACTAAGAACGACAACTATGCTCTCTTAATGGTGCATAAAGAAAGAAGGTGGTGACTCAACATAAAAGTAAAAGAAAGGCCCTTCGCAGAGGGAAGCAGTGATTACAAGTTTTATAACCTTCAAAAATTATGGTACTTACCGGCTTTGAGCTCTCATTGCCCCCATCATAAGCATCTTGAATGGTTAAAGTTAATGCGAGAACAATTATGATGCATATGCTTGACAAATCATAAGTTGAAAACCTCGTGTCCCGTGAATACGAGTACCCAAACCATGCTAATTTACTTAGAGTCCCAAGCAAGGCTCTTGTCATTGTAAGTATATGCATATCATTGAGAACCGCCAATGGGGTACCTCCGTGCCCGATGACATGGAACAAGCCCACACCAAAATGACAGGACAAGCAGACAATGAACACCTCGACATCTCTTTTATTTGCTATATTGTTTAACTTTTTATTGTGAGATGCGTCGTCGAATGTTCACCATGGGTATGCTGCAAATTTCCACCATGAATTATGCATGGCTTAGATTGGCGGCCCGGCGTTTCCCTAACACATATAAAAACTCCATGATCCTCACAAGATTCCCAATTCATTTCACACAGCGGGCATCCATAAACAAAAGATCACGATATCAACTCAAAAGGAAGTGCAATGTTGAAAGCTTGCCCCATGACAGCATGGCTGGGCTAGAATCCAACTTACAACTTGCAAGCATAACAACTCAACATAAAAGACCACAATGTCAAAATTTTAAGAACAGGAAAAAGTAAAGTGTGCCTTCCGGTTCGTGAGAGCTTTACTAACCGAGTTTCGCATAACACTGGTAAGAGTTTAATTTGAAGAGAATATAAAAGCAAGTCAAATTTACTTGGAATAGCAAATTGCTAGTAGGTATGTATGGTGGACACAATGGAAAACTTTGGCTTTTAGGAGTTGGATGCACGAGTAGAGCTCATACTCAGTACAAGGTGAGGGCTAGCAAAAGACTGGGAGCGACCAACTAAGAGAGCAATAATGGCCATAATCATGCAAAGCGACAAAGCGACATTAAAAGAAGCATACGATGGCATCAAAAGTCAAAAACTAAACGATCATGAAGGCTAATGGCGACTTTGTAAGAGTCTAACATGTGTGAGCATGCGCCAAGTCAACCCAAATAAAGCATCAAGGAGAAAACCAAAATAATGCTTCCATACAATAAAAACAGCGCATGATTTTTTCAAAGGCTCATTAAGCAATCTCAGTTATTTGAGACAAGTCATGCTACAGCAAAACCACTAAGCATACTATCAAAAATACATCAAGCATGACATGAAAAAGCCTAAGCCGCAGTCTACACAAGCTCCTTCTTGTACCACTATTTTGCACAAAGCTTTTTCTCTTTTCCAACACCATTTGAAATTTTTATAAACACCTCTTTTGATAAAAACCAATAAAGACCAGAGGCAAAAATACACCTTGATGAAAAGATATGACAAGATCTGAACGCAAATCAAGGCGAAAATGAAAACCAAAAGCAGTAGCAGAAAAAGAAGAACACTCGATGAACGATAAGAGTGAAAACGGAATGTTCTTGGCAAATGAAAAGCGAGTTCATCTCCTCCAAAAGAAACATGCTGTGATCTAACCATTTATTGCATCAAACAAACAAACTAAACAAACTAAGAAAACTAAGACAACCGACGCTCCAAGAAAAACACATAGTGCATGAAGCAATAAAAATATAGTGTTTTGAAAGGTGACCTGATTTTTGCCGATGAAGAAGGGGTGCCTCGGGGGCATCCCCAAGCTTTGACGCTTGTACTTCTTGGATATTTCTTGGGGTGATGCATGGGCATCCCCAAGCTTGAGCTTTTGTCCATTCTTCAACTCATCTCATCATTCTCCAATCCCTACACTTGAAAACTTCCTTCATACAAAACTAAACACAATTCTATTAGCAACATTAGTGTAAGCATAAAATATATTCAACCTCTTTTAGCTTCAGGTTTCAACCCAAAACCACCACATATAAAGTATATACTACTGTAGCAACTTCCACAAGAGTTCGATGATCAAAAAGAACTCAAAAGAAAGCGATAAAGTGGCAAACACAAATATTGGCAGAAATCTGTCAAAACTGAACAGCTGACAAAGGTCGAATTTTTGAGGGATTTTCTGTTGCTCAATTCGAAAAGTGTTCAACTAAGAAAAGTTTGGATATAACCTGGGGCATATGCACAAGAAATCGCAGGTCCAAAAGATATACAGAGAATTTATACGAATTTTTACGGTGTAGCACCGAAAACTGTTTCAGGACAGCAACATCCCCAAATCTTACCTCACTCAAATTAGAGGCTTCTCTTGGGACAAAAATGAAATAAACAAGATAAGGAGCGGTCATTACAGTAGTAATGACTTCCAAGACTTAAATAAAAGAAAAAGTACTGAAAAGAAAACATTGGGTTATCTCCCAAGAGTGCTTTTCTTTAACGCCTTTGAGCTAGGCGCAGAAATTTGCAAAGATGCTCATGTGGGCGCCATATAAGAGCTTGAGGCAAATGCGCCATATAGGAACTTAAAGCAATAGAGAGCATAAAAAAGCAAGGGTGAAAGACATTTATATCTGAACCACTTCCTATGCATAGGAATCTTGTAAGAAAATAAATCAACGAGGCAGATAGTAGCAAGCATGGATAGATAAAATAAGTGCCACTTCAAGATTTGCAACATAAAGAGGGGAAACTTAATATTGTTGAGATCCATCAAATCATGTTTCGCTCTCTCATAATAACTTTCAGTAGCATCATGAATAGAATTAACAACATAACTATCACATAAAACATCCCTATCATGAGCCACATGCATAAAAGAATTAATATTCACCACAGGAACAATAGTAGTAGGAGCAAATTCAACAGAATAATTATTCTCATCACCATAATCATCATAAATAGGAGGCATATTGTAATCATAACTAATTTTATCCTCAATAGTAGGTGAACTGAAAATATTATACTCATCATCATAGCCATCATAAACTAGAGGTTTAGTATCATCACAAGCTAGAGAGCAACTATTTCGCAAAGCATATTCTTCAAACATATCATCATAAGAAGGAACATCATATAGGGGAGATAAAATATCATCAGAGCAAACTTTCTCCACTAAAGCTGGGGAACTAAAAATATCATGCTTAACAAAACCAGCTTCCCCAAGCTTAGAGTTTTCTATAGCATTAGCAACAACGGTGTTCAAAGCATTCATACTAACAACACTATTAGCATGCAAATTAAGCTCCAAAGGTTTTTCAATTTTCTCTTCAAACACTTCATAACTAAACTCAGGAAAAAGACTACAGAACTCATTTTCCATTAAGCCTAACTAGTGAAAATAAAAACAAGAAACAAAAAGATATAATTGCAGAATCTAAAGGAAATAACTCCGAGCACTCACACAGGAGGATGCGAGTACCTTTTACCTTACCTCCCCGGCAACGGCGCCAGAAAAGAGCTTGATGTCTACGCACTTCTATTCTTGTAGACACTTGTTGGGCCTCCAAGTGCAGAGGTTTGTAGAACAGCAGCAAGTTTCCCTTAAGTGGATCACCCAAGGTTTATCGAACTCAGGGAGGTTAGAGGTCAAAGCTATCCCTCTCAAGCAACCCTGCAATTACGATACAGAAAGTCTCTTGTGTCCCCAACACACCCAATACACTTGCAGATGTATAGGTGCACTAGTTCGGCGAAGAGATAGTGAAATACAAGTGGTATAGATGATTATAAGTAGCAAATATGACTTGAAGTAAATATCGCTGCGAGAAAACAAGTAACAAAATAGCAAGTAAACGGTATGCAAAGCTTGGAAACAAGGCCTAGGGATCATACTTTCACTAGTGGACACACTCCCAACAATATAACATGAATGAACAAGTAACTTCTCTTTGCTAAGGTACTCTGAATTACTCTCCTATTGAATAACACTAATCATCGCGTAGTGGCTACAGAAGCACCCCTTAAAGTTCATCAAGTACTTGACAAACACCACTCATAGAGATACCCAAATCAGATCACAACTCAAGATAGAAATCATTGCAACTTAAACCAAGTACTAACACGGTGCACACACTGTCAACATTACACCATGAAAGGAGGAATAGATCACTCAAACTATCATAGCAATAATTATTCTCATAATCCACAAGAGATCACAATCATAGCCTAAACCAAGTACCACCATGATGCACGCACTGTCACCGTTACACCATAGCAGGAGGAATAGATTACTTTAATAACATCACTAGAGTACACAAAATATCTGAATAATAACATATACTTGTTCAACATGATACAAAGCTCACGATCACATAAAGATCACATCATGGGAGAGAGAGGTGAACCACATAGCTACCGGTAGAGCCCTCAGCCCCGGGGATAAACTACTCCCTCCTCATCATAGGAGACAGCAAGGTTGATGTAGATGGCGGTGAGGTCGATGGAGACGGCGGAGACGGCGATGGAGACCGATGGAGATGGCTCCGGGGGCACTTCCCCGTCTCGGCAGGGTGCCGGAACAGAGACTTCTGTCCCCCGAAATTCGTCGATGGCGGCGGCGGAGCTGCGGAACTGTTTCTGGAAAATTGCCGACTCCCCTAGGGTTTTCCGTCCCGAGGCTTCTTATAGGCGAAAGGGCGATGTCAGGGGCTGGACCAGGTGCCCACACACGGGCCCCGCGCGGCCAAGGGGGTGGCCGCGCCAGGCATGTGTCTGGAGCCCTGGTGGCCCCCCTCTGACACCTCTTCGGATGTCTGGAAGCTTCCGGGTAAAATATGACTTCAGGAACTTGTTTCGTCCAATTCCGAGAATATTTCCTGTGTATCACTTCTGAAACACAAAACAGCAGAAAACAGGAAACTGGCACTGTGGCACTTCGTTAATAGGTTAGTTCCGGAAAATGCATAAAAGTGCCACTAAGTGTAACGAAACAATAGGCAAATGGTGTAAAAACAAGCATGGAGCATCAAAAATTATAGATACGTTTGAGACGTATCACGGGAAACCATCTAACCTTTAGTCCCGGCTGGTGGGTACAACCGGGACTAAAGGTGGTTTTTGTGTCATCTAACAAAACTGTCGGTGGGATAAGGACGTGAGGGTAACCTTTAGTCCCGGCTGGTGGGTGCAACCGAGACTAAAGCTGTTGGTAGGATAAGGATGCGTGGGTGGATGCACTGCTCGATGAGATAAAGCATGTAGCGCATGACGCCCCTGTCGGAGGAACAAGACAAAAGTAGAAGC
Organism: Dactylis glomerata; assembly: GCA_007115705.1. Classification (NCBI taxonomy): domain Eukaryota; kingdom Viridiplantae; phylum Streptophyta; class Magnoliopsida; order Poales; family Poaceae; genus Dactylis; species Dactylis glomerata. The sequence goes on along the minus strand of QXEO01000905.1, from coordinate 22,828 downwards.
CCGTGAAAGACTCCATATTCGGAAGCTCCGCCTCGGTTGTGTTTTAATTGAAAATGGTAAAATAGTTAATTGTTTGAATAGTTAGAATAATTGATTTTGAAAATAGAAAATAGTTTTGAATTAGTTATTCAATTTCAAACACTTTTCATATTCAAAGTTTTGTCAGATTCTAAAATATTCAAAAAGAATATTAATCAATATAGTTTTAATTAAAAATGGCAAAATAGTTAATTGTTTAAATAGTTAGATTAATTGATTTTGAAAATACAAAATAGTTTTGAATTAGTTATTAAATTTCAAACACTTTTCATATTCAAAGTTTTGTCAGATTCTAAAATATATAGAAGTTATTCAAATTGAAATTCAAATTTCATATTCAAATGAAATCTGAAAAAATATAAGGCCTTGGCGCGCATTTATTATACCTTTAGTCCTGGTTGGTTCCACCAACCGGGACTAAAGGTCTGGGAATCGGGCGCGAACCGCCGAAAAGTCTTTAGTCCCGGTTGAAGCCACCAACCGGGATTAAAGAGCTTTAGTCCCGGTTGGTGGCTTAAACCGGGACTAAAGACCCCCTTTAGTCCCGGTTGGAACCACCAACCGGGACTAAAGGCTGGGGGTATAAAAGCCCGCGCCGCCCCTCTCCTTCTTCCCCACTCACACTTAGCGAATTTTCGATCGAGACGGAGGCCCCCCGACGCAAAACACACCGCCGATTGTTGCGGTTGGCCAAAAACTCGCCGTCGCCGCCGTCCCCGAGGCCTCCAGCCGTGCCGCGTGCTGCGCGCTGACGCCTCCCCGAGCCGCGTCGTCGTCCCCGTGGCCTCCCCGAGCCGCGCCGCCGTCCCCGACGCGCCTTCCAGAGCAACGTCCCCGACGCCTCCCGGCCGCGCCGCGCGCCGTCCCCGACGCCTCCCGGCCGCGCCGCGCGCCGTCCCCGACGCCTCCTAGGCCGCACCGCCTTCCCCGTGGCCTCCGCGAGCCGCGCTGCCGTCCCCGACGCCTTCCAGAGCAACGTCCCCGACGACGCCTCCCGCCACACCGCGCGCCGTCCCCGACGCCTCCTAGGCCGCACCGCCGTCCCCGAGCCGCGCCGCCATCCCCGGCCGAGCCGCCACGCCGTCCCCGAGCCCCTCGGTAAGGTGAGGAGAACCGGCCGCCGCCGCCGCCCATTTGTATTTTTTGTTAGAATTTTAGGTTAGCGTTTTAGTTAGAATATTAGGTTAGCATTTTAGGTTAGAATTTAGATAGAATTTTAGGTTAGAATTGTTAGAATTTTTATTTAGTATTTTAGGTTAGAATTGTTAGAAATTTTAGAATATTTGAAATGTTAGAAATGTTAGAATATTTGAAATGTTAGTAAAAAATAGAAATGTTAGAATATTTGAAATGTTAGTAAGAAAATAGAAATGTTAGAATGTAGTAATAGAAATGCTAATAGAATTTAGTAATAGAATTTTTAGTAATAGAATTGCTAATAGAATTTAGTAATAGAAAATAGTTAGAATTTAGTAATAGAAATGCTAATAGAATTTTTAGTGATAGAATTTATTTATGTTAGATTTTACTTATGTTAGATTTTATATGTGTACTAAAAGGGGGCGTTGGCCGGGCGCCGACGCGGTGAGGGGGTCTTCCCCCACCGCGTCGGCGCTCGGCCAACGCCCCCTTTTTTTGGTTATTGATCAAATATGTGTACTAAAAGGGGGCGTTGGCCAGGCGCCGATGCGGTGAGGGGGTCTTCCCCCCACCGCGTCGGCGCTCGGCCAACGCCCCCTTTTTTTTGGTTATTGATCAAATATGTGTCACTAACTTGTTTTACATGTCTTTAGAAGAGACATGGACGGTGAAAATGACCCACGCCACCCTGAAGAATTCTTATTTGGCATGATACGTGAGAATGTATATGTGCATCAAGAAGGTGCCAATCGAGAAGACCCCAGAGTAGCCGGCCGAGAAGGAGTCGGCCAAGAAGGTGCCGGAGAAGCTGAACTTGAAGATGATGTTTCGTCGTTTCTTAACCCTTCCAGTGACGGAATGGAGATAGAAACGTTTGACGACGAAGGGCAAACAAACACCGATGCCGAACGACAATTGCAAACAAACGCCGATGGCGAGGTATATAGATTTAGCTTTTGGTGATACGAAGGGAATATGCATATTTGTATTAACGACTTTTTCTTTTTTCAGCCCTCCGGATCGAGCAAATCGTATTCTAAACGAGGTCCGAACCAAAAGTTGAGTGCGAATCAGAAGCTGACCATCGATTTAGTATCTCCAGCTGGCAAACCGTTGGAGCCAAAACAGCACGCAACAAAATTTATAAATCAATGCGGAGTGATTGTTAGGGACATGATCCCGATCACGGTTCAAGAATGGCACGAGCCAAAGAAGGCACGTCTTGGAGCTACTTTTGTGAACAAAAGATTCAAGAAAGACCTTTGGAGGAAGCTCATGAAAAAATTCATTCTACCTCCAGAGTACTCCAAGAAGGATGATGATGGTAATGAAATTCCGGGTGGACGTGAAAGGAGAAGGACAATTAAACAGTACGCTCTCAAGAAGATGGCTGAAGCATTCCGGGGCTTCAAGAAAATGTTATACGCGAAGTTTATCGCGAAAAAGAAAACTCCAGTATTCGAAGGAGCATACGAGAAGTTGAGACAACAGTGGCCTGAATTTGTGGCATTCAAGACATCTGAGAGAGCCAAGGAAATGTCAGAAAAAAATAAGAAAAATGCTGAAAAGAAGGAACATCACCATATTTTGGGGCCAGGCGGCTACGTGAGAGCAGTGCCCAAGTGGGAATCTATGGAGAATGAATTGAGGAATAGAGGAATCACTCCTGGTACAGAGGGATGGCCCGAAAGGGCCAAGCACTGGTGGTATGGACATGGAGGATCGTTAGACCCGGCAACAGGGGAGTGTGTTCATCGGAAACAGACCTTTACTCCCACAGTAAAACTTGTTAAGGCAATGGAGGATGCTCAAGCGGGATTGATCCGTGTCGACCGAGAGAACGACGAGCTGACACACGCCCTCAGGAATCCAGAACACACCGGTAGAACAAGAGGCAAAGGCGCCGGTGTTCCATGGAAGGAAGGGTTTTCTCAGCACGAAGATCCGTACGGTTACAAAAGCCGTAAGAGAAAGAAGGATCGGGAAGCAGATCGGATCGGCAAGGTAGAACGTGAATTAGCCGACATGAAGAGTATGATACATCAACTTAGCCAGGGAGGCGGATATCGGCTGCAGGAAGATCCAGCATTGGATCTTAATAGTCAGCGGAGAAGCAGCATGGCTTCCACGGAGGTCCCAGCTGATGAGCATGAAGCACCGGGGTCTCGCTACCCCGTGGATGATGTTAGGGAGATGACAAATTGTGAGCTACATCAGCCAATGAAGAACATGACCATCAAGGTGGTGAGCGGCGATGCTTTACCTTGTCTACCTGAAGCACTCCACCATGGGAACCCGATACCGGCTGGCTATGCTCGTGTCTCAGTGCTTGACATAGTCAGCTCGTTCGAGGACCTAGAGCTTGATTTTGCTACACCTGAAGGGGATCGGAGACTTGGAGATGTCAAGCGCCAAATCGTTTTATGGCAAAAGAAATACATCAAGTTTCCAGGCTCAGCGCCAAGGCCACCGACTCCGAGGAATCCAAGTCCACCCTCCCCCGGTGAACGTCGTCCACCTAAGCCGCCCCCGAGTCCACCTCGGGCGCCGCGTCAACCGACGCCACCCCCGAGTCCATCTCCAGCGCCGCGTCAGCCGATGCCACCCCTGAGTCCACCTCGGGCGCCGCATCAGCCGACGCCGCCCCCTAGTGCACCTCCCACGCGTCAGCCAACGCCGTCCCCCAGTGCACCTCCCGCGCGTCAGCCAACGCCGTCCCCCAGTGCACCTCCAGCGCGTCAGGCGAAGCCGCCCCCCAATACTACTCAGACGGGGGAAAAGCGGAGCAGGTCCGCTACGGTTAGTACTACTGATAAGGTAGTACATAAGACCACGAAGATACCAGAGCCATCGCTAAAGCCTCTTCCCAAGAGAGCTTATGACCGGACTCCCGAGGAAAACGCGGCAATAGTACGCGTCGAAGTGAAGGCATTTTTTGCACCGAAAGTGCCTGAGCCCAAGCCGACATACACGGAGAAACAAAAGGACTGGGCTTATGGTATGCTTACTGCAGAGCCCCAATATAATATGAATCTGCCATCAGACTATAAACGCGAAATTGAAAGGCAAAGTGACTTGGCCAAGGCAAAAAGAAGCGGGAAACAAATTCCCCAGCTTGGAGAACAGAAGAATCAATCGGTCGCCCCGCTCATAGTCGCCCCCCCCCCCGATATCGATACGTCCTTCAGAGCCGATTTGGAAGAGGACCGATTGTTATTGGACCCCAAAGTAGTAGCAGCTGCACAACTATTGGGTTTAACTGTAAGGGAGGCAAAAGACAACGCGGACCTCTTGAATGTGCCTCTTCTAGTTATGTTAGGCCTTGAAGAAGCGCCAGTGGGAAAGGTAGTAGAGCAATATGTACTGGGGGGGCCTCTGATCAAGCCTGAGGAGGAACGCGGTCTATCAACACATATGCGAAATCTGCTCGGCTGGTACAAGGTGCATATATAAAAAAAGAACTTCAAACGTTTTATCCTCTTGGACGTTAGAGAGGAGCATTACTTCAAAAGATACATGGTACATATTCCAATGGACGAATTGTTTCATATATTCAATCAGCGCGATCTCGACAAGTCTACCATCAGTTGCTATTGTCTGTAAGTGATTTATATTCAAGTATCTAGCTAAGCTCGTTCATTGCCTATATATCTTAATTAACTATATGATTTTTGTATGCTATTATGCAGATTTAAGATGTTTGAATGCAAAAAAAGGGAATCCATGACGTTGGGTTCATTGACCCATATATCATTAATGAAAGGATGTTAAAAGATCACCCCAGAGACGTGGAGAAGGACCTCTTCAGATTTTTTTGTCAAGCAAGGTCTTAAAAGAGAAATTCTATTTCCTTACAACTTCAAGTGAGTGTTTCTATCTTCTAGACATTCATTTTTGCTTACTCGATGTTAAGTGTAATTGATGAGTTATGCATGCGTGTTTGCAGTTACCACTTGATTCTGCTAAAGATTCAATTGGACACATCAACTGTTCATATCTTGGACTCATTGGATAAGCCCGACGTCCTGTTTAGCGACATGAAAGAAATGCTGCAAAAGTAATTTCAATCATTACCCGACTATATCAGCTCCTTTCATTAATTTCCTGATATCAAGTATTTAATAACTCATTTGCTCATTTTCTTTGCCCTGTAGCGTTTGGACACGTTTCAGAAGGTCGGTAATAGGTGAATTCAAAGAACAACTAACTTTTAAAAAGATAAAGGGTTTGCAGCAACCACCGGGGACCAATCTCTGTGGATTCTACGTCTGCGAGTTCATCCGGTGGTACACCAGTGAGCGGAGAGCACGTTCCACGGACTTTGATGTACATAAATAATATTCACAGTTTTCTTTTATTATAATCAATTGTGTTGAGTTTCATCCAACTTATATATATCCATATCGATCTTCTTAAAGTTGTATGTGATGCGGGAGAAGCTCGTACCAACCCAGCGCCTAAAAGCAATTCAAGAGGAGCTGGCAGGATTCATCATGAGGGAGGTCCTCTGTGAGAAAGGAGAACACTATGTGGAGGACGAAGAACGCTATCTGTAATTTAGTGATCTCCATGTAACTTAGTTTGTTTTGAAACTTGTTTGAAAAATAGTTGTACATACACTTGTTTGAAATTGTAGTATATACAGTCGCGAGACATCGTATAATATTATATATGTATGCACCAACGTGTAATGTGTATGTACTAGTCGTAGAATATAGGTACGGAAACTCGTTTGAAATTAAAATGAACCCTAATTAAGCATAAACCCTAAACCTATAATCTGAAACAGCAATAAAAATAAAAATAAAAACAGAACACTTTAGTCCCGGTTCTCATTACGAACCGGGACTAAAGGTCCCTGAGACGGCGCTCCCAGCCGTGCCCACGTGGACGGCCATTAGTCCCGGTTCATTTGCAACCGGGACTAAAGGGTGAGGACCTTTAATCGCGCTTTGCTAGTCCCGGTTTGGAAACTGGGACTAAAGGCCGTTACAGACCGGGATTAATGGCCCTTTTTCCACCAGTGTAGGAATTTAAGAGCATGACTTGGACGTGCGACGGATGTTCTGCCACTCCATGCCATGGTGTCTCTGTTGCTACCTTGCGGATCGTGACAAATATATGTTTGTTTTCTTGTTTTTTGATTTCGCACATCTGGTTTTTGTATTTTCATGACAGGGAAGTTCAGAAACTTGGTAGATGGAGATAATACGATTGATGTGTTCTCGACAATGATATGGTCAATATAAGCACTTGATTGCGTTGGCCAATTATTAAGATAAATGATTCTACTTTGGACAATGTTTTTCAATATTCCAAAGTTTTGCCAGACAAGGTTGGAATTGTCAAAGTAGCCTGATTTCCGGTGCATCATGCTGCCATATGTGGTTTGGTCTGCTCTCACAACCGAGAGGTGGGAGCATGTTGGCTTCTGCCCGATTTTCTATAAATTAACTAAGTAATTCTTTAATTAATACTAGTTGAATGCCCGTGCGTTGCCACCGGAAAGTAAAAACATGAAGAAATTGTGATTTCATTTTGTTGGTGTTGCAAGCATGATGATTTATAGTTTTCAAAACACTCCATCCTATATGTATTTTTATCATTTGTACTAAGGACCAATAACACATAGGTTTCTTACACCATAAAATCGAAAGCACGTCTCAGTGGAAAGTCTGGAGACACTTCTACATAAATTTCTTAGAACTTTTTTGAAAATAAAAGTTAAACCAGATAAGATGTACCAACAATATAAGTCTTCCATTCATGTTTGAAAAGAAGGGTATATGTTTAACAAATAAAAACATGACCCTAAATACACAAAAAAGCTTGTAGAAAAAATATATGGATGAGAAAATGGAGTTTCAAATACCAGACTGTTGGGACTTCATGTTCAGAAACTATAGATGGATTGATGCAATACTTCTAACACAATAACACATTAGTCAACCAATAACTTGTAGAGAAGGGCGCATAGCCAAGTAAATGCTTCACATGTAGGAGGCATCTGCATTCTAATATTTGGTACACAAAACTGAAACTGAATAACTCAAGAGAGCAGATGGATCGGGACTTACATTTTGTAGCACCATACATCAGGTTCTCAGATATAACGAGTGGTTCAAAAGATAATCTCCATTTAAAATTTTGTAGAATCTTGGATACACTGTTTGAATCAATATTCATGATTAGAAATCAATAGATGTTAGCATAATAGAGGATAAGGCGTGAACCATAAGTGTTGAAGCCTGCATATATATGAGGAAATAGATTTTAGTTACCATTATGTAGAAAACACTACTTTTAGTAGTAACCTTTGAGCGGAAAAGAACAACACAATTAGGCAAAAGAGAAAGGGAGTGTATCACGTAGAGCCCCCGAATGAAGATGTAAAGAAAACAACATACTACAGCAAAAGAGGCAAGTCCTAAAAAAAGCCTGTACCTTGCCTTGCCCACCATCCAGCGCCCCGGCAGTCAGTCATACCCTGAACCCAATACAAAAGGAAATCTGGGGCTTTTCATGCGCATCATACTGCATGTTAATAATTAGTGAAAGAGGCAATAATGCTCGTGAGTCGTGGGCAGATCTTCGAGCAACAAGTACGGGAACAGAATTGAAGTAGCGGAAAACCAAGACCGCTCCTCTCGTCGCCTCCTCCGGGCGACGGGGGGGCGAAAACCTAATCCCCCCGCCGCCACAACCCCCATCCCCTCCTCCCTTCCCTCGTCGCCTCCCGAGGCCGCCGCCGGACAAAGCCGGCCGGCGCCGGTGAAGGGGGCGGCGGGGTTCTAGACCTCTCGGTTCCCAGCGCCGTGGCTTGGAGGGAGGCCGCCTCGCAGGATACCGGGGGCCGGCGGCGGCGCGGCGGCGGGCAGGCTCGGCGTGGTTCTGTCTGCGGTGGTCGGAGGAGAGGGCAGCAGCGCGGGGCGGGACGGCTGCCGCGCTTGGGCCTGGATCAGGGGCTGTTTCGGGCCCGATCTGGGCTGGGAGGGCCGCCGGTTTCCATGGCTGGTGTCTGTGGCAGCGTGCGGGCGCGCTCTGGGCGGTCTGTCACGCTGCTCGGGGGCTCGGGAGGCTGCGACGTCTGCCGTCGCGGCGGAGGAGAAGATGACCGGTTCGACCGACCATGGAGGAGGGCAAGGAGGTGCGGGCTGAGCATCTGGTCTCCGCGGCTGTGGCAAGTGAAGGCTGCCAGGGTGGCAGGTGCAGCGCCTGCAGGGTCCAGTGCGAGCGGCCGTGGAGGCATGTTCAGTGACTGCTTGCTGCGGCGTGTGGCTGGTCGAGGTGGTGGTCGGCGGGAGAGGAATGGCGCCGTCGGGAGGGTGGGCGTTGCATCCTCCCGTCCAACGCGGGGACGAGGAAGATGGTTTTCTGCAGCAAGTCGGAGCTGGCATGGATGATGTTTGAGGTGGTCACCGCCTTCCCTGTGCCGGTGACATTGGCTGGCCTCTCGTTGGTGGTTTTCCGGCCGTTGGTTCCAGTTGGCCTGCTTGTGGACAGTGGGGTTGAAGTTGGTGCTCGGAGAAATCCTGGCTTTTGCAGACGATGGTGACGCCTGTGGGCGTCGTGACCTTGTTGAAGGCGTCGTCTAGGCCCTTCTCTTCATACCCCCTCCTGCGCAACGGAGGAAACTCTAGATCCAGCTTGCTGGTTCAGACAGTGGCGGCGTTACGATGTCGTTCCCTCCTTGGAGGCGCTGTTCGGGTTGCGTGAGGAGTCCTAAGTCGGTTTGGAGTCAAGGTTGGAAGCTACTCGGAGCGAGGGCCTCTAGGGCGCAATGTACTCTGTTCGGGCATCTCTTCAGCGATGTTCTCCTCAGGTTTGGTCGGGTCCTGCCGTCCACTCGCCACTACTTCTTCTAGGCGTCAAGGGTGGGCTGTACGTTGATGCGTGCCATCTCTGAGTTGGGCGGTGCCCCCGAGCTGTTGTGCTTCGGATGTGACGCGGTCTAGTTGCTCTGTGCCTATACCTCTCGCCATTTTGGCTCTGGTTAGGCAAGGCGAGTTCTTGTTGTGTGCTTGTGTGGTTGTGCGTTGTAAGCCAATGGCTGTCATCTGTATGGTTTTTGGGTCCGGTTTCCCTCATAAACTGGATCAATCTTCTATCTATTCATTGAATTTAGCAGTTCTCCTGCTAACATTCAAAAAATAATTAGTGAAAGACCTAACAGAAATATCCTAACACTAAATCAAAGATTCCAAGATCAAATGCTAAGATCAAGCATGCTTTGGGAGTAAGTGAACCTAAAGGAGTAGAGGAGACCAACATATACAGAACTACAGTCATATACATGTATCTCCGACTCTCTTCGTGCACCAGCTGTGCAGTATTCTTGTAGTAGCTATATCAAAAACATGACAGCATGAATTCAACAGGTAAAGAAAAACACCTCTAACATGAATCATGCAAGGCCAATTACACTCGAAGCAGCAAAAAGAAAGTGACCAGAGTATGCCTGAACCATTAAAAATTTATCATGACACTTCGGCTTTTCACTCAATAATGTGTCCAGCTGGTGCAATTTACAAAGTTGTGGCTCCAGCATGCCAGAATGTGAAATGTCTTTGTTGCTCAAAGTGTTCGAGGGGGAAATGCACTTCCATCTCTTGTCTCAGCACCATACATACACAACTGGAAGCCTCATGGAAGAAAACCCTCGGGTGGAAGGACAACTCGACATCCAAAACTGAACAGTCCTAGGTGATGACGATCAGATACAGTTGACGGTTACAGGACCTCTGATGACAAAAGGGGAAAACAAGAAATCCATCAGTAAGATATATAATCATGGCCGATTTAAAAACTTCCCTTCACATGACCCCATATTACGATTGACAAATACGATTGAAAAATTTATTTGTACTCACCTCAACCTGTACAAGTGTGAAGCATAGTGGGAGATCTTGGTGGATGTTGTGGTCCATAGATGCAACAGGGATGACAACATCTGGGATACGGACACAGAGATCATCATTCAGTCTCCCCCGATGGAGAGCGCGTGCTCAACGTCCGACTACCGCACTGGAAGTTACGCAAGCTAGCGTGTAGACCTCGGCTGAGGCGTCGAGGTCTGAGCCTCCCAGGACCTCACGACGGGCTCTTTCCTCCATCAGAGGCACCAACCATGGCCCATGCCCATGCGCACACGCGTATGGAGCACATCGGAAGTAGAGCATGACTGGCCTACAGAGGGCGGGAGATCCGTGGTGTCAAGGCGAGGTCTCAATGGCTAGGGTTAGCCGTGCGTGGGGTCGGAATGGCGAGGCGATGGTACTGGGCGTTGTCATTGGATCAAGAGCGAGAGAGAGACGAGACAATGGAAAAATGACTTGGCTGGCAACACCATGGCGGCGCCGGCGCCAATCGGCAAGGCGTCCGGTTTGGCCGGCGATGAGGCGAGAGTGAGAGCGAAAAGAGACAGGGGTGGGATACGGATTGGACAAATAAACCGTTGGGACCTCGAGCTGCGGCGCGCGGGGAAGTTCATGGCAGGGGAGGGAGGGCCGCCCGTCGCCCCGTGCCTAGCGCTGCTGCTAGATCTCGACGCGAGCAGTGATGTTCAACCGCGGCCATGGCCGCTTCGGTCGGGATATGTGGTAGTCCGGCGACAGGGACGAGCTCGTGGTGTTCTTCCTGGGCGGATGGCCGACCGACTCCCTGCGGGAGGCGGCGGCGCCGGAGACCGGGTCAGCGCCTTAGCAGAGACGGAGCGTGGGGGAGGAGTCTCGGTTGGAGTGGATCGATCCCGGAGGGAAGGCTGTACGCTGATAATAACTGGGCGGTGGTACAAGCTGTAATATGGCTGGTCTTGTAAGGGTAGAACTGGAAGTCAAATGATGTAGAGGCAAAGTGCCTTCACCAACTGAGAACCAATAGTAAAGATTATGTAGAGTTTTGCCCTCATTTCTTAAAAAAAAAGTGGGAGCATGTCGCCACCGTTACTAGCTTTCTGTGACGTGACCACCAACCGGGCAGCACCCCAATGTCGCTGCGGCATCAAGTCTGTCCATGCTGCTCCTAAGTGAGCCTGGATCCTGTGGCGCCGCCGGCTGCTCCGTCTCCGTCGGCCACTTCCGCCGCACCACGACATCTTTTGTGGGCCTCCGCAGCTGACGATGACGTCGATGAGGAGGAGGAGCTGCCCCCCCGGACGCCGTTGGCTGTCACCAAGACCACTGCCCTTGATGTCGGCAATGGGGCCTCGCAGAAGCTGTTGGCTGCCTCCAATGGCCTTGGCTCATGTGGGATGTCTGTGTGCCTGAGCGTGCAGCCTGAGATGGGAGAGCACGGTTGCTGGCAGAATGTGTTGCCGTGGGGCAGCCCGCGCCATCCGGCGTTGCTAGTCCCGTCAAATGCTCCCCGCTTGGCTTGCAGGAAGGTGTTGAGGTGTCTTGCTCGTGGACATCGTGCAGCTGCGTGTAGAGATCCCTTCAGATGCTCTCGATGCTTTGAGAATGGACATCGGGCACGCGGGTGCCGCCATGCTTGGCGTCCGCTTAGCTTGTTGGCAAGCGCTGCAGCATCGTCGTCATGCCTTGCCGCCGAGCATTGCCAAGTTCCAACTCCTCGGAGGATCCAATTTGACGCCAGTCCTGTTACTTGGGCATCTGTCGTTTCCACTCATGTGCAGTCTGTTTTGGAAGAGCAGGCTGAACTGTTGCGCTCTGAGCTTCTCAATATGGCTTCCTTTCACCTTTAGGAGACGGTCCAACCTTTGCGTGCTGTTGTCGACTCCATGCAAGGTTGGATGCTACGGATTGGGAGCTTTCTAGAGCGGGCTGAGGCTGCACCGGATAGGCTCTCCCTAACGTCGCTTGTGTTACAGAGCACTTCTGAGGTGCGTCCTTTGGTTGTGCCTGATGCTCGTTTCGCGGACGAGAGTGGAGCTAACCTTTATGGCCATTTCTCTCCACGTGTCCGGGACAGCTCGACAAGGGTGGCTCCGGTGGTGCAAGTTATGCCTGAGCTTCAAGAGATGTGTGGGGAACTTTTTGTGCCTCTGTCCAATGAGAAAGCGAAGGTCGATTCGCTTGAGATCTCGGATCAGGCTTTGTCGAGCCATGTGCTAGACTTTGAGGAGAGTGGTGATGCGGTCTTTCCCAAGTCCATTGGGCATGTGGTTCTTGTAGGTGATGTGGTTAATACGTCTACAGCGGTGGCACGTGTTCCTGGTTCTCTCGTCGCCAAAGAAATATGTGATTTCTTTGCCACTTTGGCTGCTGCTAATCCCGGATCATCCAAGACGATTGGGTGTCTCCTGAAGGAAAGGGCTAACAGGGATAGGAGCAAGAAAGGTGGCACCATGGAGAAATCAAGCAAGTGTAGGAGGAAGAAGAGTGACGCCATGGAAAAGGTATATGCGGTTGCTTGATGGATGTCTCTCGGTGTCTTGGCAAGTTGGCGTGTCTTCTTGGTTGTGCTTGTGTCAGTCTATGGAGGCACTTTGGGTTGTTAAGACCCCCATTGTGGTGTGTTGTAGGAGCTTTGTGTTTGGAGTCGTATGTGTTGTGATAATGTGGTCTCATGTTTTAGGTGGTACAGGTGTGCCTTGGAGGCCTTTGTGGTTTAGATTGTAACGATTTTCGCTCGGTTTTCCGTAAATTAACTGAGCAACTCTCTTCTTCTTAATTAATGGATGAGGCAATTCTTTTGCCTCTATTTCAAAAAAAAAATCGACATTTTGGCAAGATTCTAAAGGGGTTCAAGCTTGGATATAGGCCTTAGTCCTTTGGAAACCTTCTTCGTGGCAGTATTGGACTCACAGCTATGGAAACTCCAGCTAAACTTCCATGGACTACTCGCTTTGCTCAAAGGGAGGGAATCTACCTTGCGCTGAAAACGACTCTGCACATGCCGTTCCACTCAGGTAAACGAACAATATGGCAACAAGTGAACGCCCTGCCAATTTCGTCAAGACCCACACATTCCTGGACCTGGGCTACCAGGGCCACCATTTTGTGAACCTCTGCACGGAAAGAAACAAGATAGAAAGACCGGGCAACGAGCTAGAGTCCACGGGCAATCAATCCCCAATGGACAGCCCGACCTGCATCAAGCCACCGGGCCGCTCATATTGTGTGATGCAGATCGGTTCTGAACCAACAACAACATGTAGGAAAATGAGACGGGTGAAATGTGTTACACTACACCTCCTGTTTGCTCATGACCATTGGCAGGCCATGCGTGCTTGTCGAAATGGCGAGGTAAAAGAGCTGTGATTGGCATTGCTCGAATTTGTTCCTGCTCACAGGCATATATGCCTGTATTTATGGTGGTGCCCATGGCATATAGCGCTGTCTACTTCCTTCTTGATCGTGTCCTTGGCTCCTTGCAATTGCAATCCATGGACGGCAACCTGGCATCCATCCATCCATCCCCTGCGCGCAGGCCTTCATAATGGCATCTGGAGCCCCCCTAAAACACTCAACATGAAACACCGGCTGCAACCTGGCATCCATCCTTTTAGCCGCCACTCCTGTTCTCCACCATTTCCCTCTAGCTCTGCTCCTTCCGCCACGCTCACTTGCCGGGTGACTGTCAAGTGCTTCTCCCATGCGGCTCCTAGCAGGCCATTTCTGGCTGGCGCTCGCCGTGTCGTGCGCTCTCCTGGGCCTCGGGAGAGGCGCAAGCTCGGCGCTCGGCTGCTACTCGCGCATCTTCAGCTTCGGCGACTCCCTCACAGACACCGGCAACTATGTACGCCTGGCGGCGGCGAAGAACCCAAGCCCGTACGGCGCGCCGCCGTATGGGATGACATTCTTTGGCCGCCCCACCGGACGAGCGAGCAACGGCCGTCTCGTCATTGACTTCATCGGTAAGCAAACTGCTCGCCTCTGCATTTTCCGCTTACCATTTTTGCTTAGCATGCATCTCTGCTTCTTGGATTGTGCGTGCGTGACTGTGTCCTTGATTATGTTAGTAAGTTTCTTCTCTTTTTTTAGAAACACCGACTAATAAAAAAGATACAGTAGGATTAGTGTGACATACAAGGCGCGAAATTGGAGTTCCCTAGGGGTTAGGGGTTCAACTGCTCTGTAGCTATCCAATCACAGATATATATGTATTGCCAACTTTCTTTCTATCTATTAGAAATACAGGAAAAATCAAAGTCTTTTCAATGTTTGAACTATAAAAAGAGAAAAAAAGTTAAAAATGGAACAAAACAAAAGAGAAATGTGTAAAAAATAAATTTAGAAAAGTGGCATTCTAGGGCATTTAAAATCATCAGGGAATTTTGAACTAGAAATAATATCAACAAGAACACATTAAAAGTACTGATTATGAACATTCATGAAGAAAGAGAAAATATATTTGTTGTTTCTTAATGAATGTTTTCCAAGCTATTGTGTGTTTTCTATTCCTATGTTTACCGGAATATTTCTGATTTTTCTCTTTTAAGAATTCCCACATGTTTCATTTTTAATTTATTTTTCTTGAGTGTTTCTTATATGATTGTTGATTTCGTATGAAAAAAGATAATTTTTTTACTTGCTCTATGTTCTTACAAAGAAAGCATTTTTGTTACTTGTTTTATTGAGTAGGCTCCCATTGCCATGTGTGCAACGAACCATCACATCATCGTTTATACATTTTGACTATAGCATGTGAGACCGATGGTCCTCCTTCCTCAAGCCTAGCTCTCTTGTGTTAGAGATGCAACCATGGGACTTCGTTAAGAATCTGAAGGATGAAGATCCAAGAAAAATGACATAGGTTCAACCATCTCGTCCAAAATCTGTTCCCTTTCATAGCCTTAATGAATTACAACCACAATGCAACGGATCGAACACTTTCTATACAAAGCTAAGAAACATCAAAACCTTTTTCTTGGAATTCCTTTCCTTTGTCATATTTTCACACAAAAGGAAGCTACCTTAATGCTTCGCCTTTATATAAACACTTGGGAGGGGCTACCGTCTTCCGGAGCTCGTGTGCTAGACGAAGGAAACAACTTGGGAAGGATTTCAGCCACATTATGCATAGCCTTAGATGATGTCTATACTCAGAGACTTCATGGATAAAACCATCAAGCCCCTGCAACACATTAATAACGTCACAACCACATTTTGGGAGAACTAACCACATGACGAGATAATTTGGTGGTATGTGCAAAAAATTTGCACTTCTGGACCAAGGCACGGCTGGAGGAAGAGCACATTAAGCTCTCTAAGTGATGATGAAGTAGCTGCTAGGTCTTTCCGTCGATGCCGCATGTGGGCCTTCAGAGAACCCAAATATGATATTTGCCCCGCCTTCATCCATTAGCTCTTAGGTGGAATATTTTTGTGTATGCATCGTTAGCCTTAATCCATATTAATCTTAATCTTTGCTTCCACTCCATAATCTAGGGTTCCAAGGGTCTTTTTAACTTCCCCTCTTCACACGCAAAAAATAACTTCCTCCCATCGGCAGGCAGCAAATAGAGCTGAATCAATTATTGGTACTTGATCACATCTTCAGCGGACGGAGCACAAGGGCATTTTTATGGCGGCATGTACCCAAGTAGAGGGGGCGGCCAAGAAGGATTTTACCCAACACGGATATTTTTTTTTTAGAAAAGGAGGCAACACCTCAGCCTCTGCATCGCCGCAACATGGATAGTGGCGTAATCGAGATGTATCAGCCCTCCCTCATCTTAGATTGTTTTCTTCTTTTCGCACTAGAGTTTGGTTTCAATTTATGAAACGTTATGTGCTAGTTGGTATAGTTATGGACATCTTAATTATGCATAGGATTTTTGGCTTGTATCGGCTTGATGCAATAGTAAGTATCAATAAGCTCGGTTTATCAAAAAGGGGAGCACACGGCTTGTATGTGTGTCCCCTTAAACTATGCACGTTGTTGGTGACTAATTAATTTATGTACAATAAACTTAGAAGTAGCCCCACACCAAAACAGCGTCAGTCAAACTTTTTCGATTTTGACCAAGTTTTCATTAAAATGCAACAATATTTATCAAAAAAGAAAGCTATATGCTGAAAATATATTTTATCATGGATCTAATGACACTAATTTGGTGGCATAAATGTTGGTGTATTTTTATATAAACACGGTCAAACTTTAAAAAATTTGACTTTCCAAGATAGTTGGAAATACACTCTTTTTAGGACGGAGCGAGTAGGTAGCAAGTAGGTACTTACCCTTCTCAACGTTCGGTGTCAAGATCATCCCATGTACTCTGTACGAGGTACAGGAACGAAGATTTTTTTTTTTGAGCGGTCGCATATATGATGTTAGTTGCAAGATCATTCATGGACCCGTCGCTTACCTAGACGTTCCCGATAAATAGAAAGGGAACCACAAAGCGAACGATTGATGCATCATGCACAGTGTACTAACGATCGACGTTTGCAGCGCAAGAGTTTGGGCTGGCGAATGTGACGGCCATCAAGGAGGGCACGGCTCCGGCGGACTTCCAGCACGGCGCCAACTTCGCCATCATCTCGGCGACGGCGAACAACGGCTCCTTCTTCGCCGGCAAGGGCATGGACATCAGGCCCTTCTCGCTCGACACCCAGATGTTCTGGTTCAGGGCCCACATGCAGCAGTTCGCGGCGCAGAACAGCGGCGCCAACGTGCTGAGCGACGCGCTGGTGGCGCTCGGGGAGATCGGCGGCAACGACTACAACTTCGCCTTCTCCTCCAGGGGCATCCCGCGCGACAAGGTGCGCGACTTCGTGCCGGCCGTCGTCGACAAGCTCGCCGCGACGGTGGAGGAGCTGATCGGGATGGGCGCCAGGGCGTTCATGGTGCCCGGGAACCTGCCCTTCGGCTGCGCGCCGCTCTACCTCCGCCGGTTCCGGAGCGCCGCCGCCGGGGACAACGACGCGCGCACGGGGTGCCTCGCCTGGTTCAACAGGTTCGCCCAGCACCACAACCGCGTGCTCAGCGCGCGGCTCGACCAGCTCCGGCAGCTCCACCCGGAGGTCACCATCGTCTACGCCGACTGGTACGGCGCCATGATGAGCATCTTCCAGGACCCCGGGAGGCTAGGTATGTACACGGGTCACGGGCGGCTCTACTTCTTTTCTTCTCTTTTTGGATCTTCGCGTTCTGATGCCGACACCGTACCGATGACCGTTGCACCCATGACAGTTGTTGTTTGTTTGGTGTACAACTGTTTCTTTGGAACACTCGCTGTGGGGCTAGTACGTACGGGGTAACACTGGCATATGAGCACATATAGTTAAGCAATTGTGGCCAGATAAGCAGAAGCAACACCAACATGCAGGTCGTGTCGTCAGTCACCAGTTTGCTAATAATAATTGGGCCACTGCCACTGGTTCACGTGCACTTAGCTTTGGTAACAATTTCCAGCTAACAATGAGTGCTCTTACAGCAACAATTTTGGTACGATCTTAATGACTTAGAGCATTTCCAATGAGAGCATAGCCTGCCCTTCTTGTGCCGAATATAATCCTATTTCGAATCTAAGCATCCACTTACCGTGATTGAAATCATATAATGCGAAAAATCCAAGATAGCATAATCTTACTGCAGTTATCTAATGAGATAATAATCATGTTGAAAGATAGAGCATATTTCGTGCATGGCAGTCGCTGAAATTTGTAGAGCTCAGTCTCATTATATACCTCGTTTGAATTTCGCATCTCCCAGTGTTAGTAATGTGAAGGCAACTAATCAAAAAAGGAATACTGTCGACTTTCTTATTTCTATACCTCAAAATACACACATAACCAATTATGTGAACCTAAGGATTTAAAATATGGAAACTCTAAATTGCACAAGTTTTAGCTGTGTGAAACATCGAAAACATATGTGCAATTGGGAATGTCCAGTACTGTTCATATGCTCAATTCGGAGAGAGAGAGAGGGAGGGAGGGAGGGAGAGAGAGAGAGAGAGAGAGAGAGAGAGAGAGAGAGAGAGAGAGAGGGAGGGAGAGGGAGGGAGGGAGGGAGAGGGAGAGAGGGAGAGAGGGGGGGGGGAGAGGTGTTTTAGCTCACGAGCTTCATTGCTTTCAATATTTTAGTTTTTTCAAAATGGTACTTTGAGGTTCGCAAAAATAGAAGGAAAATATGTGGATACATACACATGTTATCTTTGCAGAGTTTTGCTTTATTAATTATTGTATTGTATGTAAGCTACAAAAAGTTAAAGATCGTGGCTACCGAAAGGCAAAAAAGAACTATTTGTCCTTCCAAGATTTGTCTTTTTTTGTGAAGTTCACATATTAAATGATATTTCATTAAATATATGGTCATACATACTAGACAAGCGAATGTGATTCATAGGACAATTTAGTATAACTAGTCTCATCATTTGTCCCCTTTGTTTCTAAAGTGATGGAATGCATTTAAACTACAATATTGTGAAAAGTTAAATATATGTCCTATTTTTGGTGCTAAATTAGTTTTTCAAAACTTGTAGTTGTAACGAGTGTCTTCAAGTTGGTTGTAGCTATTGCACCACTAACGTGGTGCACATTACAAGGGACACCTATTAGGGATTCAACTGCATCATTAAGCCATTGTTGGGTCGCAAAAAAAATCCATAAGATTGGGGGCTGGGATATTTATGATAGCGGAAGGAAACCAATTGGGAAAATCCTATACAACACCTTAGGCCTTGTTCGGTAGGCAGGTTAGAGAGTATTAACTCGATGTTTTGGGTGAAATAATTTTCATCACCCAGTCCACTTCCTAACCAATCCCCCCCTAACAAATCTGTTGGGCACGTAATCAAGTTTCACGCCAGAACTCGCTGCGAGTCAGCCGCGCGTGGCCAACAGCCAGAAACGCAAGTGGGGCGAGCATTTCAGTTCCTGGTCAACCCGACGTGTTTCCCGGGGGTTGCTGGGGCTGAGCCCGGCCAAAACATGCCTACCGAACGGTTCTGCTTTCAAGTGGATTCAATCTGAGCCTAGATTAGACCCAACAAAACACTTGAAACCAGCTATGCCGAACAAGGCCTTAAGTGTCCGGTACCGCCAACACCGAGAGTCCGAGACGCAAAAGTGTGGCGGCCCGGGCCACTATGTTTTTTTATATTTTTCTTTTCTTTATTGTTTATCATATTTTCTTCTTTCTTTCTCTTTTCCTTCTCTTCTATTCCTTTTCCTTTTATTTTTCGTTTTCCTATTGTTATCTTTATTACTTTTTAATTATATGAATTTCATTTGTGTACTACATTAACAGTTTTTAATGTCATGAACAATTATTTGTGAACTGTGTGAACATTTTTATCTACTGTACAAACATTTTAACTCGTGAATATGGACTATATGAACATTTTTTGGCATATGAAATGTCTTCAATAACCAAGATAATATTTGAAGTTATGATAGTTTATTCTCAATTCATAAATATTTGTATATATAACTTTCGATATTTGGAAAATTTTAAAAAAGATTTTTTTTAGGAAAAAAGATATCTAAATATGGCCTGCGCGAAATGCAGCCCATTCAAAATTCGCTTCTAGCGCCGGCCTGTTAAACTGAATATGTACAACAGGCAAACTGATTCCTATGCTGTCCCCGCAGGAATCACAAACGCTCTGCTCTCCTGTTGCGGCAACCTGACCGTGCCGTGCGGCAAACCTGGTTGCACCGTCTGCGACGATCCATCCACGTACGGCTCGTGGGACGGGACGCACCCGACGGAGGCGGTGTACAAGGTGATCGCCGACGGCGTGCTGCACGGGCCGCACGCGTTTCCTCTTCCTCTTGCCAAGACCTGCACTCCCAGATGAGGAAAACATCTGCTTGGTAATTTGCTGATACGTAGAAACAGATTGTCTGGATTCTAACAGCTTCGGTTCAGAATATATATATAGGCGAGGTTTACAGATTTCGTATAGGGAAGAAAGAAATTCACTGTCCCCCTCCTCTGCACAACAAATTACTGATAGAAGTTTGCACAACAACTGCTGAAAGTGCGTGATTTATTGGTAATTTCACCACCATGTACATTGCGTTCTTCCTTGCGGTCACAGTGTTTTCGTGAGCAGCTGCGCGCTCCGTAATCCATGTATGTCGTGGTAATGTCGGCGTGCCACAATCCGCATGATCCGCGCCGCACGCCGCACGTACATCTTCTTCCTTCCTTGGCGCGCGTATATAGAGCTTCTTTGCATGGAGGAACCTGATCTGATCACCACGCCATTTTCTTAAGAACTTTGTACACTCGCACCGGCGCACGCGTCATGCAAGGTCTCGAGCAGCCGACGTCGGCGTCGGAGCTGAGGGCGCTGGCGTCGACGGCGCTCCTGGTCCCGGCGTGCACGGTGTACGCGCGCTCCGCCTGCCGCCGCCTCCGTCCGGGCCGCCCCCGCCTCGGCGCGCTCTTCCCGACGTTCCTCGTCTTCACCTACCTGCCGTGCATGTTCAACTCCCTCCACCTCCGCCTCCTCTCCACCTTCTTCCACACCTGGCTCGCCACCAACAAGCTCGTCCTCCTCGCGCTCGGCCTCGGCCCGCTCCACCCCTCCCTCCCCCTCCTCCACTTCCTCCTCTGCGCCGGCCTCCCCATCAAGCTTCGCGTCGACGGCCCCGCCAAGGCCAAGCAGCAGTCTTCCTGGCCCGTCGCCGACTTCCTCCTCCCCTGCGCCCGCAGCTTCCTCTTCCTCTCCTGCCTCGCCGTGATCCACCCGCACAGCGCCTTCCTCCCGCTCTACGTCGTCCACTACCTCTACTGCGCGCAGATCTTCCTCACGCTCGACCTCGTCTTCTCCTCGGTGGGCCTCGTCGCCGCGGCCGCGCTGGGCACGGGCATGGAGAGGCAGTTCAGGGCGCCGCTCGTGGTCGCGTCCGTCAACGACTTCTGGGGCAGGCAGTGGAACCTCATGGCGGTGGACCTCCTCCGCGCGTCGGCGTACGCTCCGGTGCGCGCCAGGTGGGGCCGGGACGCCGGCGTCTTCGCTGCGTTCCTCATGTCGGGCCTTCTCCACGAGCTCCTCTACTGGTACATGACGCTGGAGCGCCCCACGGGCGAGATGCTGCTCTTCTTCACGCTCCACGCCGCGTTCCACGTCGCCGAGCGGCGGGCCAAGCTGGCCGGACTGTGGTGGCCGCCCAAGCCGGCGGCGTACGTTCTCGGCACCGGGTTTATGGTTGTCACCATATCGGAGCTCTTCTTCGGGCCCTTCATCAGGGCCGGCATAGACGTGCGCATGATGCAGGAGTCTGCCGCCGCGGTGGAGCTGGTTAGGGCCGCCGCTAGGCGTCTCATCATCACTCCGTTTGGCCCTGTCTCGGCTTAGGAAGAGGATACCACCAGGTTAATTAGTCCTAGTCATGGTACATACAGTACGCAATTACTAGTACTAGTACTCAGTACATTGCGTGAGCAAGAAACTCTGTAACATGTATTAACGCGGTCAAGGTGTTGATCAGTGTATCAATCGTTATTAATTAAGGGGGTATTACATGTATGATTTAACTTCAGGATGGCAGGATTGAACCAGAAATTCGATCCATTCTATATGCACTAGTTGAATGTCCATGCGTTTCCATGAGCTCCTATGTTTATTTCACCACATAACATGTTAAAAAAATACACATGAATATTCAAGTGTACGAAAAGGTTGCATAGTGTTCCAAAAACATTGAGATCGCACTTCGTTTGAAGTATAATTTGATAATAGTCATATGAACATAGAACCGAGAGTGGACATATGGAGCTTGAGCTCCATGTAGCCCCTTTTTTAAAAAAATCGACAATAATGTTGGGAAGTTTCAAAAAATTTGGAACAAATTTTTTTGAGCTAGACAATTATGAGATCTACTAGTGTGCAAAAAATCAATCCTACATTCGTTGTATTTTGGGCTCAGCAAAAATGACAAAACAGCCAAAATTTCAAACTTTCAAACTATGCACTGTTCACTAGATCTAGATCTATGCATATGTCTTTTATGCTGAGCCTAAAATACTATGAATTTCGAATTGATTTTTTGCACAGTAGTAGATCTCATAATTGTCTACATCAATATTTTTTGTTCAGAATTTTTTGAAACTTAAAAGTGTGT
Source organism: Dactylis glomerata (assembly GCA_007115705.1). Classification (NCBI taxonomy): domain Eukaryota; kingdom Viridiplantae; phylum Streptophyta; class Magnoliopsida; order Poales; family Poaceae; genus Dactylis; species Dactylis glomerata. The sequence continues at coordinate 662 of QXEO01000905.1, read as the reverse complement.
TTTTCGAATTTTTTAGAAAATGGGCTACATGGAGCCCGAGGTCCATTTGAAGTTTTTGACATAGAACCCCACTAATCAACACTAGTTAAAGCCACGGAATAACTATACACTTTGTTGCGCTGGTGACATTGATATTGATCAATCTGGTTTTTAATATTTTTTAAGATGGCCACCTAGAGTTTGATGGTGTAACCTTGAACTGTTCAACCTTGTTTTGAAACCATGCACCAAGTTGGCATAGAATATGAAATTGAACAATTTATGCCAAAACTTGATGGTATAACTTTTTGCATGGAAAAACAAATTACGGTGTTCCTTAGAGAGAGAAATAACTTTGATCTATCTCATAAAAAAGTACATTGAGCTCTTAATCCATATTAGCAACAATTGATGTGGATCGAGGGAGTAGAAGATGTCGACAAAAATGGGAAGTTTTCGACCGGGTACCTCAAAAAAAGAAACAAACTTCCAGTTCTGCAAATTTTCAAAAAAAAAGAGTAGCTGATTCTAAGGCAAATTCTTATTTCTTAATCATTTTTTTGTCCCTTAGATAAGCATCTAACAAGTCGTATTCTCTTTGTTTCCGGCAAGCTATCAAGTAATCCTTCTATTTGAAAATTATAAAGCATATAAATTTAATCAAAATCTATGAACCTAAATAC